>CM060694.1:154157427-155384701 GCA_030686995.1 Artemisia argyi
GTTGGTTATTGCACACAATATAAAGGCTATAAATGCTTGGATCCAAAAACAAATCGAGTATTCATCACTAGACATGCACGATTTGATGAGACCTCATTTCCGTTTGCAAGAAATGTATCTTCTACTACTGATCTTGCTAACTTATTTTTGAGCTCATATTTGGATGAATCTCCCTCTTATCCATATCCTCATGATGACTCTTCACCCACAATTATCAGACCATCTCCACCTCAAAAACCTTGCACATCATGTTTGCATGATGAACCCTCACAACCTGCTGATATTGCACCTCCCATCATCTCACAGCCTGACATTGTTCCTACTACAATATCACAAACTCCACAGCCTACAGAAATCACCCCACCTTCTCCAACTCAACCACCACCCCCTTCTCCAACCCAATCTAGATCTGTTAACCAGCCACAACATCCGATGACCACTCGAAGTAAAGCCGGTATTGTTAAAACTCGTCACCCTCTTAATTTGCTTGCCATGTCATCCACCAACTTGCATGTTTCTTTGCTTGCTACTAAGGAACCTAAAGGTTTTAAATCAGCTTCCAAACATTCCCATTGGTGTTATGCAATGACTGAAGAAATTCAAGCTCTTCATCACAACAACACATGGACTCTTGTTCCCCGTCCACCTCATATGAATGTGGTAGGATCCAAGTGGGTATTTCGAATAAAATACCGTGCGGATGGAACTATTGAGCGCTATAAAGCACGTCTTGTAGCCCAAGGTTTTACACAAATACCGGGTCTTGATTTCTCTCATACTTTTAGTCCCGTTGTTAAAGCCACCACCGTACGTATTGTTCTTTCTTTGGCGGTCACAAATCAATGGAATCTTCATCAACTTGATGTTAAAAATGCATTTCTGAATGGAAACCTTCATGAAACAGTATACATGGAACAACCTCCGGGCTATATTGATCAACGTTATCCAAATCACGTTTGTCGCTTAAATAAAGCTCTTTATGGACTTCGCCAAGCACCAAGAGCCTGGTTTCAAAGGCTAAGCTCATTTCTGGTAAACCAAGGTTTCCGGTGTAGTCAAGCAGACACCTCACTCTTCATCTTCCATCGCGGTTCGTGTCTTTTATACTTACTAGTGTATGTCGATGACATCATACTCACCGGGAATCATGAGCCGACCATTGTGTCTTTCATTAATCGCTTAAAAACTGAATTTGCCATTAAAGACTTAGGCAAATTGAGTTATTTTCTTGGCCTTGAAGTTTCTTATACCTCAAATGGTTTGTTTCTCAGCCAAAGCAAGTATGCCCATGACATTCTAAGTCGTGCCGGTCTTCTTGATTCCAAACCTGTTGGCACACCGCTCGCTACTAATGATACCTTCACCACAACTGGTTGTTCATTTTATGATCCCACTCTATACCGATCCTTTGTTGGCGCGTTGCAATACTTGACCATTACGCGGCCGGATCTTTCTTATGCCGTTAATCAAGCAAGTCAGTTCCTTCACTCTCCAACAGTTCACCATTTCATGCTGGTCAAAAGGATCATGAGATATGTCAAAGGCACTCTTACTCATGGGCTGCACTTCTCGTGTCCTAAGAAATCAATGCTTATTGGCTACTCGGATGCCGACTGGGCACGTTGCATAGAAACCCGCCGCTCAACTTACGGGTACTCTATTTTCTTTGGTGGAAATCTAGTCTCTTGGAGTGCTAAGAAGCAACCAACCGTTTCCCGGTCTAGTTGTGAGTCCGAATACCGGGCTATGGCCAATACTGCTGCTGAACTTATTTGGATTTCTCATTTGTTACGTGACCTCAATGCATTACCATGCGAACGTCCTACGTTACTGTGTGATAACTTAAGTGCCATCTTTCTCAGCCAAAATCCAGTAGCACACCGACGCGCCAAACATATTGATATAGATTATCATTTTGTTCGTGAACTTGTGTTATCTGGTAAATTACACACAAAGTTTGTTCCTACCAAGCTTCAGGTGGCTGATATTTTCACGAAACCGTTGCCCAGACCTCTCTTTGAGCAGTTTCGGGATCTCTTATGTGTTCGACCGCCACCCGTGCGCTTGAGGGGGGATATTAGAGATAAATCCTCTCCTAAAATAGTTAGTCAATAGTAGTTATAACTTACCTTGTATAGTGCCTAAATTTATGTTGTACTCTAGTATTTATACTTGTTTCATATTCATAATAAGAGAAGCCGAAATTATTCAATTCTCATAAACAACAAGAGAAGCCGGTTTTTTTTCAAAATAACAAAGTAATATAATTAAAACTTTAAATAATAACTTCTGATAATTATACGTTGGGTTAAAAACATCAAAATTTTTGATAAGAAAATACATTGACAAAAAATAAAAATAAAAGTATTAGATGAAAATTTTGTGCATCAAATGGTGTCAATTTTTTTTAATTCTTTTGTCATTTATAAAATGGGGGGTCATTTGCTTATAATTGAATCATTAGCTTAAATTTTATAAGATAAATAAGAAAGCGATTGGACATGTTAGAGAGGACCGAGCACCCCGGCTCTCGTATGGACTTCTTCACTCTCTTTTATGAACTTGTATAAATTTAAGCAGATAATGAGAAGTTTATGTACATAAACTCCATGTCACTATAGACTGGCTTTATGAACTTGAAGATGCTCTAATATTAATTTTTCCTTTTGTTTTTATTTAATTTTAACTTTTATCCGTTAAACTTGAAAACTTGCTTTCTTTTACATGATATTAATTTAGTTTTGCTACACGCATGAAACGAAAACCTTGTTAAAATAGTAAAATAAAGTTGTTATGTCATCAAAATAGGTAGCCATTAAATGGTAGCTACTAGCTTAACTATTTTTATATTTTCATTGGTTGTATATATTGTATTTTAAAGTTGTGCTTTTACAAGTTGAGGTTGACTTTTTATTTGAAGGAAACGAGTTTTAAAAAACTTGTTTCTTACAAGAAAGTGTCAAATCTAATGTGAATGTTCATTATCATCATTATAAAAAAGTTGAGATATCGATACATAAATCTATTATCGTAGAAAAAGTCTTCGTTATTATGCACGCATGACTTTAATTATTAGAAGAATTCTTATGTATAGCTTTGAATAAATCCTTGATTAGGTAGTTATACTTCTGTCATTGCTTTCATTTACCTCAACGTGTAGCCCTCTCAATTCCAGTTGATTCACCAGCACACTATAGCTAGTGTGATATGTAATTGTTACCACAGATTATTGCGATCACACACCTCAGCGCCAACTTTTTTTTTTTTTTTTTTTTTTTTTTTTTTTTTTACGTGATCAAGTTAGTATAATAAAGCGACCGCGATCACCACAAAAAACATACCTCACTTAAAGACAAATCTACCCCACAAAAACAATTTACTAGTAATAAACGGATACTCTCTGTTCAAAAAAAAAAAAAAAAAGTAATAAACGGATACTCACAAAGTTGGGAGGACTCAGCCGAGTAAACGACCAAGTCCCTATTTTTTTGTTCATAGGGGAACGCGTTCTAGGGATAGCCGTAAGGGAGGGGGACGCGTCCTAGGCGACGACCATCCATTACGGATGATCTAACATGGTCAAATTATAAGCAAACCATATTCTTGATGAACTAACCATGCTCTCACTATTAATCATGTAACACACATACACTCGTTTTTTTTTTTTTTTTTTTGGGTAGCATCTTTATGTATGAGATTACTATTGTAATTTACGTTGATGGAAGTACAGTAAACAAAAACCATGTATTTATTAATACTGAACTTGTTCCTTAAATTTATTTCTAAGTAAAGACAATCTCCTTTGAAAAGGAAACTTCTGATCCTTAATGCCAAGTTTGTCCATGTAAAATAAAATTTTCTTGAGAGTCCCAATTACTTGTTCGCTTTCATGACCAAATGCTTTTTCTTGTATGTTTAGATTCCTTTTGAGCAACTCCAATATTTCGCCATCATCTCTTCCTATTCTATTCTGGATGCAAATTAAACAGTCCAATGCTTCCCCTGTATTAAAAAAAATGAAGGGTGGTCAGTAATTAATGTAACCGATATGAGCATGAGCATGTGCATGTAGGAACAAGTAACATAGGTAGAATCGTGTTTCTAAGAATAGAGGTTGGCATGTGGCTAGGAAAAGGTAGCATCTTTAGAGTCGTGTTTCTAAGTGGCAAAATGAGTGGCTGAGCAGAATTGGGTCATTTTTACTACTCAAAACGTATCCGATTCTTCATTAATCAATTTTTTGTCCTTTTCTTCCTACTGCAATAATAATCTAATATTCTAAACAAAATCGATTTAGAAGGTTCAAGGTTACATGGTTACGAAATACTGGTTGGTCACTTTGACCATTCGATCCATTTTGTTTGTTTCTGTTTCAGGCTTTTAGCTAACTTTTATTTATCCAATTTTCTACCTCTACTTATTCTATCTACTTAAGCTTAACTAGTTTTTAAATCTATACTCCAAAGCTAGTCAAATTTGTTGGACCTCATTCGTTACCAAATTTATGTTGCTATTTACAGGAAAAATAACAGAAGACTGGACAGGCTTACCAACTGGTAAAGATGCATCTCCAAACGCCTTTTCACGTATCCGCAAGACCTCAAGCGCCATTTGCTCAGCTTCTTCATCCTGCTTCAGGTTGTAAAGAGTTACAGCAAGCTGTAACATTACAAATGTGATTGAAGGATCGTCATCATGACTCACGATCCTTTCCATTATTTGTAAACTAGATCTCAGGAGGCGCTCAGCTTCTACATAATTCTTGGAACGTGAGTATGAGGTTGCTAGATTTGTTAGGTGGGTGACGAAACTAGGATCTTCTTCTCCTTTGTATTTTTTGGTTATAGATAAACATTCTTCCAAAAGTTCCCGGCCTTCATTTTCTCTGAAAGTTACAAGGTGCATAGTGATAATTAGAGGTGACAAAGACGGGTGGGTTGGGAGGGCTAGGTGGGCTAGGTAACCAGTTGGATTGGTTCGGGTTTGGATCCACCACCAACGCCTTTTTGCCCCATTTTTGTGTTTTATGATTAATAACGTATTGAATATGATCACAAAAACTATACACAGTATATAATTTGGGTTTTACTAACATTAACGCATAGGATTCTTGTAAACAAGTAACAAGTCTTTTTTTACTACCTATCTTTAAATTTAGGTAAAAGGAAAAATTACTCAAAACATTGCAACTGAATCCAATCATCGAACCCAACATTTTTCTCTCCAAATCTCCAATCCATATTTTTCCTCCCTTAATATCTAATCATTAAAGATAATGACTTTTTCATAAATAAATAAAAAGATTTAACAAAAGTAATCTAAAGGGGGTCTTAACGATAGATACACTTAACTTTGACCCATTTGATGCGTTTCATTATTAGTTACTTTTTTACAACTGACCCATTTGATCCAGTATCAGAAACTTACAACCCGAAATTGGGTCGAAATTTATAAATGGGTCGAAATTGCTACCTCTGCTAAAATAAAAGGCAGGGAAGTTTCACAAAATCCCTGATCAAGTACTTTACGTGTGGGTGTCAAAATTCTCAAGAAATAGATCATACCTTCCTACAACATGAAGCAACTCTGCCAAGTCTATCCTCGTCTTCTCCAATATGCCATCATCTAAGTTCATACTTTCCGAATTCTCCAGTACATGAAGAGCATTCCTGTACAATTTGATGGCTGCTTCTGCATCTCCTGTTATTTAAAGCACAATCAAATTTTCATTAGATACACTCGTTTTCAGAATAAATCACGAAAACAGAGAGTCAGTCTATGCTGTTCCAGGAGCAAACAAAAAACATCCTAGCTCGACAAGTAACAGCACTGTCTTGCACGACAGATGACATCCCATCCGAAGTAGACGTTGCACTTCCGGCCCATTTAATTATGAATGGGTTGATTAAGGTTTTATTCAAACTCAGGCACGTCAAATAAAAACACTAGCTAAAAAGGGGAATGTGTCAAATATAAGTCAAACGGGCTGAAAGTTGTCCCAAGTTTTTTTATGTATACAGCCTCCTAAATGTTTATCCTAGCAGTATTGTTCTGTAATCATGATTTAACACGTTAATCATTCATAACAAAGCTTTGAAAATAGTGTTTGTGGGTCAACCCAACCAAGCCAGGCCAGTTTTAAGAGGGTTGGCAAAAAAGGGAATTATGAAGAGGGCATTCAGATACCAACTACAACAAGTTCCCATGTAATGTATACGTCAATTTTTCATACAAACAAAAAACAAGAACTCGCCTTTTGCGCATTTTGCATTAGCTAGAGAGCACATAGCCATTCCAACTCTTTCGTCATCTTTTCCATATAACTGAGTATATATACCTACAATCCTAAGATTAAGAAAGAGACAAAAAAAAGTCAGTTTAAAGATATTTATAGAAAAAAACATAGATACCATATGCACAAGTTTTATACAACCTCGTAAAAGCATTTTCAGCATCTTCAGCTTTTCCTTCATTTAATAAAAGGTTTCCCAAAGTTGTCAAAGGTACCACAAGTTCCTTGCTTTCTGCTCCCAAGTTAGATTCCAGTATGGAAATGGTGCGATGATAGATATCAATTGCCTTTGTTGCTCTTCCCGCAGAACCAAGAGCCTTGCCCATCCCCAATAACGGCATAACAAGAGAAGTACTATTGCTCCCTATAAAAAGTTAGCAACACCTCAATTATCATATTAACCCTGGAAATAGTAAGGATGGGTGAAGAGAACTGAATGATGATGAAGTTGCTTGTCATCAGAAGGGAATACATGGCCATCTAACATCAAACTAAGCAGACTAGCAACGGGTGCATGAAAAACATTAAAAAGACAAATTTCAGACTTACCATGATTTCTCTCAAGTATTTGAAGGACTCTCTTGTATGAAAGCATCGACTTCTCAAATCTTCCTAAAGCAGAGTGCATACTCCCCATGTGTGTCAGTATTGAATCAAGAAGAGGCTCATCATCACTAAAATCATGTACAATCTCATTCAACTGAAGCACAACAGAGGAATACAGATTTATTAGAGAAAATTTATAGTTATACACAGGAAAATGCCACTCTTAGTATTACGTTATAGACATCATCAATACATAGATAAGTAGTAAGCATACTGTAATCAACTGGACAACCACATGCACAAAAGAAATTCGTTTTAATGATTGTTTTGGGGCGCAAAGCAGTACCTTATTCAAGACCGATTCGACCATCTTGAAGTCTCCAATAGCCATGTAACCCAAGGCTATGACATCCAAAGTTGCAGCTTCTTCTACACTTTTACCTCCGGCAACCATTTGTTCTCTCACAGCTTCGTAATTTGCTTCGAGTAGATCGATAGCATCACCTTTATTCCCCATTCGTATCATGCTTTTGATTTCAGAAAACAATTCTTCTAAGCTCCTTTCAAAATCATCACCTAATGTTTTTCTTCAGCCATCAAGGAACGTGTTAGATAATTCAATGTTATAAAATTCAATAACAATAGGTAAATGTTCACGTAAACATAGATAAGTTCACACCTTTGAGATTTATCCGAACCATCAACAACAGAAGAAACTTGATTTCCACAGGTCTTCCCGTCTACATGCAATGATTCGGTTGTAGCATGACATTTAAAGGCCAAGCACCGAGTAGATATCCCAATGGGAACCACATACAACCTCGTGCTACATTCTTTTGGGGGATGAAGTGAGAAATGAATGATGCCTTTCGGTAACAAGTCTGAGTGAATGCTTGGACAAAATCCAGTCATCCTGAACATACCACATTCAGTCAGAACATTAGTACAACTAGGCTGCAAATTTTAAAGAGAGTTAAAAGTTACAGAACTCAATGAATTAAGTGTCAACAAAATTAGCATTTTAACATATTAACACTCTGCGTAAAAACAAAAGCATATTACTTGTTCATTGGGGGTGTTTGTTTAAGTTTATACATGGCTTATTAGCTTATTTGTTATTCGGCTTATATTTCAGAAGCCTCAATTTTCTAGCTTAATTTGAAACTTGTGGGCTTATATGAGTTTATTATTGTATGATAAACTTCTATAAGCCCATAAGTCTCAAAATAAGCCCAAAAATTAGGGCTTACGAAATATAAGCCGAAATCAAATAAGCTAATAAGCCCACATATAAGCTTAAACAAACACCCCCAGACCCCCTTATACATAATCGTGTTTTTACGACCATAATACTTGACTTAGTCCCAAACTAACCATTGTGCTTGCATAAAATTCCAAAAACAAAATAAGAAAGAGCCATTCTAGGCGACTTGTGTAAATCTATAATCAAAACCCTTTTTAGTCCAAAATCAGTTGCTCTTATACATAGTCGTGTTTTGTTTGTTGACATTCGCAGTAAGTTTGATATGTGGTGCAACTAGAAACAACTAAGTTGTTTGAAATGTCAATAAATCTCAAGTCTTGGATGTTTTGAAAACGAGAGAAAAATACCTAAGTCGTCTAATTCACCTCAAATTCGTCAATACTTGCCCTCAGTTCCGGACAACATTGAAGTGGCAAAAGGCATGTGACTATCTATATCTATATCTATACTACTATATAATGTATTTGGGACTATTCTATAATTAGAAAGGCTTAAAATTCAGACTTTTACTTGCTTATTATGGAAAGATTTCAAAATTAATTTATCTATACTACCATCTCTATTTATAAAGCATAAAGACAACTAAATGTGTAACTGAATAACCGAATAACGCAAAATATAGTCGCCGCATTGCGCGGGTACCATTCTAGTCATCACAAAAACATGAGAGGTCTCAAGTGCAATTTATGCTAGGTCTCAAAAAAGGTTTGAAAATATTTCATTTTACAATGTTGAATATCACATGTCTGGCTCTATTTCCAATTCTAATTCTAAGAATTGACCGAAAAGTCGGCCGCGAGCCAAAAAGGGTCGAATAACAAGTGTTAAATGAAACTAGTTAGTTGTCCATGAAGATATATAATCTAATAACAGAAATATTTTGAATTAAATAATACATAAAGTAGTAATTAGATGAGAATTTGGTTACCGTGAATATGTTTGTATAAGCACACCGACTGACTGGTGAGAAGTGGAGTTATCTGGAGTATTAGCTCTGAAGTGGTTTTGGGCGGTTAGACGATGGTGGGTTGTATTTGTTGGGCTCAATTGTTGGCTTGATAGCCTTTTTGGTGTTTTATTGGAGTACCCAATTTGCGAGATAATTCCATATTTGCCCCCAAAATGTCCCTTTTGATTAAAAAAATTAGCGTTCAATTACAAAGCGACTAAAAAATAAAAGTGTAAGAAACTAGTAGAATTAATCATCCGAAACGTGTCTACCATCTCCATTTATTGAAAAATTTTCACCCGTAAAAATGTCATTTGACTTGTTTTTTTCATTTTCCCACAAACTTCAAATGCACGTAACTCTTAAACGACAAATTTCTAGAAAATATTTAATTTCACCGTAATTTCTAAAATTTAATCATCTTTAATTTGATATAAATCTTGTTAAATAATTTATTTTTTTAATACATTTTCGACCCTATTTTTTACCCTTATAAATGACGGATTATGAAAAATTAAAACATGAAAGTTATAGATTTTGGTTCAATCTTTACACAACTTTTTGAATCATTGAAATCCGATGTTATATGAGTGAGATATCACACGTTAAAAAATGACATTTTAGTCATATTTGTTGGACACAAGGTGTTTGATGAAATGTCTAACTTTGTGTTAAATCACGTTAAATCACGTATTTTTGTACCATAATGCATCATTAATTATTTTATTAATGTAAGATTCAAAAAAGTAATGTTTTTTTTTAATTCTTATATATTTTTTTAAATGTACGTATTGTGTTTTATTGCATTTTTTACCATAAATTTGACCAATATTAAAATCGAATTAGGAAAACTGTAAAACATAAAATAGATTTTAGGTCAATCTTTACTGAGATTTTTGAATCACTCAAATCCGATATCATATTAGTGAGATTTCACGCGTCAAAAATAACGTTTTAGTCATATTCGATGATGAAAAACATGGTTTATGAACAACATTGATTATGATGAACACTGATGAACATGAACTAAGAATGATGAACAACACTAAGTGATGAACAAGATTCACTGGTGAACAAGACTAACTGATGAACATAACAATATCAATATACATGTTAATCATAAGTGTTCATCATCATCAGTTCATCAGTCTTGTTCATGAACTAATAAACAAGACTAACTAATAAACAACAATAACTTATGAATAAAACTAACTGATGGAACAAGACAACGTCAATCTACATGTTGTCCATTTAAAAAAAAAAAAAAAAAAAAAAAAAAAAAAAAAAAAAAAAAAAGTTATTCATCAATAATAAGTGTTGTTCATCATTAAAAGTTAAGTATTGTTTATCAGTTAATCTTGTTAATTAGTAAGTATTGTTCATCAGTCTTAATCCATGTTCATCAGTTTTTATCATAATTCATGTTGTTCATCATCACTAAGACGTCATCTTTAACGTGTGATATCTTATTCATATGACATCGGATTTGAGTGATTCAAAAACCCCAGTAAAAATTGACTTAAAACCTATAACTTTTATGTTTTACAATTTTTCTAATTCGAATTTAATATTGGTCAAAAACGCAATAAAACACAATACGTACATTTTTTTTTAGAAAATAACAAGACAAGAATACACCGTTGGTCCCTAAACTTTTCACAAAATGTCGCCATGCACCTTAACTTTTGAAAAACGTCTCCCTGCGTCCCTCCTCAAGTTTTTTGAGGCCGGTTGTGTCCTTTGACCTTGAAATCTAAGGTCAACGCCCATTTTTAGGTATAGCATCAAGAGTATAATAGACCAAACACATTTTCAACCATATATAAGTTAAATCTAACCCAAACTCCTTTAACATCATCATTTTGTGCCTTAGTTGTTGTTTCCCTGAAGTTAATAAGCATGGGTCTTCATGGAAATTCA
Source organism: Artemisia argyi (assembly GCA_030686995.1). NCBI lineage: Eukaryota > Viridiplantae > Streptophyta > Magnoliopsida > Asterales > Asteraceae > Artemisia > Artemisia argyi. The sequence continues at coordinate 154,168,399 of CM060694.1, forward strand.
CCATATTAATGTGTTCTTTACTCAAATGGGGTATCGTTAACATCTCGTTAAGTAGCAAGTTAGTAAATTATATCATGACTAAAATACACCGTTGGTCATTAAAATACATCGTTGGTTACACAGTCATTCAATTTTTTGGTGTATGTTGACTTGTGAAAGTCAAACTGGTTAAATCCAAACACCCGCTAAACTGCATATGCAGATGCAAACATGCAGATTACATTAATTAGACACATATGCCTTATGTAAATCATCGTATGAGAAAGTTTCTAAACATTTCTCTTCATCTTCTTCATTACAAAGAAAATATTTGTTTTTCTTTTTATCTATTTTTTCTAGTCTCCTTATAGGACGTTTCTCCTTCCAATGCTCATCTGCTCTAGCCTTTGCAGCAAGCCTTCTTCTCGCGACTTCAGCATCGCTTGGAGCTGCATGCTCCTTCTTTTCTGCAGGCTCATTTTGTTCTACCTTCCAGTCCTCTTCCAAGGCCGCTTCTAGTTCGTAGTAGAAGCTTTCATCGCCTTCACCCTTTGGCACCTCTGCATCTTTCCTTTCATGGGTTGGTCTTTTCACCACCTCCTCATTTTCTTTTTCGTTGATTGGGGTAGCATCAGCATCTCTCACTCTCTTGTTTCTTGACAACATGGTTACAATTTTTTGATTTATTTTTTATAGAAGTAGATTGGTTTGCAACATAATGTGGGAGTAACAAATTTATACACAAATAATGGGAAAACGAAGAGTTTGTATTAAATTTTAAAAGTATTTTTTTGAACTCTTCGATTCCCTCAATTTGTCTATGTTGCCGTTGGTATAGTTAAAACTCCCGCCAATTATTAAGTTGAGTGTTCACATTTGGTCCCTCAAGTTGACTGTCGGGTTTAGCTTGGGTTACATCATAGTTAAATAGTAAGTGGACTATTATGCCCCTGAAACTAGAACATAAAACGTGCGTTGACCTTGCTCAAATGGGTCAAGGGACGCAATCAGACTCAAAATCCTAAGGTTTATACACAAATAATGGGGAAAACGAAGAGTCTGTATTAAATTTTAGAAGTATTTTTTGAACTCTTCGATTCCCTCAATTTTCTATGTTGCCGTTGGTATAGTTAAAACTCCCGCCAATTATTAAGTTGAGTGTTCACATTTGGTCTCTCAAGTTGACTGTCGGGTTTAGCTTGAGTTAGATTATAGTTAAATAGTGATTGGACTATTATGCCCCTGAAACTAGAACATAAAACGTGTGTCGACCTTGTCCAAATGGGTCAAGGGATGCAATCGGACTCAAAATCTTAAAGTTTGGACACCTGGCGACGAATTTTGAAAGTTAGAGTGCATGACGACATTTCGTGAAAAGTTTAGAGACCAACGGTGTGTTTTTGTCAAATAACAATTAAAAAAGTATCATTTTTTGAATCTTACATTAACAAAATAATTAATGATTCGTTGAGGTGACTAAAATACTCCTGGGCAAATTGAAAAAAAAAAAAAAAAAAAAAAAAAAAAAACTGTGATTTTTATTTTAATCATGACTGTTTGATTAATTTGGGTGGTGATCCAGCGTGTGAAATTACTTTCTACACCTTTTAAAAATCTTTCCCATTATAAGGATCGCAACTCGATAGCTCATGGCCTTCGGCTAGTGACCAGGCATACAACGTCCACTTGTCTTTGCAATGCCCTTTTATATCGGGTGGGATCTTCTTAAGACAGTATTTCAGTTCTAGCAACGTTTGTTTTGTCCTAAACTTTAACCATTGTAACATTGGGAAAATAGTGGCTCACATACAACAAACTCAACTGGATAAACTTTTATCCAAAAACTCATAACTTAATGCATCAAGTTCAAACTTTTTTAAGCATAAACACAACAATGGATGGAATAACACCATCCTACAACCTTGGATGGAATAGCTAATACCATCCTATAATCATGCAGAAACCTCGGAACAACATGAACATCACAACTATGGTACTCGTTTTATAACTTAATCCTACATGCTAACTCATGTACCTCCGCGTTCCTAGTTTGTCCCTCCTTGTTTGGGACTGCATATCGGAACTCCACACATGTAGATCTGCAGAAGACTCGACGTTTTGAGGGCCGTCTTCTACTCTTCTTGGGCTGCATGATTAAACAATGGATGATGGTCAAATCTACGAGCCATGTAAACAAATTTGTGAGTCAAACTAAACCATGGATGGTTGTGGTGCAGGAGGGTCGGATAAACATGTCAAAATCGATTCTTTAATACATCATTTTTTTTAGTAAGAGTCAAACAGGCCAGACAGGGTTATACTGACCCACAAACATTCGTTGAATATAAGATATTTATAAGGTTGTGTGCATTATAAACTTTGGGTGATTCACAACCCATTTGACCCATTACCATTTTTTAAGTTGTTTTTTTCCAACCCAACTGAGATACAGAAGTACAAAACAACCGAAATGAACCCATTGATAAGTAAATGAGCCGAAATTGCCACCTCTAACCATATACAGCTTCTAAACAACAAGGACTATGTCCATAACACAGAGCTTAGATGGATGTTCATTTTGACCATCGGGTTGGGAAATCAAGATAGGTCAATATTAATCCACACACTCTACATTATATAAGCTATCGTACTAGTATCCTATGTGATGATAAAAATCAGATAGGTTTCTAACATAGGGATTGGGTTAGCCGATGAAGTGGTGTGGATGAGTTGACTGCAATTCTCATCAGACAAGTAGTGGTGGATTTGGATCAGTTGTTCAGTACTCAACATAAAACACACACATACGCACACAAAAAAGAGTATAAGTATAAAAAAGATGGGAAGAACAGAACATACTGCTCAATATAAATCCTTGAAGCAAGCTCTGGGCTCTCTCAGCTTGCTCTGGGGTCCCAGATATTTGGATGACATGCTCTGTTACTTCTGAGCTCATATCAAGCAGTTTAACATTGGCTCCCGAAAGCTTATTTGAGAATAATAAAATAGAAGTCAGAAGACATAATCAATAACATCAAAGATAATTGGAGGATAACTTTGAAGTTCAGAGACGATATAGGCTTACTTCACTAATCTGAGCAAGCTTATTTCTCGACTTTGTAATGAGTTTGGGGACTGCATACTCTGGTATGACAACTTCCAGTATACTTCTTGTAACAAGTGGCACAGCAATCCTGAAAGGAAAAAACATTTAATTATAATCAAGAGGTGGCGATTTCAGGTCATTTAAATATAATCTATGGCAATTGCCACCTCAATAAATAGTTAAATGGAACACAATCACTACCTAGTTGTTGCACTTGGAATTGGTGTCTCTTCGCGACTCCCACTTTCAGTTTGATTTATAGCTTCACTGTTAGATCCCCCAGTATTCTACACAGCAAAGAGTAGGCATCACATGTCAAGTCAGAATTTTTAATGAACAAATTGAGAAGAACATGCAATAAAGATGGGGATAGAAGAGAGAATAATTTTATGACAGAAGCATCGCTTAACATGATTCCATATATATCTTTGTTCTTTTGAAACTCTATATGGTTAAGAAAATAATTTCCAATTTATATGTCTATCTCAGTAGTGCATGTAAAGAGTAGCAACATGTCCAAGAAAATTTTGAAAAGAACAAGATTTTGGAATGGATTTTTAAATATTCATGTAGAAGACCTAAGAAACATATCAACAAACTAGAGGAAATACTCTTTTTTTCCTTTAAATACATAATTAGTGAGTCAATTATGATTACAAACACTATACTTTTTTTTCTTTTCTTTCTTTCATTCTTTCTTTCTTTCTTTTTCTTTTTTTACTTTTTTTTTTTAATAAAAATAAAATAAAATATTACAAGTATATATGCATAATTCTAAGTTTTAATAGCACTCTACCCATAGGGATAATACACAAACCAAATTGACTAATAATTCATAAGTAGATGTGTCAAAACTGCAAGAGTGGATCAAGTATAGTTTACCCTTGCTGGTACAGGTGCGGCTTTAGTGTAAGCATTCTGGTTGGATGCAACAGTAATATCACTTCCAGAATAAGTTTCCCGTGGAGCTGTATTATTACTAGAAGCTGGTTCCAAGTTTGAAGCACTTCCCCCAGGGCTTGGTGCATGAAATGGAGTTGGTTGAGTTTCTTTTTGGGAAGGTCCTTGGAATAGATAACTCCGTAGTCTTAATGTCAACTCCACAAGAGCTTCTCTAGCAGCCTTAATCTCCCCAACAATCTGAACAAATAATGGTATCTTCCCTTAATACCAATTTTCAAACAAAACACTATTCATTCCTACTCACTTCATAATTCTCACTTTTAATCTTACACTCTAGCAATATTTTACTTTCAACAATCTTCTTTATATAAATCAAATTTTGCCTCATGATATATATTATAACCATTTATAATTACAATTTTATTATACAAATCATTTTAATCCCGTCGCAACGCGAGGTCAATAAAAACCTTGTTACTATCATCCATCAAAGTGTTACTAAAATCCATGATATTACTCCTACCAATACTATAATTGTATGTGGAACAAAAAAAGGTACGACAGTCATATTTAGGTTTGACGCATGAAAGTAAGCAACAAACCTGTACAAGTTCGTCATTGACTGATACAAACTGCGGGAGATTTTCCCTGGGCAGAATCTGAATGTCAGCACCGGTCATTTTCTTTGTCTCAGATAAGAATCCATCTCGTCCATCTAAACATCCAATTTCACCGGTAGATAGGAGAAGCCGAGTTGTGATAATATTTTCTTTATCAGGAATAAGATCCAGAATTCTAGTCTGAATATGCAAAAGAGCTTCTTGGGCAGGGAAGAGCTCATCGTCAGGGCCCTAATAGTACATGTTTACAATCACAGTAAGCATCCAAGACATAAAGGGAAAATATTATTTGCACTATTCTTATATGATATTCACAAGTGCATTATAAGATGTGCAAATGACACAAGCTCAAACAAGTTGTATGAAATGAAGCAATAACAAACGATACTTTAAACATGAAATCCCCCAAAAATGGAGACAGTTACTTTTTAGTTGTTTACCCAGATGAAGATAAGAAAAAAGAAAAAAATACCTCCTCAGAAGAGATGATAATTATTTGTTCATCTGACCCCGCCACATTATCAGCAACCTTGACTTCTACACCAATTTCATTTTGGAGCAATTCCTTAAATCCATCTGATTGCCCAATGACACTATCAACCTTGTTGTTTGGACAAAGTATTCGAAATACAATATCATCTGCATATTGAGACTGAGCATTGTCTGACATAGGACTAGCTCCGGTATCATTAACGTAGCCGGATGAACGTGGGCCATGATTAAAACTTCTGGAGTTGTTTAGACCACCAGGTAACCGTGATCCATAGTTAGGACCATCCAATGATTGTCGACGCCCCATGTTATTTTGGTGATGCATAAATTCCTCTTCAGGAGGAAAGAACCTATCAGGTGATTGTAATCGATTTTGAAAATGACTGCGATCTCGATGCTGACTCTCCCTCAATCGTGACGAAATAATTTCGATTGCATTCTTCACTGAGACCATATCACCAACAACCTATTAAGAAAGAAAACATATTTGTTATATTATGATTAGGATGACTGATTACATAGAATGAGCATAGAACGAAACATGAACTTACATAGAATCCATAAAATGAAACACGAATACATTAGAAAGTAAAAGATCCCATGATCAGGTTTGCTGTTAAAAGCTTCACACCATGTCAGTTTTCTTAGAACTCTATCATATCCCTTCTATAACATTATTAAGAAGTCACTAAAAAAATACTTTATGTGCCTACTATCTCCATGAAACTAATCAAGAAAATAGCCGTGGTTGTTGATATCCCAAGCATAACCAAACATATTGCAACACGTTGGTCTCAACTCTTTACCCATGTCCAAAATTCACTCCCAAAGTTCAGTATATTGCGTATAACCGTATAGCCTTGATCCATTGATATATTGTAGAGTTACCACTTAAATATATATATATTCCCTAATTGTGATTAAAACCTTCTTTTCGCATTAGTATCTGCCAATCTATATATTAAAAAACCCTCCTAAATATATCCTATACACGTGAGTTCTAAAGTGCTCTAGTGGACCATACACCGCCAACCCTTTCACATAGCTATTCAGCTGATTTAACATAACCACTTATCTACAATAAGCATCCAAGATGCTTTTCTTACTAACTAATAAAGACACACAATGGATCGACCCAAATAGACAATTGATGAGTAGAATAGATAGCAACTAAATGTTCAATTTACAAAGAAATGCCGCTTTATGTATATGAGTGACAATGTTTCGCATAACTTCTGCTCTGTGACTCAGACCTTGTGCAACCTTAAAGCATGCTTATTAACAATGTCGCCACCCATAAGGCATAATCATTCAAACATCCTGTTGAAAAAGTTTTATATATTAGCCATAGATGAAAACAAATGGGTAATAACAATTCTTGATTGAGATCATCTGATAATGTAACTTCCTAGTCTAGAACCCCCTTGTCAAAAAGAGGTTGAAGTTTCAAATAAGTTAACACCAGAAGTAAGAAAAAGTTGTCACTCTTCTTTCACAACTCTGTTTTAATTTGTTGCTATGGTCTACCATTCTGTCCAAAAAGACAAGGCAGGCTCCTAAGATAAGTCGGCTTCTACTCATAGTTGTCAATAGCGACGATAGCGGTCGCTATCGCGCGCTACGTAGCGAAGCGGTCATCAGCCGCTATTATCATTTAGCGACAAAATAGCGACAATATCGATTTTTTTATTTATTTATTTTTTATTCTTTCTATTAAGTATAAAAGCAAAATTAGGGTTTATTGTATCACTTCATCAGCCGCTATTATCATCACATCTTCAATCTTCATCACCGCCGGTCGTCACCTCCGGCAGGCCGCCGCCGCCGCCGTCACCTTCGGCAAACTCTCAGGTAATTACTTCTCCATCTTCTAATATTCCAATTCCAACTTTGAATCATCTAATTTAGCTATTTTGGTGTTTTGAATGTTTACAAATGTTTATGTGTTGAATGGTAAAACATATCTTTATTTTGCTACTATTTTATCGCTAAACACAAATAGCGGTCGCTATTTATCGCTATTCGCTACGTAGCATATAGGTGGCTCGTCGCTATTTATCGCTATTCGCTATTGACAACTATGCTTCTACTTAAAAACCAGCACAGGCAGGGATACTTGACAATCATGTGATAATTGGGTTTGAGAGTTTGACTATCCAGCATCTAACAGGAAATGTATGCAAAATTTAAATTAATTTTGTACATAGACTGCACAAGCAAGTACGCGTCAGTATAGAAAATTTGCAGAACATTCAGAGTTTCAGACATCATGGACAATGGACAATAACAAAAATAACAAAAAAGACAACAAAAGGCAAAACCATATGCAACCTATAGGTTTTTAGACAAGTTAGCATCCTCTAAACAACTCCACTGCCAGGAACTTCCTAACATGCACTCGGAAAAACCTTTAGAATGCAAAAGACGTGAGCTCGGGAGGTGATCAGGATTGCATATTATAAACTCTTTATCAGCTTATGGCATTTTGTTACCATGGATAACCAGTTCTCAGTCTTGAAAAGTAACAAACTGATACAATTATCCACTCATTTGACAGCAAAATAAGCAGTTAAGAAGTTTCTCATTCAAACTACTTAAACTATGATCGGTTTAACTCTTAAAACCTTAGATAAGTTGATTCGCCCAACACTCAAATAGTCGCTTACCTAACTAGTGTGTTCCGTTAAAGCAAAAGCAAACCTACACACTTTCTACTGCATTGCGTTACACTACTTCAAGAAGCATAATTAGTCTCAGTAAGCGATACTAATCACTAACAATAATACTTTATACACCACAATCCAAAACAATTCACGAAGTTCCAAACTTTACAATGCAAAGGACTAGAAACTTGGGAGGTGTTCAGGATTGCTTATTATAAATGATTTTATCAGCTTATTGTGGTCTGGTACAGTAGATAACCAGTTGTGAGTGCTTGCATAGTTACAAACTCCTTACCTAATTCTGATTAGTTTACATCTTAATTCCTTAAATAACCTGATTTACCAAACACTAAAACAGCTGCTTATCTAACTGTCACTAAGCGTTAAAGCAATTCGCAAACCCTAAACGCTTCCTACTGCATTCTGTAATACTACTTCAGGAAGCATGATTAGTTTCAATAAACAATCCAAAACAACTCACAAAGTTCCAAACTTCAATAACTACCGGATCGCTTAAAAACAACCAGAACAATCTCCTCAGACATATCTGTTTATCTGCTTATTGCATTTTAATAGATTAAATAACCACTTATGAGTGTCTCCTACATTGTCTTCTCGTTACAACTAACTAATACATTACTTCAAATAACGTCCAAAAGCAAACAAACATTCTAACATCCGCTTATCTAATTATTATGTTTCGTTAAAGCATAAGCAAATTTTAATCACTTTGTCAGTTTCGCCTACATTGTCTTCTCGTTACAACTAACTAACAACATTACTTCAAATAACGTCCAAAAGGCAAATAAACAACAACCTGAACAATCTCCTCAGACATATCCACACACCGAGGAATAGTATGATCTCTCGGCAACACCCTAATATGCGTCTTAGTCTCCATCCTCATCTGCTCAATAATCTTCCCACCTTTCCCCAACAAACACCCAACGTGCAACCTCGACACCACAATCCTCGAAACCAACCTATTCGCCCCACGAAACATATCCTCATCAACCAAACCCCCTACATTAAACCCCGCCCCATCACTCTCCAATATCCTCTCATTTATCAACAACAACGCCTCCTGCGCAGGCGAAAAATTCGGCATTCGCCCATCCGGATCGCGCCTTCGCGTGTCCGAAATCTCGATAATTCGCTCCTCATCCCCGGACACAAGCTCATGCACATTAATCCAAGCACCTGTGTGTTGCCTAATAGCCTTAATTATACTACCTGACTTGCCTATAACACTACCTGCTTTAGTATCGTGACATAGGATCCTGTAGCTAGTTGTCACCATTAGTGATGACGTGTCACTCATTTTCCGGCCGCCGCCGCCGGTGATGTTGTTGTTGCGGCGGTGGTGGTTGTTGTAACCGCCTCCGCCGCCGTTGTAACCGCCGCCGTTGTAGCGTTTGTGATTGTGGTTGTGATTGTCGTAGTCTTGGTTGTTGTCGTAATAGTAGCGTTTATTAGATCGTGATCGATCCATCATTGAGATTGAAACCCTAATTAGTTACTCTGTGTGTGTGTGTTTTTGTGAAGGGGAGTGAGGGGTTTAGAATTTTTTGAGGTGATGAGAATGAGATATTTGTGTACTTTTTTATATCGTGTTTTAAGGGGTAAGGATGGAAATAAAGGACAGCTTGACGTGGAGGTCCAACTTTTTGAGATATACCGGGTTTATCGGGTTACGGGGGTGTGTTTGGTATCTTATTATAGGAATGAATCTATGACTTTGAAAGTCATTAATATTATTTGGTTGGTTATGGGGCACACCACAATGGAATGAAGATACCTATGATATGTGAGTTTCCTCATAGGAGTATGATTTGGTGGGTATATGGATACCCATGAAAAGTATTATCTACGTACTCATTTTCATTCCACTCTATTCTGAAACCTATACCTATAGTGATTCCATCAAGTATACCAAACGCACCCTTAATAATGATTTTCGCAGGTTTCATGATATTCTCGCCTCGAAACATATATAGACGTTTATTTGTTTACACTAACGTGTGTTCACGTAAAGCGGCGGTAGCTTTTGATGGTCAATTGGTTCTGTAGTTTTGAGAAGAAGAATGTATCGTAAGGGTGTGTTTGTCAAAAGTAGTAGATGTTTTCTATAAAAATGTTTGGTAACGCATTTGTAATTTCAATTATAATGTGTAAAATGAAATAATTTTGTATCAACGCAACTCGTACATGTTCAACGCTCCTAAATACAACTTCATGGAGCATTGAAAAGGAAGTATTAATAAAGAAAAGGGTAAAATGCAAAAATAGTCCCTAAAGTATCATGAAATCGCACCGAGACAAAAAGTCACACAAAAAAGCCACTAACATTACGTAAATTTGCAAAAAGCCACCGAGAGCCATTTTCCGTTAGTTTCCTCGTTAACTGCCTAGTCATCAAGGGTATTTTCGTCTTTTTATCCCTTTCTCGCCAATAACTTCAATTGCCAGTGTTTTGTTTTACAAATTTAGTTCTTTAGAACCATACTTTATATACGTGGCTCAATTTCTTCCAAGCAGAACCTTAATTTCACAAGTAAAGATCTTGAGAATGGTTAAGCTTTGGCAAAATCGTGCACGCAGTACCCCGATACCTGATTTAGGAATCCTTTATAGTAAGAATACTCTGTTCCATTTAAACTTGTTATTGTTGTTGGAAGTAATTGATGTTTTATGTGTTCCACATATTTGAATGAAAAGGTGTTTTCTTTGCAAATCCATCACAATGGTGAATTTACCTCAAAACCAGGAAGAAGGTATCTCTTTGGAGATACAGATTGGTTTAACAGAATTCACTCTGACTTTTTCTCCATGGAATTATTGGGCGAAATGTTAGAGGATTTAGGTTACTCGGATAGTACCCTTATGTTTACTCACTTTAGGATACCTGGGGAGTCACTGGATGATGGTTTGCTACCACTAAAGTCTGACGAAGATGTGAAGACACTTGTGGAGTATGTTCCTATATTTACACAATTGGAGTTGTATATGGAAACCGGTGTTTCATTTGTTGAGTGTAAGATGATGGATCGAATGATGACTAAGGGCAAGGGGTGTGGTGATAGAAGAAATAGTGGATGATGATATGAATGAGGCTGCTGGAAAGGGTGTTGATGGTAAGACTGGAAACAGTGGGAAATTACTATTGTTAGAGTGGCATAAGACAAGACAACTTGAGAAGGTTGGACCTGTTTTTTATACTGATTCTGACAGTGACTTCCCACCAACATTTTGTGCCGAAAAAATGATTGCAGATCATACAGAAAGGATGAGTGATGAATTTCAATTCAGAAGGTTATTGGAAGAGATTGACCAAGACTTTACTGTGGAGGATTCAAGTGAGGAGTCTACAGGTTTGCTCGATTTTTATGATCTCGATTTTGATGATGCGTATTATGATGACACAAGTGATGAAGAGGTTGCTCAAGAATGGCATGGTAATCCATACCATTTAGTTGATGTACCTAAACCTGAAGAGATGCATCCGATTAAAGAGCCTGAAGAGCCTCAAGAGATTAGTGACATATTTGCTGAAATAGATCAAGCATTGGATAAACTTGATGACGTTGTTGTAGCTAGAGAAGGAACAGAGGTGTATGCTCTTTATGCTGAACCAATTAGTTTCAGTTTACTTCCACTTGTGGATGTTGATGGTGTTGATGGTGAACAAAGAGTTCGTGATGAGGATGTGATTCTAGATGAGCAGTGTGATGAAGTAGTTGGAGACGGTGAACAAAGAGTTTGTGATGTGGCTGTGACACCAGATGATCAGTGTGATGTAGTAGTTGGAAATGGTGAACAAAGAGTTTGTGATGTGGCTATGATACCAGATGATCAGTGTGCTGTAGTAGTTGGAAATGAGGGATGTATATCAATTGTTGAAGGAGATATGATTAAGGACAAAGTGGTTGCTAAACAAGGAGATGAGCCACTTCAAGTGCTTGAAAAAAATGGAGTTGGGCAAGATGGAGTGCTTGCAGAGGACAAGTTTGAAGACCAAGGAAGATCAATCAAGAGGCGAAGACTGATGGCTGACAAGAAACCCAAGGATGATGCTGACAAGGAACCCAAGGATGATGCTAAGTAATGGTTATGCTTTTATGTTTAGCTCAATAATTTGTAGAAGATTATAACAATATTTACTTTCTTAAAATTTATCTATCGGTTATGTAATCTTAACTAGGGTCAATAGTTGCATAACATTTTATCGAATCTAATGGAAGCAAAAAAAAACTAGGCAATTTTGGGATGTGTAAGTTGGTAACCCAAACGTTTAGCATTTATTACCCAAACACGCCTAAAACACATTTTCACATGTAATTACCACGCCTGTTTATATGCTATAACCTAAGTAACTTCCTCATTCATCCACTAAACAAACACAGTAAAACATAAACAAAGGAACAAAAGAACGTCTCAATTCGTGCTTCTTCAGGAACTTGCCGCGGCTGCTAACTCAAGTGAGTTACCATACCAGATATAACACCCCCAAAATCGATCAATACAGCGGAAGACTTAAAATGTCAGCGGAAGACTTTTGGGGTAATATATTGTGGATCTTTCGTCACAATTATAGAAAACGATTCAAGTGATCGTTTTAAGTTTTATTTAAAATACCAAATATTCATAATTCCAAGAGAATTCATTATTTAACAACAAGTTTTATTTAAAGAGAAATAAACGTTTCTTCAATTGCCCACTTCGTGCCGTTGCCATCCATCCCATTTAGTTACCTGAGATAAACATGCTAAAAGTCAACAAAAGTTGAGTGAAATTCATAGGTTTATATTTAAGAGTTTGAACACAAGAGATAGATGTTTATTGTAATATCGATACAAATAAACAAGTTAGAAATCACATTCATTATTGCATTAAGCTCATGACACTCAACGATTCAACAGACATCAATATTTTCATAATAATGATGTGAAATATGTAGCCCCCAAGATAGGTATTTGCCAGTAACCTATTATATTCAAATAACGTGCATTTGGTGACTTTCCTCTAGCAACCAAATGAGGATTGTCAATCCCTAATAGATCTATTCACAATTATTTACGTTCACTTTTCAAGTGATTAAGGTTCATGATCGAGGGACTTTTGGCAATAGCTACTTAAGCAATAATAAGATCAGGAAAAGACTTGTGTTCGGTTTTTGAGCATGTATCCCCCCCACAGAAATCAATTAAGTGTGGGCTATGAACTCACCTTAGTAGGATAGTAGAACAATTGTAATCTCAATGATGCAAGGCAACGGCTTCACACACAACCTAAAAGATATGGCACGTTTCAGTTCTTAAGTCTCGTTTTATTGCGAACGTTTATTATTAATTATAAGAAATCGATAAAGTGCATACGTGATGTGTTACGTCGTATAAGAATAAATAATGGTTACGTATTGTTTTATTCGTCTAAATTTGTTTATCGTTATATAAGTTTTATTCATATTATATATATATATATATATATATATATATATATATATATATATATATATATATATATATATATATATATATATATATATATATATATATATATATATATATAATAAGTTACGTTTTATTATTTATCGTTTTAATATATATTCAAATATATATATATAAGTATAAATATATATAAAGTTTTTATTAAAATCAATATTATTATTCAATCCTTCATGTTTCTCAATTTTACACTTTTTACCCTTAACGGAAAACATTTACGTCGTTAGTCCAAAAGTTATATATATTTACATTTTTAGTCCAAATATCAAATATTTACATTCATTATCCCTAAGTTTCAATATTTACAGTTTATACCCTTTAGAAAAACAGTTTTTATACTTTTCACCCAAGTTTACAATTTTGGCAATTCTAGTCCTTAACGTTCGTACATTTGCAAAAATGGTCCCAACTTTACCAAATTCAAAACTTAGCATTTTTATTATTTCATTAAGCTCAGAATGTTTAGAAAAGCTTATTTTCACAGCTTATTAGCTTTTTATTAGCTTATTTCATTTAGTGGGCTTAACGATCCAAAATAAGGGCCCGTTAAGATTTTATGATCCAAAGGGTTTGGGGGAACACTAGGTTAGTCGAAATCCATCATTTTATGTTATAACACCATTTCAAAACAACTTATTCTCATAGCTTATCGTAATAAGCTAAAAAGAGCTTTTTGGGCTTTACGGCCCACTTAAGGCTTTTAAAGTTTCTGAAAACAGTTTCAATGCCGGTTTACTTTGGGTCTCGTTAGATGATCAAACGATGTTGTTAAGTTGTATTAATTATCATTCTCGTTTCTATATCAAGTAGGTAATCAGATCGTACGAAAATAATAGGTGGTCGTATGTTGAAATTTAACATGTCGAGGTCAAAGTACACGGCCAAAACTCAATATGTAAACTTTATAAAGTTTGAAAATAAACTAAGTGTTTTAGTAGAAATCGTATAGGTTCACTACAACTTAGAAACGTGTGATTTTTAGTATGTATTCGTTAATATAAGTTCAATATTATTATAGATACTCGTTAATGCCATAACTAAGAAATAGTATAACACATAAAATGTATACGTTGTTTTTAAGATTTACGATTTATAGGTTCCAAGTGATTGTGCATAATATACTCATACGTATATATAAAAATAGAAAGAAAAGTTCGTGGTCTCACCTCACCTAGAAAAGGTGGTGTAAAACGAGTGTATGGTTCGTGTGATGGTTCAACAGCTCCGTGGTTCACTTCACGTTGTTCCAATGGTCCAAGAGGTACTTTGCTTGACGTCCTAGGTTCGTTGTGAGATGTGGTTCTCCTAGCAATCCGTTCGTCCCTCCATTACTTCTTCTCGTTGGTATTTTATGTGTAGTGGTGTGTTTAAGTGCATGTAACGTCCAAGGTTGCATGGGAGGTCTTATATGGGCGGTTTTTGAAGAGTAGAAACAAGGTAGGTTCACAAGTGTTGGTGTAGCATGTGAGGGCGAATAGTATTGCCACAAACAATGCCCAATCGATTGTTTACATGGCTAGATCTTGTGTAAGTGAATCCCTATTCATTCCTGACGTTTCATGTTTGCACATTGTTCATTTAGATGGGATTGGAGAGCATGGGTGGTGAGAAAGGAATGTCTTGACACGTTTTTGGTCTTATCTCCTTGGAACGTTTGATGATTTACTTTGAACGTTTTTAGGGTAGTAAACGAAAGTGAGTGAGTAATGTTTATGTCTAGTGTGTATCTTGGGCACTAGGTAAATCGTAATGTGTAATAAAATAGGTTCGTTATGTGTAGAAATCGTAGAATACTAGGGTGCGTTTGGGAGTGTCGAGACTGGCAGAAACAAAACTTAAATAACAAAAAGGGGTGCGTTTGGGCTTGTAACTGGGCTCAGGTTTTGTGTGTCGGCCCAAAACAAAAGAAAGAATAAAACTGGTCCGTTTGGTTATGTATTGGTTTACGAGGCCCAAAGGGTGTTGGGGGCCCACCTGGGGTGTTTCGATTATCGTGTCGAAGTTCAAAAATATTAGTGAGCGTTCTCGGGAAGTTTCGTAGGTTTGGGGAATATATAAATAGTATACGTTATTTAGACGAAACGTATTATTAAATATAAACGCGTTATATAATTATTTATCGTTCGCAATAATTATAGGCAACCTAGGTTGTGTGTAAGCATCGTTCCTGGGTAAACGGTCAATCACAGTTATCGTAGTGGTTCAATATCAAGCCATATCATAAAAAAAAATTTGTTACCCGTAAAATGGTGTTAATTTATCGTAACATCGTTGTTATTTATTTGTTTGCATTTACTAATCGTAAGGGAAATTTACGAGAGGTTACATTACCTACTTCTTACAGGGAATTCCGTCCCGGAATTGTAGTCTAAGATAGTTGTCGAGGGTGTCTTAGGTGAAGAGATGTGGGTACTTGGAGCGAATCTGATCCTCGCGCTCCCAGGTATATTCCGGTCCTGGCTTGGAGTCCCAACGAACTTTGACAATAGGGATACGGTTTTGTTTTAGTTGTTTGACTTCTCTATCCATGATTTCAATGGGTTCCTCGGTAAAGATAAGGTTATCATCTAGTCGAATCTCTTTCAATGGAATCACGAGAGATTCATCGGATAAACACTTCTTAAAGTTTGACACATGAAAGATGTCGTGAATCCGACTAAGTTCTTCGGGTAGTTCTAGTCTATAAGCCACGGGTCCTATCCTTTCCAGGATTTTGAATGGACCGATGTATCTGGGGTTCAACTTTCCCTGCTTTCCAAATCGTACCATTCCCTTCCAGGGAGATACTTTCAATAAGACTTTGTCTCCTATTTGAAATTCCATGGGTTTTCTTTTTAGGTCTGCGTAGCTTTTCTGTCGGTCTCGGGCTGCTTGTAATCGTTGCTTAATCTTAACAATTTTCTCGGTTGTTTCCCTAACAAGGTCTGGTCCTATAAGTTGTCTTTCTCCGACTTCTGCCCAACAGACGGGCGATCTGCACTTTCTACCATACAGTGCTTCGAATGGTGCTGCTTTTATACTGGCGTGGTAACTATTGTTGTATGAAAACTCTGCTAATGGTAAGTGCTTATCCCAACCTTTTCCAAAATCGATAACGCATGCTCGGAGCATATCTTCCAAGGTTTGGATAGTTCTTTCACTTTGACCATCAGTTTGAGGGTGGTATGCTGTGCTCATATCTAGTTTAGTTCCTAAGGCTTTCTGTAATGACTTCCAAAAGTGAGAGGTGAAACGACTATCTCGATCCGAGATAATCGAAATTGGTACTCCATGTCGAGTGACAATTTCCTTCACATATATCTGAGCAAGTGTATTCATCTCATCGGTTTCTTTGATGGGTATAAAATGAGCGGATTTTGTTAGACGATCCACAATAACCCATATTGTGTCGTGTCCGGATGAGGTTCTTGGGAGTTTGGTGATGAAGTCCATAGTGATTCGTTCCCATTTCCACATAGGAAGTTCTGGTTGTACAAGTAAGCCTGAAGGTTTCTGATGTTCTGCCTTTACCCTTGAACATGTCAAACATTTACTGACATATTCTGCGATGTCAGCCTTCATGTTTGGCCACCAATATAGTCTCTTTAAATCCTGATACATCTTGTCGGAACCTGGATGAATGGAGTATTTTGACTTGTGGGACTCATACATGATGAGTTCACGAATACCTCCAATCATAGGGATCCAACTTCTGTCCTTGAAACACAGTGTTCCATCGGATTTCTTCACGAAACCATTCTCATTCTCGGGCATACCGTAAATATTTTCTTTGGGTCGGTTTTCTTCTTTAAGTGCTTCGTTCTGCGCGGTAAGGATTTGGGATGGAAGGGGTGAGTGGATAGTCATTCCTAGTGACCTAACTCGAAGGGGTTTCAATCGTTCTTTTCGGCTTAACGCATCTGCTACTACATTAGCCTTTCCTGGGTGGTAACGGATCTCACAATCATAATCGCTGAGCAACTCTAGCCAGCGACGTTGCCTCATATTCAAATCCTTCTGATCCAAAATGTGTTGAAGACTCTTGTGTTCGGTGTATACGGTACATTTGGTGCCATATAAGTAGTGTCTCCATAACTTGAGCGCAAACACTACAGCTCCTAACTCCAAGTCATGAGTCGTGTAGTTTTCCTCATGTTTCTTCAGTTGGCGGGATGCATAAGCTATCACTTTGCTTCTTTGCATCAAGACTGCTCCTAGTCCATGATAAGATGCGTCGCAATATACTATAAAGTCCTCGTTTCCTTCTGGGAGGGCTAATATTGGAGCTTCACAAAGCTTTTGTTTTAACAACTGGAAGGCTGCTTCTTCCTTTTCTTCCCAGATGTACTTCTCATTCTTTTGGGTCAGTTTAGTCAAAGGTTTTGCAATCTTGGAGAATCCTTCTATAAATCTTCGGTAGTAACCTGCGAGACCTAAAAATTGACGAATCTCCGTGGGGTTTGTAGGAGATGACCAACCTTTAACAGCCTCAATCTTTGCAGGGTCTACGTGAATGCCTTGACTGTCGATGATGTGTCCTAAAAACTGTACGGTGTGAATCCAAAAGTCGCATTTAGAGAACTTAGCGTACAATTCTTCCTTCTTGAGCAGTTTTAGAATAATTTGTAAATGTCCCGCGTGTTCTTCTTCGTTGTGAGAGTAGATCAAAATATCGTCGATGAATACTATAACAAACTTATCCAAGTAAGGTTTGCATACTCGATTCATTAAATCCATGAAAACTGCTGGTGCATTGGTCAGACCGAACGGCATTACTTGAAATTCGTAGTGACCATAGCGCGTTCTGAATGCAGTTTTCGGAATATCTTCTTCTCGAACTCTTAGCTGATGATATCCTGATCTCAGATCAATTTTTGAGTACACACTTGATCCTTGCAATTGGTCAAACAGATCATCAATTTGAGGTAATGGGTATCGATTCTTTACCGTAAGTTTATTCAACTCCCGGTAATCGATGCACATTCGGAAGGATCCATCCTTCTTCTTAACAAACAAAATTGGAGCTCCCCAAGGTGATGAGCTTGGTCGAATAAATCCTTTATCCGATAATTCTTTTAGTTGTTCTGACAACTCTTCCATTTCAGATGGCGCTAGCCTATAAGGTGCTTTAGCTACTGGTGCCGCTCCAGGCACTAGTTCAATCTGAAATTCTACTTGACGTACGGGTGGAATACCAGGTAATTCTTCAGGGAATACTTCAGGGAAATCCCTAACGATAGGTACGTCATCAAACTGCTTTTCGGATGACTTACTTTCCGTAACTTGAGCCATAAATACTTGACATCCTTCTTTCATGTATTTTATTACTCGCATACATGAGATAATTCCATATCGAGGTTTGCTTTTGTCGCCCTGGACAATGAGTGTTTCATCCTTGAGTGGTATATGGACGGCCTTTTCGTCACAGTGAATCCTAGCACGATGGTGGGATAGCCAATCCATGCCGACGATAGCGTCGAAACTACCAAGTTGAACCGGCATAAGATCAATGGCAAAAGGTTTTTCGGATAAGGTTAGGGTGCAATCTTTCATGATGGTATTGGTGTCTATTAAATTCCCGTCAGCCATTTCGACTTCGTAGGTGGTGTTTAGCTTAGAGGGGGTAACATTAAGTAAAGGGGCAAACGTATCTGATATAAAACTCTTATCGGCGCCCGAATCAAACAATACTCTAGCATTATGATGGTTTAGTAGAAACGTACCGGTGACTACATCGGGTCCGTTTCCATCTCCGAGTAAGTATACCCTAGCTTGGGCGTTGGCTGGTTCGTTTCCTTTTGGGCAGTTTCTCCGGATGTGTCCTACTTCTCCGCATCCGAAACAAGTGGGTGGTACAGCTAAGGTGTTGCTTCCCGTAGCAGGAATCCTACAGTTTCTGGTTTGATGACCGATTTTATGGCATTTGTCACATCGGACGGTACAACGACCCTCATGATGAAGTTTGCATCGCTGGCACAGGGGTTTCTGTCCGTTATACCCTACACCTTCCGTAGCGGTGTAGACTCGGGGTTTTTCTTGTCTTTGATTCTGCTGCTGAGTGCTTCGATTGTTGTGATATGGTTGGTGGTTCCGATTACTGTTGCGTTGGTTGTTGTTGCGGTGATGACTGTTGTAGCTTTGCTGGTTGTTGTTGTGGTGGTGAGTGGTTCTTTTATCGTCCAATTTCCTTTTAAGTTCATTGTATTTCACTTCTCGATCTAGAAGTTTCTGAGCAAGTTCCATTGCTGCTTCCAAGGTTGGCGGATTTGCTGAGGTGACATTTCCTTCAATACTCCTAAGGAGTCCTTCGACATATTTCTCTAATGTCTTCTCATGATCGGGGTACCATGGTAGGGCATAGTATCCTAAGTTCTTGGAATCTCCGGTTGTAACTTCTCAAATCAACTCCTTTCACTATTAAGGCATGGAACTCATCTTCGAGTTTTCGCAGTTCGGAACGGGGACAATACTTCTTTAGTATTTTAGCCTTGAATTCAATCCAAGTAAGCTGATGTGCTGCTTCTGCTCCTAGTGTTTGAACGGTAGAGTTCCACCAGGATAGAGCGTCTTGCATTAGTGTTCCCGTTGCGAAGCTTACCTTGTTGTTTTCCGAGCATCCACTTCTTTGGAAAACAGTTTCACTTCTTTCAAACCATTGAGCTAATTCCGACACTCCTTCAATTCCTTTGAAATACATGGGTTGACATGCTATGAAGTCTTTGTATGTGCAGTAGCGGGGTGCCGGTGCATTTCCGTCTCTATTACGGTTTTGTTCAGCTAAAACGACATTAACGCCGTCAGCGATTGCTTGCTGAATTGCAGCCGGGGTCATAACTTCGGGGTTTGCTGGTGCGGCGTTCGTGGTTGTTCTCCTAGTTCTAGCCATATTGCTATAAAAGAAGGTATATTATTAGAACATTTATAATAATCTTATCACGTTGAAAATACATATCGAGTAATGAATAGTTAAATATAGGTCGTAGTTACAATGATTCGATCATCGTAAGTTTTTGTATGTTGGGATGACATACATAACGAATAAGTTTGACCTGTATGAACCAATATATTACGATATAATACAACGTAAATAAAGATAAAATAAACTTCCATAAATCAATGTCACGGTGTTACAACACTTATTTGTACTTGTGCAAATGTTTACAAAACACGACAAGATATTCTTATTCGTAGGACATTGATTTTTCTTAACAAGGTGGTGGTCTCATGGTTTTCCTAAGGCCTTGTCTAGGCGGTTTTGGAGTTCTTGAATGGCAGTGGACATGGTTTCCATGGTTTGATCTCGAGCTCTTTCCCTTTCTCGAGCTTCTAGCAGGGCTTGCCTAAGGCGTAGGTTTTCAGTATTGATCCTTTCAATTTCTCGGTCTAAAGTTCCCAATGCTATTTCGGTTGAAGTGTTAGCCCCACAAAGAGCTCCTATGAATTCCATTGATTCCCAAAATAGAGAATCCAACTTTTCGACCTTATCCTCTACTGCAAGATGACCAATTATGAGACTGTTCATGTCATCTTCAAAGGTTTCTAGAAGTTCCTGTGGAATCTTGTTGAGTATACTAGCGATGGAATCAAGTCGGTCTTCGTGGCGAACCATTCTTGCAGCTAACAATGGTATGGTATGGTGTATGGGTTCCCCAGTGACTGGCAGTATTCGGGAGGTAGAGTAAGAACTTTCCCCAAGTTCCCTTGTTGTTGGTGTTCCTTCTTGAGATCTCCAATATCTCATAATGGGCAATAAGGAAGACCATTTACGAGCATCTGCCCGTTTGTGGGTCCTTCGGCGACTACGGTGAATACTAGATTCTGAAGCGGTTGGGCGGATTGGGTAAATCTTTCGGTGAGGTGTTAGAGGGACACTTCGGTAAGGTGCTGGTGGTGATGCTAGTGGAGGTGATACTATAGGTGATGGTGTTAGTGGCACAGTAGTAGTTTGGCTGTAGAAGATAGTTGGTACTGGTGGTGCAGGTGGTGATGGCACAACTGATTCAGGTGGTATGACAAGAGCTGGTGCTGGTACAGCAGTACTTGCTTCATACGGCTGAAGTTGTCTAATTTGCCTAGATCGGCGAATCGGACCAGATGTTGCCAGAGGAGAAGCCTCTGTGTCAGATGCTGGCAGAAATTGCTGGTTTTGCATGTATCTGTCGGTAGCAGGAGACATAGGCATAGGTGAGGTAGCATAGGCTGAAGTAACATCTTCAGTTCCTGAGTTTGAGGACAAGCTGATAGGGTGGGTGTTCGAAGACATGATACTGTAATAAATTTCCCGATTAGTAAATGTAAGCATAATTATAACCAATTTAAAAATGCTATAAAGGTAAATAATACTTTTTACCAATTATTGGGATGCGTAGGCACGAAGGGCGTAGGATGGTATTTTATGAAAATTTTGTCCCGTTTAAAGTGTAGTTATAGAGCAATGTTCCAAAAACACTTGGTTCACTATAACCGTAGCTCTGATGCCAATCTATAACACCCCCAAAATCGATCAATACAGCGGAAGACTTAAAATGTCAGCGGAAGACTTTTGGGGTATTATATTGTGGATCTTTCGTCACAATTATAGAAAACGATTCAAGTGATCGTTTTAAGTTTTATTTAAAATATCAAATATTCATAATTCCAAGAGAATTCATTATTTAACAACAAGTTTTATTTAAAGAGAAATAAACGTTTCTTCAATTGCCCACTTCGTGCCGTTGCCATCCATCCCATTTAGTTACCTGAGATAAACATGCTAAAAGTCAACAAAAGTTGAGTGAAATTCATAGGTTTATATTTAAGAGTTTGAACACAAGAGATAGATGTTTATTGTAATATCGATACAAATAAACAAGTTAGAAATCACATTCATTATTGCATTAAGCTCATGACACTCAACGATTCAACAGACATCAATATTTTCATAATAATGATGTGAAATATGTAGCCCCCAAGATATGTATTTGCCAGTAACCTATTATATTCAAATAACGTGCATTTGGTGACTTTCCTCTAGCAACCAAATGGGGATTGTCAATCCCTAATAGATCTATTCACAATTATTTACGTTCACTTTTCAAGTGATTAAGGTTCATGATCGAGGGACTTTTGGCAATAGCTACTTAAGCAATAATAAGATCAGGAAAAGACTTGTGTTCGGTTTTTGAGCATGTATCCCCCCCACAGAAATCAATTAAGTGTGGGCTATGAACTCACCTTAGTAGGATAGTAGAACAATTGTAATCTCAACGATGCAAGGCAACGGCTTCACACACAACCTAAAAGATATGGCACGTTTCAGTTCTTAAGTCTCGTTTTATTGCGAACGTTTATTATTAATTATAAGAAATCGATAAAGTGCATACGTGATGTGTTACGTCGTATAAGAATAAATAATGGTTACGTATTATTTTATTCGTCTAAATTTGTTTATCGTTATATAAGTTTTATTCGTATTATATATATATATATATATATATATATATATATATATATATATATATAATAAGTTACGTTTTATTATTTATCGTTTTAATATATATTCAAATATATATATATAAGTATAAATATATATAAAGTTTTTATTAAAATCAATATTATTATTCAATCCTTCATGTTTCTCAATTTTACACTTTTTACCCTTAACGGAAAACATTTACGTCGTTAGTCCAAAAGTTATATATATTTACATTTTTAGTCCAAATATCAAATATTTACATTCATTATCCCTAAGTTTCAATATTTACAGTTTATACCCTTTAGAAAAACAGTTTTTATACTTTTCACCCAAGTTTACAATTTTGGCAATTCTAGTCCTTAACGTTCGTACATTTGCAAAAATGGTCCCAACTTTACCAAATTCAAAACTTAGCATTTTTATTATTTCATTAAGCTCAGAATGTTTAGAAAAGCTTATTTTCACAGCTTATTAGCTTTTTATTAGCTTATTTCATTTAGTGGGCTTAACGATCCAAAATAAGGGCCCGTTAAGATTTTATGATCCAAAGGGTTTGGGGGAACACTAGGTTAGTCGAAATCCATCATTTTAAGTTATAACACCATTTCAAAATAGCTTATTCTCATAGCTTATCGTAATAAGCTAAAAAGAGCTTTTTGGGCTTTACGGCCCACTTAAGGCTTTTAAAGTTTCTGAAAACAGTTTCAATGCCGGTTTACTTTGGGTCTCGTTAGATGATCAAACGATGTTGTTAAGTTGTATTAATTATCATTCTCGTTTCTATATCAAGTAGGTAATCAGATCGTACGAAAATAATAGGTGGTCGTATGTTGAAATTTAACATGGCGAGGTCAAAGTACACGGCCAAAACTCAATATGTAAACTTTATAAAGTTTGAAAATAAACTAAGTGTTTTAGTAGAAATCGTATAGGTTCACTACAACTTAGAAACGTGTGATTTTTAGTATGTATTCGTTAATATAAGTTCAATATTATTATAGATACTCGTTAATGCCATAACTAAGAAATAGTATAACACATAAAATGTATACGTTGTTTTTAAGATTTATGATTTATAGGTTCCAAGTGATTGTGCATAATATACCCATACGTATATATAAAAATAGAAAGAAAAGTTCGTGGTCTCACCTCACCTAGAAAAGGTGGTGTAAAACGAGTGTATGGTTCGTGTGATGGTTCAACAGCTCCGTGGTTCACTTCACGTTGTTCCAATGGTCCAAGAGGTACTTTGCTTGACGTCCTAGGTTCGTTGTGAGATGTGGTTCTCCTAGCAATCCGTTCGTCCCTCCATTACTTCTTCTCGTTGGTATTTTATGTGTAGTGGTGTGTTTAAGTGCATGTAACGTCCAAGGTTGCATGGGAGGTCTTATATGGGCGGTTTTTGAAGAGTAGAAACAAGGTAGGCTCACAAGTGTTGGTGTAGCATGTGAGGGCGAATAGTATTGCCACAAACAATGCCCAATCGATTGTTTACATGGCTAGATCTTGTGTAAGTGAATCCCTATTCATTCCTGACGTTTCATGTTTGCACATTGTTCATTTAGATGGGATTGGAGAGCATGGGTGGTGAGAAAGGAATGTCTTGACACGTTTTTGGTCTTATCTCCTTGGAACGTTTGGTGATTTACTTTGAAAGCTTTTAGGGTAGTAAACGAAAGTGAGTGAGTAATGTTTATGTCTAGTGTGTATCTTGGGCACTAGGTAAATCGTAATGTGTAATAAAATAGGTTCGTTATGTGTAGAAATCGTAGAATACTAGGGTGCGTTTGGGAGTGTAACAACCCGATATTTTCCACGTCTACGTTTAATCCCAAACTTTGAATATTCCACTATTCACGTGCATTATCGGTAAGGATCTCTCATACGGACTAGAAATAGTCGGCATATCATCATTATGTCATTTACATGTTATACCACTCTTAGGATTTTCATATATATATATTTAGTATATTTAACGATTTCTAAATAAACGTTAACGCCCGACAAATATATATACGACGAATATATCTAAGTATTCCGACAATGGTCCCAATATATTTTTATATCCATTATTTCATCATATAAGTCATAAAATTTATTTACCTTGTACTTTGGTAATTTATTTTATTATTAACGTAAGTTTAATAATTATACGACGCATTTCGTGGAAATTTAACAATGATCACCCGGACACCCAATATTTATACCCAACTTATTTTTATAATTTTTACAACTTTATTTTAGCCCGGTTAACTCCGTCAAAATTTATTTTTAAATTAATCCGGTACCCGGTACACCTAAAAACTACAATCACATACAAATACTACACCAAATTTCTTACACACTCAACAAATCCCACTCATTTCTTACACAATTGCCGCCCCCCCTCCTTATACCATACCAATCCCTTACAAAAATTCAATTAATCATACTAACTACATCAACTTGAGTGTACTAGTGGTAATATCAAGATTTTTATCCAACCTTTCACTCATTCTCACAAGATATCAAGAAACACATATATTTCTCTCTTCTCTCTTGGGTTCACACGGCACAAACACAAAACAAGGAGCAAGGAAAAATTTTCAAGATTCAAGTGTGTTTTCTAGTGTAGATTGTGTTCATTTTTTTTTTTTTGGTTTTGAAAGACAAGTTCAAGCATACTTAGGTTTTCTTACTCACCAATCACCCTAACCTCTCAAGTAAGTTAACAAAACTCATTTCATAATTTTTACAAGTTATTACTATGCTTATATATTTTCTTACAAGATCTACATGCATATATTATTTATACCACTCCATTTTATACATATTTAACTTTTGAGCCATAGAAGGTGATTATAGTTAGATCCTTGTTAGATCTACTTGGTTTTGATGATTAGGAACCCATGACACCCTAAGAAGGTGTATGGTAGGATTAGATTAGTTTTGTGGTGTTTGAAAGTGGTTTGATGGATGATGGAACTAGTTTGGAGACTTGAAAATGGTTTTTGAAACATTAAAAATACCTACTGTCCCTATTTCTATTTCGTGGGAAAATCAGTGGCTAATGGTTAAATTTTGACCAAAGATTTAGAAAATACTTTCAAAAACGAAACTTTAGGCGAAAGAACGGATTAAAAAGAGCTTATAACGAAGAAGTTATGATTTTTGCAAATTAATTGACGAAAACTATTTTTCTGAAAAACCTTGCTGATGAACAGTAGTCACGACAGTTTCGAGGCTTAAACTAAATCTAGCCATCCCGACTTATCAAACATATGTTAGTATTTTGTCTCACGATTCCGTGGATATAAAGAACGAGTAAAACGGACTTACGACGACAAAGTTATTCACGTTTTAGTAACGGCGAAACATATATTGTTTGACAGCTTTTTGACCAAAAATAATTTACAACAATGTAGTAACTATATAATTCAATAAATAATACCCAAGTGGCAAATATCATAACTAGTAATGTACTAGTCATTTCAAGTATTTTTCAAAGTAAGAGTGGTATAGGGAAACATGTGCATGTGCATTCCTTTCATCATTTCATGATCTAAAGTAGATCATATCATTCATTTAGGTTGCGGTTAGAGTGCGCGTCTTACTTCCGTTCGTACCCTTTGTTATCATATCGCTTATATCAGGTGAGTATTCACGAACCCCCTTTTCTAACTATTTTAATCGTTTTGGGGTGGATGCATGAACAATACTGTTTACTCTTATATGGACTTAAAAGACTCTTGTTTCACTATTTATGCTCGTAAGCAAAAACGTACTTAAACAAACTTGTTTACTATTTACGAACACTATTATCTGAACTTTTTGACTTGTCTTGACATTATAACTTGTTTGCACTCTTGAACCTTTTGACTTGAACTTTTAGACTTAATGTGCCGTACGTTCTAAGACTTAAAGTCTCCCTTGTTCGGAGCAACGTTATAAAGTCTCTCATGTTCAGAGCATCTTTAATAAATCTCGCCATGGTGGAGTGACTAATAAATCTTTGCCAAGTCGGTGAAGTGACTAATAAATCTCGCCTAGGTGGTGGAGTGACTTCAAGTCTCCCATGTTCGGAGCAACATTATAAAGTCTCCCTTGTTCGGAGCGGCCTTGACTTATTATATACTATGATTCCATATTGTGAACTATATTGGCCACTTGTGCTTGACTACTAGACACATAAACTATTTTAGGCAGTGGGTTGTAAACACACAGGTTACAAGTCTCTTATGACGGGACTTGGAACTGAGTGGATTTGCAATGCCTTTGCCTGGCGAACTTTTTCAAATGGTTTTCCTATTATTTAAAACGTTTATACTCACCAACTATTTTCATAGTTGACCCGTTTTCTCTCATGCATTTCAGGTGATCGTCAGTAAGTTTTCTTCATGGTCCTTGTATAATGAAGTTTTCACACGTCACCACTAAGCATTATGTATTTCAAGCTATCTTTTGGGAACTAAACTTTGTGTCTTAAAATGCCGATGTCGGCTAAACAATGTTGTAATGATGTACTTTTCCTTTAATGTAAATTATGGTATTGTCTTATTTCTCTTTGGTGATGTTTATCGATTTCGTTACACCTCGTGTTTCCGCCTTCGGCGAGGGTGTGACAGGGAGTGTCGAGACTGGTAGAAACAAAACTTAAATAACAAAAAGGGGTGCGTTTGGGCTTGTAACTGGGCTCAGGTTTTGTGTGTCGGCCCAAAACAAAAGAAAGAATAAAACTGGTCCGTTTGGTTATGTATTGGATTACGAGGCCCAAAGGGTGTTGGGGGCCCACCTGGGGTGTTTCGATTATCGTGTCAAAGTTCAAAAATATTAGTGAGCGTTCTCGGGAAGTTTCGTAGGTTCGGGGAATATATAAATAGTATACGTTATTTAGACGAAACGTATTATTAAATATAAACGCGTTATATAATTATTTATCGTTCGCAATAATTATAGGCAACCTAGGTTGTGTGTAAGCATCGTTCCTGGGTAAACGGTCAATCACAGTTATCGTAGTGGTTCAATATCAAGCCATATCATAAAAAAAAATTTGTTACCCGTAAAATGGTGTTAATTTATCGTAACATCGTTGTTATTTATTTGTTTGCATTTACTAATCGTAAGGGAAATTTACGAGAGGTTACACCAGATGACTGTGTATTTTGATAGGGAGACACAGCGTGATGTGAAGTATGCGAAAGATCTGTTTAAGGCATATCAAGAGTTGCTTGACATTGTTATTCAAAGGAACAAGTACATAGCTGAAATGGAACCTGTGCGTCCCTCGGTGCAGATGTTCAAGTGCTTGGAGTACTTTAAGAAGCTTCAAAAGTCCGACGTTATCGAGCTTTTGGAATTGAAGAAGAAGATTGCTGAAGCGAAGCTCAAGCTTTTCAACAAGCACGCATTTGTCAAGGGACTTTAGAGTTTCTTTCAATGGTTTTAATCAACCATGTTATGTTCCTTTGAATTTTAATGTTACCATTATGTTTTATCAATGTTATGTTTTGAATTTTAATGGCATGTTATGTTTTTTTATCAATTTTAATTTTATATTATCAATTATGTTATCTGTTTGTTGATTTATTATGTTATTTTGCTTTGTTACTGATGTTATGATGCTATGTTACAAGGTCAAAACAAAGATTGTCAACGTTGATTGTCATTTACAAAAGTCAAACTTGATTGTCAATTTGGGTAATTTTGGGTATTTTTATGCCTGCACATTCATTTGAATAAGTGTACACGGATAGTCAATGGTTACACGGATTTGTAATGAGGATGCTACTCAACATGGGTTAAAATAGTCGAGTCAACCTAATAACTGCATAAACAAACACTCCTTTGTACAGACCTTCCAAACTGGTTCAAGCATATAGAAATTGATTGCCAGTTTGTGAGAGACAAGATTAGAGGTGGTCAAATTCTACCCACTTTCATACCAACCAAGTCACAATTGACTGATAAGCAAACCTCTGCACTACAATTGTTTATCCAAATTGGCTCTGTGTATCCCTTTACACACTGCCAATTTGCGCGGGGGATAATGGGACGCTACTCAACATGGGTCAAAACAGACATGTCAAGCTAATAACTGAAGTACCAAACACTCCATTGTAGCTAAGTAGTTCTAGAAGGCTCAGTTAGTTAGTTTTAGTTTCCCGCCAATATTGTACAAACCAGACTTTACCATTCATTCACCAAAAGATCAGATCGGTTACATCAACAACTACCAACAAAAGACAAACATTACACAAAGAAACTAGCTTAAGTGCCACAAAATGGCCAGACACCATCCTCAAACCCAACACCCTCAAACAACGATGGCACAAACACATTGGGTTCAAACGGAACCATCACATTTCCGGCGGCATCCACAGGTAGAGGCGTCAGATGGCACTGGTACGCCTGGTACTCCTGGTTCTCCGACGGAGCAAAGGTGGTATCACAATAACCCGAAGTGGTGGTGGGGTTCATGGGTTTTTTCCTTTTATTGTTTTTTCTAGTACCACCTCCAACGGGGATGTCCCGGAGAATGCCACCATGAGTCCAGTGTCTGCGGCAGCTACGGCAAAAGTGACGAGGCTGTGAAATTCTGTAGTTGTTGTAGTAGCAGAACTTAGTGTCTTCTAAGAAACAACGTGGACATGGCCTTTGATGTGGGGGTTGTGTCAGAGTTGTTGTGGTCACCAACGTTGAAGTTTCTTGGTGTGTGTTGGTGGTGGTGGTTGTGGTTATGGTGATGGTGATTATTGCGGTGTTTGGTGATGCTTCCATTTTCTGCAAATCGTGATTTGCAAGTGTGGGTTGTGGGGGGGGGGGGTTTATGGGGTTAAAACCTTTTAGTTACTTTGCAAATTTAGCCATTGAAGTCATGTCAAATCGATGCCTAGGCACAGAGCTGATTATGGCGGCAAATTTAATAAGTATGTACAGTTAAAATACGAAAATACCCTTGATGACTAGGCAGTTAATGAGGAAACTAACGGAAAATGGCTCTCGATGGTTTTTTTGCAAATTTACGTAACGTTAGTGGCTTTTTTGCGTGACTTTTTGTCTCAGTCCCATTTTTGCGATTTCGTGATACTTTAGGGACTATTTTTGCATTTTACCCTAAAGAAAAAGTAAAGTTCTTTGGTGCTTGCCAAATAAGCATTAAAATCACAACGTTTATCGCTTTTAGATGCTCTTAAACCCTCTGTGTCAAGCACACCCTATGTGTACAAAGAGGGGGATGGTTTTGGGAACTTCTAATTTTTGGAAAATATGGTTTGAAATGAGGCTTAGAATTTTGTTAAGTGTATGCGTTTTTAATATATTAGTATAAAAGTATAGACAATTATAGTAAAATGTTTGTAATTGTGTAATAAAAACATTTTTTTTTAATTCTTTGTAAGATTTCATATTATAATCATATAAGCTTTTTATATACATGTTTTTGGGATATAAGACTTTGAAGAGTATTGATTTGACCTATGTCGTGTTTAAGGGGCAGTTGTTTTGGGTATGTTTTGTGTGTGTCTATAGCAACGACGACAAATAATGTTTAGTTGTGAAAAATAAGATATAATAAATAGCAAATAAAATATATATTACTATATTATACAATTACCAATCAAAACGGTAGCGTTTCGACTGACAACAAAACGTCACCGTCTTAGCTTCTTTTTTTTCCTTCTTTACCTGCCACCAAACGATGCCGTTTCAAGTCTGGGGTTAACGTAGGATGCAAACGATGACATTTTGGTTCCTTTTATGCATTCTAGATGGTGCGATCTACCGCACACACACAAACCAAAATCTTTGTCACACACAGGCGAAATTTTATCCATTGTCACACCTTACCGTCTACTAAGAAATACATACAAGATCTTATTTTCTTACAGTGTCGTGGAGTATATGGTTCTTAGATATGCGTCCTATCGAGACACATGCAACCTTTATGGTATTCAGACTTCTTTGTAAGTTTCTCTTTGGAGATATGTGTTCGCTTTGTCATAAGATTGATGTGTTAAAGGCTGATGTATACTCATATGTGTTGATTTTTAGTGTTTGTTTTAGCTTTTATGGTGTTATATGGTGTTAGTGGATTTATCGATATATGTTTCTGTTTGTTTGGGTTGATGTATGCTCATACTTGTTGATTTTGTGCTTATTCTAGTTTCTATGGTGTTAGCGGATTTCTAAGAATATGTTTATGTTTGTTTAAAATTTGCCATGTATTTTAAAGGTTTATATGTGCTTACAAGTGTTGCTTTTATTCAAATCTTAAAGTCTGATATGTGACCAACTATATGTTGTCTCTTTAAGCTTTGTCATAACACTGATGTGTAATCATGCGTGTCTATTTTGCATGTGTGTTTGTTTAAACTCTGCCATGTGTTATAAAGGTTGATACGTGGTCTAATGTGTTAATTTCGTACACTTTGTGTAATATTTTGTTATAAGTGTTTCGTGATATCTTTTAAAGTCTGATATGTGGTCATGAGTACTGATTTTTATACGTTTTTAGTATCGCTGTTGTCGCGCGAAAATGATAAGGTATTTTTGGAGTAGCATCAAACCAAAGTCCTTCAACAATATCAATGCAATCATGTTTTAAAATAGTTTTGACAGACTGCTTTTTGTATAAAAGGGTAATGTAAGAGGCTGTGATAATAGACTTTACGTGTTTTTTTAGACTTTCAGCGAAACTGAGATTGTGAGCATCTTGGCGGGGAAACTAATTAACTTTGCATCCATGGCGGATTGATTCTCTTTTTTTGATGGTTTACAAATCTAAGCCTTATCAAATGTGGCATCTTTTAAATGCCTATGATTTTTTGCGTTACCTTTGTATGCACAAGTTTCCTCTAATTTATGGTTCGAAAAGATGTCGTTTGATGTTGTATAAAAAACAGCGCTTGAGTGTTTTGTACATGAACTTGGTAAACGACTACTAAATATCTTGATTTATTTATAAAAAAATGAAGGAAATCAAGCGTCAAATTATGTTGTTCGCTAGCAAAACTATATACAAAGATTAAACGGCTTCGTTAAGGTAAAGTGTAAACAAAACCAAAACGCCATGCTTTGGGAGACGCTTGAAATTTATTTGGACACGATAATACTCGGTTGGGTGTGACGAATTGAACAAACATTCATCTATAGTTTTGGCATGGCAAGAAATGGATGACATAGAATGCAAAAACTGGATGACATAAAATGCAATTGTCTTTTGCAGCCAATAATATATATCCTCAATATAACTATATTGTGAGGTGTTTGTTTTCAATTATTTGTATACATTTAGCGTTTGAAGCAACAACGTTTCAAATTTGCTCCAAAACGACACCGATTCTTGAGAACATTATTCTCAAAACGCTTTTTATATGAAATGATAATGTCAGAGGCTGTGATGATAGATTTAAATTGTATTTTAGACTTTAGGCGAAACTGAGATTATCCACATCTTGACGAGGTAGGTTATTAACTTTGCAGCCATGGCAGGTTGATCATCTTTTTCTGATACTTTACGAATCTGAGCCTTATCAAGTGCACCATCATTTTATGCCTATGATTTTCTGAGCTACCCTTTTATGCTTTGGAAGTCTCTAATTTATCGTTCCAAAATACAAAGCTTAATAGAATATCAAACATAAATGCTTGGATGTATGTTTGTGTCTTAGGTTTCTGCCCACATGTGAATGACTATGATTTTTTAACACTCTCTGACAGACACTTAAAACACAACCGTCTTTTTTTTGGCAAACACGATATCTGACCCATTGCACAAATATCTTTTGTCAAAATCTACGGAAAACGTGATTTGTTTCTAAAAGTTGTTAATATGTTGTGTATAATATGTAGTCATAATTATAAGTGCTATTAGATGTAGTCATAATTATCAATCTATTTCATAAATGCTATAAGCTATCTTTCATTTAGTTGTCATCATAGTGTGACGTTCTGGGTATATATTTCCGTTTGCTTAAATTTTGACATTCTTTTTTAAGCTCCATATGTGTGCATAAGTGTTGATTTTATAAAAATCTTAAAGTATGATATGTTGCCATAAGAACTATGCTAACTCCATGCTATTTTTTTTTTAATCTTTGTCATAAAATTGATGTCTAAATGTTAGTCTTAATTTTACATGTATGTTTATTTAAACTTTATGATATCTTTTAAAGCTTCATGTGTGCTCATAAGTATTAGTTTTGTACACTTTGTGTAATCTATGGTTATAAATGTTTTGACATATCCGTTAAAGTCTAATATGTTGTCATAAATACTGATTTTATGTTCTCTATGGAACCGTTGTTACCGCATTTAAAATGATACAGGTTTTTTTACAGTTTTTTTTTTTTTTTTTTTTTTTTTTTTTTTTTTTTTTTTTTTTTTTTTTTTCATTTGCGGCTTATGGGACTTGCATCAAACCAAAGGTCTTTAATAGAATCAACACAATTGTGTTTTAAAACAGTTTTACTAGTGTACTTTTGGTATAAAAGGGTCATATAAAAGGTTGTGATGATAGACTTTAAATACTTGTTTAAACTTTTGACAAAACTAAAATTGTCTGCAGCTTGGCGGACCAACTTATTAACTTTGCAGCCAAGGCAGATTGATCCTTTTTTTGCTAATATTTTACGAATCTGAGCGTTATCAAACGATGCATTTTATAAATGCCTATGATATTTCGAGCTACCTTTTTATGCACAGAGTTCTTCATTCGTAAAATGCACTTACCAAAAGAAGGGTAGGGAACAGAAAAAGATGTGGCAAAAGTAAATTTGGTGCAAATTCTTTCATCGAATCTTTTAGTGCAAATATTACGATATTTAATCTATACAGTCTCATTTGTTTTGTTGATTAAACATGTAACTTGTAATACCTAACGTAAAATATACAAGTTACTCGTAATAATTTATTGTCTCAACATACATTCAACACCTTTCGATGTCTCGAGTCTTCGT
The DNA here is from genome assembly GCA_030686995.1 of Artemisia argyi. NCBI lineage: Eukaryota > Viridiplantae > Streptophyta > Magnoliopsida > Asterales > Asteraceae > Artemisia > Artemisia argyi. Next base: position 154,202,033 of record CM060694.1, read on the forward strand.
ATGCTACAACACATGTTCGTACATGTTTGTTATGTTGCGTTATGATCAAACCCCTAACAAACAATTAAGAATACTTGTTAAAGTCATTTAAACATATTTGTGTCTAAAACATTTTGGTATAAAAGCTTACATAAAAATGTTTTTCTAATACTTATAAGTAACACTTGTTACTTACATTTTTATAAAATACATAGTTAAGTTTAAACTAGTTAAATAAATATGTAAGTAAATAGAATGGGCTATCCATGATCCATAGCCCAAAACCCATGACCCATGACACAAAACCCATGGCCCATGTGCATTACATCATGTATGACATCAAGTTGGGTAAAGTCCATGATGCATGACCCAAAGTCCATGACCCATGACCCAAAGTCCATAACTTATAACCCAAAGTATGCATTACATCATGCATGACATCATGTTGGGTACTCCTGATCCATAGTCCATGACCCATAACTTAAAACCCGGAATTGTAACCCAAAATCCGGACTGGACTGACCTAGTTGCCGGATCCCTGGGTTTAAACTGGCCGGATCCCCATGAACAGTGACCATACTTTCCTATAAATAGTGAGCCATTTCTTCATTGTTCCTCATCCCTTTTCATACACATTCTCTCCACCATTTATAACACATTTAGATCAGTAGAAATGCATCCATAAAACCTCCAATTAACATATGATAATAATGCTTCTACCTCTCATTTTGTTGTAAGCATACTTCCATGATTATGATAATCCACCAAAGCAAGCTTGAAGATCATGTTATTTTCATCCATCACAAAGCATACACATATGAAGATCTACAAGATTGGTGATCTTATCATCTTCATCTATTTGAAGGCTTCTTGTTATAAGAAGTTTATTTAGATTAGGCATTTACATCCAATGGACATTTGTGTCTTGGATCATTATTGTATCATCACCAGATCTCATTGTATCATTAAACTAGATTAGATGGTTTATGTGTTTGTGCCATAAAACACAAGGTTTGTTATGTTGGGCCACAAAACATAACGGGTTTGGTTGTATCCGAAGAAGGAATCGATATTTATCTTTGTACCAGAAAAAGTGTAAGCGACGATGGGTTGGTTCTACCCGTGTTAGAACCCAGTATTTAGCTTTGTACCCGAAAAAGTGTCAGTGATGTTAGGTTGGTTCTACCTCGAAGAAGGACCCAGTATTTAGCTTTGACTGGATAAAGTGTAAGCAACATTATGTAAGGTTTTCTCCACTGAGAAGGGAGTTTGTTGATCTAGTTAAGTAATTCTCGAGTTGGGTACCTGGGGAGTGGAGTAGAGCGAAGAGGAGCTTCGTGACCAAACCACTATAAACCATCGTGTCCGGTTTGCATATCCTTTTTACTTGTCGCTTTAGTTTTATTCTTGCACTGTATTATTGATTTCCTTTGTGCTTAATGTTTTTGATTGTGTAGTGTACTTGTCTTATTCTATGAATTCTAAGTATTCATATAGTCATAAACTATATTTGACACTTTACAAATTACGTCAAGCTTAATCGGTTAATGTGATACAAAAGTTCTAAGTTTTCAATGGAAACGTATTCACCCCCTCTACGGTTTCCATAGAATCCTCTTATTTTTCCCACCTTTCTTTAGCTAAGTCCACTTTATCACTAATCTTAACTTTTTGAGTCATATATTTAGTTTTAGTTTACCAAGGTTCATACATAAAACTTTCAAGCCTTTCTAAAACTTCATACTGAGTTTTTGTATATCTATTGTTACAATTGTTTTAACGTATTGTAAATCATTTGGATGCATGATTAAATGCCGTTGTTTTGAATTGTAAGTGTATAAACCAAATGGCATTGTGTTGATGTATATTTATGTGACCATCCCACTTCTGTTAACGACTCCGCCCATACAACAAGAATATAAAAACCTAATTTGGATGATACTTGGTTGGCTATGATGATGCGGTTAGCCTGTTAATTAGTTGTGATGGAAAAACTGAACGACATACAATGCAATCTGGTTTTGACTGGAGTAGATGATGAGGCGAAAAATGAACCACTTTTAGGGGGTCATTTAAGCCCGGAATTGAATTTATTTGATCAAATATTGCCCTAAATCGTTCCTTTTGTGATTTTAGGTACTTTGGGAGTGAAATCCGGAAAAGGAAGCAATTCGGACGTTTTTGGAGCATAAAAGTGAAGAAAACGCCAAAGACTTAATTTTTCATGCTGAGAACAGTACCTGACGGCGTCAAGAGCATTTTGGTGATGGCGTCAAGAGTAAAAGTGGTTACGGCCCAGAAGAAACATGAAGGCGTCACCCAAGGCCGTCACATGTAAACTTGTCAAAACTTGCGCGCGGAGTAGCTGATATTGTTTTGGTCATAACTTTTGCATACGAACTCGGATTTAGGTGATTCAAAAGCCCACACGAAGAGGACGAAGAGATCTACAATTTGATGAAAAAATGGTCTTGACGGCGTCAAGAGAAACGACCTGACGGCGTCAAGCCTTGCCGACAGAAAACATGCCTATAAATATAACATCATAACTTCACTTTTTGTATGCCCTAAACCCTAAGGTCGATTCCTGGGTTTAGGTAGGTGTTTTTCCAGCAACTTAGAGGGTTTCAATCACTCCATAAACATCATGTATTGGTTTGTTGATTCTATCTTAATTATGTTTTCCATTATTATTGTTGTTTGCTCTTCTTTGATGATGATTTGCTAATTCACCTTGTGTCTACTTATGATTATGTGAAACTTGTATATAATTGATTAGATCTCATTGATTTCTTGTTAATGTTGTGTCTATCTCCATCAATGAGGGGCTTGTTGATGTGTGTGTCTATCTCCATCAATTAAGGCGTGACAACTTCAATAGATCTAGTTGGTTTAGTTTATAATTCTTGTTTCCTATTGATTCTTGTTTTGATTGAATGAATTCGATGTTAGGCTTAAGAAAACTGGCAGACTTCCATAGGGTAACATGCTTGAACGTCTTAAGAAACATGAACCGATGTGCACTAGGTTTTATTGGTTGTATTTAATGCATGAGTAAATTCTAATGATCCCATGTTAGGAGCTTCTTAGCCGGCTCGACATAGGAGTGAAGTAGGCACTCATAGGATTGGGGAGTTAAGTGCGCCACCCCATGAATGGTATTAAGGAATACAACCCGTCAATTAAAACAAGGTTTTACAATTCAATAGGTAGAATTGGATAGCTAGCAAGGAGTAACATATCATAGGTAGACATGCTTCACTTATCTTGTAGAACCTTAGTTTATTTTCTTGTTTATTAGTTTAATTAGTAGCATTTGGGTTAGTTGATTAGCAACTAATTCCGCCCCTCCTTCCAATACCCGAGATTTTTACATACTTTTCATAAAATATAAAAATACAAAAAGAATCATCCTTCACCTTTAGACCTAGTTAGATCAATTTCAATCCTAACGACACTATTCCTTAGTTGAACGATCAATCCCCCGGTACTTGTCACTATACTATACTACAACGATCAGGTACACTGCCTGTGGGGGTTGTAAGCTTCTCGAGATCCCTCGAGAGGTAAAGCTTGGTGCAATTCCCACGCATCAAGTTTTTGGCGCCGCAACCCGGGGAAATAGTTATTGTTTAGGTTGAATTTGATTTTTATTAGGTCTACTCATTAGATTCCTATCAAGTGAGATTTTTTCTTTTTACTTTGTAGCTTTCTCGTAGTCTATCTTTTCTTTGTGATTTTGTTTGTAAATTGCTTCAAATGGACTTTACACTTAGACTTCTAAGATTACAAGATAGGGTTGAGCGGCTAACACACCAAAGAGTTCAAAATACCTCATTTAGAGACACCTATGAATCATATGAGCCTTCACCTAGGATAGATTCTTATGAACAACCTCCATGTTTAAGATCTAGTTTTAGTGAGGCCAATAGGAAATGCGACCTAGTTTGCCAAGGAATTATGGAGAGAGCCATTGCAACAAATCATAAGTTGGATGAAGCACTAGGTTTGCTATTATCACTATCTAAGAAAACAATTGAGGAAGATTTAGCCGAGCATGATCACATTGATCAAAAAGACCTAGGTTTTATGATCGATGATGATGAATCTCGAGAAACAGATGATGAATCTCTTGGGCAATTTGTATATAGCAGTCAGAATATTGAGGATGATCCTTATGATTCGGACATAGAAGTTGAGATGCCTAGAGAAGCACGTGAGATACTTGGGAGAATGTTAGGGTTAGATTATAATAAAACATATGTTGAGGATATAGGTGATATTAACACATGGAATGATGAGGTCAATAACATAAGCCCACAAAATACTCAACCATCATTTGAGGCACACATACCGCCCGTGACTTACCCGGAAGAAGTAGAAGAAACTTTAGGAATTCCGATGGAGGTAGAACCCTTGGACCAAGCACCACTTGAGGATATAGGTTTGAACACTTGTAGTGATAACCTTACTCCTAGTTCTAGGGAATTTTCTAGTGTTGATGAACCGGAACCTCAATCTTTACACACCTTTCCATCCTTAGATATATTTCTAGGAGACAAAAGAGGAACCGACCCACCCATCAACCAATATTATCCGGGTAGTTTTAGGATGAAGGAAGCCATTCACTCACCCCCTTCACATCACGTGGCATATTCACACCTTAAGGGTGTGTATCGCTACTTTCACCCACACTTAATCCGAAGTGTAGGGAGAACCTCCCCTATTTCCGTTAAATAAGGGTAGAGTCAGGCTCGTGACTCGAACAAAAATAAGCACTTCTTGGGAGGCAACCCATGTTTTATGTGTTTTTATTTGTTTGTTTGTTTAATTTTATTTGTTTCCGTATGCATGTTTTATTTTTATTGTTTGTGGCTCATGTTTCAAAGTAAATTGTGAAAATGCTTTATTTTGTTTTTAACTTCGTCTTAATTGCATATAAAGGTATTTTGCAAAAGATAAGTGTAAGGGAGATCCAAATTTTTTTATAAGAACGAAATTGAGCATGAACCACAACAATATTAAATGGACATGTGTATTAGTACTTGTTAGAGTCAAATGCTTGTATCGAGTCATAATGATGTTTTGCAGGATTTTCCAGGAAGTAGGACATAAGTTTTTCCAGAAATTTTCCGGAAACTTAACATAAAGATTTCTGCAGGTCACTTCTGACGGCGTCAGGAATTAATTCCTGACGGCGTCATGTGTAAAATTCTGGAAATTTTGCTAGTTTTGTTTATACCGGACTCTTAAAGTTTTTGTTGATTCTTTAGTTTTATAAACTCCAAGAAATCTGCAAACATTCATTACACAAGCATTATATCTTTAATTGTTTTGTTTCTATTCCTAAGTCTGGAATTACATCTAGTTGTGAGTTTTCTTTGTTCGGATTGATGCTTTGGGTTTTTGTGTTTGTTTTCTCAGGTTTTACAGGTTATGTATGACAAGAAGATGATTTATTTTTCTGGAAGGGAAGCTTTGATTGTTAATTTTCTTGGAGGAAGATTTAACCTGGCCACCTTATTATCCATACCGAGTGAATCAGAGGAGTATTTGATTTCATTCTTTTTACTTTTTCACCTTTACATTCTTTACTTGAACATTGGGGACAATGTTCATCTTAAGTGTAAGGGGAGGGTAAAATGATGATACCTTACATGTACACTTTCGCTTGAGTTTGTTTTGTTTGATGGTAGATGTGTAATAAAACTGTGAGAAATACTTGTTAGTGCAATTTTAGCGCCAAATTTAATTTTTTTTACAACATTTAAGATTGAAACTTTAGCCATAGCAAGCGTCTCATGGATAGGAGATTGTATGACTAGCACATAACCGTATATTCAGAAAAAATTTTCCACCCAAATATGTGAGGTTCGCCTTTAGATTTGATAGGAAAAACATTTACTATTAGTGCTTATGAGTGTACCGGTAGCATTTAGATTCTAGAACTTGCGTTAGTGATGCATCCCGAGACCGTTAGTGAGACTACATTCGTGTGATAGGATTTACTACATGATAAGAGGCATTAGGATCACCCTTGTTTTAAACCCGTATTATAACTACTTGACCATTTAAGTCATATTACTTGGCTAGTTAAGTCAACTAATTTTTCCCACACCGTTAGCGTTGTACTCATTTTTAGTACATGAAACCCCTAGTACACCCCTCCGAGCCTATCTTTTCGTTTCTAACTTTAAGCATTTTACTTAAAGAAGGAATTTGTTACACCCCACTTAAATGTACACCCAAATCGCCTTAGCCTTCCGTGTATGCGCTCATTTTTAGTGCATTATTGTTATTTGTTAAACCCTAAGTTAACTATCTAATTGATTACATGGTTGCTAAGTCGAGTCATATCATTGTACATATTGTTTTGGGACGATTGGGACTCATGGGTAAAGTACTTATTTTATGGAGTAATGGGGAAGAACATCATATATTACCCCCATATGTACGTTAATCTTAAAAGTACTCCAAGTGTTTTGATTATCTTAATTCGAGTCATTAGATTAGTTAATTGTAAAAATTCAAGTGTAAGGGGAATGTTCATTCCATATGATGTATTATTTTGGATGGTAGGGTAAGAGTGTATGCAAAAAAAAAAAAAAAAAAAAAAAAAAAAAAAAAAAAACGGACTACGATCCCTTTTTATTCTATGTTCATTTTATGTTTTTGTTATTTTTCATTTATTAGCTTAAGTCGAGTCTAGTCTTGGCTTAGCAACGCCACATTGTACATGTAATTAACCAAGATTGTTAACTCCCCACCAGTAAAGATTGCCTTTATCCAACAAAACCGTGCTTTCCATATCCCTACACCTAACGTTACAACCCTTTAAAAGACCTCTTTGATAGTTTATCCTAGGTGCTTACGCCATGTGGTGGAGGTTTGATCCTTTGCCAAGCCTATGGTAATCTATTTTGCTATGACAGGTAGTGAGAGATATCTTCCGTTTCCATATTGTAATTTATACTTTATTACACCCGAGAGATGTGTCTAAACACTATTTGTGAGGTGCTAGTATATGACCTCCGTGCTTGTCTTTGGTCTTTAGTGAAACGATTATTTGTTGTAATTACTTTTATATTAGTGTTAAATGATCCCTAACTTGTATTTTGAGTAGAATAAAAGCGCATTTGCTTGAGGACAAGCAAATCTCAAGTGTAAGGGTATATGATGAGGCGAAAAATGAACCACTTTTAGGGGGTCATTTAAGCCCGGAATTGAATTTATTTGATCAAATATTGCCCTAAATCGTTCCTTTTGTGATTTTAGGTACTTTGAGAGTGAAATCTGGAAAAGGAAGCAATTCGGACGTTTTTGGAGCATAAAAGTGAAGAAAACGCCAAAGACTTAATTTTCCATGCTGAGAACAGTACCTGACGGCGTCAAGAGCATTTTGGTGACGGCGTCAAGAGTAAAAGTGGTGACGGCCCAGAAGAAACGTGAAGGGGTCACCCAAGGCCGTCACGTGTAAACTTGTCAAAACTTGCGCGCGGAGTAGCTGATATTGTTTTGGTCATAACTTTTGCATACGAACTCGGATTTAGGTAATTCAAAAGCCCACGCGAAGAGGACGAAGAGATCTACAATCTGGTGAAAAATGGTCTTGACGGCATCAAGAGAAACGACCTAACGGCGTCAAGCCTTGCCGACAAAAAACATGCCTATAAATATAACATCATAACTTCACTTTTTGTAAGCCCTAAACCGTAAGGTCGATTCCTGGGTTTAGGTAGGTGTTTTTCTAGCAACTTAGAGGGTTTAAATCACTCCATAAAAATCATGTATTGGTTTGTTGATTCTATCTTAATTATGTTTTCCATTATCATTGTTGTTTGCTCTTCTTTGATGATGATTTGCTAATTTACCTTGTGTCTACTTATGATTATGTGAAACTTGTATATAATTGATTAGATCTCATTGATTTCTTGTTAATGTTGTGTCTATCTCCATCAATGAGGGGCTTGTTGATGTGTGTGTCTATCTCCATCAATTAAGGCGTGACAACTTCAATAGATCTAGTTGGTTTAGTTTATAATTCTTGTTTCCTATTGATTCTTGTTTTGATTGAATGAATTCAATGTTAGGTTTAAGAAAACTGGAAGACTTCCATAGGGTAACATGCTTGAACGTCTTAAGAAACATGAACCGATGTGCACTAGGTTTTATTGGTTGTATTTAATGCATGAGTAAATTCTAATGATCCCATGTTAGGAGCTTCTTAGCCGGCTCGACATAGGAGTGAAGTAGGCACTCATAGGATTGGGGAGTTAAGTGCGCCACCCCATGAATGGTATTAAGGAATAAAACCCGTCAATTTAAACAAGGTTTTACAATTCAATAGGTAGAATTGGATAGCTAGCAAGGAGTAGCATATCATAGGTAGACATGCTTCACTTATCTTGTAGAACCTTAGTTTATTTTCTTGTTTATTAGTTTAATTAGTAGCATTTGGGTTAGTTGATTAGCAACTAATTCCGCCCCTCATTTCAATACCCGAGATTTTTACTTGCTTTTCATAAAATATAAAAATACAAAAAGAATCATCCTTCACCTTTAGACTTAGTTAGATCAATTTCAATCCTAACGACAGTATTCCTGAGTTGAACGATCAATCCCCTGGTACTTGTCACTATACTATACTACAACGATCAGGTACACTGCCTGGTGGGGGTTGTAAGCTTCTCGAGGTCCCTCGAGAGGTAAAGCCTGGTGCAATTCCCACGCTTTAGTAGATCACTTTATATAAAATCATTTCAATCCTAATGATTTTATATACGGTGGCAATATTGTTTTGACTTTTACGCAATTATATATAACATTGTCGTTATACAAATTCTAAACATGTGCTTCCCAATGGTATTAATAGAAATACGCCTCTTCCAAGAACAACAAAAGAGACTCCAGAACCAGCCATGTCCCAAGACGCTATCCGAAGACTAATTGTAGACAGTGTGGCTGCAGCACTCGAAGACCAAGCATTAACGATGGCCCGTTCTGGCAGCGCAACCAGGCATAACGGAGAAAGTGAGGCAGCTACTGCACGTAAGTGCACATACAAGGATTTCATGAACTGTAAGCCAACATTTTTCAAAGGAATGGAAGGAGTTACCGAATTGGCTCGATGGTTTGAGCGCTCAGAGACTGTGTTTATAAGAAGTGGTTACACAGATGATTGCAAGGTTACTTTTGCCACCGGTACTCTTTGGAGGATGCCTTGTCGTGGTGGAATGCTACTGCACGCACTATGGGTATTGAAGCAGCTTATCAACTCAGCTGGGCAGACTTCAAAACAAAGATGCTTAAGAAATACTGTCCTCGTACCGAAATTAAGAAGATGGAAGATGAGTCTCACCAACTAGTTGTGAAAGGAACAGATCTCAAAACCTACAACAGGAGATTCCAGGAATTGGCGGTGGTATGCCCAACCATGGTTCCTGACCTTGAGAAAGAGCTGGAGAAGTATGTTGAGGGACTTCCTCGAAGCATTGAGGGAGATGTCACTGCCTCCAAACCAAAGTCATTAGAGGAAGCCATTGAATTTGCTCAGAGATTAATGGATAGGGAGATCAAGCATGGTTCCACCCAAGGAAGTAATGCTCACAAGCGGAAGGTTGATGACAACAGAACCACCCATTACTACAACAACAACCATTGTAGCAGGCGGGAAGTGGGCAGAGACTATGTTGCCACATCTACTGAGAAAGCTGGTTATCTTGGAAAACAACCTCTATGCGATCGATGCAAAATGCACCACACAGGGCCTTGCATTGCCAAATGTGGAAAATGCCAGAAGACATGCCACAAAACAGGAGACTGCCAAGCTGCAGGCAGTAATTCATAGCCAGTAGCCATAACATGCCACGAATGTGGTAAAAAGGGACATTACAGAAATCAATGCCCAAACAAGAATGCTAGCAAGGACGGTAATGCCCGTGGAAGAGCATAGAAGATCGCCAGAGCCCCAACAATGTTAGAAGACAAAAACAACGTTTAAATAAAAAGAAGAAGTTTCTATTATGATAATAAATCATAGTTCAAGCCCTTTTGGGTTGTATTTTCCTTTTGTACTCTACCTTAGGTGCGATGGCGTAACCTAATTGTAACAACTCCTTTCCTATTTAATAAAATCTCTATCCTTTTACTATTTCTGCAATGAGTATTACCTTCATCCATTACACTTTCTATTCCACTCATATTACTCATAAACCACTTCATAGCAACGCATCGCCATTATGCGAGCGAATTTTCTTGTTAAGCTAAGAGTTATTCAAGATGCTATACTACAAAAACAAAACGTTGAACACCATCTAAAACTTTTGAGAAACCTAATATCATTTTGATTGAATCAAGCATCACATCATCTGTCCTAAATTATACATAGCCTGATCACCTATGTCTAATTCAGGAAGGGTCATGTCATGGAAGAAACAGTCATCTTGCAGGTTTCCTAAAACAATCTTCATTCAAAAGCAAAACTTTGAAAAAAAAAAATAAAAAGAAAAAAAAATGAATTGTTCGTAAACATCCCTGTTGTTCATCTCTCACAGATACATACATCTTTTCCCCAACATTTCAATCAACACAGACTAAATCTCGGGACGAGATTTAATTTAAGGGGGTGAGACTATAACCACCGGTAAATTTCCATCTATATTAAACCAATACTTATCCATTTTCCACGTATATTTTTTTTCTTCTTTAAGATTAAACATTATCAATTTATCTTATCACCACAACCAACTAATTTGATGTAACTCACATCCTTGATAAACGTGCTCCCATGCAGAACGACACTAACCTACTTTACGTTTATTTCACATAAACATCTTTGCATGTCAAGTATACAACTTTACGATATCTCATTTGCCTCTTTACGTTAATTCGTTAACGTACACTCACATTAAACGTTTTCTATCTATTAGGGTTTTCACTAAACTCTAACACTATTATAATTATGATATTAACCAACTAAATCATAAAACCTTAAAATACAATTCCCTCAAGGACAATGTACAAGCTTTCAAAGCAAGAAAACCCTAATTCCACTTTAACTTACGATACAAACCTTAATTTCATAAATATATGATTTTATGTGAGAAAACCACAAACCCTAATTAATATGTATATTACTTTTATAAAATATGAAAGTACAAGTCTTACAAGCTTAGGTACAAGTCATCAATGCATAAAACCTAAAAAATGTTAAACTAAATATATATAAACTAACCTAAACCTATTTAATCTTACTAATTCTTAAGATATATTTTCTATGACACTAAACATCAAGTACAACACTAACTAGCATATGGTACAAATCCTATAAGCACAATTTGATTTCTTTTATTTTCCATACAATTCGACACCAACGGTAAATAAACAAAGCCTAGATTATTTTCTAAACAATCTTACTCAACCTAAGCCCTAAACCAAGTTTACTACTTTCCTAAAACTCCATGTACAATTCACTAGAGCCCATGTACAATCACCTAAAGCTATTTGATTCCTTTCTAAATACCTAGTTCGAAATAAACTAAACTAGAACCAAACTAGTTTTAACCTACTACTTGGTAAATCCTAAGCCACAAGAGTAGTTACTAGCCTATTTTCACTCCACATCACCTTGTTTCCTAAGCTTCTAACACTAGTAAAATATGTCAAGTTTACTTGTGGTTCTAGATATTACACCGTTCGACCTCTCTACAAATCCATGGTTAGCTTCTTCATCGCCACCATACGAACCTTAAGACTATATAAATCACCATGTTCCCCTCATCTTGACAACCCTTCTAGGTTCATATTAAGCCACACCACCTCTTCTTCTAGAGTTTCAACTCTTGGTCAAAAGTATCAAGTCAAAACATGGTAACTGATTATTTTTACTACACGTATGGAGTTCTTAGGCCACAAGAGTTACCAAATCACTTAACTTGTGTCTCCCACCTTCATGACACCCTTTCCAAGTAGCTTCTATCATTAAATGCAACCCTAACCTGTTGCTCTATATAAGTCGAACCATATCACATCCATTTCATGCAATCTTACTCAAACTCTACACTACATTCTCTTATATAAACCTTACTGATCAAAAGTCACTAAAAAGAAAGTAGAAACAAGTTCTATTTAGAGTTAGTAGTTTGGAAGCCTTGGTTACATTTTGAAGTTTCACTTGTGTCAAAAATTCTCTTATATCAAGCACCTTAGGAAATCTGTAAGCTTCATCTCCCTTTTTTATCTTTAGTATACTTTACTTTAGATACTTATATTAGAATACTAAGCACAAAACAAAGGAAAAATACTTGTTTCTGTTTCTTTCCCGATACAACGAGCAAATAAACACCCTCTTTAAATTTTTGTAAATTAGTTCAAGCTAAAAGCTGCTTAATGAGACATTTGAATGAGCTAAACAATCAACTAACATGTTTTATAAATAGGTCATAAGTCTTTACCAAATCTAGGACTATATCTGGTATTTTCTGGTTTTACGCAAAAACTAGCCCAAACACCCCTACTGCGCCTCATTTTTCTACCACAAGCTAAGGATATTTAGCCAGCCAATCAGCCCTTTAGACCAGCTCCTAGGACACTCTAGAACACCCCACTAATCTGGCCAAAACACCTAGGTACCACGTTGTTATCTGAGTCCATTTTCCTTGTCGCAAAACAACCAAATGCCCCTTTTCGACCAAAGTTTTAACCCATAAGCAAAAGGCTATAAGCCAAACCTTTTAGCCAACTTAATAAGCCCCTAGTAGAGTTTAGAAAACCATAAGGCTCTTGCCAAAAACTCAAGACGGGTACCTCGCCTCATTTTTCTTTCTTTTGATCGCGAGTACAAAACCGAACGCACCCTTAATAAACTTTAAAAGCCCATAAGCTATTTTTAAAGTCAATAAGACCTCCCCAGCTTATTTACAAGCTTAAAATAACTTATAGTGATAAGCCAAAACAAGCCATACCCTTTTCTAAACCAAAAACACAAATATACAAAATAAGGACTTGTTTTGTAAATCGTTTACCATGCAAGGGTATATATCGTAACTTTTTGAAAATATTAACTACAAGGGCCATTTCTGAAATTATACTAAAGTTAAAATCTCCAAGAAATATTCTTACGATGTTTTAAAGTTAAAAGTGTAATTTATACATTTTTATATAAAAGGACTAGTTTTGTAAATACATATATAAAACAAGGGTATAAACCATCACCGTTTAAAAACTATAAGGATATAAAGTGTAATATTTATATATATATATATATATATATATATATATATATATATATATATATACATACTTCGATAATATATTTTCACTCCGTAACAATTCGGGATTTGTTATAAAACTGATATAAGAAATATACTTAACGACTTGAGATTTCGATAGAACTTATATATGATATAAATCTATATCGTTAAACGATTAAACAAAACCATAAAAAGAAAATAAAATAAAATCTATTTATTAACTAACTTTTGTAGAAACTTCATGTTGTCTCATTTGACATTTAGTCATCAACAAAACATTTGCGAAACAAATATTAAACTCATATATATGTAAATACGTATACTGAAACTTGACAAATCAACTCAGGTTACGTGTCAGAGACGTTTATCAACTTTGCTTAATTTGTTTCCCATCCAGACTACTGTAACATCAAGGTGAGTTCATAGTCCCACTATTTTTAATACGTTTTTCAAACTTGTGGGGAGATACATGCTACAAACCGAACACAAGTATTTTTCTGTATGCTATACTGATTGATATTGCCTAAGACACACCGTTGCCATTGAAAGTCCCTCATATCATGAACCATTAATCACTGCGAGTGAACACGAATATTGTGAATAGATCTATTAGAGGTTGACAGCCCATTTGAACTAGCCGGATAGATAGCCTTTGTGCTAGCCGGATTGATAGCCAAATGCACATTATTTGAGAACTACTAGGAAGTTGGCAAGCTCCTACTCGGGGGCATTTTTACTTACATTATTATTATAATGTCGGTAATTCATATCATTTTATGATATCACACACGTTAACGTTTGAGTTCATGAGACTTAGAGCAATATACTGTACTGCAAACTTTACTGTTTTACTATTATGTAACTTGTGTTCAACTAATCATTATACAAAACACTGTGAATTCACTCAACCTTTGTGTTGACATTTTTAGTATGTTTATCTCAGGTCCATAATGAGCGAGGATGGCAAGGGAGGAGCTCGGATACATCAAGAAGGCTATAAACTTTATTTATTATTTGAAAATTTATTTGACAAATTGTAAAGCTATTGGGATCTCATTTTGTAAACTCTGATAATTGAATAATAAATATTTCAAAACGGCTAATTTAGAGACCATTTTCTATTATTATAACTATTGTGCCGTCGAGTAACACCTAACTTTAATTCCGTTGTGTATCCCAAATTTGGGGATGTTACAGATTGGTATCAGAGCTATAGTTATAGAGAAACGGGTCTAATTTAGATCTGAACTATAACCACTTTTACAAATAAAACATTTTGTAGCCTGTCGTTTTCCGTGCCTTCCATCCTCCAGGTAATTATGTGACTTCTAGACACTCTATGCTACATAAACACTCGATATTAATATAAACACACAACATACTAAATACATCTGCATATGCCTATTTTACGGCATTACGACATAACCACATTTGCTAAATCATGTATCTATTTCTACACTTTTACGACCTATGAAACTTTCCCAAGACATTGTAATTGATTACGATGATCTCTAAACTTTTCACAACCATACGTAATAATGATCCACTCTATTTAATTCCTTACTAAAAATACAAGATAAGGGATTGCTAAGGAACAGACTAATTCATCATCTACAAAAGCTAAAGTTCAACAACTTTCTCTACAATCCTCAAAGTTCATAATTCTAGCCAAATGTCACTCCCCTTCCCTATTTCATTCCTCAAGGAAAGTTCACATGCAACGATGGACCGACAACATATCATTTCTACCCTCACGGTACAGAAGCTGATCGAAACAGCTTTAGATTATTCCGATGAGTTACCTCTCGAGTGCATCGAATCTATGGAGTATAAAGCTAAGGACTAGCCAAGTGACCATGCAAAAGAAGTTAGGATGAATCATTTGGAGGAACATTACGGATAACTCTAATATATGATGAAGATGATGAAGCAGAATGAAAAACTGATCTAGGATTGCCATATTTAAGACAATAATGGGAGATATCCAGGAGTATAAACAGATCCTCCTCAGCATGATCGTAGAATTTGAAAGTCGTGATTAAGGAGCACATTAGATCTTTATCTATCAGCTTTTGGTGATATATCCCAGCCACGGGGTATGTGGCATAAATATTACACTTGTATATGTTTTGTTATGTAACAAACTAACAAGTTATTTATGGCTATATGTGGTTGTTATATTTTTGCTGATATGGACCGGAGTAGATCACTTTATATACCTGTGTGATAGTATTCGAACATGTCATTATTTTATTTACGGTGGCAATATTGTTTTGACTTTTATGCAGTTATATATAACATGGTCGTTATGCAAATTCTAAACATGTGATTCCCAATGGTATTAATAGAAATATGCCTCGTCCAAGAACAACAACAGAGAATCCAGAACCTGCCATGTCCCAAGACGCTATCCTTGCTGGGAACAGTTCCTGACGACGTCAAGGCCATACAAGTGATGACATCAAGCTTGACAAATGAGGTGGATATGGAAAATATACATGACGGCCTAGAACTATTTTAAGGCAAAAATGCCTGACGGCGTCACCAAGGCCTTCAGGATCAAAATACACATGACGACCCAGAGCTTATTCTCAACATGACGGCGTCAAGATTGGATCTAGGCAATACGACCTTTAATTTGGCGGCGAGTTGACGGCATCACACCCTACAACGTGACGCCGTCAAGGTGTAAAATCTATATATAGTTTTCTAATTTTCATTCATTAAGTGTGGAACTTTTGGAGAACTTTTGTGTGCAAACCCTAGACGAATTTTCTGTAACAACAATGGTTTTATTATAAATGAAGCTGAGCGATATTTACATGAATTGGAGTAGACAACTAGTATGCATAAAGTGCAGGGACTACTAATGTAATATTGTAAAAGTTGTCTTATTTAAGGCCTATAAATACCCCTCAAGGCTTCACTTGAGGGGTGTGGGTGTGTAAGCTTATCTTTCATAAAAAAAGTATCTTTGTTTCACCTCACCTTCTCTCTACTTTCTCTCTCTAGAATAATGATGTATTTTAATCAACCTCTTTCTCCGGAACGTGTTTCTTGGTCATAACAAGTGGCATCAGAGCTAACTGGGGGCGAATCGTGGTGTTTTGTGGTGAAAAATCATGTTTTTTGGGTGAAAATCTTGGATCAGTTACTGTTCATCGGCGTTCTATCGAGTTAGGACTAGTTTTATCGAGTTACTGTACCGAGTTTGAAAGGTTTTATCGAGTTTGGCAGTTGTTTATCGAGTTAGCTTGGGTTTTTTTATCGAGTTAGACATGTGTTTTATCGAGTTAGACATTGTGTTTATCGAGTTAGCATAATTTCTTTCGAGTAAGGATTGATGTATATCGAGTTAGCTTAATTTTTGGTGAGTTAGCCTTTATACCTTATTGTTTATCGAGTAAGGATATCAATTGGGTTTACCTAAACGAAACTCTGCCAAAATTTCTCTAGGTTATCGAGTTACAAAGAGCTTATCGAGTTACAAAGATCTTATCGAGTTACAAAGATATTATCGAGTTAGAAAAGATTTACCGAGTTTGAAGGTTACCGAGTTAGGGACATTATCGAGTTAGGGGCATTATCGAGTTAGGAAGTTTTACTATCGAGTTTGCCAAAAAAAAAAGTTTTTTGGCGGGAAAATTTAAGTAAAATTTATTTTTTAGAGGAGACTAAACGTTCAATTTTTACGCAAAATTCAAATTTTGGTATAATGTTGAAAATTTTGGCCCGAAATTCAAATTTTTAGGCCAAAATTCAAATTTTTTCGGTGAAATTTGGCGTAAAATTTTTTAATACTCAAATTTTTCTGGTAACCTTAGCATTGTATTTCTTAGTGATTTCCAAATTTTGAGCGAGAAAATTTTTCAATTCAATTTTTGGAGGGAAAATACGAAATCACTACGAATCAACCAGATTGAATTTCATGCTACACCAAAAACACACCACGAATTGCTTAAAAGATCCTGATCAAGATTCACCAAAGATGAATGGCTAAATTTTGAACATTATCAAAATGTGACTACGGGGATAATTTGTTTATTACTTATTTGAGCTTGAAGTGACGTTTCACGGGTGCGTGTACTTAGTATCTCAAGGTCTAGGGGATGGTTGGATGCAATACTTTTGGAGATCCTTGTTTGAGCATTCATGGGATAGTGATTAAGACTTGGACATCTAGCTATGTATGAGATCTATAAACGCATAAGTTGGTTCTTAATGCTCACAATAGCTATCACTTTAAGGAGTTACGTTGTAGTGCTCAGTGTCACAAAAGGTTGTGGATTGTTCAAGAGATGGATATAAAATAAAGGATGGATGGTTGGGTATATGCCACTACCTATATTGTAAGGAGTAACGTTGTTGTGCTCAGTATAGGTTCTTAATCAGGATAGTACAAGCGTAAGTCACAAGTCTGGGGAATTTTACTTCACACTCAAGTTTGTCATATCGGGTTGTCTCCACACGTGGTCACTTACTATTAGCCAATGGAAGTGAAAAAAGGTTGATCTGAGATGAATTGTAGAGAGAATAGTTATTGCCATTTCACTCATGGGGTATTGATTTGTATGTTGCTACCAGTTGATATGTTTATGTACACATACTTATGATGATTCTGAGAGATCGTCATCTTCCAGGAGGGAGAAATGTGTACATCGGGGCTTTTATCAAAGAACTGGAAGCATTCTAAGTGAGTTAAAGATGAAGATACGATGCTCCTCAAATAAACATGTGAAGAAGTTACATATTATCAGTCTAAGATTCATTTTCCGCTGTGCATGACATGATACGAGACTGAAGACAATTTGGGCAGAATTCAAAGATACTTCTTCAACAAGCATTAAGGTTATATCAAATGGGTTGTCTATTTGGGAGGGAGCATGTAAATGAAAAGGGCTTACTAATTGGGAGGGAGTAATAACCCAATTAGATTAGCAAGTGATTCGTCTACAAGTAAAGAAAGATTGCTGGGGATATTTATGAAGAAAAGAGCTATGAAGTCTTCCTCAGCATTGTTGCGCTTACTTTGATTGTTTTATTTTACTTGTTAGGAATCATTGTAACCAATTCACGTATATCTGCAGCTGGAGGGAGATTGTTAGAAATGAAGCTGAGCGATATTTACGTGAATTGGAGTAGACAACTAGTATGCATAAAGTGCAGGGACTACTAATGTAATATTGTAAAAGTTGTCTTATGTAAGGCCTATAAGTACCCCTCAAGGCTTCACTTGAGGGGTGTGGGTGTGTAAGCTTATCTTTCATAAAAAAAGTATCTTTGTTTCACCTCACCTTCTCTCTACTTTCTCTCTCTAGAATAATGATGTATTTTAATCAACCTTGTCCTCCGGAACTCGTTTCTTGGTCATAACAAGTTTCAACCCTTGTTCCATCCATGTTAAATTGAATAGAAGTTTTCCAATAATCATATAATATGTCTATGTGTTGTTGATGAGTGTGTAAATACTCATCATTTTTATCGTATCTGAACTACCAAAACATCCAAAAATACTCAAAAATGCATCAAAATACTGAAATTATCTCAAAAGTGTGTTTTATATGTTTTAGATGCAAAACGTTTAAAAACAAATGAAAAACGAACAAAGTTTGCACAATTGGCAGTTTCAGTCCCTCAAGTTTCAAATATTGACAAAACTAGTCCCTGACATTTTAAAACAAAAGAAAAGTCAACCCAAGGTTTTATAAAGTCAAAAGTTATCAAATTTGATCCTTGGGTAAAAATTTTGAGAAAATTACACCTTTAGTCCCTGCAGTTTCAAAAAGTACAATTTGGTCCCTGGAGTTTCAGAAATTGTCAGATTTGGTCCCTGGGAAATATTTTTGAATTGAAAAGTCAACAAAAGTCTTTGAAAAATCAAAAGTTGACAAATATGGCCCTTGGGTAAAAGATTTTGAGAAATTATATGTTTGGTCCCTGTACTTTGCAAATTGGCAAAATCAACCCCTGGAATTTTCAAAATTGGAAAATTATTCAAATAAGGACTGATGGAATTGTAATGTGGCTTGAATGGTCCTTGTAATATCTTTTGGAAATTTACATTTCCAGCCCTTCAAGAATATGGAAACTACAAAATTGGTCCTTGTGATTAAACTTTTACAAACCAAACGGATCCAACTTTCATTACCCCCTTTAATCCAAATAATAAAAACACTTCCCCAGCCCATCACCATTCACCCAGCCCACACCAAAAAATATACTTACCCCGTTTTTATATCAAATCCCACCTAGTCAAACCAAAGGTCAAACAAACCTCCACATCACCCTCCACCTCACCTTATCCCTGCAACACCACAGCCCCCCCCCCCCCCATCATCACCCTAGCCTACTTCCCCCTCTGATAACACTCTTCCTCCCCCCTTGGCTAATCCTCCAAAAGCTACAATCCAAATTCACCCCTGGCATCAATAATATTCAAGAAAACGCCAAACTCCAATTGGGCGCCAAAACAATTTAAAGGTCAAGATTGAGTGGTATTGATCCAAGGGCCAAGAGATGAGCTGGGAAAAGACAAGAAAGTTTGGGAAACCCTAATTGCAGCTATAAATTGAAGCATTGTAGCAGTGGAGAGGGTAGTAGATTTTTAGTTAAAAATTCAGTCATGGTTATCTTATTGTAATCTCATTGTAATCTCAGTAAAAGACTTTAGCTTGTAATTTGTTCCCTTTTGAATTAATATAAGTTTTCAGTTCTGAATTTCAAGTTTCATTTTAATTTCAGTCTCATTAAAAATAGAAGAAAATACAAAAAAAAAATATAGATAATAAAATCATAATATTGAAATCAAGAAGAAAGCCAGGAAGGAAAGATGTATTGGATATGGTTTAGTACTCCATGGGGAGCTTAGGGTTGTGTTTAAGTACTTGGTGACTGTGGGAGTAAGCATTGGCCTTTGTAAGTGATTTTCTAATTTTTTTTCTGCTTATGTACTGTAGCATACTTAATTTACTACCATTATTGTTTACTCATTGCTTTCCTAGTTTAGTTATGTTATTTAGTTGTTAAATGTTCCACAAAAGCTCAATTGCTTGTCAAATTAGTTGTTTTTTTTAAATAATTATCCATTGACTGACAAAGTTAGCCTTTACTGCATAATTGGGTTGTTGTTGTTCTTGGTGTTTATTTAGTGTTCCATTACCCTTAATTAAGTCTCTATAATCTGTTTTAGGTGTCAAAACACTAGGTTACAGGTTAAGATTAATAGTTGTAGTATGTTCCTTACTTTAAAAGGGTGTTTGGATTAACTTAGTACTCTGTGTTTCTGAGTTTGTTAGGGCTTGAAACTTGGTTAGACAGAACACTCAGGTTATTACTAGAGAATTAGTATCATAAAATTGATAGGTTTAGTCTTAAAAGTCAAATTCACCTCTTATCTCATCCTAACAGTTAACTGTCAAAGATTTAGGAGCCATCATCTTTCATATCAGTTCATAAATAGGTAAGTTGGCTTATATTAGTTTACTTATAAGCTAATACATCATAATCAGTTACCTAATTCATTTAGAATCTCACCAAGTCAAAAATTTCAAATTTCACCAAAAAGTCAAAAGTGCTCAAGTGTGCAGAATTCCATTTTTTGTGAGATTTTTATAGAATTTTGTGGGTTGAATCAGGACTTGAAATTTCTTATGGTTAAAATATACTAGCTTAACTTTAGGAATCAATGATTAGCTTAATTTTTAGATTTTTATTTGAGCTTATGCAAGTGCCCAAAGTGACCCATTTGGACTGTCACTCCCCTGCATTTCAGTTTTTGCCAGATTTCTATTGCACCTAGAGAATTCATTTGTAGGTGTAATTTCTTGATTTTTGTTGTTTTAGGAAGCCCTCTAGGTGGTTGTTAAGTAATTGCTTTTAGTTTGCCCATTAGTGTTTATTAGACAACTTATTTAAGCCCCTCTTTTGGCTCCTTTTGCTGGTTGCTGCTGCTGTTGTCTTAGCATACGCTAAGCTTGATAATTTTGTTTCATGTTGTTTGATCTTGTTGTTGTTAATGTTTCTCGTTGATAATTGTGTTGCTCATGTTGTTGTCTGGTTTATGAGCTTATGTCGTGCTTATAGCTTAAGTGTGTAGTGTAAATTTTCAAGAGAAAAAAGGAGAGCAGCCGACATCTTCCCCATTGTGGTCGGTTTTGCCGTCACACAAAAACGCATCTCAACTTGCAACAAATGTTCTATCTCAATTTTGTTATTATTTAAACCTTAGCTTTCAGTTCAATCTTTAATATATCAGTTTTATTCAAGTTGTAGCTGACATTTTTTAATTCGTATGAAATTACTTTTAGTCACTTCGTTTTCAACTTTTGTAGTTAACAAATTTACGAGTTTAGTAACGAATCTCTGTTTCATTGAATCTAAAAGTAGTCATGCTTTATTTTTGATAGTCTTTTAATTAATGCTTTTGTCATCATTTACAAATTACCTACTAATCACTTATGTTTCATGCTACGGAGTATTTGCTAAATTTTGTTTTCATATGAAGCAACTTTTCATTTTATGCAAGTATTGAATCTTTGTTGGTAGGTCTAATATTTATATTAAGCTCTTTATTTTCACAAACAAAATTAGGTACTTGTTATCAAATCTTTTATTAATTACGTTTTAGACATTTAAATTTCTAAGATATCATTACTGTTTTGTATTCAAACTTTTGTTTCAAAAATATTAACTAGTTGAGATCTACATGTTACTAGAGGTGGTTATAGGGTATTATTATATGAGTATGATTTTTGAAGCTTATGGAATGGGTCTCATCCCGCCGTCTTTATGTTTTCATCTCATTTGGTTATCTCTATCCTTTTTATCTTTTTATTTTTTTTTTTAGTGTTTTAATTGTTATTGTCATGTTTGTTAGTTTAACGATTAGTTTAGTTTTATTTTGCATTATGGAGTAGATTTTATATGCTTGTTAAATAGATTATTTCGTGAATTAAGTGTGGTTTTATAAAAGTTAGAAAATATATTGATTAGTAATGTTTAAGTTACTTAGATTAAAATTTTGGTTGTTTGAGCGGGCAAAAACCGTGAAAATAATTGGGTTTTAATTAAGATATTGATATCTCTTTATGAAAAATTATTTTCAAAATAAACCAACGTTGTGAGAAAATATTCATTCGTAAAAGATATTAATTCATCAATAAGAGAATCTAATTGAAATAATAAACCACACTTAAGGATCGTGATAATTTGCTTAACAAGTATATCTTTTTATCATATATTTCTTATTTGCTTGCTTAACATATTTTTAGTTGTGATCTTTTATCGTTAACTTTTTATTATTTACTTGGTACTAGTGTTATTATTACCTTTGCTTTAATCATTTAGTTTTAGGCCCGTTTTAAGTTTAGATTGCGTTTTATGTTATTTAGCCTAACGCTATTTTTTTTTACATGCTTTATTTATTGCTTTCTAGTATAAATTCACTAAATCACTCAAACCCCTTTCCTGTTCAGAATCACCCGATCACAAACCCGTTTTGAATACCATCACACCTCGTCGGGACATAACGACCCAGGGAAACACTATACTTCCACGGAGCATTGGTTTAAGCTGTTTGACTATTATAGTTGACCATTCACAAGTGGTTGACCAATAATTATCTGACGGTTTAGCACCGATCAAATTTTGGCGCCGCTGCCGGGGAGGTCGTGCGCGTTATTCGAAACGGTTTTTCTGATTAGTGTTTTTGGAATTCATCTCTTTGTATATTATCCATCCTTGTTCATATCTTTTCATAAAAACCCAAAAATATTTTTCCTTACCCTCTATCCATTTGATTCTACCATCTTATACCCATCTCATGTATAATTCTTATGGCGTCTCTCGGCTACACGTGTTTTCACTGTAAAAGCCCGATTGAGAACGGCTTTCGTTGTCTCCGGTGTATTTGTGAGAAATGTGGCAATAATTGTAGTGACAGATTTTGTGTTTTGTGCAATCTGTTCATAAGTCCAAATTCTCTCAATGATTCACCAAATTCTTCCAAGCCCGAGATACGTGCTATTAATGACAAACCGTCAAGAATTGACCCTAACCTTTCACGGTTTACGGTTAAAAGTTTGGCAAGCAAACGTACTGAGCTTAGGGTAGTGACTGAAAAGAACGACTTGCCCAATCTTCACGTTCATCATGAACCAAAACCCGAGACTATAACGGAAGTGGTGGAAATTGCTAGCTCTAAGAGCACACCACTTGTCCCACCTCCGGCTTTTATTCCTTGTGTTGGTTGTGGTGAGCCGCTTTTCGGTTTTCCATGTCGTTGGTGTACATGTGTACAATGTGGTAACGATATTCGAAACGGGAGTTGTTTGTTTTGTGGGTCGAGTAATTCATTTGCTTATGATCCTAATCAAAACTCATTCAACAACTCCTCAAATTTTTCAAACTACCCATCACATTCATACGAGCAAAAATCATCAAACTACAGGGGGTGCTTTGGTAATTATCAAACTACAGGGGGTGCTTTTGACACTTTTCAAAACTTAAAATTAAAAATGAAAAAGAAATTATAAAAGTGATTAAAATAATATTAAACTATTATTTAATTAATTAAACTATTTAAAATCTAAATTAAAACCTAATTTAAATAAACTAAAAATGACAAATGATTTAAATTAAACTAAAAATTAACAAAAATATTTTCTAAACCTAAATTAGAACTTGTAGAAAGTATAAAAAATTAAAAATAATATTTTTGTCTTTTTGTGGTTTTGTTATTAATTAAAAACTATTTAACTTAATTTAACTAATTAAACTACTTTTAATTTATATTAATACTAAATTAACTTGGAAAATTAAGATAAAATTTATAAAATTACTTAACCATCACAGGAATCCTATAAAATTATAAAAACTCTAAAAATTATGTTTTAAGATTAAACAACTAATTATTTACCTATTAATTAACTTAAGTCTATTTTAAACAAATAAAATAAGAAAAATAGAAAATGAACAGTAGAATATCAAAATTTATTTTCTAAAAACTTATTATACTATATTAGAACTAGGAAAATTATAAAAACTAGATTTTACCTTATAAAAACTAAATAAACTATTTAATACTTAATATTAATTAATAATAAAGAAAATTAAAATTAAATCTAAATAACACTAAATGACAAAATAAAAATCTGAAAAAATTATCAAAATTACTTTACTATATAAGGTATTTAATAAAAATATAAAAACACTAGTGACTTAATGAAAATCTAAAAATGAAAATTAAAATTAACTTGAATTAAATAGAAACTATCACTTTTTTTAAACTTGATTTTTTTTGGATTTTTCTTTTACAAACTAACTTTATACTTAAAATCAAAGACTTTTTTTGAAAACACTTTGAAAATTAGCTTATAAATAAGCTGTAAACACCCCCTTAGCTTATCAGTTGACTTTGGTTGACTGATTGGTCAAATGAGGTCAAATCAGCTTGTGTGGGGTCCACAATGGTTAAGTCTTGTTCAAGAAAGTTTTGTGAACATGTATAAGCTTGAAAAAGCACTAATTGACCAAAGAATAAGCCAATAAGCAGCAATTAAGCACTTGGAATTTGCTAGAAAACTGAGAAGTGGGACAAAGTTTGGGGGTATTCCAGGTGGGACCCAGGGATTCCCAGGTCAAACTAAAGGTCAATTGGTGAAGCCTGGTAGGGGGAGGGTTGAATGGTGCAAGGATGGTGGCCTGGGGCCCACTGAGGTGGTAGGAAAACCACCACAAAGTGGTGGTGTTGGGGGGCTGAGCTGCACAGTTGTTTCATCTTATCTTATGCTTGTCTTCTTTTTAACATGCAAGGCTAGGTTTTTCTTGTGTTTTCTTAGATGTAATGAAACCTAGATGTTGATTATTGGTTGATGGTTTGTTTATAACTGTTGTGGATGATTGAATTTGATGTTAGGCTTAAGAAAACTGGCAGACTTCTAATTGGTAACTTGCTTGAACGTCTTAAGAAACATGATCGGAGGTGTACTACGATTTATTGGTTGTATTTAATGCGTAGGCAACTGCTAGTGATACTACGTTAGGAGCTAGTAGTCGGCTCGACCTAGAATGAAGTAGAAGCCTATAGAGTTAGGGAATGTCGTACACGGCCCTACGACTAGTATTAAGGAATATAACCCGTCATCCATGCAATTGTAACAAGCTAATCAACCGGTAAAAGATATCTAAGGAGTAATGAAATCTAAGTAAACACATTTTCTCTTATTATTGTTTCGACCACTCATTAGTTTAAGTTTCATTTTATTTGATTTTGATTGCATATTTAGGTAATTGGGTTAGTTGACTAGCAACTAATTCCGCCCACTCTTTCAAAACCCGAGATTTTACATGCTTTCATTTAAAATATAAAAATACAAAAAGAATCATCCCTCGCCCTTAGACCTAGTTTAGTAGAATTTTAACCCTAGCGAACACTATTCCAAGAGTTGAACGATCAATCCCCGGGTACTTGTCACTAAACTATACTACAACGAACAGGTACACTGCCTGGTGGGGATTGCAAGCTTCTCAAGATCCTTTGAGAGGTAAAACCTTTTGCGAGGGCGCAATCACGCGCATCAAGTTTTTGGCGCCGCAGCCCGGGGATTAGTTATTGTCTAGGTTAGAATTTCTTTTTATTAGGTCTACTTGCTAGATTCCTTTCTAGTAAGATTTTTATTTTTATTTTTAGGTTTTCTTTAGTCTATCTTTTTCTTTGTACCTTTGTTAGTAAACTAAATTTATTGACTATTCCGTTGGCCACTATGGAAAACGCGAATCCACCCCTTTCACCTAGTGAAGTTGCTTTGTTGCAAGAGCAGATTGAGAGTGAAATTAGGGAACTTAGGGAACTTAATAGGTTGATTAATGTTGAGCTCGATCATGCATTTAGTGACCTAGCGACCGCCTTGTATTCAAATGAGGACCTAGGACCTAATGATTTTGAGGTTGTTGTTGAGGATGTGGAGGAACTTAAGGAAGGGGAGATAGATCCAAAACAGGATGATTATTTCAATTTATATCCCACTAAGGAGGAAACCGCTTACTATAATAATCTTGTTGATAATCCTCGGCCTCCTTTTGTTAAAATTGACCTTAAGATTAAGAAAGGTGACCCTAAGAATGTTAAGATACCATGTATGATTGGGTATAAGTACGTTGATAATGCCCACATTGACTTCGAATCTCCAATCAACATCATGTCTTCTAGTGTTTATAATGATATAGTAAAAACAAGACTTGAACCTCGGAGGGACGTCAAATACCGAGGCGAAGTTTGTAATTTTCTTGGGAGAATTAAAGGTTTACATGTCTTTGTTGGGGACTTTACTTATATCAGTGACTTTATGGTTGTTGAGGACTTGGCTAGTGTTATAGATTGTCGCTTATCCCATGTTGTATTAGGTAAGCCATTTGTTGAAGAGTCCAAGTTAAAATACGATTGGATTGAGGGAACGGTCCAATTTTCTAGTGAAATTGATAGGATTACATATAGGATGCCTAATAGAATGAAAGAATTTCGTCATGTGCCTCGACTTGATATAGATAACAGCGGCGCTTTTGAGAACATTAATGAAGAGGATAAGAAAAAGGGCATGGATTATGTATGGGAAAATAGGAGCCTTTACTATAAGAATTGCTTAACCCTAGGGGCAAAATATAAAATTGATAGAGAGATGGCCAAAAGGATTATAGGAGCAATTGAGAAAAAGGTGGTCGATCTTTATAAAGAATATTTACAAACGAAGCCGGAATACAAAACTAAGATTGAGGATGACCTAGAGACCGTGACGAATGACGAGGTCACGTGATAGCCCGTGACCTTGAGTCTAGCTACAAGACTCGTTAATAAAGAAAAGTACTTTTTGGGAGGCAACCCATGTTTTATTTGGTTTGTTTTATTTTATTTGCTTCCGTATGCATGTTTTACTTTTATTGTTTGTGGCTCATGTTTCAAAGTAAATTGTGAAAATGCTTTATTTTGTTTTTAACTTCGTCTTAATTACATATAAAGGTATTTTGCAAAAGCTAAGTGTAAGGGAGACCCAAATTTGTTTATAAGAACGAAATTGAGCATGAACCACAACAATATTAAATGAACATGAGTATTAGTAATTGTTTAAGTTAAATGCTTGTATCGAGTCATAATGATGTTTTGCAGGATTTTCTAGGAAGTAAGGCATAAGTTTTTCCAGAAATTTTCCGGAAACTTAACATGAGATTTTTGCAGGAACATTCTGACGGCGTCAGGGGATATAACCTGACGATGTCAGGTACAAAAATTCTGAAAAATTTTGCGAGTTTTGTTTATACCGGAGTCTTAAAGTTTTTGTTGATTCTTTAGTTTTATAAACTACAGGAAATCTGCAAACATTCATTCCACAAGCATTATATCTTAATTTGCTTTCTAGGATTTTTAGTATATATAGATTGCCGCAGATTTTATGCGAGGTTTGCCTTGATTGTTTTCTCAGGTTTAACAAGTTACATTGGACAAGAGGATGATTTATATTTCTAGAGGGAAGCTTTCAAAGTTCATTTTCTTGGAAGAATATCTAACCATGTTAACAATTTATCCACACCGAACGAATCAGGGGAGTATTTGTTTTCATTCTTTTACCTTATTTACTTTTACATCTTTTTAATGAACATTGGGGACAATGTTTAGCTTAAGTGTAAGGGGAGGGTAAATGATGATACTTTAGAGAATACAATTACGCTTGAGTTTGTTTGTTCAATAGTAGGTGTGTAATAAAACTAAGAGAAATACTTGTTAGTGCAATTTTAGCGCCAAATTTAAAATTTTTTAGAACATTTAGGAGTGAAGCTTTAGCCTTAATGAGCGTCTCATGGATAGGAGTTGTATGACTAGCACAAAAACCGTACCACTCAGAAAAATTTTCCACCCAAATATGTGAGGTTCGCCTTTAGATTTGTTAGGAAAACATTCATTATTAGTGCTTATGAGTGTACCGGTAGTACTTAGATTCCCGAACTTGCATTAGTGATGCATCCCGAGACCGCTAGTGAGACTACATTCGTGTAGTTAGGATACTACATGATAAGAGGCATTAGGATCACCCTTGTGTTAAACCCGTATCATAATTACTTGACCATTTAAGTCATAATTACTTGACTAGTAAAGTCAACTAATTTTTCCCACACCTTTGCGATGTACTCATTTTTAGTACACGAGACCCCTAGTACACCCCTCCGAGCCTATCTTTTTCATTTCTAACTTTAAGCATTTTACTTAAAGATAGAATTTGTTACAATCCAACCCAAATGTGCAATCAAATTGCCTTAGCCTTCCTTGTATGCACTCGTCTTTAGTGCATTATTGTTACATGTTTAAACACTTAGTTAATTGTCTAATTGATTACTTAGTTGCTAAGTCGAGTCATATCTTATACATATTATTTTGGGACGATTGAGACTCATGGGTAAAGTACTTGTGTTATTAAGTAATGGGGAAGAACATCATATGTTACCCTCATATGTGCGTTAATCTTAAAAAGTACTCCAAGTGTTTTGATTATCTTAATTCGAGTCATTAGAATAGTTAATTGTAAAGTATGTAAAAGTTCAAGAGTAAGGGGAATGCAAATCCCCTATGATGTATTATTTTGGATGGTAGGGTAAAAGTGTATGCAAAAAAAAAAAAAAAAAAATTGAAAAATCAAGAAAAAGAAAAAAAAAATTAGAAAAAGAAAAAGAGAAAAACATACGGACTACCATCCCGTTTCCTTTATGTTTATTTTAAGTTTTTGTTATTTTGGCTTTATTAGCTTAAGTCGAGTCGAGTCTTGGCTTAGCAACGCCATATTGTACATGTAATTGACCATGATGATTAACTCGCCACCAGTAAATATTGCCTTTATCCAACAAAACTGTGTTTATCCTATCCCTATATCTAACATTATAACCCTTTAAAAGACCTCTTTGATAGTTTATCCTTGGTGCTTACGCCAAGTGGTGGAGGTTTGATCCTTTCCCAAGCCTATGGTAATCTATTTGCTATGACAGGTAGTGAGAGATGTTTTCCATTTCCTTATTCTGATATATACTTTATTACACCTGAGAGGTGTGAGTATCTAAACACTATTTGTGAGGTGCTAGTATATAATTTCCGTGCTTATTTTTGGTTGAAGTGGAACGCTTATTTCTAATTACTTTTATCTTAGTGTTAGATGACCCCTAGCTTGTATTTTGATTAGAATAAAAGCACATTTGCTTGAGGACAAGCAAATCTCAAGTGTAAGGGTATTTGATAAGGTGAAAAATGTACCGCTTTTAGGGGGTCATTTAAGCCCGAAGTCGTGATTATTTGATCAATTATTACCCTAAATCGTTCCTTTAGTCATTTTAGGTACTTTTGAGGATAAATCTGGAAAAGGAAGCATTTTGAACGTTTTTGGAGCGATTAAGTGAAGAAAATGACAAAGTCTCAAAATCCTTGCTGGGAACAGTACCTGACGGCGTCAAGGCCATACAAGTGATGGTGTCAAGCTTGACAAAAGAGGTGGATATGGAAAATACACATGACAGCCCAGAACTATTTCAAGGCAAAAATGCCTGACGACGTCACCAAGGCCGTCAGGATCAAAATACACATGATGGCCCAGAGCTTATTCTCAACATGACGGCGTCAAGATTGGATCTAGGCAATACGACCTTTAATTTGGCGGTGAGTTGACGGCGTCACACAGTACAACATGACGCCGTCAATGTGTAAAATCTATATATAGTTTTCTAATTTTCATTCATTAAGTGTGGAACTTTTGGAGAACTTTTTTGTGCAAACCCTATACGAATTTTCTGTAACAACAAGGGTTTCAACCCTTGTTCCATCCATGTTCTATTGAAGATTAGTTTTCCAATTATCATACAATATGTCTATGTGTTTTTTGATCTTATCTTATACTTGTCTTCTTTTTAACATGCTAGGCTAGGTTTTTCTTGTGTTTGCTTAGATGTAATGAAACCTAGATGTTGATTATTGGTTGATGGTTTATTTATAACTGTTGTAGATGATTGAATTCAATGTTAGGTTTAAGAAAACTGGCAGACTTCCAATTGGTAACTTGCTTGAACGTCTTAAGAAACATGATCGGAGGTGTACTATGATTTATTGGTTGTATTTAATGCGTAGGCAACTGCTAGTGATACTACGTTAGGAGCTAGTAGTCGGCTCGACTTAGAATGAAGTAGAAGCGTATAGAGTTAGGGAATATCATACACGGCCCTATGACAAGTATTAAGGAATATAACCCGTCATCCATGCAATTGTAACAAGCTAATCAACCGGTAAAAGATATCTAGGGATTAATGAAATCTAAGTTAACATATTTTCTCTTATTATTGTTTCCACCACTCATTAGTTTTAGTTTCATTTTATTTTATTTTGATTCCATCTTTAGTTAATTGGGTTAGTTGACTAGGAACTAATTCCGCCCACTCCTTCAAAACCCGAGATTTTACTTGCTTTCATTTAAAATATAAAAATACAAAAAGAATCATCCCTCACCCTTAGACCTAGTTTAGTAGAATTTTAACCCTAGCGAACACTATTCCAAGAGTTGAACGATATATCCCCCGGTACTTGTCACTATACTATACTACAACGAACAGGTACACTGCCTGGTGGGGATTTCAAGCTTCTCAAAATCCCTTGAGAGGTAAAACCTTTTGCGAGGGCCCAATCCCGCACATCAGATGGCGTAACCTAATTGTAACAACTCCTTTCCTATTTAATAAAATCTCTATCCTTTTACTATTTTTGCAATGAGTATTACCTTCATCCATTACACTTTCTATTCCACTCATATTACTCATAAACCACTTAGTAGCAACGCATCGCCATTATGCGAGTGAATTTTCTTGTTACGCTAAGAGGTATTCAGGATGCTATACTACAAAAACAAAACGTTGAACACCATCTAAAACTTTTGAAAAACCTAATATCATTTTGACTGAATCAAGTATCACATCATCTGTCCTAAATTATACATAGCCTGATCACCTATGTCTAATTCAGGAAGGGTCATGTCATGGAAGAAACAGTCATCTTGCAGGTTTCCTAAAACAATCTTCATTCAAAAGCAAAACTTTGAAAAAAAAAATAAAAAGAAAAAAAAATGAACTGTTCGTAAACATCCCTGTTGTTCACCTCTCATAGATACATACATCTTTTCCCCAACATTTCAATCAACACAAACTGAATCTCAGGACGAGATTTAATTTAAGGGGGTGAGACTGTAACCACCGGTAAATTTCCATGTATATTAAACCAATACTTATCCATTTTCCACGTATATTTTTTTTCTTCTTTAAGATTAAACATTATCAATTTATCTTATCACCACAACCAACTAATGTGATGTAACTCACATCCTTGATAAACGCGCTCCCACGCAGAACGACACTAACCTACTTTACGTTTATTTCACATAAACATCTTTACATGTCAAGTATACAACTTTACAATATCTCATTTGCCACTTTACGTTAATTCGTTAACGTACGCTCACATTAAACGTTTTCTACCTATTAGGGTTTTCACTAAATCCTAACACTATTATAATTATCATATTAACCAACTAAATCATAAAACCTTAAAATACAATACCCTCAAGGACAATGTACAAGCTTTCAAAGCACGAAAACCATAATTCCACTTTAACTTACGATACAAACTCTAATTTCATAAATATATGATTTTATGTGAGAAAACCACAAACCCTAATTAATATGTATATTACTTTTATAAAATATGAAAGTACAAGTCTTACAAGCTTAGGTACAAGTCATCAATGCATAAAACCTAAAAAAACTTTATTTATGTTAAACTAAATATATATAAACTAACCTAAACCTATTTAATCTTACTAATTACTTAAGATATATTTTCTATGACACTAAACTTCAAGTACAACACTAACTAGCATATGGTACAAATCCTATAAGCACAATTCGATTACTTTTATTTTCCATACAATTCGACACCAACGGTAAATAAACAAAGCCTAGATTATTTTCTAAACAATCTTACTCAACCTAAGCCCCAAACCAAGTTTACTACTTTCCTAAAACTCCATGTACAATTCACTAGAGCCATGGTAAATCCTAAGCCACAAGAGTAGTTACTAGCCTATTTTCACTCCACATCACCTTGTTTCCTAAGTTTCTAACACTAGTAAAATATGTCAAGTTTACTTGTGGTTCTAGATATTACACCGTTCGACCTTGATATGTGGGAATCGCACCAGGCTTTACCTCTCGAGGGATCTCGAGAAGCTTACAACCCCCACCAGGTAGTGTACCTGATCGTTGTAGTATAGTATAGTGACAAGTACCGGGGGATTGATCGTTCAACTCAGGAATAGTGTCGCTAGGATTAGAAAGTCTCCTAAACTAAGTCTAAGGGTGAGGGATGATTCATTTTGTATTTTTATATTTTATAAAAGCAAGTAAAATCTCGGGTTTTGGAAGAGTGGGCGGAATTAGTTGCTAGCAAACTAACCCAATAACTAAAGATGCAATCAAAATAAAATAACAAAAATGAAATGAAACTAATTATACTAATGTGGTGTAACAATAATGGGGAAAGTTGTGTTTAAATAGGTTTCATTACTCCCTATATATCTTTTACAGGTTGATATCTTTACAAGTTTCCTAACAGTTCTGGGCTGTCACTAACATTTGGACCATGCCGGCCTTGGGTGACGCCGTCATCTCCAATGCACAAAACACTCTGGACTGTCACGTGTATCATCCACTTCCACCTCTTGTATTACTCTTGACGCCGTCATTAAGGAGCAAGTGACGCCGTCAGGTACTGTTCCCAGCAAAGAAAATTAAGACTTTGCCGTTTTCTTCACTTTTATGCTCCAAAAACGTCCAAAATGCTTCCTTTTCCAGACTTCACTCCAAAAGTACCTAAAATGACAAAAGGAACGATTTAGGGCAATATTTGATCAAATAATCTCGACTTCGGGCTTAAATGACCCCTTAAAAGCGGTTCATTTTTCGCCTCATCAAATACCCTTACACTTGAGATTTGCTTGTCCTCAAGCAAATGCGCTTTTATTCTAATCAAAATACAAGTTAGGGGTCATTTAACACTAATATAAACGTAATTACAACAAATAATCGTTCCACTAAAGACCAAAGACAAGCACGGAGGTCATACACTAGCACCTCACAAATAGTGTTTAGATACTCACATCTCTCTGGTGTAATAAAGTATATATCACAATATGGAAATGGAAAACATCTCTCACTAGCTGCCATAACAAAATAGATTACGATAGGCTTGGGAAAGGATCAAACCTCCACCACTTGGCGTAAGCATCTAGGATAAACTATCAAAGAGGTATTTCAAAGGGTTATAACATTAGGTGTAGGGATATGGAATACACGGTTTTGTTGGATAAAGGCAAAATATACTGGTGGCGAGTTAATCATCTTGGTTAATTACATGTACAATATGGCATTGCTAAGCCAAGACTAGACTCAACTTAAGCTAGTAAATCAAAAATAACAAAAACATAAAACAAACATAGAATGAAACGAGATGGTAGTCCGTATGTTTTTTCTCTTTTCTTTTTCTATATATCTTTTTCTTTTTCTTAATTTTTTCAATTTTTTTTGTTGCATACACTCTTACCCTACTGATGGATCTAAACACCTTGATCTGTGTTAGAATGATACTTTGAGTTATATCACTAAGTATGCAGAATCTACTTAGTAATACTTAGAAGTTTAATTGTGTATGAAAACAGTTGTATATGAATGAGAACAATGTATGTATCAAATTGTTAGCTCCAATATTATTAATGATAATAATACGAGTGATCTTTGTATCACTAGGGTTACACCTTGAAGCTCTAGAAAAAAACGTATATCTAACCTTAACCTAGGACCTCCTTTTATAGCACAAGGAGTCCTCTTCTACAAGATACGTATAACTCTAATAGAATAAGATATACACAAGATCTATTCTATATTTATCTTTACAAGTTTCCTAACAGTTATCCTAACAGCAGTGGTAATAATATGTACTAGCAGTGGTAATGAGTTTCCACTGCTAGTGCATTCTTTAGCAGTTGTAACATCCTTACTAGCCGTGGTAACTGTTAATATAATTCCCAACAATCCTCCCCTAAACTTATGATTAACATGTAAATCAATAAGTTTCTTCAAGCAATCAGTAGACATGAGGATATGGGAATTCTTCCAAACACTTATCTTCTTTTTCTTAACTCCTTATCAGCTCTCACACTTTGATCATAAATCTTCTGTAGCAAATCTTCTATGACTTCACTTCTTTCCCAACATCTAAGCCTTACTGACATCATAACAGTTAAAACTCCAGCTCTCAATGGATATTCTTTCTTAGCTAACATAAACACATCAACTCCATCTTGAGTAGAAACATGATGTACAACACTTGAATCATAGAATTTCCACAGAGTATTCATATTGTGAGCTTCAAATCTCCAGTACCTGTCACTTGGGTCAGGTTCATATAATCTTCTAAAGTGAACCCACAACTCTTTTGCTTTGACATCAACAAGTTCATCTTTCTTGAACTGATCTTGAACAATCCTCCACAAAGTATCCAAATCTTCTCTATCACAAAATCTAACAATATCTTCAAAATCTCTGCAAATACTTGTGACATTTCCAGTTCTGATAATCTTCCATGCTACACCAAAATCATCAGAATAGATTTCCCAACCAACTACTGGATATATTGTTTGTAAAGGTTCAATGTTAAGCACATCAGTCTCAATAAACATCATATTGGTAACTTGTTTTTCAGTCAACTTGCTAACACCTTCTTCTGCTTTAGATGACTCCTGAGTCTTCAATTTCTTTGCATCTTTGGATCCAAGACTCACTCCTGACCTTTTTGACTTTATTGCTACAGGTTATTTATCCATAGGAATAAAATTACTATCTTGTCTTTTAACCCTGTAGTAAATACCTTCAATCTGATCATGTGACATTCCTTTGAATTGTGCCATCTTCATATTACCAACATGGCAACAAAAAGTCTTCATCTCAGCAATGATTTATGTCTTTGTAGGTTGTCTTGGTTTCTTTTGGCCCTTTCTAACTGTGCCAATGATGTCATCAAGAGCCTGTTGATTCTTCATCTGAATGAAGTCCTTCAGTTGAGCAGACCTTTGATCTTCATCTAGAGTTGTATTTGCAATGAGTTCAATTGCCTTCTTTCTAATCACTGAATCATTTGTAATCATGAACTCAATTTCTTCTTCTGTAGGCACATAAGTGAACATAGGAGGTTTCTCATGTAATATTGTTGGTGGAACAACAGAAAGTGGTTCTTCCATCACTATTTCCAATTTATCCAACCTCTGAGCTTCCATGAAACTTGCAGTCTCATCTTCCTCTTGCTTTTTCTTCTTTTCAATCTCAGCTGCTGCTAATTTCTCTGCCAATTTTGCATCATAATCTATCTGAGCTTGATCTTTCTTTGAAACCTTTCTTGGCTGCACTTGTTCTGTACCATTCATAATTGCTTTACCTTTTACTGTTCTTATTCTAGCAGCTTCTTCTTCTACAGTGGTAACATCTTGACTAGCAGTGGGAACATCTTGTCTTGCAGTGGGAACTTGAAACTCAGCAGTGGAATCAAAATCAGCATCCAAACCATAATCTTCTCCAAAATCTATCTTCCTCCCCTTAGTCTCAGAAACTGTTTTCCTCCCCTGTTTGGAAGAATCTCCCAAACCTTCACTAAAGCCTGCAGAGAACCCATCTTGAGGTGAAGATGAAGAAGAAAACACAACTTTGGCAGATCTTTTCTTCTTAAGGCTCTCAACTTCATCTTGTAACCTTTTAATCTCTGCCTACATCTGATTAAGCTCTGTGGCATGATGTTGTTTAGTCTGTGCCAGATCTTTCTCCAGAGCTTGAACTTGTTTGACTAATTTGGTACATAATTCCATCAATTCAGTTAGTTACACACTACCCTCAACACTCCCAACTGTGTTACCTATTGGGAGAGGTGAATCATAGGGCATTGATTCAGGCTCTTCTCTAGTTGGACTAGGAGGAAGCCTTGAACCACCACTGCTTGCTCCTAAACCAAAAGGTTCAGCAACATGCAATGTTGAGATGAGAGGAGTTGGCTGCTTTTGCCTACTCTCATATGTGTGAGTTACTGCAGGAGTATGTTGAATAGGTGGAACTACAATAGGGGTGTGTGATGGGATACAATTGGGATAGTTGCATATTCACCCTGTACCTGTGAAATCTTTGAAAGCATTTGAGGAAAAAGTGGGTGAACCTCCCCATTCCAAAGTTCTGAAGCCTTACACATGTTTTGAAAAACTTTTGGCTTAAGACAGGGGGATTCATAAAATCTTTTGTGGGTTTGCAGTTGAAATTCATTTAACACTGCTTGCACAAACCTTGGATACATAAAAAATTTATATGAACTCTTTACATTGCCTTTCATATTATTGAAAATAAACTTTGAAAAATTGAAAGTCCTATCAGTAGCCAAGCAAACCAAAGGGTAATCCATGGTTGATGCAAATTGCTCATAAGATGTTTTCTTAGGACTTAGGCAATGCAAAAGAGCATGTATTAAAAATCTCCAATGGGGACAAAAACATCCTTTTCTGAAAGTCACTTTTTTATTAGATGTATCATACCCTATGGAAGCGATATTTTTGAAAATATCTGAATTGGGTAATGCGATGATACCATTGAGATCATCCAATTGGAGAACTCTCCTCAAGGATGACTCAGTAACATCAATAGTTACCCCATCCACTGTGGCTCTACGAGCTTCCACAGTTTCTTGTGTGCCTCCCTGTTCAATAGTTATGGACTCCACAGTGTTCCAGAACTGTTTGATATGAGAAACAAAGATTGTGGGATTAACAGATAAAGCATACCTTATATGGGTTGTATTAAGAAAATCCACAATCTGATGGAAAACGGGGCGACTCTTCTCGTTTGACTTTTGTAAATAGGCCACTTGGTTGTGCTCCTCAACAAAGTTTAGAATCACCATGATTATTATGAAAGAAAGATAAAAGTGTTAGTAATCAAAGATAAAAATCAAGCCGTATGATGATCAATTTATACTAATAGGGTTTGAGGAGTATGCGTAATGTGAATTATCTTAAGAAAGAATTTATCTTTGGGAAAAGAATAAACTAAAACTGGTAAGTGGATAATTCACAAAAAGTTACCCTATTAATAAGGAATCACGGTTATTTTACAACGGCTAGTGAAAAATAGATTACTGACACAATAGTTGTAACGGCTAGTTCACCAGTGGAAAAATTACACTTGCAGTGGTAACTTGTGAACTAGTAGTGGTAAATTTTCACAAAATATCAAAGAGCAGTGGTAAGTAAGACATGAAAATTAGCTGCTCTTATCATAGGTTTTAGAAAACTATCAGCTATAAACGGATTTGATATGTCTTTACCATGAGCCGTTTGCTATGTACTAGCCAACTCTTCATCACATGGAATATGGTGAGTTGATAACCATATAGTTTTTGGTAAACTATCAACCATAAACGGATTTGAGAAGTCTTTACCAGGAGTCGTTTGCTCTGGACTAGTTGATTCTTATGTTGATTAGACATGGTGAATCAATAACCATTTGTTGTATGTCTGAGATACACACCTTATAACTCCAATGTCTCAAACAATATGGGTTTGTATTCTGCATAAGTAAGAAACACCTAACATAACCCATATAATTTAACCTAAAGTAACTTTTTGACCAAGTTAATATTCATAAAAATATCTCTCCAAAGTCAACCCGATAATATCCAAATTTACTCCTCCAACCTACCAAAACAGATAAGAGTAAATAACCTTCATTAATTATCCTTCGACCTTGACTTTGCTTATAAAAGGGGGCTCATTAACACTTTAGTTTTCATCAAAACTAATCTTCAACATCACAAACCCTACAAAAACATCATGAGCTGGTTTCCACTTATCTACATATCATTAGATGATTCTTCTGATGAAGAAATCAGTTATTGCTCTGACTCAGAGGAACCTTCAACTGGATGGAGTGATTATTTTCCTCCAAGTACTGCAACAGCTACATCTTCCAATATGAAGCCCAACAAGAAGAGTTCAGCTGCTCTTGCTCCATCCCTAGAGTTCTATTCAAGTTCTTCCTCTGATGATGATGATCCAACCTACACCCTGTCCAAGAGCCCTCACTACAGCTTTGGAGTCAGCCATAGTCAACATGAAGTGGCCTGCTGTTGAGAAGCCTGCACAATTGCCAAAGCCTCCCAAGCAAGTTCTGGGCCTTGCTTGTCCAAGAAAGCAACTTTCTTTTGATGACAAGAGAAAGAGAGCTTCCAAGGGCAAGCATGATCAAAAGGGTAAAGGGAAGAAACCCATGGAGTAGTTGTGCTAAAGGTTTAGGTGTTTGGTTGTTGATCTTTCTATTTTGTGATGTTATGGTTATGTCTGTCCTCTCTGAATGGTTGTACTTTATTTTCTTATGAATGAATAAAAGTACTTTGAACTTTTTCTTTTATCACTGAGAGAGCAAATCTTTCCACTGTTGTATGATGATTTCCACTGTGCTTTAATTTCTCTGCATACAAGTTAGTAGAAAACCATACACACATATACAAACAATATTAGTACCTAAAAACTATCCTGCAACACTGAAAATGTATTAGACATCAAAGATTTATGGATTTAGCATTCCAATACCTGTTACCAAGTACTGAAACCTACCCACATCAAGCCCTTTTGTTAATAAATCAGCATAGTTGTCATCAGTATGAATTTTGACAACATTAATAAGCTTTTTCTCAAAACAATCTCTGATAAAATGATGTCTAATTTCAATATGTTTAGTTTTAGTGTGTTGCACAGGATTTTTAATAATGCATATGGTACTACTATTGTCTATATAGATAATGGTGTTCATGAAATTGTACACATAATCCAACAATTGATTCTGAAGCCATAAGATCTGGTCACAACAGCTAGCAGCAGCTACATATTCTGCTTCAGTGGTTGAAGTAGCCACCATTGTTTGTTTCTTACACTGCCATGACACCAATCTACATCCAAGAAAATGACATCCTCCTGTAGTTGACCTTCTATCCAAACTTGCACCAGCATAATCACTATCTGAGTATGTGATCAATTCCATAGGGGATTCTCTTGGATACCACAATCCTAGATTAGGATATGTCTTCAATTACCTAAAAATATTCTCTACTGCTGTCATATGTGATGTCTTTGGAGTAACTTGAAATCTTGCACAAGCACATACAACAAACATAATGTCTGGTCTTGATGAAGTAAGATACATCAGAGAACCAATCATAGATCTGTAAGTATGCACATCAACATCAGCTCCACTAGCATTCTTCAACAATAGATGAGTAGTCTTATCAGCAGGGGTATTTGAAGGTTTTGCATCAGTAAATTTGAACTTCCTTATAATCTCAATCACATATTTGTCTTGACTGATAAAGATGCCTTCTTTACTCTGTTGTACTTGCAGCCCCAAAAAGAATGTAAGTTCTCCCATAGAACTCATGTGAAATTCATCTTTCATCAGCTTTTCAAACTCTTTGCACATCTCTTGTTTAGTAGATCCAAAGATGATATCATCAACATATACTTGAACAAGTAGAATATCACCCTTGTCTTTCTTGATGAACAAAGTTTGATCAATCTTTCCTCTATGAAACCCATTATTCAACAGATAAGTAGCTAAGGTTTCATACCACTTCCTTGGAGCCTGATGTAAGCCATAAAGAGCCTTAACAACTTTTTACACTTTATTTGGGTGTTGAGGATTTTCAAAGCCTGGAGGTTGAGAGACATAGACCTCTTCATCAATTGTTCCATACATGAAGGCACTCTTAACATCCATTTGATAGACAGTAAAGCCCATAAAAGATGCATAGGCTAGAAACAATCTAATAGCCTCAATCCTTGCAACAGGAGCAAAAACTTCTTCATAGTTAATACCCTCCTCTTGAGTGTATCCTTGAGCAACCAATCTAGCTTTGTTCCTGATAACAATACCTCTTTCATATTTCTTGTTTCTGAAAACCCACTTAGTACCAATCACCTTTATACCATCAGGCAAATCACAAAGAACCCAAACCTTTTGAAGTTTGAACTGCAACAACTCCTCTTGCATGGCTTTAACCCAACTAGATTCTTCTAAAGCCTTATACACATTTTTAGGCTCCACTTGTGATAGAAAACAGAAAAACAAACATTCATTCTTGTTCCTATGCTTCTTGGACTCATAAACTTCACTAATGAACCCATGAACATCATCTTTCTTTGTCTGTCTTCTAGTCTTCACACCTGATTGTAGCTCACCAATAACATTTTCAAGTGGATGCACTTTGTGAATTGAAGTCTGTGATGTGCTAGGAATATCATATGTTGTTGGCATGTTTAAGATCTCAACATCATCACTAGGTGATTCCTGAGATGAGCTTCCCACATTTGGACCATCAGTGGAAACTTCTGTTGTAGCAGTGGGAATTGAGTTACCACTGCTACAGGAATTTCTTTATTCAGTACATCAAAATTCACAGCCTTTGCATCACTTTCCTTTTCAGAACCCTTTGAAGGTTGAGAGTTTTCATTATTGTCAACAAAGTCCCAAAGTGGCATAACAATTTGATCTTTATCATCTTCATCATCTTTGCAAGATTCATCTTCATCAATGAATTCTTCTGATTCTTCAAGATTTTTGTCTCCAGTACTTGAAGTAAGAGGTACATAATTCATTGTATTGGATAATGTTTCAAGATCAAATAACCATTCTGGTCCTGAACCTGCTATGTTAGTTTTATTTTCAAGAAACTAAACATGCAAATTCTCTTCAATCTTCTTTGTTCTTAAGTTATAGACTCTAAAAGCCTTGCTAACCATAGAATATCCAACAAAGAAGCCTTCATCAGACTTTTCTTCAACTTTTCCCAGATAATCAATGGTATTGAGAATTGTGACATGACATCCAAATGGCCTCATAAATCCCAAAGTAGGGGGTCTTCCTCTGAATAGCTCATAAGGTGTCTTGTTCTTTTTTTTTAACAACTAAAACCCTATTCTGAATGTAACAAGCAGTGTTAACTGCTTCAGCCCAAAAAGTCACTGGTAGCTTTGAATCAGCTAACATGGTTCTAGCAGCCTCAATTAGTGTTCTGTTCCTTCTTTCAGCAACTCCATTTTGTTGAGGAGTTCTTGCAACACTAAATTCTCTCTTAATACCTTTGTCTCTGCAGAAATCATCCATAACTTTGTTCTTGAATT
This sequence comes from Artemisia argyi, assembly GCA_030686995.1. Lineage (NCBI taxonomy): Eukaryota > Viridiplantae > Streptophyta > Magnoliopsida > Asterales > Asteraceae > Artemisia > Artemisia argyi. The sequence continues at coordinate 154,243,584 of CM060694.1, forward strand.
CTGTCCCATTGTCACACCTGATGATCTTGATCTTCTTTTCAACTTGATTTTCAACTTCAGTGATGAATGTCTTAAGGATGCCAGTGGTTTCATCCTTGGTTCTTAAAAAGAAAACCCATGTAAATTTACTAAAGTCATCAGTCACAACAAGACAATACTTCTTCAAATTTATGCTGCTTACAGATGTAGGACCAAACAAGTACATATGCAGCAAGTAAAGTGGATGATCAATAGAGTTGTATGCCTTGGTCTTGCATGAAGCTCTGTGTTGCTTACCTTTAAGACAGGCAACACATGTTTGGTCATTTTCAAATCTCTTCTCTGGTAAACCTCTGACTAGACCATCTTTCACAATCTTGTTAATGGTCTTGAAATTAACATGACCAAGTCTTCTGTGCCAAAGCATGGATTCATCCAAAGTGGCTTTTGTAAGCAAGCAAGTAACATCATCTTTAGCCACTATGTTCTTCATGTCAATGCTATATAGATTGCCTTTTCTAGGGATTTTAAGCAAAATATCACTTTCATCAGGGAGCTTATAATCCTTAGATAAGATATAGCATTCATCTTTTGTGAATAGAACTCTATGCTTCTTGTCACACATCTGTGACACACTGAAAAGGTTGTACTTGAGTTCTTTCACATAGTAAACATTCTCAAAGTCCAAGTTTCCAGCCTTGATTGTTCCTTTCCTAGAAACTTTGCCTCCAATACCACCTCCAAAGCTGACAAATTGTCCATCATAAGGTTTGAAATCTGAAAGATAGGACTTATTGCCAGTCATGTGCCTGGAACATCCACTGTCTGAATATCCTTGATCATCTTTAGGCTTTGAATGTTCCTGCACATAAAATAAAGGAATTAGTTCCTTTTGGGGACCCAAGCCACAAATGACTTGGATCTGCCTCGTGTATCAATATAATTGTACCTGTCAAAGGTCATTGATACACCATTGGGATTGTTTGAGGTGATAGTTCCTTTTGGTTTCCATTCCCAACGTGCTGAGGCCTTAACATCATTTCCCACATTTACCCTTTTGTTGTTTACAGAACCACCAGTAGAAACTTTTGGCCTTGCAGTGGTAACTGCTGGCTTAGCAGTGGAAACTGCTGGTTTTGAATTTTTAGGTACCCACTTGTGATTATTGTAAACTTTCTTTTCAAAATAGGTCTTTTTCCCTGTTTGTGCAGATTTAACAATAGTTGTGATAGGTTTTGCACTCTTAACAGGGGACTTAGGGTAAACTCTGTTTGTATTTCTGGAAGTGGCAACTGCTGGTTTAGCAGTGGAAAAACTTTTGATGCCGGAGTTAAGCAATACAAACCTGGGAATCATCTTGCTTAGTGGATTTGGGTGAGTAAAGTAATTAGCATTATATCCATTCACCCTGGTATTTCCAAACACTTCCCTTCTACCCATGTGATAGTTACAATTATAATGAAGATGTTCAAAGCTACCACATATGTGACACGGTTTGTTGTTAAACACAAAGTCACTACCAAATTGCCTAGATTTAACATGATTCCAACTCCTCTTATTCCCCCTAGGAGTTGTTGATCTACTTCTGTACATCTCTGCATATCTAGTAGTGGGCCTAGTGAAATTTGTTTGTGTTCTAGGCTTCTCTTTGAAAACTTCAGGAATACTCTTTTTAATATCCACGTGTACACTCTCAGGAACACTAGTTTTAGACTCAACATTCAAACTTTCATCTTTAAGAGATGAGTCACTAGCACTATCAAATGTATCAACCTCAACCTGAACCTTTTCAATAGCAGCTTCTTTAACAAATTTTGGTCCATAGGTCATGGTTGGTTCCTAGAACTCTTCTAATCCTGTGTGAGCTAAGTCAATGCCAGGAGGTGATGGAACACCTCTTAGAGGTGGTGGAACATATTTAAATCCTACTCCTGATTTGTCTTTGTTCACAACTTGGGCTTCCCAAAATTTGTCAATATACTTGGATTGGTGATCTAGTGTATTACAGGTTATCTGTATAATCTCATTAGCCTTTTTAACTTTCTCTAACTCTTCCCTAAGAGCCTTATTCACTGCAACCTTATAATCTAAGTCTCTTTTCAAAACAGCAATATCATCATTGTACTTAGATTCATTGGCTCTATAATGCTCTAATTGTTTTTCTAAAACACCAAGACCTCTTTTATGATTTTCTAAGTTATAATTAGTTTGATTTAACTCTAGCAATTGTTCATCATATTGTTCTTTAAGTTTCTGATACTCTTTTAAAGCCTTACAAGTTTTAGAATAAGCATTATTAATTTGTACCTCAGAGTCAGAAAAAGCCATAAGTGCAAGCTCTGTAGCAATCATTGCAGACTCTGAACCATCTTCTTCATCCTCAGCCATAAAGCTCCAATCATAGCTTACTCCATCAATGGCCAATAGCACCTTTGGTTCTTCAGTTGTAGTTTCTTTCTTCTTGTCCTGCTTATACCAAGTTGACCTGTTATCAGGTTTCTTTGGTTTCCTGCATTCCCTGGCAAAGTGCCCCTTCTTATGACAATTGTAGCACTCCACTTTCTTTTTGTCAAAACCTACTGTTTCATTGCCATTTATGGTTATCTTCCTACCAGTCTTCCTCCAGAACTTCTTTGCCTTTAAGCTTAGTAATGCAACCTGCCATTTAATGTCCATCTCCTCCATGTCATCCTCATCAATTTGATCCAAATCTTCATGTGTGAGGATTGAACTACCCATTTGACTTGACAGAAAAGCATAAAAAGAAGAATCACTAAGACCTTCAATCTGTCTTTTTGAACTAGCAGTGGAAACACCTCCACTACCAGTGGAAACAACAATATTGGCATCATCATCATCACTATCATTTTCTTCATCTGAACTAACATCAACAAATGATGATATGAGTGCTAAGTTCCCTGATCCTGAACTTAGCTTGCCAGCTGATCAGTCCCGAACGGTCAACTAAGCTCACCAGATAATGGTCAACTAAGTCAAACGTCAAAAACCAACTAACCAAGGAGTTTAGGGAATCCCCGGGTCGTTATGTCCCGACGAGGCGTGCAATTGTATTTGTAAACGTTTTAAAGGATCGGGTGATTAATCAGAAAGGCAAGGATTTTGATTATTATGGTTACACTACGAGATAATGATGGAGAATGACTTAAAAACACTTAATTAACAATTACTGATGATCAGATTACCTAAAAACGTAATTTAACTTAAAAAAGCGCGTTTTGGTTTAAAATAAACGCGAACTCGCAAATAAAAAAGTGAAACGGGAGTAAACAAAGTCCTACGAACGTGAAATTTATATTTTTAGAATCCTAATGACTTAAGAAAATTTTTAGAAAAAGAAAAATAATTTTTGCACTATTTAATTAATTACTATTAATTAATTATTAATTATTAGTTACTTTTTAATTAACTAAAATATCCTAAATTACAATTAATTATGAAAATTAACTAGAAAAATGAAAATAAAATTTAGAAAAATCTAAAATAATATAAAACTAATTTTGAAACAGAAAAACTATTTTTCCTATTTTTTAATTAATTACTAATAATTAAAAACTAATTATTTAATTGATTTAAATTAAACTAAATTATAAAAAATACTAAATGATTAAGGAAAAATCTGAAAAAATTCCTAAAAATCTATTATGATAACAGAAGCCTGAGAAAAATTTAACAATAGCTTTTGCTTATAAATAAGCAGAAAATAAGCCAAAGTGGCTTAAATAGAAGCTATCACTTCTAATTTTTTTTGTCTTTTTCTATTTTTTATTTTACACAACTATTTTACTACTAAAAAGAAACACTTTTTACAAAAGTACTTTTTATGGAAATGGAGAATAAGCACTGTGGACAGTGATAAGCTCAACAGTTGAGCTTATTGGAACTTAAATGAGATTAATAAGCTCCAACAAACTAGCCAAGGTACCTAAGCTATATAATAAGCTGAAAACAACCTGAGGGAACTCAATTCAACTTAAAATAACAAGAAGATATAACAGATTAAGCCAACAAGAACCAATAAGCAATCCAAGTCCAAACAGGTCCAAGGGCTCACTTGCAGCCCAATGTGGGGCCCACAAGACTGATCAAAGGTCCAAAACAAAGGGTGAACCAAAAAGCCTGCTAGGAGGGCTTCTTAAAGCACCTGAGCCCAAGAGATAAGCTCAAAAGATAAGCTTGTGAGGAGCTTGTGAGATGAGATGCTCACACTGAATGGTCAGACTTGGTTCTAGGCTCAGGCAACAAAAGTGGCAAATAAGCAGTGAGCACAAGGTGTTACAGGCTAATTCCAATTGCTTAACTAAGTTACACAATCCTAAATTGATATAAAAAGGCTAAAAACAACAAGCTTTAAGCATACAACAAACATTCAATCAACCTATGCATTCACTGATGTGCTTTTGTAGAAACATTTGCCAAAGGCAACAAGAAATGATGATAATAAGCTATGAAGCAAGCAGAGACTAGCTAAACTAAATAAGCTCTCAACAAAACAAGCCAGAGGGCTATCCAAAATAACAATAATCTAACAAATTTATCAACAACTGAGCAAGTAGTGGTCTTTAAAAAATGGGTGAGACTGGGTGCACAGGGGAGATTTCTTCCCCTGCAGGTCCAAACATCACCATGCACACACCCCACAAAAATTCTAAAAATTGAAACAACTATAGGATCTTGTGGTCTAGGTGGGAAACTTCAAGCTCAACAAATTTCAAGCTCCAATTATTACTACAAAATTCAGGAAAATTCTCCCAAGATTTGGGATTTTGAACTTAAACTGCCATTTTGACTTTTCTGTTTTTGCATTTTGTTGACTTAAATGAGTTTTGGTTGGGTTTTGTTGTTTTAAAATGATGTTTTAGCTTATAATGCAACTAAAGTGAACAAGTTTAACTCTTACTAAACTTGGAATGATGAGTTAGACCTCAACAAATTACACAGACAAACAGTTAAGCAAGCAACAAGGAGAATTTGACTTTTACCCAGAAAATGACCAATGTGTTGGTCAATGGGACCTGGTTTACACTTAAGAACAATGGATAACCAGATTTTAGTAACTAAAAACAACCATAACACAGATTAATCAGCTATGCCAAACACCACTTTAAAATCTGTTTTGAAACTTTTACACAACAATTCAAAGACTTAAACTACTAAATTGAAATACTAACTTATACTAAGCATAAATAAGCAGAAACAAACTTGAAATAACTATTAAATCTAATAATACATATTAAGCTAAAAAAAAATTTGAGAAGGGCTTACAAACTGAGCCAAGCCACAAAACACAAAGAACCAAGACCAAATTTCAATTCCTATGCTCCCATGAGCTCTACCCCAATCCAACTTCCATGCCTTTTCTCTCTGAATCAGCAGTCTAACATCTTCAATCTTGCTTTTCTTTCTTTCTCATCTATATTTTTTTTTTCTTTTTCTTATTGAATAATTTCTTTTTGTGTTTTCCTTTTGATTACTGAGAACAATAGTGAGCTTATGGAATATTTAGAACATTAGACAAACACTTAAACAAGATTTAAGCAATTTGAAGTAACTTTGTGAAACTAAAATAACAAGCTTCAATTTAAAAAAAAACACTTCTATTAATTCTGAAATAGGTTTTACAAACTAAGATAATTAATTGAAAACTGAAAATTACATTAACTACTACTTGACTACTTAACTAACTGCCATCAAAGGCTTATAATGGAATACTTATACTAATAAATAAAATAAAAAAGACTTGAACCAGGGCCTTCCTTCTTTCTCTTACACTTTTGTCTTCTGCTTTTTTTTTTGTGTTCTCATTGTCCTCTGGAAACATCTCCTAGCTTTTTGATTGTTCTTGCTTTTTGTCCCAGCCCTAGGATTTGTTGTAGTTTTATGAAGGAGTGGGGGAGATAATAATGGTGTCTCGGTTGACTTTGTTTGAGGAGGAAAGGGGTAGGTTGGTTAGGTAGGAGAGGAAGGGGGGACAAGATTGGTGGGGGTTGCAGAGGATATGGGGGCTGGGTGTTTGTTAATGGCGGCAAAGAAGAAAGGGAGGGGTGGGGGGTTGACTTATTTTGACCCGGACCTGGTTTATTAATAAAATGGGTGGATGGGCTTTGGTGTCTTTGGGCTTGGGATAACAATGGGCTGGGGTAGTGGATTTGTGTTTGGTTTTGGTTAATAAGATTACAAAGGTCCGTTTGGTTTTTTAGTTCAAAAATCACAAGGACCAAAATTGTAATTTGGTGATTTTTAAGAGGACCAATGTTTCCAATCATCCAAAGTATTCCAAGGGTCACATTTGCTACAATACCAAAAGATGAGGGTCACAAAATGTATTTTCCATTTTAAAATTCCCCAGGGACTGGTTTTGTCAATTTCCCAAACTGCTGGGACCAAAAGTGTAAATTTTCCAAAGTTTTTATCTAAGGACAATATTTGATAAATTTTGACTTTTAAATGCCTTAGGTTGACTTTCCTTTCAAAACAAATGCTCAGGGACTAGTTTTGTAAATTTTTGAAAGTCGGGGGACTAAAACTACCAATTGTGTAAACTTTGTTCGTTTTTCATTGTTTTTGCTCATTTTGCATCTAAAACGTATAAAATATAATCCCTGGGATATTTTTAGTATTTTGATGCATTTCTGAGCGTTTTCGGATGTTTTGGCAGTTTAAATACGACAAAAATGATGAATGTTTGAGCACTCATCAATCCACCACACTAAACTATTGCTAGTCCCTAGCAATATTTTTGGAAAACTTGATGGATTTTAAACTCTTTACCAAAAGCCATCACTTCTGGAGTAGCCAGGTGTAAGAACTGTGGCACACCTGATAACCGTGTGATTTTGAGCAAACCATCAGCTTTCAACGGATTTGATTCGTCTTTACCAAGAACCGTTTGCTCCTGGACTAGCCAGCTCTTGATGGAATAGTCAACATCTTGGTGAGCTGATTACCAATTATGGTTTTTCCACGGCCTTTACCACAAGCCATAATCTTGCGGGCTAGCCAACTCATTTGCTTTTGAGGATTTGGGGAGTTGAGGAACCATACAATTTTGGGCAAATTGAAAGCCGTAAATGGATTTGAGATATCTTTACCAAGAGCCGTTTGCTCCTAGATTAGCCAATCCATTTTGTCGTTTAGACACGGTGGACTGATTACAACAAAATTTTTGAAATAATGTGAAAATTTTTTAAAATTTTAGGCCAAAAACGGGGATTCTAGACGGTATAATGTGATAAAATTCGCTAGAATTTTCCCCTCCCCCACACTTAGAATTGAATATTGTCCTCAATATTCAAAGTCCCGGCTATTATGCCGAATCCTTGAACGTAAAAAGACAATATTAGAAGCTAACTGTGGGAAATCGTTTTGCATTTTTCACTTTATTTATTTGTACATACAATCACACATTTTTTTTGAAACCTTATATACATATATACATTTTCAAAAGCGGGGGGGGGGGGGGGGGGGGGGGGGGGGTTGGCCATTCCCCCACACTTAGGTGGTAGAAAGTAGAAAGAAATCAGAGATACGGATGAAAACCCGTATTGGTGCTACTGTTTTTGTTTATCGAGTCGCTAGCTTGACTCGATCCCCGAATTCAATTGTCCTTGGGGAAAGTTTGGAGATCCGGGACAACCATGGATGGTATGTCCTCTCCAAAGTAATGTTTTAAATGATGTCCATTCACTTTGAAATTAGGACCGTCATTTTGAGATAATTCGACGGTGCCATAAGGATAAACTTTTGCGACAGTGAATGGACCAGTCCATCAGGTTTTGAGCTTTCCCGAGAAAATCTTGTGTCTAGAATTGAAAAGAAGGACTCGATCACCAATGTTAAAAACGCGGTTCTTGATTTTGGAGTCATGAATCTTCTTTGTCTTTTCTTTATAAATCAAAGAGTTCTCGTAAGCTTGATCACGAAGTTCATTTAATTCATTCAGTTGAACTTTCCTGTGATCACCCGCAGTTTTGAGGTCAAAATTGGCATGCTTGAGAGCCCAATAGGCTTTATGCTCAAGCTTGATCGGTAGATGGCACGCTTTCCCGTACACAAGCTTGTATGGCATACACCCAATGGGTGTTTTATACGCCGTACGGAAAGCCCAGAGTGCATCATCTAACTTATCCGACCATGATGCACGATTCTCATCTACGGTTCTTTCTAATATTCTCTTAATGCCCCGATTGGAAACTTTTACTTGTCCACTTGTTTGAGGGTGGTACGCAGTAGAAAGACGGTGAGTTACACCATACTTTTGCATGACTTTGTCGAATTTGTCATTGCAAAAATGCGTACCACGATCACTAATTATATCACGTGGAGTTCCAAATCGAGCAAAAAGAGCTTTCAAAAATTTCACGACTACTCAGGCATCATTGGTGGGTAAAGCTTTTGCTTCAACCCATTTTGACAATTAGTCAACAGCCACGAGTATGTACTTATTTCCATGAGATGATGGAAATGGCCCCATAAAGTCGATGCCCCATACGTCAAAGATTTTACAAACTTAAATTGCATTTTGAGGCATTTCATTCTTTTGTGAAATATTCCCGTGACGTTGACAAGCGTCACAGGATTTGACCAATTCTTGGGCATCCTTATAGATCGTGGGCCAGTAAAAGCCGGAATCAAACACCTTTTTGGCGGTGTAGTTTGGATTATGGTGGCCCCCCGTGGGACCAGCATGGCAAACCTTTAGAATTTCAGAGGCTTCTTGGCCATAAACACACTGCCGGATGAGTTACACCTCTACAGTAATCACAACAGTAAAACTGATGTGGCTGTGGGTGATAAGTGCTAGAATTATAATCGTTACCAGGAAACTGCTCATAGACAAGCGTGTTTCCCGATTGACAATCATAACTATAGTGTGAACCACCACAGTACTCACAACAGTAAAACTGCTGAGACTGATGGTGTGGTAACTGATGGAATGAATCAGTCGTGTCATGGTAGGAATAGGGATTCTGGTTATAGACAGACCCGTTTCCCGACTCTACCATGCCACAGCTGGGGCAATTGCCACCATTATGAGGATTACCACACCACTGGCAAACCAGAAAGTGTGGATGAGACATAGAAAGAATCAAAAGTCTAGGGAGGGGTAGGGATGAAGAATCAAAGATGTGAAAGGGTAAAGGAGAATGTTTTTGGATTTTTGAAAATACATTTTGTACAAATGATAAGAAAAAATGTTTTTGTGTTTTTGTGTTCGTTGAAAACTTGATTTAAAAAGTTTTCGTGAACGGTTTTGTTTTGAAAATAGGAAAATATGAACAAGGGATGGATAAATGTACAATGGAACGAATTCCAAAGACACTAATCAGAAAAACCGTTTAGATAAACGCGCACAACCTCCCCGGCAGCGGCGCCAAAAGTTGATTGATGCCAAACCGTCAACCTAAATTGACCAGGTGATGGTCAACAAGGTCAGACAGCCTAGATCAATGCTCCGCGGAAGTATAAGGTTTCCCCGGGTCGAATGTCCCGACGAGGTGTGAATTGTAAACAAAACGGTTATTTGATCGGGTGAATTTGGATGAAAAGGGATTTGTGAGTGATTGAACTAAGGAATATACGAAGAAATAGCTTAAACAAGCTATTTAAACAAGACTGGAAAGTTTGAAAACCCAGAAACGTTTAAAACTTAAAAACGCGTACGTTCAGTTTTAAATAAAACGTAAACGTACGAAATAAAACGCGAGTTTTAACAAAATAAAATACTTACAAAAGTGAAAATCACATTTTTACAATCCTAATAATAAAAGAAACTTTTTAGAGAATTAAAATTACTTTTTACACTATTTAATTATTTAATATTAATTAAAAACTATTTATTAATTACTTATTATTAATATTTAAATAACTAAAATACAATATAATACTATTTAAATACTAAAAAGGTGAAAATAAAATTTCTAAAACTTTAAAATAACTAAAAACAAGTTTTAAAATTAAAAATAAATATTTTTGTCTTTTTGTGATTTTTCTATTAATTAATTACTAATTAATTACTAATTATCTAATTAAACTATTTTAATTAAGAAAAAATACTAAATGAATAGTAAAAATTCTAAGAAAATTTCTAAAAATACTTTATAACATATAAAAGCTATAAAAAATATAAAAACTTGATTTTACTTAATAAAAACTAATTATGCTATTTTAAACTTAATATTAATTAATAATTAATAAAACTAAAATTAATTCTAATTAATACTAAATGACAAAAGAAAAATCTGGAAAAATTCCTAAACTTATCTTAACTTATTTAGAATCTAAGAAAAATATAAAAAGGTGGTCTATTTATTAAAAACTATTACTACTGTTTTAATTATTAATATTAATTATATATTAAATAATCTAATATTAATTATAAAAATTATCAAACAAGGAAGGAAAAATCTGAAAAAATTCTAAAACATACTTAATATTACCAGAAACCTAAGAAAAATATAAAAACATAAGATTACTTGTAAAAAAAATCAAAAAGAAAAATCAAAAGGATAGCTTCTATTAAATAGAAGCTATCACTAAATTTAAAGCTTGTTGGTCTGGTTTTTCTTGCTTGAAATCTACTTAAAAATGAAAATGAAGGACATATTTGTGAAGTGGATTAGCTAGAAGCTCAAAATCAAGCTTTTGGGAAGCTTAAACCAACACAGTTGACTTTGGTCAACTGTGAGAATGAGAGTGAATGAAACAAGCTCACAACTGAGAAAACAGATGGAAATGAGTTTAAACTAGTTTAGAGAACATGTTAGAAGCAAGTTCAATCAACAAAAGCTAGTAAAAGGCCAAATGGGTCAAAACTTGCAATTTTGACCCAACTGCATGCAGTTGGGCTGTCCACTTTTTGCAACTAGAACAAAGCAGCACAAGTGACCTTGTTGCTTAACTAACACTTGGAATAGCAAATCCACCAGCTAGAGTATCCAAAGAACTAGATATGAACTAGTGGGGCCCACTTGATTGGACAGTAGACACCACCAAAGATGGTGGTGAGACTCAATGTCTGCTGCACAGGGGTAATATCACCCCAGCAGCCTCACTTTGAGCAATGAGTGGGACCCACAGAAAAATCAGAAAAATATAGTGAGAGTGGGACAACAAAGTCTAGCTGGGGTACTCTAACATGTTAAAAGATCAAAGTCTAACTCTAATCACATAATTCATGAAAATTCCTACCAGATTTGGAAAAACTGAATAAATGTAACTTTTGACTTTTTGAATCTTTTGAAAAGGTTGACTAAAATGGATTTTGGACAAGTCTAAGCTACTGATATGGATGAGTTAACATGTATTAAGACTAATTTAAGTGAAATTAGCTAGTTTTAAGCAAGTGAGGGGGTTATGAGAACTCAACTGCCAACAGTGGACAGTTAAATGGACAAATGGTAGGATTTTGACTTTGGGTGTGTATAACTTGGAATTTAAAGTTTGCACAATCCTAACTATACCTAATGTAACTTGCTGGAACTGAGAATAACAAACAAACCATTGAGCAAAGTGGTAGAACCACTTATCCAAACACCCCTTTATAAACTGAATTGACAGATTTTCAAAGCAAATGACCTAACTAAATCATGAACTCAACTAATTACTATGTACTAAGCTAATAGAAACTTAAATGAGCAGTAAAGAACAAGCAAATACCACATATTTCACTTATTGAATAATACAAGGAAAATGAATGCAATTCCTTACATTGAAATCCAGATGAGCTGAGGATTAAGAATCAAGAAACAAGAAACATAATCCTACACCTCCCCTGAGGTTCTAATACCACTTGTAATCCAGAATTGCCCATGATCCATGCATCTCTGACCTTCAAGCTTGATTTTTCATTTCTCTTTTATTTTCCTCTATTTTTGAGAATTTTTGGATTTTAAACAAACTTTATTTAAGATGCTTTCTGGGCTTTTAAAAACTTACTACTAAGCTAATCTAAGCATAATGGAACAGTAAAACTAGGTTTATACATGAGTTTAAATAACATGAGATTTGGAGGGAAGATTGCATATACTGATTTCAACTAAGTTAACTGAAATTGATAATTGGAATAACTTGCAAATGTACCAAAGATTCTTAATACAACATATTCAAACTAGGAATTACACTGGAATTGAAGATTACATAAAAAACATAACTAAAACTAAAACTACAACTAAAAATAAAATCACCCCAGCTTCTTCTATCTTTCTTGACTTATATGGATCTTGGGGTCTTTCTCTGTCTTTCCCACCATGCTTGTGAGCCGTAGGATTGCTGGAGTGATCCTTGGCCGTTTGATTTAAATTAGGCGGGAAAAGTTATTTGGCAGGGTGTGGGTAACTTGGAGGGTTTTAAGGGTAATAAATGAGGTTTGTAAGGTAGTATTTGGAGGGGGAACATGGGATGGGTGAGTTGCAGAGTTGGTGAGGAGGGGGAGTGTTGGAGTGGTTTATCAGGCTTAGCAGCCAAGTGGGTGGGTGAAGGTGGAGGGTCAACTTTGTGTTGACCGGAGTTTAAATAAAAACGGGGTGTGGGTTTATTTAGGTGGGCTTGGGTGCTTGGTGGGCTGAGGGATTTAATTGTTGGACCAGGTTGTGGTTTGTAAAAACAAAAGGGTGCAAATGGTTGTAGTATTAATTAACACAAGGACCATTTTTGTAATTTCAAAAAGTCCAGGGACCTAAACTGCCATTTTCCTAAAGTTTAAGTGAGGATAATTCCTGCCAAGTTGAATTTCCAAAGGATCATAAATGTAATTTTCCAATTTTTAAATCCCAAGGATCATTTGTGCCAAAATCCAAACTCGATGGACCAAAACTGTAACTTTTCAAAACTTCACACCAAGGACCAAAAATAATTTTTGTAACTTCCCAAGGACCCAAAATGATTTTTCATTCAAAATTATCCCACCAGGGACCTTTTCTGTCAATTACTGAAACTCCAGGGACTAATTTCGCCAATTTGGATTTTTAGGGACTAAACATGTAATTTTCTCAAACTTTTTACCCAAAGTCTAAATTTGATAATTTTTACTTTTAAAAACTTTGGGTTGACTTTTCTTTCGTTTTAAAACGTCAGGGACTAGTTTTGTCAATATTTGAAACTTGAGGGACTGAAACTGCCAATTGTGCAAACTTTGTTCGTTTTTCATTTGTTTTTAAACGTTTTGCATCTAAAACATATAAAACACACTTTTGAGATAATTTCAGTATTTTGATGCATTATTGGGTGTTTTTGGATGTTTTGGCAGTTCATATAAGACAAAAATGATGAGTATTTACACACTCATCAGAGAGACATGTTTGGAACGAATCCCCAATGACCGAAAAATCGTCCATAAAGACCTCCATAGTTTTCCCGATCATGTCGGAAAATATGGCCATTATACATCTTTGAAACGTGCCCGGAGCATTACATAAGCCAAATGGCATACGTTTATAAGCAAATGTTCCATAGGGGCACGTGAACGTGGTCTTTTCTTGATCTTGTGGATCAATGGGAATCTGAAAGTAACCCGAGAAACCATCGAGGAAGCAATAGTACTCATTCCCCGCTAATCTCTCGAGCATCTGATCCATAAAGGGCAGAGGAAAACGATCCTTACAGGTGGCGTCATTTAACTTGCGATAATCAATACAGACACGCCACCCCGTAACCAAACGAGTTGGAATCAACTCATTTTCCTCATTTGTGACAACAGTAATGCCACCCTTTTTTGGAACGCAGTGAATTGGGCTAACCCAAGGACTGTCCGAGATAGGGTAAATCAATCCGGCATCAAGGAGTTTAAAACTTCTTGTTTGATTACCTCATGAATTTTTGGATTCACCCTTCTTTGTTGTTGGACTGCCGGTTTGAAGTCATCCTCCATTAAAATTTTGTGGGTACAAAATTCAGGGTCAATGCCCTTGATGTCGGAGAGTCGCCAAGCAATTGCTTGTTTATGTGACTTCAAAACCTTTATTAGAGCAGCCTTTTCCTCATCACTTAAATCCTTATCAATTATGACGGGTAATTTATCATCACCCTCCAGAAATGCATATTCAAGATGAGGCGGCAAGTCCTTAAGCTCGACCTCAGGAAAATCATCAGTTTCCTCAACATATTTGATTTCCTGATTATGAAGTTGTTGTGGTAGAACGGGAAGAGGAGAGGGATCTTCATTTAACAATTTCTCAAGGAGAAGAATATCTCTCTCTGGGTCAATCTCTTGGTTATCGATTCCATCGGGAATCGAATCACTTTTAAGAAAGGACTCAATCTCTTCTAAGATGAAGTCACTTCCCTCAAACGGAGTGAGGGAAGGAGCAGAATTAGCAATGATGGGATAAGAAGACAGAGTGAAATTTTCACTCGTAGAATCATCAACGAAACCTAAAACCTCTTGAGCGTACTCCTCAGCTGCAACATCGATGACATCTATTTGGTTTACCGATTCAGAGTCATAATTGGAGGAGTACCTCGATGTTTGATCAAGGTTAAAGGTGATTGCTTCAGTTCCAACACGTAATGTGATCTCTTGCTCAAATACATCGATAAAAGCACGCCCAGTTCTAAGGAATCCCCTTCCAAGAATGAGAGGGACCCTTGAATCGGCATCAAAGTCAACAATCACAAAATCCGCTGGAAAATGGAACTTTCCCACTTTAATGAATACGTCCTCGGCTATGCCAAGAGGACGAGAAATCGATTGATCGGTAAGCTCTAAAGTCATGCACGTGGGAGTAAGTTCGGGAAGAGATAGTTTCTTCCACACAGAATATGGCATCAGGTTAATGCTAGCACCAAGATCGGCCAAGGCGAAGCATTCAACCATACCCGAAAAAATACAAGGAATGAGAAACTTTCCGGGGTCTCCAAGCTTTTCGGGAAGCTTTTTCAAGAGAACTGCTGAGCAATTCTCATTCAAGGGAGTTCTAGCCATCTCAAAGAGTTTTTCCTTATTACTTAACAGATTCTTGATTGTTGATGCAAACTTGGGCATCAAGAGAATAGCATCCGCGAAGCTAATGTCAAAATGCAAATCTTGAAAGATTTGGAAAAAAATATCCATTTGGTGACTAGCTTTTTCGCGGAGCTTTTGTTCATTGAGACGTGATGGGTAAGGGATAGAAGTTTTGGATTTAGGGTTGTCCACTGGAGTTTCAGGTGGTTCAAAGACAACTCCAGGCTTGCATCTGGTTTCTAGAATAACCTGAGGTTGGACGTGTGCGGTACTTCGTGAGCTAGGAGTTTGCACCTTGTCCGTGGTCACCTCAGGTTCACGTTCCACTACCTTTGGAGGAGAGAAAGAAGAGGTAGTAGGAATCGCGGGTTCATCATAAGAAGCACCACTTCTAGTTGTGATCGCCTTAGCATCGCCCCTCAGGTTAGCGATCATGTTGCTCGAAAGTGTTCCTGAGCCCGAGGATCGTTCATTTAAAGACTTCTTAATTTCAGAAATCTGGCTAACCAACAACTTGTTCATCTCTTCTTGGGACTTCATGAATTATTTTAACAACTCATCGGATGAAGGCCCAGTAGGAACAATGGCTTGATTTTGGTTATTAAAATTTTGAGCACGATTGTTCTGATTGGGGCCTTGATTTTGAAAATTACCCTGATTGGGGTTGTTGTTTCCATGAAAATACCCGGGATTGAAATTACCCTGACCTTGGTTTCGATTAAAGTTTCCTTGATTTTGATGTTGGAAACTTTGATTTTGGAAACCTTGGTTTTGATTTTGAAAACCATGACCTTGATTGAAGTTACCTTGGTTTTGAAAACCTTGGTTTCCTCTGTTTTGATTCTGGCCACGGTTTTGGACATTTTGGTTTTGATGAAACCGGGAGGTCCAGGATAATGATTAGGACGGTAGTTCGGGTCCATAGGAGGGCGGTATTGATTGCCTCCTTGATTAGATGACCCGACTACAGCATGAGCTTCAAACGGAGAACCATCAGTAGCTGTGCAATTGTAGTAGGCATGCGGCCCACCACAAGTTACAAAGACTTCCACTTTCTTAACCTCAGCAGGTGGAGGTTGTTGTGGAAAAGAGACTTTCTTTGTCTGGGCGAGAACCAAAGCTTGAATAGCCTCAGTAAGCTTATCAATCTTAGCATCGGTGCTAGACTGACTCGAAGGAGATGAAGTGGAAGGACCCGCACTAATTTGTGAAACAACCGGCTTGCTTCATGTAGAGCAGACCTTAGACTTGTTCTCGATGATTGGTAAGGCTTCTTTGGTGGTTCTACTCAAAAAGTTACCTCCCGCGGAGGCATTGAGAGAATCCTGATCAACTTGGCTCACGCCATTGTAGAAAGTATCGAGTTGCATCAACTCGGAGAAACCATGATGTGGACACTTGCGAAGTAATTCTTTAAAACGGTCCCACGCTTCACCAAATGATTCATCATATTTTTGAGTGAACTTGGTGATCTCGTTTTTAAGACTCGTGGTCTTAGAAGGTGGGAAGAATTCATTCACAAACTTTTTTACCAGATCTTCCCATGTCTCAATAGATCGAGGGGGTTGTTTCTCAAGCCAAATCCGGGCTTGACCCTCGAGGGAGAATGGGAAGAATAGAATCTTAATTGCTTCACACGGGACATTTTTATACTTGATGGTCGATGTGATTTTATTGAACCATCGAATATGAGCATGAGGATCGTCCCTCTCAAAACCGTAAAACTGACTTGAGGTTACAAGATTAAGTAACCCGGTTTTGAGCTCAAAACTATCAGCCACGATGGCTGGGACAACAATAGCGTCTCCGTAACCCTCGATGGGTGCTTGGAGAAGCTCACACATAGGGCGGTCTTCCGCCATGGTGACAGCTGGAGTGGAAACAGTACGGATCTCAGATCCGACTGTAGGTGCGGAACGTCTACGAGGTCTTCTAGGTTTCCTTACAAGCTCACGTAATGGGCTAGTAGACCTAGAAGAGCGAGTGCACATGCACTAGTAACAAAAATCAATCAAAACAAAGTCGAGGCAAAACCACAGTGAACTTAAACCAATAATCGCAAGCAAGTGGCTTCTTTAAGAAAGGTACACCACCTACAGGGATACAAAGGCAAGTTTTTATCTTTTGTTTGGGAACTTATTATGTTCACACCCCCAGTTAGTAGGTGTTCTGTCTTGGTTTGCGACGGTTTATTTTTATGTAGAGTTATTATTCACAAGAAAAGACGAATGTTTTTGGGTTTTTGTGTATGGGTGAAAAAAAACTTTTGGACAATATTTTTGGTATCGTTTCGTTTACCAAAATCGTGTTTCTTTAAGAATCACCTTAAAAGAAACCCGATATAGAAAACGTAACGATTTGTTTTGTTTGTTTTTTGATTTTTTTTGTGTTGTTAACACTTTAGGAAAAGTGTTAATGACATTTTTGTTTTGTGATTGAGATTTACAAAAAGTTGGTGGTATTTATACAGTGATGTGTGAAAAATCACTAATCTTAAAAGAACGTGTGCAGATACGCAGCAGCCTCCCCAGCAGCGGTGCCAAAAGTTGATCGGTCCCGAACGGTCAACTAAGCTCACCAGATAATGGTCAACTAAGTCAAACTTCAAAAACCAACTAACCAAGGAGTTTAGGGAATCCCCGGGTCGTTATGTCCCGACGAGGCGTGCAATTGTATTTGTAAACGTTTTAAAGGATTGGGTGATTAATCAGAAAGCCAAGGAATTTGATTATTATGGTTACACTATGAGATAATGATGGAGAATGACTTAAAAACACTTAATTAATAATTACTAATGATCAGATTACCTAAAAACGTAATTTAACTTAAAAACGCGCGTTTTGGTTTAAAATAAACACGAACGCGCAAATAAAAAAGTGAAACGGGAGTAAACAAAATCTTACGAACATGAAATTTATATTTTTACAATCCTAATGACTTAAGAAAATTTTTAGAAAAAGAAAAATATTTTTTACACTATTTAATTAATTACTAATTATTAGTTACTTTTTAATTAACTAAAATATCCTAAATTACAATTAATTATGAAAATTAACTAGAAAAATGAAAATAAAATTTAGAAAAATCTAAAATAATATAACACTAATTTTGAAACAGAAAAACTATTTTTCTTATTTTTTAATTAATTACTAATAATTAAAAACTAATTATTTAATTGATTTAAATTAAACTAAATTATAAAAAATACTAAATGATTAAGGAAAAATCTGAAAAAATTCCTAAAAATCTATTATGATAACAGAAGCCTGAGAAAAATTTAACAATAGCTTTTGCTTATAAATAAGCAGAAAATAAGCCAAAGTGGCTTAAATAGAAGCTATCACTTCTAATTTTTTGTCTTTTTCTATTTTTTATTTTACACAACTATTTTACTACTAAAAAGAAACAATTTTTACAAAAGAACTTTTTATGGAAATGGAGAATAAGCACTGTGGACAGTGATAAGCTCAACAGTTGAGCTTATTGGAACTTAAATGAAATTAATAAGCTCCAACAAACTAGCCAAGGTACCTAAGCTATATAATAAGCTGAAAACAACCTGAGGGAACTCAATTCAACTTAAAATAACAAGAAGATATAACAGATTAAGCCAACAAGAACCAATAAGCAATCCAAGTCCAAACAGGTCCAAGGGCTCACTTGCAGCCCAAGGTGGGGCCCACAAGACTGATCAAAGGTCCAAAACAAAGGGTGAACCAAAAAGCCTGCTAGGAGGGCTTCTTAAAGCACCTGAGCCCAAGAGATAAGCTCAAAAGATAAGCTTGTGAGGAGCTTGTGAGATGAGATGCTCACACTGAATGGTCAGACTTGGTTCTAGGCTCAGGCAACAAAAGTGGCAAATAAGCAGTGAGCACAAGGTGTTACAGGCTAATTCCAATTGCTTAACTAAGTTACACAATCCTAAATTGATATAAAAAGGCTAAAAACAACAAGCTTTAAGCATACAACAAACATTCAATCAACCTATGCATTCACTGATGTGCTTTTGTAGAAACATTTGCCAAAGGCAACAAGAAATGATGATAATAAGCTATGAAGCAAGCAGAGACTAGCTAAACTAAATAAGCTCTCAACAAAACAAGCCAGAGGGCTATCCAAAATAACAATAATCTAACAAATTTATCAACAACTGAGCAAGTAGTGGTCTTTAAAAAATGGGTGAGACTGGGTGCACAGGGGAGATTTCTTCCCCTGCAGGTCCAAACATCACCATGCACACACCCCACAAAAATTCTAAAAATTGAAACAACTATAGGATCTTGTGGTCTAGGTGGGAAACTTCAAGCTCAACAAATTTCAAGCTCCAATTATTACTACAAAATTCAGGAAAATTCTCCCAAGATTTGGGATTTTGAACTTAAACTGCCATTTTGACTTTTCTGTTTTTGCATTTTGTTGACTTAAATGAGTTTTGGTTGGGTTTTGTTGTTTTAAAATGATGTTTTAGCTTATAATGCAACTAAAGTGAACAAGTTTAACTCTTACTAAACTTGGAATGATGAGTTAGACCTCAACAAATTACACAGACAAACAGTTAAGCAAGCAACAAGGAGAATTTGACTTTTACCCAGAAAATGACCAATGTGTTGGTCAATGGGACCTGGTTTACACTTAAGAACAATGGATAACCAGATTTTAGTAACTAAAAACAACCATAACACAGATTAATCAGCTATGCCAAACACCACTTTAAAATCTGTTTTGAAACTTTTACACAACAATTCAAAGACTTAAACTACTAAATTGAAATACTAACTTATACTAAGCATAAATAAGCAGAAACAAACTTGAAATAACTATTAAATCTAATAATACATATTAAGCTAAAAAAAAATTTGAGAAGGGCTTACAAACTGAGCCAAGCCACAGAACACAAAGAACAAAGACCAAATTTCAATTCCTATGCTCCCATGAGCTCTACCCCAATCCAACTTCCATGCCTTTTCTCTCTGAATCAGCAGTCTAACATCTTCAATCTTGCTTTTCTTTCTTTCTCATCTATATTTTTTTTCTTTTTCTTATTGAATAATTTCTTTTTGTGTTTTCCTTTTGATTACTGAGAACAATAGTGAGCTTATGGAATATTTAGAACATTAGACAAACACTTAAACAAGATTTAAGCAATTTGAAGTAACTTTGTGAAACTAAAATAACAAGCTGCAATTTAAAAAAAACACTTCTATTAATTCTGAAATAGGTTTTACAAAATAAGATAATTAATTGAAAACTGAAAATTACATTAACTACTACTTGACTACTTAACTAACTGCCATCAAAGGCTTACAATGGAATACTTATACTAATAAATAAAATAAAAAAGACTTGAACCAGGGCCTTCCTTCTTTCTCTTACACTTTTGTCTTTTTTTTTTTTTTTTTTTTTTTTTTTTTTTTTTTTTGTGTTCTCATTGTCCCCTGGAAACATCTCCTAGCTTTTTGATTGTTCTTGCTTTTTGTCCCAGCCCTAGGATTTGTTGGAGTTTTATGAAGGAGTGGGGGAGATAATAATGGTGTCTCGGTTGACTTTGTTTGAGGAGGAAAGGGGTAGGTTGGTTAGGTAGGAGAGGAAGGGGGGGGACAAGATTGTTGGGGGTTGCAGAGGATATGGGGGCTGGGTGTTTGTTAATGGTGGCAAAGAAGAAAGGGAGGGGTGGGGGGTTGACTTATTTTGACCCGGACCTGGTTTATTAATAAAATGGGTGGATGGGCTTTGGTGTCTTTGGGCTTGGGATAACAATGGGCTGGGGTAGTGGATTTGTGTTTGGTTTTGGTTAATAAGATTACAAAGGTCCGTTTGGTTTTTTAGTTCAAAAATCACAAGGACCAAAATTGTAATTTGGTGATTTTTAAGAGGACCAATGTTGCAAATCATCCAAAGTATCCCAAGGGTCACATTTGCTACATTCCCAAAAGATGAGGGTCACAAAATGTATTTTCCATTTTAAAATTCCCCAGGGACTGGTTTTGTCAATTTCCCAAACTGCAGGGACCAAAAGTGTAAATTTTCCAAAGTTTTTATCTAAGGACAATATTTGTTAAATTTTGACTTTTAAATGCCTTAGGTTGACTTTCCTTTCAAAACAAATGCTCAGGGACTAGTTTTGTAATTTTTTGAAAGTCGGGGGACTAAAACTGCCAATTGTGTAAACTTTGTTCGTTTTTCGATGTTTTTGCTCATTTTGCATCTGAAACGTATAAAATACAATCCCTGGGATATTTTTAGTATTTTGATGCATTTCTGAGTGTTTTCAGATGTTTTGGCAGTTTAAATACGACAAAAATGATGAGTGTTTGAGCACTCATCACCAGCCTTCTTTAATCTCTGTTCAATAACCTTAAAGTTATTGTACAAATCATTAAGCTTCAAAGTCTCCAAATATGGCTTGTCTTCCCATACTGCAACATTTGTACCAAACTCAGAGGGTAAACTTCTTAAGAACTTTAGATTGAGGTATTCCCTTTCCACCTCAATTCCAAACACAGTGAGTTGAGTAAAAATCTTCTGTAGCCTTGTGAAGATGCTAACAATGGATTCATTACTTGTTGAACCAAAGTTTTCATAAGTCTGTTTCAACAAGGTCTTCTGAGTTTTCTTGGTGGAATCATTACCACCGAAAACATTGCAGATCTCCTCAAACAAAGTTTGTGCAGTCTTGTACTTGCTAAAAGCAAGAACTTGATCTTTGGGAAGTGTCATCAACAGCAAGCCTCTAGCCTTCAGATCATTCTTCATCTGAAGTCTTTTATCGTTTGTGACTTGTCCAATGTTGACCTTTATTACTTCCTTGCCATCAATTGTTTCTAAGGTAGTACCTGGTTTGAAAGAATTTCCAAACATAATGATCTCCCATAGTGCATAGTCTTGCACCATAAAGAATTGTTCAATCATAAGCCTCCACATCTCATAGTCATTCAACTTAAGCTTGGGAAGCTTAGCAGCAATGTTGGACTGACTAGTTTCTGTCTCCATTAAATCTTCTGAGTGAACTTGGGGTCTTCTAAATCAAAGTATCAAAGCATGGCTCTGATACCACTTGATGGATCTAAACACCTTGATCTATGTTAGAATGATACTTTGAGTTATATCATTAAGTATGCGGAATCTACTTAGTAATACTTAGAAGTTTAATTGTGAATGAAAACATTTGTATATGAATGAGAACAATGTATGTATCAGACTGTTAGCTCCAATATTATTAATGATAATAATACAAGTGATCTTTGTATCACTAGGGTTACACCTTGAAGCTCTAGAAAAAAAACGTATATCTAACCTTAACCTAGGACCTCCTTTTATAGCACAAGGAGTCCTCTTCTACAAGATACGTATAACTCTAATAGAATAAGATATACATAAGTCCTTTTTTTGTTGTTGCGTACACTCTTACCCTACCATCCAAAATAATACATCATAGGGAATGTACATTCCCTTTACACTTGAATTTTTACATACTTTACAATAAACTAATCTAATGACTCGAATCAAGATAATCAAAACACTTGGAGTACTTTTAAGATTAACGCATATATGGGGATAATAAAAGATGTTCTTCCCCATTACTCCATAACACAAGTACTTTACCCATGAGTCCCAATCGTCCCAAAACAATATGTACAAGATATGACTCGACTTAGCAACCATGTAATCAATTAGATAATTAACTAAGGGTTTAAACATGTAACAATAATGCACTAAAGATGAGTGCATACACGGAAGGCTAAGGCGATTTGGTTGCACATTTGGGTGGGTTGTAACAAATTCTTCCTTTAAGTAAGATGTTTAAAGTTAGAAACGAAAAGATAGGCTCGGAGGGGTGTACTAGGGGTTTCGTGTACTAAAAATAAGTACAACGCTAAGGTGTGGGAAAAATTAATTGACTTTACTAGCCAAGTAATATGGCTTAAATTGTCAAGTAATTATGATACGGGTTTAACACAAGGGTGATCCTAATGCCTCTTATCATGTAGTAAATCCTACTACACGAATGTAGTCTCACTAGCGGTCTGGGGATGTATCACTAACGCACGTTCTAGAATCTAAATGCTACCGGTACACTCATAAGCACTAATAATGAATGCTTTTCCTATCAAATCTAAAGGCGAACCACACATATTTGGGTGGAAAATTTTTCTGAATGATACGGTTTTGTGCTAGTCATACAACTCCTATCCATGAGACGCTTGCTAAGGCTAAAGTTTCACTCACAAATGTTGTAAAAAATTTTAAATTTGGCGCTAAAATTACACTAACAAGTATTTCTCTTAGTTTTATTACGCACCTACCCTCAAACAAACAACCTCAAGTGCAATTGTATCCTATAAGGTATCATCATTTACCCTCCCCTTACATTTAGGATGAACATTGTCCCCAATGTTCAATTAAAGAATGTAAAAGTGAAATAGGTAAAAGAATGAAAACAAATACTCCCCTGATTCGTTCGGTGTGGATAGTGTTGTAACGAGGTTAGATCTTCCTCCAAGAAAATGAACATTCAAAGCTTCCCTTCCAGAAAAATAAATCATCTTCTTGTCATACATAACCTGTTAAACCTGAGAAAACAAACAAGGCAACCTCGCATAAAATCGGCGGCAATCTATATATACTAACAAGTCCTAGAAAACAATGTAAGATATAATGCTTGTGGAATGAATGTTTGCAGATTTCCTGGAGTTTATAAAACTAAAGAATTAACAAAAACTTTAAGACTCCGTTAGAAAAACAAAACTCGCAAAATTTACAGAATTTTACACATGACGCCGCCAGATGTTAATTCCCGACGCCGTCAGAAGTGACCTACATAAATCTTTACGTTAAGTTTCTGGAAAATTTCTGGAAAAACTTATGTCCTACTTCTTGGAAAATCCTGCAAAACATCATTATGACTCGATACAAGCATTTGACTCTAACAAATACTAATACACATGTCCATTTAATATTGTGGCGAATCAAGATCAATTTCTGTTCTTAGAAACATATTTGGGGTTTCCCCTTACACTTTTCTTTTGCAAAATACCTTTATATGAAGTTAAGACGAAGTTAAACGACAAAATAAAGCATTTTCACAATTTTATTTTGAAACATGATCTACCAACAATAAAAATAAAGCATGCATACGGAAGCAAATAACATTCAAACAAATAAAAATCACACAAAATATGGGTTGCCTCCTAAGAAGCGCTTTTCTTTATTTGCGAGTCTTGTAGCTAGACTCAAGGTCATGGGCTATCGTGTGTCGCTTATGCTCACATATCCAAGGGTGAGCCATCTAATAGTCGCCTCATCTTTCTTATAGTCATCACTTAGCTCTAAACATCCGCGATAATACCTTTTATTCTTTTCATGAGGATATTTAAGCCCTTTTCTTTTATCATTCTCACTTAGCATTTCTAGGGGTGGATACCTACTACATTTCTCCATAGAAAAATCCTTGAACCTAGGATGTACACGGGGCATTTGGTAAACAAAATCTTCATCCCCATCCGAGAATGTAATTACCCCTTCCATAAGTTTTTCATCAAGGTTGGTTAACCTTTTGAAGGGTTTCCCAAACACAACTTGAGTTAACTTACTATCGATAAATTCTCCTAGATTATCCATAACCATGAACTTAACAAGATAAACAAAGCTTCCTACAAACACATGCAATGAGATTGCCCTAGCAACAATATTATCTCCTTTGTATTCTAACTCATCTACCATAATTTTATTGTATTCACTACGCGAGATTATGTTCATTGGTAGAGATGAGTTAAGGTAGGCATCAAAGCTCCTAAATCCAATTTTATAAGGAAATTGCATATTAAATGGGTTATCATTCTCAATCCTTGTTCTAGGGTCGACATACCTAAGAGGGTCCACTTCATTATCCATCCTATTTTCATTAATAACGTCACCATCATCTAGGTCCTCATCGAAGTCCGAATAGTAAAAAGGACTAGCCCTATGGTCATCATCATGGTCGGACTCCTCCATCTCCGAATTATTGTCAAAGTGATGGTTAGGCGAGTGGTTAAGTGGGTTCTCATTTTCCACTAAGAGGATTGGGGCGGGCATTTGGAAAATCCTACGACGAAAAACACGAATAACAGGAATCAAACGATCAATGTTATTGTTATTCATCGAGTTAGTTTACGAACAAAGGAAACAAAGAAATAAGATAGACTAAAGAAAACCTAAAAATAAAAATAAAATCTTACTAGAAAGGAATCTAGCAAGTAGACCTAATAAAAACAAATCCTAACCTAGACAATAACTATTCCCCGGGCTGCGGCGCCAAAATCTTGATACGTGGGAATCGCACCAGGCTTTACCTCTCGAGGGATCTCGAGAAGCTTACAACCCCCACCAGGCAGTGTACCTGATCGTTGTAGTATAGTATAGTGACAAGTACCGGGGGATTGATCGTTCAACTCAGGAATAGTGTTGCTAGGATTAGAAAGTCTCCTAAACTAAGTCTAAGGGTGAGGGTGGATTCTTTTTGTATTTTTATATTTTATAAAAGCAAGTAAAATCTCGGGTTTTGGAAGAGTGGGCGGAATTAGTTGTTAGCCAACTAACCCAATAACTAAAGATGCAATCAAAATAAAATAACAAAAATGAAATGAAACTAATTATACTAATGTGGTGTAACAATAATGGGGAAAGTTGTGTTTACTTAGGTTTCATTACTCCCTAGATATCTTTTACAGGTTGATAGCTTGTTACAATTGCATGGATGACGGGTCATATTCCTTAATACTAGTCATAGGGCCGTGTACAATATTCCCTAACTCTATAGGATCCTACTTCGCTCCTATGTCGAGCCGTTAGAAGCTCCTAACATGGGATCATTAGAATTCTCCTACGCATTAAATACAACCAAAAATCATAGTACACCTCTGATCATGTTTCTTAAGACGTTCAAGCATGTTACCAATGGAAATCTACCAGTTTTCTTAAGCCTAACATCGAATACAATCATCCGTAACAACTATAAACAAACAATCAACCCATAATTAACATCTAGGTTTCACTACATCTAAGGAAACACAATAGAGATCTAGCCAAGCATGTTAAATTGAAGACAAGTGTAAGATATATTCAAGCAACACATAGACATATTGATTGAATTGAAAGAGTACTTATCTCAAATTAACATGAAAGGTTTCAAAGGGTAAAAACCCTTGAAAACGCTATGAAAATCGGACTAGGGTTTTTCCTCAAAGTTGCACCCTCAAAGTTACACACTAATGAATGAAATTTGGAAAACTATATATAGATTTTACAGGGTGACGGCGTCAAGAAGAAATCTGTGACGCCGTCAACTCGCCGACCATAATGAAATCGGATTGCCTAGATCCACTTTTGACGCCGTCATGTGTAAAATTGTTCTGGGCCGTCACTAACATTTGGACCATGACGGCCTTGGGTGACGCCGTCATCTCCAATGCACAAAACACTCTGGACTGTCACGTGTATCATCCACTTCCACCTCTTGTATTACACTTGACGCCGTCATTAAGGAGCAAGTGACGCCGTCAGGTACTGTTCCTACCAAGGAAAATTAAGACTTTGCCGTTTTCTTCACTTTTATGCTCCAAAAACGTCCAAAATGCCTCCTTTTCCAGATTTTACTCCAAAAGTACTTAAAATGACAAAAGGAACGATTTAGGGCAATATTTGATCAAATAATCTCGACTTCCGGCTTAAATGACCCCTTAAAAACGGTTCATTTTTCGCCTCATCAGACCTCTCTACAAGTCCATGGTTAGCTTCTTCATCACCACCATACGAACCTTAAGACTATATACATCACCATGTTCCCCTCATCTTGACAACCCTTCTAGGTTCATATTAAGCCAGACCACCTCTTCTTCTAGAGTTTCAACTCTTGGTCAAAAGTATCAAGCCAAAACATGGTAACTCATTATTTTTACTACACGTATGGAGTTCTTAGGCCACAAGAGTTGCTAACTCACTTAACTTGTGTCTCCCAGCTTCATAACACCCTTTCCAAGTAGCTTCTATCATTAAATGCAACCCTAACCTGTTGCTCTATATAAGTCGAACCATATCACATCCATTTCATGCAATCTTACTCAAACTCTGCACTACATTCTCTTATATAAACCTTACTGATCAAAAGTCACTAAAAAGAAAGTAGAAACAAGTTCCATTAAGAGTTAGTAGCTTGGAAGCCTTGGTTACGTTTTGAAGTTTCACTTGTGTCGAAAATTCTCTTATATCAAGCACCTTAGGAAATATATAAGCTTCATCTCCCTTTTTGATCTTTATTATACTTTACTTTAGATACTTATATAGAATACTAAGCACAAAACCAAGGACAAATACTTGTTTCTGTTTCTTTCTGGTACAACGAGCAAATAAACATCTTCTTTAAATTTTTGTAAATTAGTTCAAGCTAAAAGCTGCTTAATGAGACCTTTGAATGAGCTAAACAATCAACTAACATGTTTTATAAATATGTAATAAGTCTTTACCAAATCTAGGACAATATTAGGTATTTTCGGGTTTTACGCAAAAACTAACCCAAACACCCCTGTTGCGCCTCATTTTTCTACCACAAGCTAAGGATATTTAGCCCAACCAATAAGCCCTTTAGACCAGCTCCCAGGACACTCTAAAATGCTCCACTTATCTGGCCAAAACACCTAGGTACCACGTTGTTATCTGAGTCCATTTTCCTTGTCGCAAAACAACCAAACGCCCCTTTTCGACCAAAGTTTTAACCCATAAGCAAAAGGCTATAAGCCAAACCTTTTAGCCACCTTAATAAGCCCCCGGTAGAGTTTAGAAAACCACAAGGCTCTTGCCAAAAACTCAAGATGCACCTCGCCTCGTTTTTCTTTCTTTTGATCGCGAGTACAAAACCGAACGCACCCTTAATGAACTTTAAAAGCCCGTAAGCTATTTTTAAAGTCAATAAGACCTCCACAGCTTATTTACAAGCTTAAAATAACTTATAGTGATAAGCCAAAACAAGCCATACCCTTTTCTAAACCAAAAACACAAATATACAAAATAAGGACTTGTTTTGTAAATCATTTACCATGCAAGGGTATATATCGTAAGTTTTTGAAAATATTAACTACAAGTGAAATTATACTAAAGTTAAAATCTCCAAGGAATATTTTTACCATGTTTTAAAGTTGAAAGTGTAATTTATACATTTTTATATAAAAGGACTAGTTTTGTAAATACATATATAAAACAAGGGTATAAACCGTCACCGTTTAAAAACTATAAGGATACAGTGTAATATTTTTATATATACTCCGATAATATATTTTCACTACGTAACAATTTGGAATTTGTTATAAAACTGATATAAGAAATATACTTAACGACTTGAGATTTCGATAGAACTTATATATGATATAAATCTATATCGTTAAACGATTAAACAAAACCATAAAAAGAAAATAAAATAAAATCTATTGATTAACTAACTTTGGTAGAAACTTCATGTTGTCTCATTTGACATTTAGTCATCAACAAAACCTTTGCGAAACAAATATTAAACTCATATATATGTAAATACGTATACTGAAACTTGACAAACCAACTCAGGTTACGTATCGGAGACGTTTATCAACTTTACTTAATTTGTTTCCCATCTAGACTACTGTAACATCAAGGTGAGTTCATAGTCCCACTATTTTTAATACGTTTTTCAAACTTGTGGGGAGATACATGCTACAAACCAAACACAAGTATTTTTCTGTATGCTATACTGATTGATATTGCCTAAGACACACCGTTGCCATTGAAAGTCCCTCATATCATGAACCATTAATCACTTGCGAGTGAACACGAATATTGTGAATATATCTATTGGAGGTTGACAGCCCATTTGAGCTAGCCGGATAGATAGCCTTTGTGCTAGCCGGATTGATAGCCAAATGCACATTATTTGAGAACTACTAGGAAGTTGGCAAGCTCCTACTCAGGGGCATTCTTACTTACATTATTATTATAATGTCGGAAATTCATATCATTTTATGATATCACACACGTTAACATTTGAGTTCATGAGACTTAGAGCAATATATTGTACTGCAAACTTTACTGTTTTACTATTATGTAAGTTGTGTTCAACTAATCATTATACAAAACACTGTGGATTTACTGAACCTTTGTGTTGACATTTTTAGCATGTTTATCTCAGGTCCATAATGAGCGAGGATGGAAAGGGAGGAGCTCGGATACATCAAGAAGGCTATAAACTTTATTTATTATTTGAAAATTTATTTGACAAATTGTAAAGCTATTGGGACCTCATTTTGTAAACTCTGATAATTGAATAATAAATATTTCAAAACAGCTAATTTAGCGATCGTTTTCTATTATTATAACTGTTGTGCCGTTGAGTAACACCCAACTTTAATTTCACTACGTATCCCAAATTTGGGGGTGTTACAGTTGAAGCATTGTATTCCTTAATATTGGTTATGGGGAGGTGCTAAAGTCCCCAACTCTATGAATATTAGTCTCCCCTAGATTCCTTAAAGTCTATCAAGCTATCTAGGTTCTACAAGCCGCAATTCACACAATAAATACAACGAGAAAAACCAATATTAGTGCACTATACGGTTGCGTTTCTAAGATGTTTAACCTTGTTACATATAAGAGGTTAGCCAGTTTTCTTAGACTAACGCGAGGCAATCAACTAAACAAGAGACAACAAATCAGTATTCAATAACTAGGTTTCATTAGATCTAAGCAAACACAAAGAAACTTACTCTACCATGTTAAAGCAAAGAAAAGATAAACAAATAATCAAATGCTACATAGACATAACGAATGATTAAAGGGATAACTTATCTTTATTAAAACATGAAGTTCAAAGTCTGTAAAAGCCTTACAATGATAGTAAAAATCGTCTAGGGTTTCCTCTCCAAAAGTGTTACACGAATTATATAAAAAATGCGAAAGTAAGGGTGGCAATTCGGGTCGGGTTCGGGGTGTCAGGTTGACGGGTCAGAAAACCCCAACCCAAACTAACCCATTTAAATCACCAGGTCAACTATGTCAACCCTATTTTGTTTACATATAACCCAAACCTAACCCATTTAACCCGTATATATACTTGGGTTGGCGGCTTAAATAGGTTACACGGGTTGAATAGGTTAAACGGGTTTCGGGTTGACCCATTTAACCCATTTTTTATATAAAAGTTGACACATTACACGAGTTAAACAGGTTTGCAAGTCTACCCGTTTCACCCGTTTAACCTGTATAATAAAATATAAGTATTTTTTAATTTATGAAAAAAATCTTATACGAATTGGCGGGTCGAACTACTTATTTTATTCCTAACCCGAACCTGACCTGTTTAATAAACGGGTTAGATGGGGTCGACCCAAACTCGACCTGAAATCTATTTAACTCAACCTGAACCTTTTAATTTTTGTGTCGGTTTCAGGTCGGGTTTCATGTCGGGTCAGAAATTGCCACCCCTATGTGAAAGTATATATAGATTTATAATAGTGATTGAGTCACCTTATAGGTTGTGACGCCGTCAGTTCGCCGTGTTAGCGTTTCGTCTTGTACAAGTTACCGTCATGACAGTGTCGCGGTATATTCTCTGACGCTGTCCCTTATTACCTTAATATGTGACGCCCTTCTCCATTTTGCGCCTGAGGCCGTCAGGTGGTAATGTGTTCCAAGATCTCTAAAGCGACGTGTGTAAAATTATTTCAGCTCAAAATAAGAAGTTGTTGGGGTTTATATTTGAGTTGATACGACAAAATACATGAAAGATGAAGGACTAAAGTGACAAAGGGGAAAACTTCAAAGACAAGAAAGATACAGGATATTATTATTATGTTAGGAAGATTTCTCTATATTCTATTGTTTATCCCTTTGTAACCCTAACTCTCTAGTATATAAAGAGAGGTAGGGAATACGTTTTATATGTGTGTCAAGATGTAACACCATAAAAGTGTGTGTACCGGTGTTTTATGGGAAAATGCGTAGGGTAGTTTCTTTTTAGCCTCAAGGATCTTTGATTCCTTGTTATGGTATAGATAACACATACTACCACTGATCAAGTTAGTATTGGGGCTGTTGATGTTTGTAGTAGTCATTGTATAAAGATGATGATCAAACCTTGTTAGGCAATAACAAAGATTGTTCTTATTATTCTGCTGTGCATTCTATCGTTCTTTGTTATTGTCCATCCTAGTCAAGCGTAGATCAAGTTTTTTCACAAGTGACGGCATCACGATGTATCAAGTGACGCCGTCAGGTCTCCTTTTCTGACGGTTTTTCCTGACTTCATTATTTTCTTCACTTTTTCATCCAAATATGTCCAAAAAGTGCCGATTTCCTTATTTCTCATCCCAAGTACCTAAAATATAAAAAGAAACAATTTGAGTCAATATTTGAGCATATTTATTCAATTTTGGGATTAAATGACCCCTTAAAAAGGTGCCAAATAAATCCTTATCGGGCAGAATATTTTAGCCTTTTGGCAGTGATAGATGGTAGAAAAATTATGTCCATGGTGTGAAAGGGGAAATATTCTTTGTGTGGTCTCAAAATGCATAGCTAAGGTGTATATTTATGCTTGGAATACTCCTTGGGCTCTAAGTTTGATTAAAGTGACAGAAAATTTAGTTAAGAGGTGCAAATGATCGGACTTGGGAGTAATAGTACTTAAAACTACACTTCAATGCAACTCTTCACCTCAGCTTGTCCGAGCCGCGCAGTTGGAAGTTTCAACCCATGGTTGGCAACCTCATTTCTCGGTTGGTGTCAACCCGTGGTTAGCAACCTCAACATGCGGTTGGGAGCAAATTCCTGCGTGCATATTTTCTTTCTTTCTTTTGGCTGGCGGTTAAGATCACATTTTGACCAAAAGTGGTCAAATCGAAAGTTGCTGCTTTTTCTCTTATCTTTCTGTGGCTTTTGAATCAAATTAATTGGAGATGGTATATATGCTCAAGTTATGGCCAAAATGGTGGAGGTGTGTCGGAAAGAACGAGACTTTGAATAATTCTTCGTTTTTGCTTCTTTTCTTCACTTTTTTCTTGTTTTCCGTCACGTGAACTTGAATGAACATAAAATAGCAAATTACTTCATTAAATACCATAAGTTCATTAAAATCACCAAAATACATGCATAAAATCAAAGATAACGCTCCTAAAATCATGTTACTTTTTAGCGTTATCAGGATCCTTAACACCTCTTCTTAACTACGGCATAAGCAATATGGGCTTGTTTCACCATAGAGTTTTGATGTCTCGATAATAAACCAAGTCTTCGTAATAGTTATAGCGTAAGTCCAACAGTGAGACTACGCCGTATATACTTCTGGTTGATCTGGTATTTGAACTGCTTCAATTATGATTATGGCGTATATAAGCTTCTGGTCCAACTTCTCTTTGTTTTCCTGCAAGTTCCTTCTCATTTCCACATCTCATCGCGTTAATGCTCAAATAAGTCCTATTAAACAAATAGGAGACAATTAAGTATGAATTCTCATAAAAATACAAGAATAATGAGCATATAACAAGGGATATTTATAGTAAAATGTATACACTATTTGATGTTATCATATAACACCATATACAATTAGCACTTATGATCACATATCAAAATTATCAAAAAGCTTAAATTAACATAAACACATGTCCACCAATCCACCAATAACATAAAAACTAAAAAAAAAAATCGAAATACCATATTTTAATAGTTATGACCATAACTTGTACAACCACATATCAGGCTCTAGTTGAGAGTAAGCACTTATTTTGCGCAGCCACAAAATAGCTTCTAGCACTTAAAAAGGTTAGAAGTTAAGAACACAACTTATGAAAAGCATAGCATTTAACACTTATGAATGAAATTAACAATTATGACCACATCTCACAACACTATGTTTCGTGGATTCGATCAAGCACTTTTTCATCTAAACAAACAAAAATATATACCCAGAAATCCACTAACAGCATAGAAACTAAAATAACAACTTGTAACAAAGTATGTAAAATTAGTATGTCAGTCTTTTGACAAAGCGTAAACACAACAATAAAAAAGCTACATTGAAGGAAGTTATTAGCTACATGTTGAAGAACATTTATCTAAAAGATCATTTAAACCAAGAACACAACACATCGATCCTCAGGCAGATTTCCCAAATTAGACAGGGTATATACTCAGCACTTACGACCACATTTCAGGTTTTATTACAAAGCACTTACTACCTCATATTATGCAAAGTATATAATGTTATAAATGAAGCTGAGCGATATTTACGTGAATTGGGGTAGACAACTAATATACATATAATGCAGGGACTACTAATTTAATATGGTAATAGTTGTCTTATGTTTGCTCTATATATACCCCTCAAGACTTCACTTGAGGGGTGTGGGTGTGTAAGCTTATCTTTCTTTATAAAATATCTTTGTTTCACCTCACCTTCTCTCTACTTTCTCTCTCTAAATAATGATGTATTTTGATCAAACTCGACCTCCGGAAGGTATTTCTTAGTCATAACAAGTGGCATCAGAGCTAACCAGGGGCGAATCGTGGTGTTTTGTGGTGAAAAAATATGTTTTTTGGTGTTTTCTCTCGGAAAAAGTACGTGTTCAGCGAGTTACATTTGAAGATTAGCGAGTTAGCTAGCGAGTTAAGAATGTTATAACGAGTTAGCTAGCGAGTTATATAGCAAGATAGCTAGCGAGTTAAGAACTTTATAGCGAGTTAGCTAGTGAGTTATATAGCGAGTTAGCTAGCAAGTTAAGAACTTTATAGCGAGTTGGCTCAGCAAGTTAAGTTTTTCCTTTTGGCGAGTTAGCCTTACAATTCCTTATAGTTTAACTGGTAAGGATTATTCTTGAATACTTTTAAAGGGAAACTATACTTCGTGGAAGTTAAATCTTGCGAGTTAGCAAAACCCTAATTTTTCTGCGAGTTACTTATTGTCAGCGAGTAAGGAATTATGAGTAAAGTGTTCTGCGAGTTGGGGTTCTTGCGAGTTAGGTTTTATGTGAGTAAGGAATCAGCGAGTTAGCAACTTTCACAAGTCTTCTGCGAGTAAGCAAGGTTTACAAGTTTCAGCGAGTAAGCCAAGCTTTCTACGAGTAAGTAAAATTTTCCGAGTATGGAGTGATGTTTAAGAATTTCTAGGGTTTTTTTCCGAGCATCAAGGAGTGAAATTCTTTTGAGTTTCTTAAGGTTTCGTTGAATACCTAACATACAAAACCCTAGTTCAATCCGTGGAACATGGGGTATATAAAGAATTAGGGAATGTAACAAACTCACCCATCACACCAAAAACACACCACGTATAGCTTAAAAGATCCTGAACAAGATTCACCAAAGATCAATAGCTAAATTTTGAACGTTATCAACAGGCGACTACGGGGATAATTTGTTTATTACTTATTTGAGCTTGAAGTGACGTTTCATGGGTTCGTGCACTTAGTATCTCAAAGTCTAGGGGTTGGTTGGATGCAAGACTTTTGAAGATCCTTGTTTGGGCATACACTGATAGTGATTAAGACTTGGATTATCTAGTTATACTCGATGTAAGGGGTTACATTGTAGTACTCACGAGTTATAACTATCATTTTAAGGAGTTACGTTGTAGTACTCAATGTCACAGGAAGTTGTGGATATTCCAAGAGGTGGATATTTCATATACTGTTTGATTGGTTTGGGTATATGCCACTACCTATATTGTAAGGAGTGACGTTGTAGTGCTCAGTATAGGTTCTTAATCAAGGATAGTACAAGTATAAGTCACAAGTCTGAGAATTTTACTTCAATCTCAAGTTTGTCATATTGGGTTGTCTCCATACGTGGTCACTTACTATTAGCCAGTGGAAGTGAAAAGAGGTTTGATAAGAGGTTGATCTGAGATGAATTGTAGAGAGAATAGTTATTGACATTTACTAATGGGGTATTGATTTGTATGTTGCTTCTAGTTGATATGTTTATGTACACATATTTATGATGATTCCGAGAGATCGTCATCATCCTGGAGGGAGAAATGTGTACATCGGGCTTTTATCAAAGAACTGGAAGCATTCTAAGTGAGTTGAAGATGTCAATATGATGCTCCCCAAACAAACCTGTGAAGAAGTTACATATTATCAGTTTATGATTCATTTTCCGCTGTGCATGACAAGATATGAGACTGAAGATAATTTGGGCTGAATTCAGAGAAACTTCTTCTACAAGCATCAGGGTTATATCAAACGGGTTGTCTATTTAGGAGGGAGCATGTAAAAGAAAAGGGCTTACTAATTGGGAGGGAGTAATAACCCAATAAGATTAGCAAGTGATTCGTCTGCAAGTAAAGAAAGATTGCTGGGGATATTTATGAAGATAAAGAGCTATGAAGTCTTCCTCAGCATTGTTGCGCTTACTTTGATCATTTTATTTTACTTGTTAGGAATCACTGTAACCAATTCACGTATATCTCCAGCTGTAGGGAGATTGTTAGAAATGAAGCTGAGCGATATTTACGTGAATTGGAGTAGACAACTAATATACATATAATGCAGGGACTACTAATGTAATATGGTAATAGTTGTCTTATGTTTACCCTATATAAACCCCTCAAGACTTCACTTGAGGGGTGTAGGTGTGTAAGCTTATCTTTTTTTTTTATAAAATATCTTTGTTTACCTCACCTTCTCTCTACTTTCTCTCTCCAGAATAATTATGTATTTTGATCAACCTTGACCTCCGGAAGGTGTTTCTTGGTCATAACAAATAAAATTACCAGTCATAACCACATATCAAAATCCAAAGATATAAGAAGACAGTAAACATCATTTAGGTACTTGTAAATTCAAAGACACGATCTTTACACACACAACATTGGGTTAATGCTTTATTTAGGCATAAAATTTTGCATAAATTGTAACCTGAGTCATATGGACATCTGCACAACCACGGCCATTGAATACCACCACACACACCATCCATTATTTCTTGCCGTCACCAACATATGCCTCACATAAGAATTATCACTTCATCCCATCAAACCTGGTTGCCAAAATTATACTCCTTATTTTAGCTGAGGTAACCGCACAAACTTGGGGGAACAATAACAATCACAGAACAATGCAAATGTTGAAATGCATGTAAACCCATACCATCTTTAACAGACTAATAAAAAACTTATGCAAAACCCATATGGCAACAAATTTCATAACAAATTAGTCATGAATACTTTCACTGAAACTTTCAATCAACTGGTATAAAAAAAACCCGTATAGCACAAAAATAGAGAAAAAACCCACAATCAAACACTTGGTAATCAATAAAAAAAAACATACAAAATGAACCCAGGATTGAATACAATAATATATAAACTATTTTTAAGATCTTCACCATGCAAATCTCAAAGGATATCAACAAACTTACATAAAAGCAAAGCATCATATTCAGTCACAATTTTCTGAATTATTTTCCAAAGTATTGATTGTGTGTTATGATTTTGTAAGCGACGATCTACTGCACACGTGCCTCATTTCATAAGGATGAGATTTGTAAACTATCAGAAAAAGAGGATCAATGGCAATCACTACCAAATTAATTAGTTACCTCGCCAAGATGCACATAATCTCACTTTGTCCGAAAGTCTAAAAAACATTTAAAGTCTATCATCACAACCTCTTACATTACCTTATGAGCACAAACTGTATAGGATATCAAGAAACAATTATGACGACAAATTATACAAAGTGCATAGAATCAACAATTATGAGCACATATTAACCTTTAAAAGACATGTCAAAGTTTAAACAAACAAACACACATATCCATAAATCCGCTAACAACATACCATAGAAACTAAAATAAACATGACTTGTAGCACATCATGTAAATCAGGAATAACTTAAACAAACAACATAGAGTCAAAACCGTACTTACAACCACATATCAGACTTAAAAAAGTGTATAAAATCAACACCTATGAACACATATGAGCCTTCAAAAGCCATGTCAAAGTTAGAAAGCCTATTATCTCTCTAGAAAAACAAAAAACACCAAACCCACAATTAAATCGACATAAATTTTTCACTTAACATTACAATTTCAAGACCCTCCAAATATTTTATTAATATATAAAAAAACTTATAAATTCTAATGATATAAACACCTCTCGGTTAGGGTTCATAAACTTACATTTTCAACATGCAATTGAAGCTTTGTATGTGTAATCTTCCTCTATTGAGATTTCTATTTTTCTGAATCGTTTTCCAAAGTATTGATCATCTGTTATGATTTTGTGCCTTGATTTTATAAATGATGATTCGATGCATATGTGTTCTTGAGGAGTATGCATTTAAGACACGTGATTATTGTGACAAATGGTAATTTTTTTTCAACCAATATTGTAATAATAAACGTTAATTTATTATTAGCTAACTGCCTGATTAAGCATTCATGAGCTTGCATAACTAAATCGGGAAGTAAACCCGCACACTGTGGCTTACAATAACTCATTACATTGTTTATTTTATCAGAAAATGTGAGCATTTCGTTTTCTGGCTATTACTGAGTATTTACGTAATAAAACGAGAAATATCTCGCACACAACACCACACGCGTACCGTCACAAATCCTAGTAACGGCATAAAACCAATACTTATTATCCGGATCCCAAAACTTTGTTTTTATATGCTTTTTATAAAAACATACTCGAAAATGACATCTTTCGTGCTCACGATAACCACGAAAACACTAAATTATATCAGAGCTCAGCGAAACACGGGGTACACTTAAATACACACAAATGTTATAGAAGCAAACTAAAAATTTACCATTTATAATTTATCCACCCCACCCACTAACTTTTATAAACCGTATATAACAAATAATAATAATAATAATAATAATAATAATAATAATAATAATAATAATAATAATAATAATAATAATAATAATAATAATAATAATAATAATACAAAAATTCCCTAAACTTTCCCAAAAGTGTCGCAGGGGCACCAAACTCGGGAAAATCATCGCCATGCGTCCAAAACATGGGTTTTTGAGGCCGATTGCGTGCCTTGACCAGTTTAGTCTCGGTCAACGCACAGTTTAGTTAGATATGCAAGGGTATAATAGGCAACTCACTTTTATGACTACACTTTAGTTAATCAACCCAAGAGTAATAGTTTTTGGACCAACTGTGAACTTTACTTCGCAACCCATTTCCCTTTTATTGTTTCCCGCTGTGATAAAACTAGAGTCAACAGCAACACACCTTATTTTGACACAACCGTAATAACTAACAATGGCACAAAACGTTTAGGGGAAGGCTTTGTACATTTGGTCTGATGATGAGGGTGTTTGGCATGAGTCTATACATAACTCCCATTTAACATTTGCGGTATGACTAAAGAAAGTCAAAATGTAATTGCTAAATGGGAGTCCAGAGTTTTGACTAATTATGTTAGAAATCAAGACTTGCATTTTGTAGTATTTACTTTGGTTGTGCATTGCTAAATATGTTTAACTTAGGGAAGTCAAACCTATAGAGGTTACAATTGTGCCACTTGCTAAAAAGGTTTGACTCAGGGAAGTCACTACAAGGCATAAACAATACAAGAATGTCAATAAAGGGGTGTTTGCTTTACAGATAGAAAATTATAGCAACTATGTTTGGTTTCCTGATATGAAGGGGTGTTTGTTTTTGCCGATAGAAACAGTACATACAAGGGGTGTTTGGCTTCTACTATTCGCTTGTTCCCTCCCACTGTCAACACTAACACCATACAAGTTTTTGATAATAAATACACCATTGTCAATACAATAAGATTTAATGTTCAAAAGCCTTTGCATTTTGAACACATATAACATTGTAACCACTGTATTTGGGTTTCCTGATATAAAGGGGTGTTTGTTTTTGGTGATACGAACAGTACACAAAATAGGACAATACAAGAAGATTAAGTGCTAAAACTTTGATTTATATATTCATCATAGAGGCAAGTAAACTACAAGAACAACATTAAAATCCTAAAACAAGAACTTAAGAGACCCCATTTACCTACCATAGGAAATACCCAAAAGACCCCATTTCACTAATTATTTTCAGCCATTTTCTGAACATAACCTTCCTGCATGCGAATACCATCATCAGCTTAACCATAAATCTTGATCAAACGAAGAAGTAGGTCGATGTACCTGGCATGGGTTTTTCTTAACGTATCCAAACTGTCAAGCGCTAAACCACGCTCTCTCAAAGCTTCATTCTCCACAATCAGCTCCCTACGCTTTGGTATCAGCCTCGTTAGATGATCAATAGCGGCACGAATAAGGTTTTTAAAAAACCCTTCTTCTATAGCCTTTTGACTAAACCACAGTCCCATACGATTATGTAATGTGATGAGTCGGAGACTTCCATAAGTTCATTCAACATTGGGAAATCTTCCATGGGAAAATGTGTAAGGAAAAGGTTGTGGTTGGGTTTATTGGTTTACACGCAAAAGTAAATACCGTCTCTTATGGGGTTTAATAACGTTTTTTATTCCAGATTTGGCTCCTAAAGTTGCCTGTTAGATTATGGACATTATTTTAGTAGTCGTATGTTAGGATCGAACTCGAGATCACGAGATTGCACACAATACGTATGAAGAGAAAAAGAAATAATTATTTATAAAATGTTATAAGTAATTATTAGTAAACACAAAACTAGTAATAGTAATTAGTATTTAGTGATAAATGACTAATGACCTATTAGACGAAGAAAAAGAAAGCAATACTTGTGAATAATTAGAAACAAGAGAAGGTTCCGGAATCCCTTGGAGGGAAGCATGACCGATCGGCCAAGGGAGGGTTTCCACCTCCTTTGTGCCTTGAGCTCCAAGTATTCACTAGTATATAAACACCTCATGGGTTATTGGTTTTCTCATAACTTGTACACACACATCTTGGTGTTTTTCTCTCCTTCTCTTTGTCTTAAATCGATCCATCTTAAGACAACCCTTAGGGATTCGATTTTCATAGATCATACAAAGTTTTGTGTTTTATTTACTTGCATAAACTTTTTCTTGAATTAGTACGTGTGTACAAGAACGTGAATCAAACACACTATTGTTTGATTCTTGGATTGAATTACAAAAGAGGTAAGGGGTAATTCTTGTAATCCACATAAACCCTAATTAGAGTTCTTGATTTGAAGATTGCAATTGATTCTTGTTCGGGCTAGAATCACAAAGGTATGTTTACTATTTATATTTGATTAATTAATTACATGTTATATGATCTTGTTATAATTGTTTCCGTTATGCTCACTTGATGTGTTTGATTTATTTTATATGAATGTCATGATATCATAATTCCAACAGTGGTATCAGAGCCAGGTTATAATGTGTAATTAATTATCAAAACGCATAA
Source organism: Artemisia argyi (assembly GCA_030686995.1). Lineage (NCBI taxonomy): Eukaryota > Viridiplantae > Streptophyta > Magnoliopsida > Asterales > Asteraceae > Artemisia > Artemisia argyi. Next base: position 154,283,911 of record CM060694.1, read on the forward strand.
AAATTGGATCTTAATTCGTTTAGTTACATGTTTTTAGGGTTTTTTAGATTCCTAACCCTAATTTTTTTATGGGTCGATTTAGACCTTAAAGGGTTTTAGGGTTTTGGTTTTGTTTTTTTTAATATGATTAGAAACTCTAGGATGTCATGTAATTTGTTATGCGTTATAGTAAACGATCTTGGTGCAATATGTTAATTATTAAGCTAAATCCATGAAAAAGTGCATATTTGCATGGATTTTATATATTGTGTGATAATTTAAATGGTTTAAATTATATATATGAATTAATTGTTAAGTTATATCGAAACATGTAAATTTATTAATAGATGTCGAATTGGGGAAGACTCCAATATTAAGTAATCAATTATGTGCTATGTGGTATTTGTTTAGTTTTGGCTTACGCAATCGATTTATCGATGTATGTGGCTCTTTTTCCTAGAAGAAGAAAGCCTTAATTGAATAAATACGTTATACACCTAGACTTGATTATTAATAGGACTATTGAAAAAGATTTGCATGTGGCTACATGTTTTATACATATTTAATTGTTATGATTATGTATATGTTTATTTGGTTATTTTATTTTTTTATTATGTATTACTTGTTTTTTGTTTATTATTATGTTAGACATGTTTATAAACGAAAAAGGGTAATTTTTGAATAGAAAAATAATATTGACTAAATAAATGGCGAAATTGTTTTGGTTTTAAGAGTAAATTTCAAAGGATTGGTTGATTGATGTTTTTGTACATAGTGCGCGAAAGGCGGACCGAAGGTTGCCATCCAATGTACTTGTAGAGAGGGGTTTTTAAAGCTCATGCACCTACCGGTTCTCTACAACTGTTTGGTTGCCGACTCTAGACATACCTATATCACTATATTACATACATTGTCATCTTAAGGGTGAATTCACCACAATTCCACAATGATTATCCGAAACACTAAGCCTTAGGGCTTATGCAAAAGTACGATATAGTGGACGATAATTGTTGGTAATTCTTTAATTGGTGAACCCGATACCTCAATCAAAACTTTGTTATTTTACTCTTAGCAAATTGGTAATAAAAATGTTTTGAAAAACCAATGTTATGAAGTTGTATGCATGCTTCTTCATACATTATTTTGATTACACGTCAAAATTTAATGTCCTTATAAAATTAAGTCGAGTGCCATCTAATTAAGAACACTTGAAGTTGTAATTTACGACATGTGAGAACTTGGCGAGATTGCAACGGAGAGGTAAATTTCATAAATTCATTGCTAGCAGATCAACTGATGTGATGAATTTATGAGTTTGCAGTTTTTAAGTTAGACGACTTAAATTGAGTAGGAAGTGAGATCTTGGACTCAAGGCATTAAGATGGGGATCAAACATGCTTACAATACAAATGTTTTGTGATTGTAAATCCCATAAATCTAAGAATTGCAATATGATATTGGCAATTATTGTTCGACAATTACCTTGTTGAATACTATCATTACTAGCAGATCAACTGATGTAATGGTACTATGTCAATTTGGATCCTAGCTTTAAGGAAATACTATGGTTTATATGAATATTTACCAATGGGTATTTTATTTTCTTAAAGATCTAATTATTGAAAATACTGAAATTGAATTTTGTAATTTGTTTTAATGTATTAATGCAACGTTCAAACCGTAAACACACTTTGGGCTTTGGTAAATTGATCTCGTTCTATTTTCAAAAAAATGTTTGATTAAGAAATATTTACTTAAAAGACAAAAGAAGTCTCCTTTCTATGAAGGAAGAGTGAGACACAATCCTATTCCTTTTCATGAATGAGAAAGGATAATAGGAATATTAGATATGTCTAAATTCTAATATAACTCATAGCAAATTTTTTAATAGTTAAGAAAATTGCGAATATTTTTCATAGGGATTTTATCATCCTCATTGGGTGATCAAATTCTTAGTAACAAATATGATATTTGGTTAACAGAAAATTATATATGACATTTTATGAGTTATTATAATTAGAGGATAGACTAATTACTGCAAAATGCTTAGAGACAAACTAGTTGTTTTGACTATTCTAAAGGTGCTACATACATTGTAGGATGGTAGACCTGTTAAGGAAAAAATTGCATGCCCAATTTTTCAAGTAATAGCATTTGGTGGATAGTCCATCATTTACGTAGTAGAATACACTCTTTAGTACATAAGTAATTGTTACGTATGGACATTCAAAGGTGTAGGAAAGTTAAAAGCACATTATTTTCTTTCACTGGATATGAAACATTTACAATGTTGTTAAATTCAGTGGGAGTATTGTGTACTTATTACTGAATAAGGAATTATTGTAATGATCTTTAATTCAGTGGGAGTTACAAGCTTTGACATCTTGGTAGCTAAAGATAATTACTTTCCAAGTGTAGACACTCATACTTTTAAGGATAGTCTTGTACGTTTCCTTACTAGACATTGTTGTTTTACATATACTTTTTATGCTAAAATCTATGACACAATCATATTGAACACATAAACAAATGCATGGCATGTTGTTTATCAACTATATGAGGTTGTTCCATGCACAAGTGGGAGAAATGTTATCTTTAATGTGTGCAAGAAACAACTCATAAAGATATGATTTAATGGATTCTCTTGACTACAAGGTAAGAGAATAATGTTCTAATATTAATTCTAGAAACACTTGGTGTTACAATTTATGTTACGTGATAGCTTAGCTAGATTGCAACAACAAGGTGAATTTCATATTTTCATTACTAGCAGATCAACTGATGTAATTGAACTATGAGAATTTACAGTTTCTAAATTAGATACCTATTAGAACATGTGTCAATATGATATCAAGACTACTTTAATTTGTATATTTATGAATTCATGGAATGACATAAATTAATAAAGTAATCTAATGCTGCTTGAATCTGAATATTTATGTGTTCTTGGAATGACATAAATAAATGAATAAATAATGTTGTTTACATTATTGTGAAGTAATATATTAACTTGAAATTACTATTGAAACCAAAAGATGGTGTTCATAATTACTTTAGTTAAACATGTTTATGTTTCATTGTAAAGATATAAACATAAAGTCTTTTAATTGTTACAAGACTTATAATAAAGTAAGACGTTATCTTGTTGTGTTTTTTAATTAAGACATATACATGAAGTTATTAAATTGTTAAATGACTTATAACGTATAGTAGGATTATAACAGTTTATGTTTTCTTGTAAAGACATGGACATGAAGTGACTTTGTAAAAAGTACTTGTGTTATAAAGCATGTAATTGGCTTGAATATTATTATACCATTAAAATGACTTAGTTGGTAAATAGACAAGTCAAAACGAATATGGTTATCTTAAATATTGTTATATTGTCTTGCAATATTGATACTAATGAAATACCAAATGTTTATGGTATGTTCAATTAGGAAAATCAAACTCTTATTAAATTGTTTGATTAAAGATGACTATGATTTCTTTTCTTCCAAAAGTTATCAAGGTTAGAATATTGAGTATGACTTGGACATATTTAATAAAACTCCAATCTAGAAGATTAATAAGACATCATCATATGATGGAATGTGATGAATCACATTAAGTCTTAAATTGAAGTTCTAAATTTGTTTAACTGCTTATGAAGAGGTTATTAACAAAGTTAAGTCAGGAACTATCAATAAGTATTTTTAATATCCCAAAAGAGAACATTGTATTGTTTCTTTATTTGCTAAGTATTTAAAGATGGTCTTTAAATTACTAAAAGCAAGTGGGAGTTTTGATCTTTAAAAGATAAAATTATAAGATACATAATCTTCTAAAATACACTAGTAAATATCAAGATTAAGTTTGACATTTGAATGTTAAATCTCAACATGATAATAAAGGTTGACATTTAAATGTTAAATATCAATATGATGGAATTATCATTCATAGAATAGCAATATATCTCATATATTTGATTAATATGCTGAGGGCTATGATTTACAGGATTATTGTAAACCTGATAATCATTATGATACATTACCAAATATGAAATTGGGTAAAGTATACATGATATGAATGATTAAGATGCTGTCCATAAAGATAATCAATTTTAGAAACTTGGTTTATCTTAATAGTTAGACTAGAAAATGAAGATGAGTTTCTTCAAAGATTAGGTAACTCTTGTAGTTTAAATCTTTGTATAGAAATCATATGGACAATATTGTGCACGTATTTAATGCATGTCTTATAACAAGATTATTAATCACACTTAAGCAATTAACTGTGATTGAATATTCTTTTCTAAACACATTAAATATATTAAGATTATGATTGTCATATTTATGAAATTGACAATTGAATATCAAAACTCTTTCTTGAGTGATTACTTGAGCGAGGACGATAAGTAATCAAAAGGAGTTTATGAATTCAAATAAATCTTTGGATGTGTACAAAGTGCAATAATCCATGGATGGATAAATGCATGCATCTAGAAGATTACTCTTATGTTTAATATTAAATTCATGTTTTGATTTATAATTGAAATAAGATAATTTCTAAGTATTCCTAAAAGCTAGTGGGAGTACTATGTTTAATTTCTTAAATCATATATGTTGTAGAACATATGAAAAGTAATATTCCATATAAGTAAATGTTAAGTCTTAGAATGGAATGAAATTTTACTTGTAAGATTTAGGAAATAAGACATATAACCTTGGAATGAATGTTTATTGTTGAAACATGAGTGGTAAATGAATCTAATATAACATGATATATTATTTAGAAAGTCTAAATGGATATGAATGACATGAATAAAATCTAAGTATGACTCAAAGATCTTTCATGAACATCATGTTTTGTTTTATCATGCTTGATTACAAGATGATTTGGCAATATTAATATCTAATTAAAAAGTTATTAGATAACTTGTGTAATATTCTAATAAGAATATGTTTGATTATAGAATCACATCCTAAATCTGGAATAGCTTCCAAATTCTATAGATGAACAATTTTTCAATTGTTGTGAAAATTGTCATAGCCAACAAACTTGAAAGTTTGAAGGACATCAAACATTACACAATAGATATTAATGTTTACGGGAAGTTTTAATAACATATTGTTGTTGCATACAATGATATTATTGAAATTGAGATGACACTCAATACTAGTTATGGTAAGGATTTCGTTCTTTGCTATATGTACTAGTTGTGCTTACTAGTAAGCATAAGTTGCATTATACATTAAGAGAATAAGAATACTTTAAACTTTAAAATGTTTGAAAGTTTAATTATCATAAATTGGTGGTTAAGGATGTCTCACATTTTTATGAAATATGGCATTATCAAAATAGTTGACTATGCACATATAAGAATTCTTGAAATAAGTATTCTTAAAATTCTGATAGATCAAAGTTGGATGATTTATGTCTTGTCAACAAGTATGAATGTCATTGCTTAAGACATAATTCATCAACAAGAGTTATCATGCATTGATCTATTTAGTATTTGGATAAGGGATGTTAAACAATTATTATAATAAATTTTAATACATGGTATGTTTAATTTATAATAAATTGTATCCTATATTTGTATGTTTAATCCATGAATAAATGTTATTCTAAATTGTCCGTTGTCAGTTAATAATATGGGAATATTATTAAATCAAGACAAATCTGAAGGTTGGTATAATATACTTAAAGTATATTGATGCATAGACATGCCATTTCAAATGATATTCAATGATACCGAATATAGGACTTATCCCAACTACATGATGTTACTTTATGGATTTTGTTATTAAGTAAATCATGAGAAGTTATCCTCAGACTTGAGATGCAAGATAAGTGTCATGAATGTAGTACATTTTTGGGGAACAACTTAATGCTATACGTAACTGGTAGTCATAAGGGTTGTTTTCGAAAGTGTTACAAAGTTTGTGGGTTTTGCTTGTAGTCAAGATAGAATTTGTTCCTTCAAAATTATTTTTGGAGTTTAATACTGTTGGGCCCCTCGTAGGGTTGTCAAGATGTTTGCATGGCCGTGCCCAAGATCTTCCCTGAATATGTTCAGATGATTTGGTAATCTTGATCAATCACTAACAACGAAAAACAGAATGGTTAATTAAGGAATGACTTTGATCCATATCCTTATTAACATGGTATTAGAAATAAAATGATAATAATAATGAGAAATCATTAAAAGATTTTTCCAGGAGCCTTACTCAAGATCGTACTAGAGGCATCAGCGTGTTGCAAGACGCTAACCGATGTGATTACACTATTAAAATATGTCCAAGTATGAGCTGTTAGATTATGGACATTATTTTAGTAGTCGTATGTTAGGATCGAACTCGAGATCACGGGATTGCACACAATACGTATGAACAGAAAAAGAAATAATTATTTATAAAATGTTATAAGTAATTATTAGTAAACATAAAACTAGTAATAGTAATTAGTATTTAATGCTAAATGACTAATGATCTATTAGACGAAGAAAAGGAAAGTAATACTTGTGAATAATTGGAAACAAAAGAAGGTTCCGGAATCCCTTGGAGGGATGCATGACCGATCGGCCAAGGGAGGGTTTCCACCTCCTTTGTGCCTTGAGCTCCAAGTATTCACTAGTATATAAACACCTCATGGGTTATTGGTTTTCTCATAACTTGTACACACACATCTTGGTGTTTTTCTCTCCTTCTCTTTGTCTTAAATCGATCCATCTTAAAACAATCCTTAGGGATTCTATTTTCATAGATCATACAAAGTTTTGTGTTTTATTTACTTGCATAAACTTTTTCTTGAATTAGTACGTGTGTACAAGAACATGAATCAAACACACTATTATTTGATTCTTGGATTGAATTACAAAAGAGGTAAGGGGTAATTCTTGTAATCCACATAAACCCTAATTAGGGTTCTTGATTTGAAGATTGCAATTGATTCTTGTTCGGGCTAGAATCACAAAGGTATGTTTACTATTTATATTTGATTAATTAATTACATGTTATATGATCTTGTTATAATTGCTTCCGCTATGCTCACTTGATGTGTTTGATTTATTTTATATGAATGTCATGATATCATAATTCCAACATTGCCTACATTGCTGATGTCATACTTAAAATTCCCACCCATTATTAAGTGATGTGTTCACAATTTTTTACATTGAGTTGACAAGCTTAGGGACCAACAGTGTAATTTGTGTAAAATTAATCGCACCCCATTAAATCCTTACCCACCTTGTTGAAAGTCAAAGACATATGTTAATTACTCAAAATCCGAAAACACTGCCAAACACACAAAATGAAGCCAAATAACAAAAAAATTATTATTATTTTCGTACAAATCATATCCAAACACAAGTCATACGCATTGTGTAATTTTTTTTACCACATTTGACTCCCAAGTGGCATTGGAAAGTTTGTCTTTAGTTAGTCAAAATGCAAATGCTAAATAACCTTTACCAAAGTCAAACTTGCAAATACATGTATCAAACAAAGCCTTTTCTCGATGCACTGAATACTCTCGTTTACCACTGTTTGGCGACCAACATATGCAGAATGTAAAGTAAACATTCGCAGCACAAACATATTCAAAACCAACAACTAAATAGCAACATACTTTATACAAAATTAGTTGTCTTAGGGTATTCAACCCATACATAAACTAGAAACAATAAAAGAATTCTACCTCGGCTGTGGGGGAAGTGTTAGGAATACGTTTATTCATGTGAAGACTCGGTCACCCCGAGTGTAGTTTAGCATATTGTAGCTCGTAGTATTTATCATATTAGTTAGAATATAGTTTAGTATTAGTTAACATTTGTGGAGTCGGGTCGTGTGTTTACCCACTGTCAGCTCGCTCCACAGCCCGTTTTAGGGGGCGTTTCTATTGTAACTATAAATACCCTTTCCCACCCAAGGGAAAGGGTTGGACCTTTCATTCTAATCTAACCATTCACAAGTTTACTTCCAAAGGCTCCCATCTCTTTCTCTCTCTAACTTCTCTTACTAGAAATCTCTACATATAATCATCCTAAACACACAATCATCCATGTTCTTACATTAGAGTATACTACAATTGGTATCAAGAGCCATGGTTCTATCCTAGGATTCATGGTATGCTCGGATTTATTGCTTGGTTTATGTGTTTAGTTTGGTTTCGAATTGTTTTAGTGTTTTTCTCACTTGATTGATCTCGTTAGGCGGTTTTATTGGCATTCTTCTTGTACTTTCTTGCTTAGAAGTAGGGTAGACACCTTGTATTGCCTTTGGTTTAGTCATTTCATCATTTGTGTGGACATTGGTGGAATTTCGTGGCTCATTTCTTGGCAGCGAGTTGACATTTTTCTTGTAGAGAGTTGACAGCTTTAGTAGCGAGTTGGGAGTAGAGGTTTGGCATTTTGCTATTTTGGGATATAAAGCCAAATCGCTAGATAGTGACATTTTTGTCCTACTATTCTAGCGAGTTGTGACCTCTGACTCTAACGAGTTGATGAAGCTAGCGAGTTGGTGTGGATAGCGATTTGATCAGTCTTGCGAGTTACCATCTCCAGCGAGTTGGTGTGGTCAGAGGGTTGATCCTGTATAGCGAGTTGATCCTTACTCTAGCGAGTTGAGGCTGCTAGCGAGTTGGTGTTGTCTAGCGCGTTGACTCAGTGTATACTACTCTAGCGTGTTGATATCTGTAGCGAGTTAGTGGGTGTAGAAAGTTGATCAGATTTTTGCGTGTTATTGATTATTTTAGCAAGTTGCTTTAGAGTATACTGTTCCAAAGAGTTGAGTACTATAGAGTGTTGATCATATCCAACGGGTTGGTGAAAGTAGTAGCGAGTTGTTGATCAAACTTGTGTGATTTGTGCTACTAAGTCTTATTCATTCACCTCAACATGACAAGTATTCAATCTAGTGTTGTTTTGAATTCAACTGGACTACCTCAAATCTCTGAAGGAAGTGCTGAATGCTTCAAGCTACTTCACACCCACATTGAAAGACTCTTTGAAAAATCAGGCTACTCTGAAGGTTACCAACGTGCATTTGTGACACTCTTTGTACATGACATTTAATCGTTCACAGTCACCATGACCCTGTACGTAGATCAACTGCAACTACAAATAAACAAAGCTGATTTCTCTGAAAAAAATTGTACTGCAGCATCCGGGGTGATTCTTAAACAACTCTAAGCATTCATTGATTCAAGATTCACAATGGAGTATGACTATGACTCCCATATGACGAGTAAATGGTTTGTCGATCACACTGGATCAGATGTGGATGCCTTTAGAGTCACCTTACTTCAGATTACAGGGAATGTTAAGGAGTTTATCAAGGAACGTGCACACCTCCTATCAACAAGTGAGAATGCCATTGCTGAAAGGACTTGTATTGAATCTCCTGATATCCTTTCTACACATGAGGTGGATGCTTCACACCAACAGGTCACAAGACAACATCCTGCCTCAGAGGTTCATGCCTCTGATTGTGACAAGGATCCTAATCAGGGTTTACCCATTTATGATTCGTGTCCACTGGAAGAGACTGCTAATGATGTTACGTCTAATTTAATCTACACGAATCCTGTTTGGGAGAATTGTGATCAGGATGCTACAATAGGTGATGTGTCAAATCCTTTGGTTTCAAACAAATTCACAAAATCAAATGAAACGGTTGACATACATGTTTTTAAAGAATTATCTAACAGATTTTCTCAATTGGAAAAGCACTGCATTTATCTTGAAATTGCAATGCAACAAAATGAAGAACAGTTTCTAATCAACCAACCACGCAAGTATTCAGAACTTCCTGAACTTCGCGAATATTTCATGGTTAATGAGTTAAAAGCTCAAATTGAAACCAAAGATCAGACAATCAACCGCCTCAAGCACCATATTAATGTGATGAATGCTATGTGTAGTAACCTTAAGGTCAATGCCACACACGATAACAATACTGACTCTAAAACATATGCTGAGTTAGTACACAAGGTAAAAGTGTTGCATAATGAAAATGAATCTATGAAAAGACACAGAAAAACACTTAATGAATTTATCAAAGAAGAGAGATTTAAAACTGTCTCACACACAAAGTCTCTGATTGCACACAATGACAAGGTCAATACTAAACTTCAGAAGAAAAACCTCGAGATAAACACATTAAAACATAAACTGTGCAAATTGACCATGAAAGATGTGAACACTAAGTTTGATAAATCTTCCACTGTGGGAGCACCTTCGGACCTGCCACATAGAAAACCCATATCTACTAGGCAACTGTCTGCTTTTCGTACTAATAGATCCAAGTTTAATAAATCAAGGTGTGATCCCCAAACTGATACTAAACAAGAATTGTCAAAACTAGTCACTTCACAACGTCATTATAAGGTTGTGCCGTATCACAAGAACCCCATCAGGAAAGACTGTGTAGCCAATGTAGGTATCCCAACTGTGGGAAGAATACCATTCCATAAGAACAAACATCTCATTAGGCTTAGTTCACTATCTATAAGACAGTCTTCCAGTGGACTAGGAAGGTCAGACTATAAGCACTCCAAAACTTGCCTTAAGTGGGTCCCTACTAGCAGAATCTTTAAGTTGATTGGTCTTAGTTGGATACCAATGAGGTTTACTGAAAACCCCAATGTTAACTGTGTGACCACCACTGTACAGGACTCTAACAACACTAACTCATATCAAAACAAGCATTATCTTCATGTTGGTGCAGGGTCTTCTGGTTTATGTGCAGGATCTCCTTCAGAGAACCTCAAAGTTTGGCGACCTAAATGATATCTCTCTACAGTGACAGGGATTCAGGCGAACAGACAATAATGAATGGTGCCTGATGACTCCTGGTTATTTCCCTATCAGGACTCAGAATTCGATGATGGAGATGTGTATGAACGTCTGTGATCGTTCATCTAGTATCCTTTGTATATATGTACAAATACTGTTACATATAGCTTTAGTTAAATCTTTAATTCTGCTATCACATTTTTTGGTGTTTCTTTGCTTTTGCATTGGCAAGTCTTCTGGCATCGATAACATTTACGGTCCTAGAAATGTCATTCAATAATGACACGGGTCTTTAAATGAAGTTCGAACAGAAGTTGCAAACTTGCCATTTTGGCTTGCTATTATTTCTGATAGCAACCCGCTCTTTTACTTCATACTCATGCATCCTTCAGTCAATCAACAACCTCTGTTTAGGTTATTACACTAAGGTCATTAATTGAGGGGGAGAGTGTTTTCTGACTTATGCATGTATCCTGCCTTATGCATCTGTGGTGTTAATATTTCTGAATTATGCATGGATTTTGCGTTAGGCATCTGTGGTGTTAATATGTGGTATATCTATGCACTCGTGGGTTTCAGGTTTGATGACTAAATTATTCTTAATTGCTTAATTTGAGTTTTTCGCAAGTAGAGGGGCTGTTAGGTCATTTGTTGAAAGATAAAAGAGTACACTTAAGTAGAGGGTCTGTTTAGTCATTTTTTGAAAGTTAAAAAAGGGGGTGTATATATTTAAAATCTTGATAGCGAGTTGGTTTCTTTCTCCACTCTTTCCAACTCGCTGCACCCTTTTTGCTCTTCTTTGATCTCCTCTTCGTGTCATTCTAACAGGTTTTGATCTAACTTTTGAGCCATACTAATTACTTGGTCATATATCTCTTATGTAACACTTGATTAAGTGATTATCTTACTTGTATTTAGGTTGTCCCTTTCCTTCGATTGCTGATTAAGTGGTGAGTGCTTATTGTTGCGTAATCTGTGTTAGGTTTTGATCGTTTATTCGTTATGATGTTATCCCACCTTTTGCCCCCTATTATCTCTGCGTGTATGCCTATCTAGTGATTTAGCACAATTTTGAGTTTCTCGCGTGTTAATCTTGGGGTCATCTATACGGGTTACATCATGTGTTATGTTAAGGGGTAGTACCGTTTTGGTTTACTTGGGCATTGGATGACTCATATGGGTCTTGTTCCTGTTCAATTGACTGGGGACGTTAAGGTGTGCTCTAGGTAGCGTGTTGATGTTATTCTTATTAGCGAGTTGAGGTAATTCTTATTAGCGAGTTGGTATAATCTTGATAGCGAGTTGAACTTATTCTTGATAGCGAGTTGAGGAGTTTCATAATAGCGAGTCGAGGAGTTTCATGATAGCGAAGTGAACTGTTTCATGATAGCGAGTTGAGCTGTTTCAGGATAGCGAGATAAATGATGTTCTGGCTAGCGGGTTTTGTTGTTATTGGTAGCGAGTTGATATATGTCCCCGATAGCGAGTTGACTAATATTCCTGTTAGCGAGTTGATGGAACTCTTAGTAGCGTGTTGACACATATTCCTGATATCGAGTTGACTACTATTCCTATTAGCAAGTTGATGAAAATTCATGATAGCGAGTTGACTGAAACTCTTAGTAGCGAGTTGATTAACACTCTACTAGCGAGTTGACCAAAATTCTTGACAGCGAGTTGCAACATTAATAGCGTGTTGACTGATATTATTGCTAGCGAGTTGATAAGAGTTTTAACTAAAGCTCTTGTTAGCGAGTTGATAGCAATTCCCGTTAGCGAGTTGACTGAAACTCTTGGTAGCGAGTTGATTAACACTCGGTTAGCGAGTTGAGTGAAATTCCAAATTGCATGTTGTCCATGATCATGTGTAGCTATCTGTTGTTTCACTAATATATGTCTCAATGATGTGTGGCTATACATTGTATGTTTGTGCAGTATTTAATGGATGTGTGTTGTTTCTTGGTATGAATTTGTAATGTGACTCAAGTGTCATCAATCTGGTTTATGTGCTTACTCACTTTTGTTTGCACAACTTGCATGTCATATTTTGTGCTTAGCTGCTTCCCATGTCATTGTTGTGTATCTCTATCTCAAGAGCTGTCTAACCACTAACCATACATGTGTAGATTGTGCAGATAATGGCGGATGCTAATATACCAACTGAATTGGGGTCAGTTCCACCACCACCCACACGCACAGATGATGAGATATTACCACACAATGAATGGGTCTCTACTGGGAAAAGCAATCTCTACATAGACGTGGATAAACCTCAGAATAACCCCACCTACAAGATTGTAGTGGATATTTTGAGAAACACATCTTTCTTTAAGGCTTTCACAGTTTCATCATCTATTCCATCCAGCTACATCCAGCAATTTTGGAACACTATGACCCATAACAAGGATAACAACACGTATCGTTGTCAACTCGATGAACAATGGCTTGAAATCAACAAAGAAACGCTCGGGAATGCTCTCCAGATCAACCCAATCCTTCCTGACAAACCATTCTCATCCCCACAAAATCCTGAGGCCCTCATAAAGTTCGTCAATGATTTAGGATATCCTAAGGAGGTCACCACACTATCATCTATGTCCACCAATGAAATGTATCAACCATGGAGAGTGCTGATCACGCTTATCAACTTATGTGTCACGGGGAAGACATCTGGACATGAGAGACTGCGGGCCCCTGCACTGCAGATACTGTGGGGTATTGTGAAAGGGAAAGATATAGATTTTGCTGAACGAATCTGGGAAGAATTTGCTCACTCCATTAATACCTTCATAGAAGACAGGATGAAGCTGGAAACTCACAAAGAAAGCAAAAAATGGAAATCCAAATCTCTAATTCCAAGTATCAGATTCACCAAGCTCATTATACTTCACCTTCAACAATCTCATAATATACACCCCAGAGCGAAATCCTCAGTGCATCTGGCATCCGATGAACACTGTGTGGGTAACCTCAAATTTGTTGCTAAGGGAACGGATCAGGAAATTTTTGGAATGGATATACTGGATGCTCTCATCTCCAGCAATATCTTTGATGCACCATACTACAAGAGTTATCTGAACAAGGTTGCTGCATATCGCAAACAATCAACCGCAAAGTCCACCACAGGCAAACCGGCATATAAGAAATGCAAAGATGTTTCTACTACTAAAGTGGCGTCTAGTGGAACTATGAAACACAAACATAGCAAAACTACCAGTAAATTCAGATCCAAGAAAACCAAGAAAGCACAAGCTACAGTTACCGCGACAATCCACCTGAAACAATTTCACCAACAGAAGCTGCTGACATTCAGAAGGCTGTCGAAGAAAGTCTCAAACACAGTGAGACACATCCTGGTCCCCCTTTGGTAGGTGTCAGCATTAAAGAGCCAGAGTCTGGGAAACTTAAGCAATTACCAGAAACTATCAAGAAAGGAAGGAGTGTAGTAACAGAAGTACAAGCTGCACATACGCTCCTTCATATTTCATCACCTGCCTCCAAATCTAAGGTACCTCAGTACGAATTCAAGAAACGATCCCCCGAACCATCTAAGCCTAAGGAGGTTTACTCAGAAGACACACCGGAGCAGCCTCAAAGTCATGGACTCTTCATTGAATCCAGTGATTCAGAGTCCGATTTGAATCTTTCTAAGAATGAAGAAAAAGCTCCTGTAACTGCCACCATTGAAAAGTCATCTAAGGACTCTCCTCCTCCTGAATTCGTACCCACTGGTGAACCTCACCCGACATTACAAGATGACTTTATGGCATCTATTTATCCTGGGGTTCAAGTGAACTTAAAGATGAAATCTGACGAACAAAAGCTTCTAGTTGAACCTGACACTTCAACGGGAACTCTTTCCTTATTCAAACAGTTAGATCATGATTTCACCTATGGGGATCTCGATGCTGATGACAATCCTGATGGGAAGGAAACCTTTAAACCCACCAATGAGAGTGAAGTCATCTCTATGGTAAATGTTCCCATTGAACAAGATGTGTCTACAGTTCCCACAATGACTATACCGATTCCTACCACTGCTTCACCAAGTGATATTTCCACTGCTGCACCAACTTCCACCATCCCTCCAAGTACTCATGAAAATCTGTCAACTCAAGTCGAAAGGGCCTTGTCTACTGCTGAAAGAGCTCATGTTGAAATTCTAGACATCAGGTGTATACTTGAGAAGCACCGAGATGTACTCAAAGACCTCCAACAGCTCAACCTGTACCAAGTCATTAACCATCAAGCGTCCAGAATCTCTAAGCTCAAAAATCTCAACATTAATACATTGGTAGGTGAGGCTGTTGAAGATCAAGTGTCGGATGCTGTTAAACATGCCATGGATGCACCACTCAAAGCTAGATTCAGAGACTTGTCCATTTTTGACATGAAAGATCTACTACTTCAATGAATGTTTGAAACAGAACATTACAATGGACATGAGGCACACCAACAGCTGTATGAGTCACTGGAACGCTCTATGATGATTGACAATGCCGATGAGCTTGAAAAAGACTTGGCTGAAGAACGAAGGAGAAAGAAACGTAAGCTGAACATCCCAAAACCACCTTTAGGAGATCCACCTAAACCTCCTCCTCCTACACCACCCTCAGGATCTGCTGGAGCACCTGGGCCATCTAGTGGAGTTGGTACACACCAATCTATGCAACCACCTCATGCACAACAATCATCGTCACAGGAGAATCAGCCTGACCCTACAACTGAATCTAATCATCCCAAGTCTTCCCAACATATCACCTACAAAGCATGGACGACGACTGAAACGATACATGCATCACCAGTCGCAGAGGAACCTAATACGGGCCATGATACTGGATTACCCGACGATGACCTTTCGTCTGCTGAAGAGGAAGAAGATGACGATGATGACGATGTCCCTCACAAGTCTAAACGGGATCAATGGTGGAAATCGTTCACACACAGTGATGGGTCTCCTAGTACTCCTGTAACCATTACTGAGGATGTCATCAACACATGGTGGAAACCAGATGAAGCAGATAAAGAGTCTCTTACCCCTGAACCTGAATGGATGATCACCTTCGACGATCTATCTATCCCTGATAACAACTGGGCTTTTGTTGTAGCGGCTCATTATGTTCCACCTCCTACAAACTTACTACTAGCTCAGACAGGAGACATGGGTGCGTTCATTCAATGGTATTACAAGAAACAAGGAATCTCCAGACTCACCAAAAAGGACTTGGAGGGACCCTCTTACGAGATTGTCAAAGCTTTTCATCCTGATATAGTGCATCTACAGTATCAAATGGAAGAATGTCACAAGATGCTTGCTGATCGAGTTGAAGACGACATCCTAGAATACAATCTCAGAAAACCACCCCCTCTTGGAGGATCTCTAGGTCATCTCACTCTACAAGCTGACTTCTTCTTCAACAAAGACCTTGAGTATCTTCGTTCTGGTAAGAAAATTGCACTATCCATCACCAAGATAAAAGTTGCTCGCTATACCAATGTTGGCCTAGAACAGATGGTACCGGACACTATGTGGTGTAATGAAGAGTGCAAATATGATATTGCAGCGTCCTTTGGTATCTCCCACTGTTGGTTCAAAAAGCGTGAGTTCTACATTGCAAGACACACTGCAGCTGGTGATCCCAAAGCCGCTTACTCCAAGAAAAGGATTCTAAGTGTAATTCGAGTTGAGATCTTCCCCACCTGTGGATACAATTACTTGAAAAGGATTGTTCTTAGACGTTCACGCTACTAGGAGCATGTCATATCCGAAGGTGACTTCAAGCATCTACACCCTAATGACTTTAAAGATATGTACTTGTTACATCTCCAGGGTAAACTGGATCACCTTCCTGCACTTGAAAGAAAAACTCTTGTCTCTGTTGTCACCTAGTGGATCTGTGGGCTTGTCGTCAGACAAAGAGTTAAAGATTTCCAGTTAGGTATTGAAAGCTATCAGACTCAACTCAATCTTACTAGACCTCGATGGGAAGCCAGAGACATGGAATACAAGAAAGATTACACGGTCGTTGAGTCTCCTAGAGCAGTGGTCTTTACTGATTGCTTCAACACTCGAATGCTTATGAGACTTGATGAAATTCACCACTTCAGTGATGGAACGCTTACATAGGTGGAAGCTGCTCTGGATCTCAGGGATAAAGAATACAGAATTGCTAAGGATAGGAGGTACACTGCCTTCTGGACTGCAGAGGTGTTCAAAAGAAACAAGCACTTTCTTCATGCCATCAGAAAACTCTTGCTTGAAAGACGAATTTTCCGAAGTCTGGAATGCTTTGTTGGTGGGAGAATTCGTGAAGGGGACTACAGGCTCATGGAACGTACCATCTAATCATGTGTCATTATGTTATGTAACAATTGTTTCTATACTTTGTTGGCCTGTAACTATATAATCATGAGAACTTGTGTGTGGTTGCGTTCTTGATTATGTTAATTTCATAACGGTTTGCTATTACTTTAGATAGCAACCCGGTCTTTTTTCTGGGGAAAGTTCGTCACCAAAAAGACGACTGTTCCTAACAAAGGCATGAATTACTTCATATTCGTGCCTTTCCGATCTGATGTATGCTTAAGTGCATCATTTCTGGTAAAAGAAGAGAAGTCTTCTTTGCATCTCAAATAATTTTCCTTCAATGATTCTTCAGGAAAATATTTGATCCAAACTTGGTGGTACCATGGTTTTTAAAGATCAAACAAACTCGTAATGTGGTTTAAAATTTTGCCACTCAATCGAGGCTAAAAGAATTAATACTTTGTGCAAAATGTTTAATTTTAAATGTATCATCGATTGAGGGGGAGAACGATTTCAAAAACTATATATCATCAAAACAAGATCTTTGTGCATAATTACAGTGGTTTAAGTGTAATTGTTATGTGTTAGTATATGAATCTTTCATGAGTTTCTCGCTAAACTCAAAATTATTTATAAACTCATCATCTCTAACACATAACATACTCCCTCAAGGTTTGAGGGGGAGCTAAATTGTCGTCTCAAAATCAGTCATTCTTAAAAAATGACACATCTTTCTCCAAAAACTTTAAACTTATTTAAATCACTTGGGAACACAAATCTCAATTGGATTGAAATTTTTGATCGGGGGAGAAGATGTGATTTAAATATGAAAAACTGATTAAAATGTGATGTTTTGAACCCGAAAACAACAATATGCTCTTTCCTATGTGCCAAACTCTTTCGTATATCAATGCACATATTGCGGGGGAGCAAAATGGTTTGAGAAAAAGGATCCTTGCATCTCATATGAGTGCATCTCAGTCTTGACTCATGAATTGACGAAACACAATAATCCTGTATCGAAAGGACTAGTCCTGGACGGGTAATAACTTCAAGCTGGTTTAACCAGTGATGTAAGCGTGTCTCGAAAAGGAATAGTCTGAGTACAATGTACCATTTCGAGAAACCTTGGGTGAATCAGATCGGTCCGGGTAATAACTTCAAGCTAGTTCAACTAGTGATGTAAGCGTGTCTCGAATGCCCAGTCATGTTCACTTAAGGTAGATCAATTCAAAAAGTGCAACTCTTCCCGTCATGTGCAAATTTTCAAATCAATACATATGAGCACATGTTAAGGGGAGCATTTGAAAATGACAAAACTCTCAATGTGTTAACAAAATGTGTTTCTTAATCATAAACACATTGAGAGAATTTTCAATGATTTGGTGTATGGCAACATAATATAGTCATGAAGTTATAAGGTGGCTAAGGTTAGGAAAACCGTCCTATGATCTGCCAGAGCCGGAGGGATCTACCCATGGAAAATACCAAATAGATAGTATTAGAAAGTCCATAGGTATGATTATGAAAAAAGGAGAAATGTGAGAATGGAGAAAGAAGGGGTTGAAGAATTAAAAAGAAATGAAATGAGAAAGGGTGAAATGAAATAGCCCTCCAATTATTCAACCTTAGGGCAGAAACCTGGTTCAATTCATAATCTACTAATGGTTGCTAAGGCAACATCGGTATTGAAGACAAGACATCATGGACCCAGTGACGCAATGCACTAAACTTTCTAGCCACTCAAGTTCTCTTAAAAGAACTTTTTTCATTCTCATGGGGAACCGGTGTAATCTATCGACATATCTCTTAGAGATGGTTGATATTGAAGCAGGAGACCTCTCCCTAATCTCCGCATAGGAAAACCAAATGCACTTATTGAGTCTAGAGCCTCGAGATGCATAAAAAGATCTCATAGGAACACGTGCTACTTATACCCTGGTTGTTCAACATTAAGGACACCAATGGTAAACTATGAGTCCTACGCAGATCTTAGCAATCTGCCAGAACATTTATGAGGGATGTTACTTTAGTAACTCCCAGTGATTGAATGGAAATTCCTGCCAGGGTCAACATCAAGCAGCCCTGAAAGCAGGTCACTTAGGTAATTCCTTGTGGATTACGCTTAGTGGTCGCGATGGTTAATAACGGTAAACAGTCGTGGAGTGATCTCCAGCGACTCACCCAATCGTTGATCTACTTAGGTAGTTCGTGTAAATCCTTTCAGGGTTTGCCGATTGGGAACGGTCATGGTAAGGGTTAGAAGGAGTCTCCACACTATGCTGTTGACGATCTCTAATTCCAAACCTATAAGTACCAGATGATTTGTTACTAACTGTCTACTTGCAAGAATTTCTGACTGTTGCAGTTGATTGCTGAAAAGATGCTGATCCATCAACACATGCTCACACTTCGACTTCACAATCTAAGAAATCATGATCATTGATTGGGCCTTATATATGCTTCCACAACTCTGATGCAGAAGATCATGATCCTGAAAAAGTGTGAGCATGCCAACACAAAGATGTTCATATCACATGGAGACGTTATTGCTCTAAGATGACTTTCAGATAATCATTTGGATGATGAACTTGAAGTTATTTCCAAAGATCATCCATTACATTGAACAAGTCATCTAGAGCCTGCCACTTAAAGCACAAAGATCTCAACAATGAAGAATCAAAAGGGCTACGAGCTACAATGATGTCTTCAAAGACTTTAATGCTATGATTCAATATTTATCTTCCGGGGTGACCTCCCTTAGGGGGAGATTGTTAGGAATACGTTTATTCATGTGAAGACTCGGTCACCCCGAGTGTAGTTTAGCATATTATAGCTCGTATTATTTATCATATTAGTTAGAATATAGTTTAGTATTAGTTAATATTTGTGGAGTCGGGTCGGGTCTTTACCCACTGTCAGCTCGCTCCACATCCCATTTTAGGGGGCGTTTCTATTGTAACTATAAATACCCTTTCCCACCCAAGGGAAAGGGTTGGACCTTTCATTCTAATCTAACCATTCACAAGTTTACTTCCAAAGGCTCCCATCTCTTTCTCTCTATAACTTCTCTCACTAGAAATATCTACATATAATCATCCTAAACACACAATCATCTATGTTCTTACATTGGAGTATACTACAGGAAGCTTGATGGAGTTTCAACAGCCTCCTTTGCCAACTCCCAGTTAATCTTGATGTTTTCATATTCATCATGACTCAAATTATAGTCATGGATATAAATTTTCTTTAGTAAGGGGGAACATGCAAGTATGAACTTTATTATGGCTATTTCATTCTCTGTTATAGGGAAAGAACGAAACACCACACTCTCAAGCTGCCCCCGGCTCATTGTGTTGCTGTCTAAATCAAATGAATCAATTTCCAAAGGTAGAACACTAAGCATGTATGAGGCCGGCAAAATGAGAGAGTATTGAGATGCGCAACCATTGGAATTTAAGATGATGTCTTTCATACATATGCCTTCAACTTACTATGTTTCTAGCATTTGCATCTTTGGAGACCCACGAATCATTTGAATGATAAATGAAACCATTTCATTATTCCCAAAATTGACCCCGGATAACTCAAGAATCTTGAGGGATACAAAGGCCACACAGACATTCATCGAGGAGGTACCTTCTGCCAAAAACTACAAAAGGTCGAATTTTCTTTAGTTTCAAAGATAACATTGCATAAGTATTACAAATTACTTTAACATTCTGTAATTTGAAGTGTAAAACAGAAATAGGTCTTACCTTGTAGTCCTGTAAATCCAAGGTAAGGGTCTCAAATTTTGGAAGAGTTGAGAAGTGAAAGATATTAGAAGTTGTGATTGTCATAGCATGGTTCTAAACACCGAATGACAAATTTTACTTCTTCAAATTGCTAAGATTTGCAATATCCCATACTCTCATCTAATTTGTAGTAGAACGATCCATTTTAAGAGACTCAAGCAAGGGACAACCAGCAACAAAGTCCCAAACTGTACCGCTATGAAAATTGACATAACATAATTCTAAGCCGGGTAGCTTTGGAAAACCCCTAAAACTTGTCAAAGTAGGAAAAGTGCAACAATGAAGTTCGAGATATTTCAACTCCATATGATAGTAAAGTTGGGTTGGAAACGTAACTGGTTCACCATACCAGTTTCGAATTGTGACCTCCTCAACTCCTACCCGAGCCAAAAACAAAAGCCACTCATGAATCTCTTCATAAATCAAGTCGTCTTATCCAAACAGCATTTTGGGCTCTATGGAGAACACAAACCTTCTTATTGGACCATTAAGCTGAAGTAAAAGCCTAGTAATATGCCTCCCATCAAAGTTCTTTGTTAAATAGTAAAACAAATCCTCATAAACTATGACATCGGTCAGCAAAGTTCACTTAAACCTCCAGCTTCTCGCTAAAGTACCGGTCCTCACCGCATCTTTTAGTGGCAAACGCTTCATAATATTAGTGGTCACTTTATCTGGCATTGTATTGTTGAAATTTGAGTTGGGTTTTTGAGTTCTGGAAATGAGTGTTTGGTTTTGGTTTTTGATTCCCTGGTGATGTTCTAGATAAGGGTTTGTGTAATTATGGTGTGTAAATAGGTTTGGTTAGTGGGTTAATTGGTTGTCCTGCCAATAATAAATAGCGTTTCAGAGAAGATAGGCTCAAGTTGCGAAGTAAAGTTCACAGTTTGTCCCTAAACTATCACTCTTGGGTTGATTAATTAAAGTGTAATCATAAAAGTGAATTACCTATTATACCCTTGCATATCTAACTAAAACTGTGCGTTGACCGAGACCAAACTAGTCAAGGGACGCAATTGGCCTCAAAAACCCATGTTTTGTATGCATGGTGATGATTTTTCCGAGTTTGGGGCCTCTGCGTCACTTTTGGGAAAGTTTAGGGACCAACGGTGTATTTTTGTCTAATAAAAATTAATGTTTCCTTTCTCATTCACTTATCCCCATACGCTGCAACTCTCTCTCTTTCTTTCTCTCTCTCTCTCTCTCTCTCTCTCTCTCTCTCTCACTCATATGTCGTCATCTTCATCTTCTGAACATCACAGATCTGAGTCCAACATCGATGACAACTAAAAACCAAATGGTCCCTAGCGTCCTTGAAGCCACACAGGTCTAGATCTCTTTTGTCTAAACATCAGAGTCAACGCATCAAAACAATAAGCTGATAAAGATTAAGGACGATTATATCTTGTTTTGGCCATGGTTCGACTGATAACGAAGAAAGAAGGGTCAACCTTCCTTGTTTACAATCTTTTCTTATAACATCAATCGGTCGACAAGCAAACCACAACCCAAACAACACACAAAAACTCAAAGAGTTTTCATTGTTAAATATCTTGTTGTATACCTCTGTTTTATACGCATTATGATATTGGAAATATTCGGAGTTTTCATTGTTAATAATCTTTTGATGTGAATTAATCTATATGCGTAAAAAGTTAAGGGGCCGTTTAGTTGGTGAAAAAATTTCTCAAATTTTCCGTCTCTAAATTCCTTGAGAAGGGGATGGTTTTTCTTCTCTAGAGAAGAGTTGAGAATTTTGAAAACGCGTTTAGTTGGAGTTATATTTTTCTTTTTTTTAAATGATAAAAAGATTACCTCAAGTTACGACGGTGGCAGCGACGGTCGGCGGTGGAGGATGACACGAGAGATTAGGGATAGAATGGTGTAAGTGTTTTTTTTTTTGGAGTTGAGAAAAAAAAACGAGAAAGAAAAAATTGAGAATGGTAGAATGAGATTTTCAATTTCCTAGCTAAGAGTAGTGTCAATATAGTTGTGGTCGTATACTAGTCGTATTGGTCGAACCCCATCAAGGGTTGTCCTCTTGTAGTCCTTAGTAGGCACTCACAACCCGCAAGGGAGAGTTGTCGTTGCTTTGGTTCAAGGTCGAACCAAGTAGGTTCACGTTGGCAACCTAGCCAAAACCACTAAACTAAAAAGAGTTTGGGTCTCATGTTTTGTCTATAACACTTGCGTCTTTTCGTTGAACTGATATAAACCACTCACAAACAGCGTCTCGAGTATAAATGGTATTGACTTTGTTTTGGTTAAACCGCAAAATGGCCGAGTCGAAAATTAGCAGGATTGATTTCGCTGAGACAAGGAGTAGTCTCGGCTTACCAATCTTGAATGCTCAAAACTTTATTGCTAAAACTTTCATTGGGCCAAATCCCACTCGTCAATAAATGTTGACTGTTTGAAATTGTCGAAGCCCATAATAAGCTTAAAAGAATTATAATTTGAATTTGGGCCACAGCCCATTCACTCTCTTAAAAACTAATGTAAATAAATTTGGTAATTTTTACGTATATCGACGCATTTCGTACTCGAGCTATTCCGCGACACAAGTTCGAATACATCCTACTTATATCTGCAACATTTTTTGCGTCACCTCTTATATCAAAATATAAAACGTACCTTACAACATAATGCTCTCGGAACGTATTTCAAAAACTGATAAAAAGGATACATATGAAATTAGACAAAAATACATCGTTGGTCCCTAAACTTTCCACAAAACATCGCATGGCACCCTAACTTTTAAAAATCGTCGCCTGGCGTCCAAACCTTGTGTTTTTAGGCCGATTGCGTCCCTTGACCATTTTTGGCTCGGTCAACGCACGTTTTTTGTTATAATATGAGGGGCATAATAGTCCAATCACATTATAACCAGTCCTACAAACCTGAGTTAACCCAACAGTTAACGTTAGAGACGATTCATGAAGTTTACTTTGCAACTTGAGCTTACCTTCTCTGATACGCTAGCTCATTTTGCGCGCGAATCAATAAACCCACCCACCAAAACCCATATGCCCACCATAATTACATAGACCTATTGAAAAACCAAATCCAAACAGATTAAACCTCATTTACTGAAAATCCAAGACAAAATCCAAGCCTTCATTTTTCATAACTCACCATGTCTTTTGGACGCAATGTTATGAATGACATGCCGGATTATATTAGCAATATGCCGGATAATGTTATCACCAATAGTTTGTGTGGAAAACTAGAAGGGGGGGTTGAATAGTTTTACGTCTTTTTAATTTTATTATGAAAACTTAGTTTAGTTTTAAAACCTTGTTTGCTTTTAAAACTTTGATTCAATCTTATGTGAACTCAAATCTTGAACAATATGAACAAGTATATCTAAGTATGAACAATAATAATAATGTAAGCTAAGTATGTGAAATCAACACATGCATAATATAAACAATTATAACTATATATAAGAGATAAGTACGTAATCGTTTATTTTATAATCCTTAGTTATATTTTGTATGAAAACTATACTTGATCGAAATGATCAATTATATGTATGTAACCTTTTTAGTTTGATTGTAAAAACTTTGTTTTGTGAATGAAACTTTCGTTTGATCTTTAAGTAAAATCAATACTAGCACTATATGAGCAACTATATATATACTTCTACGTCTACAAAAGTAATAACGATATAAGCAAGATAATACGTAAGATATGGAAAGATCTAACCGCGAGACAAAGGATTTATAGTGATTCGGCTACAAGGACACCTTCCTTGCCCTACTCCACTCCTCGAGTCATCTACTCGAGAGTTTTCTTCACTATGTCAACAAGCTCCTTATGGCGGAGAAACCTTACACACCAATATACACACCACAACTTCGTCACAACTTATTCACACCTTCTACACAACTTCTTCACACCTAGTCACTACTTAATCACAACACTACTTCTTCACACCTATCTATCTTCACAACTATCTACTACAAGCCTATCTTCTTCACACCAATTTACTTCACAACTAACAACTTCACACCTAGCTTCTTCACTATAATCTAATTCCTAACTTTTCTTCTTCACACCAAACAACTAACTAATCACACAATCAATATACCTAGTACAACTATCTACAATCACATATACACAACAATCTTCACAAAGAGTAATGTAAATAATCTTGATGATGCACCAACAACTTGTATGTGGAGGTCACAACAAGTTGTAATACTTCTTGTCTTGGGGGATAGAAGTATTCTTCTCTTGCACTTGAGAGGATGAAGTTTAAATCACTTTGAAACAAATAATTATACACTTATGATCAAAGGATTAAGAGAATAGAAATGTGGATCTAGAACAGAAAGTTTAGAAGCGCAAAAGGTGAGAAAATTCTCCGGGATGAACCAGTATTTATAGGGAGAAAAATACTGTTTGGGAGCGTGGCCGGTCACCTTAATTGAGTGCCGATCCCCTTAATAATTAAGGCGACCGCCTAGTATAATTAAGGGGGCCGCCTAATAAAAAAGATTTTTTCTTCAGATTTTTTGTCTTTTTGTGGGGGAGGTTTTTCCTGAAGAATGTAGCCGTTTTTTGGGTTGAAATTTGAATTCAAAATATTTATTTTGAATAAAACATTTCTTATAAATACAAAAATGTTTTGTATAAGTTTAAAAATGTTTGTCTCACTTTAATAAAATGTAAGGTTTGTAAAAATAAAAATTCCTTTGATCATAGAATGCAATAGACACTTTGTTTATTAATACCTTAAGTGATATAGATGCTAAAACAAATATTTACGACTAAATACTTGTGATGGATCTAAACACCTTGAACTTGTGTTAGATTGATACTTTGAATTATATCACTAAGTATGCGGAATCTACTTAGTAACACTTAGAAGTTTGATTGTGAGTAAGACAGTTGTATATAAACAATGTATGTAAACAAACTATTAGCTCCAATATTATTAATGATAATAATACGAGTGATCTTGATATCACTAGGGTTACACCTTGAAGCTCTAGAAAACGTATATCAAACCTTTAACCTAGGATCTCCTTTTATAGCACAAGGAGTCCCCTTCTACAAGATAAGTATAAAGCTAATAGAATAAGATATACAAAAGATCTATTCTATATTTATCTATAACACATTTCCTAACAGTTATCTAATAAGCAGTGGTAATATTTGTTCTTGCAGTGGTAATGAGTTTCCACTGTAAGTACAATCTTCTGCAGTTGTAACTTCTTCTCTTAGCCGTGGTAACTGTTAGTATAATTCCCAACAATCCTCCCCTAACTTATGATTAATACCTAAATCAATAAGTTTCTTCAAGTATACAACAACCATGAGGATATGGGAATTCTTCCAAACACTTATCTTCTTCTTCTTAACTCTTTATCAGCTTTCACACTTTGATCATAAATCCTTTGTATCAAATCATCTACAACTTGAGTTCTTTCCCAGCATCTAAGTTTCTATGACAACATCACTGTCAATACTCCAGCTCTCAATGGATATTCTTTCTCAGCCAGCATAAAGACATCAACTCCATCTTGAGTAGAAATATGATGCACAAAACTTGAATCATAGAATTTCCACAAGGTTCTTGTACCATGAGCTTCAAATCTCCAATATCTATCACTTGGATCAGGTTCATATAATCTTCTGAAGTGAACCCATAACTCCTTAGCTTTGACATCAACAAGTTCATACTTCTTACACTGATCTTGAACAATTCTCCACAAGGTATCCAAATCTTCTCTATCACAAGATCTAACAATATCTTCAAAATCTCTGCAAATATTTGTGATACTTCCAGTTCTGATGATCTTCCAAGCTACACAAAAACTATCAGAAAATATTTCCCAACCAACTATTGGATATCTTGCTTGTAGAGGTTCAATATTAAGTACATCAGTCTCTATAAACACCATATTTGTAACTTGCTCTTCTGTCAACTTGCTAGGACCTTCTTCTGCTTGAGATGATTTCTGAGTCTTCAACTTCTTTGCTTCTTTTGATTCATGACTCACTCCAGTCCTTTTTGCCTTCAATGTTATTGGTTCTTGATCCATTGGAATGAATTTACTATCTTGTCTTTTGATTTTGTAATAAATTCCTTTAATCTGATCATGTGACATTCCTTTGAATTGAGCCATCTTCATATTACCAACATGGCAACAAAAAGTCTTCATCTCAGCAATGATCTGTGCCTTTGTAGGTTTTCTTGGCTTCTTTTGACCTTTTCTAACATCCCCAATGATTTCATCAAGAGCCTGCTGATTCTTCATCTGAATGAAAATTTTAAGTTGAGCAGACCTTTGTTCTTCATTCAAGGTTGTATTAGCAATTAGTTCAATGGCCTTCTTCCTGATTATTTGATCATTGTTAATCAAGTAATCAATCTCATCTTCTGTAGGCACATAAGTAAACAATGGAGGTTTCTCATGCATGATCATAGGTGAAACAACTGAAAGTGGTTGTGCCATTACTGCTTCAAGTTTATCTAACCTAGTTGCTTCCATAAAGCTAGCAACTTCATATTCTTTAAGCTTTTTCTTTCTTTCATACTCTTCAGCTTGTTGTTGCTCTGCTAATCTTGCATCAAAATCAATCTGAGCTTGTTCAAACTTAGAAATCTTTCTTGACTCTTGATCTGAAGCAATTACAATAGCCTTTCCTTTAACTGATCTTATTCTGGCAGCTTCTTCCTCTGCAGTTGTAACTTTTTGAGTAGCAGTGGTAACCTTTTCTCTTGCAGTGGGAAAAGATTGATCAGTGGGAACTTGTTCTGCTTCAGTGGAAATTGGTTGAGCAGTTCCAACTAAATCATCAAGGTTAAAACCTGCATCAGCATCCATATCTTCAAAATCCAATTTCCTCCCCTCAGTCTCAGCTACATCATCTTTTGCTTGAGTGGAAATTGTTCTGCTTTAGTGGGAACTTGTTCTGCTTCAGTGGAAATTGGTTGAGCAGTTCCAACTAAATCATCAAGGTTAAAACCTGCATCAGCATCCATATCTTCAAAATCCAATTTCCTCCCCTCAGTCTCAGCTACATCATCTTTTGCTTGAGCATTATCAGAATCATTGAGCTCAGCAAAATCTTTATCAAAATTTTTACTCCTCCCCTCAAGCTCTGCATCTATTTTCCTCCCCTTTTTAGAAGAATCTCCCAAAACTTTAGTAGAACTTGCAGAAAACTCATCTGAAGGTGAAGATGATGATGATACAACCTGAGATCTTTGCTTCTTGAGATTCTCAACTTCATTCTGCAATCTTTGAATCTCATCCTTCAATGTCTTCAGCTCTGTGGCATATTGTTCTTTGGTCTGTGCCAGGTCTTTCTCCAGAGCTTGAACCTGCTTGACTAATTTGGTACAAATGTCCATCAATTCATTTTGTTGCACACTACCTTCATCACTTCCAACTGTGTAACCTGCTGGGAGAGGTGAATCATGAGGCATTGATTCAGGCTCTTCTCTAGTTGGACTAGGATTAAGCCTTGAACCACCACTGCTTGTTCCTAAACCAAAAGGCTCTGCAACATGCAATGTTGAGATGAGAGAAGTTGGCTGTTTAGACCTCCTCTCATAAGTGTGAGTGACTGCAGGGGTATGTTGAATTGGTGGAACAACAATAGTGGGTGTGTTTTGAGATGCAGCTGGGATTGGTGCATCCTCACCCTGTACTTGAGAAATTTTAGCAAGCATTTGAAGGAAAAGTGGATGAACCTCCCCATTCTAAAGTTATGAAGCCTTAGACATATTTTGAAAAACTTTTGGCTTAAGAGTGGAAGGTTCATAAATTCTTTTGTGAGGGTGCAGTTGAAACTCATTTAACACTGCTTGCACAAACCTTGGATACATCAAAAATTTATATTGACTCTTTACATTGCCTTTCATATTATTGAAAATAAACTTTGAAAAATTGAAAGTCCTATCTGTTGCCAAACAAACCAAAGGATAAGCCATGGTTGATGCAAATTGTTCATAAGATGTTTTCTTAGGACTTAGGCAATGTAAAAGAGTATGAATTAAAAATCTCCAATGGGGACAAAAACATCCTTTTCTAAAAGTGACTTTTTGTTCAGATGTATCATACCCCATTAAAGCAATATTGGCAAAAATATCTGAATTGGGTAATGTGATGATACCATTGAGATCATCCAATTGGAGAATTCTCCTCAAGGATGACTCAGTAACATCAATAGTTACCCCATCAACTGTGGCTCTTAGAGCATCCACAGATTCTTGTGTGTCTCCCTGTTCAAGAGTTATGGACTCCACAGTGTTCCAGAACTGTTTGATATGAGAGACATAGATTGTGGGATTAATAGTAAAGGCATACCTTATATGAGTTGTGTTTAGAAAATCCACAATCTGATGAAAAACAGGGCCACTCTTCTCGTTCGACTTTTGTAAGTAGGCCACTTGGTTGTGCTCCTCGAAAAATTTTAGAATCGCCATGATATTTGTGAAAAAGAGAATAAAAGTGTTAGTAATCAAGATAAAAAGCAAGCCGTGTGATAATGTATTTATACTAATAGGGTTTGAGGAGATACACAATGTGAATTATCTTTAGAAAGAATTATCTTTGGAAAAAGAATAATTTATAATAAGTAAGTAGATAATTCACAAAAGATTTTACCCTATTAATAAGGAATGACGGTTATTTTTACAAAGGCTAGTAAAAAATGGATTACTGACACAACAGTTGTAACGGCTAGTTCATCAGTGGAAAAATAACTCTTGCAGTGGTAACTAATGAACTAGCAGTGGTAAAATTTTCACAACATATCAAAGTGCAGTGGTTAATAAAACATGAAAATTTGCTGCTCTTATCATAGTTTTTAGCAAACTACCAGCTATCAACGGATTTAATATGTCTTTACCATTAGCCGTTTGCTATGGACTAGCCAACTCTTGATCACATGGATGTATGGTAAGTTGATAACCTATTTTTTGGTAAACTATCAACCATAAACGGATTTGTTAAGTCTTTACCAGTAGCCGTTTGCTCTGGACTAGTTGATTCTTATTTGGATTAGACATGGTGAATCAATAACCATTTGTTGTGTGTCCATTATACACACCTTATTACTCCAATGATTCCAATAATATGGGTTGTATTCAGCAACTCAACTTAACCCATAAAACTTAACCCAAAGTAACTTTTTAACCAAGCTACTATTCACAAAAATATCTTCCAAAAGTCAACCCGATAATAACCAAATTTACTCCTCCAACCTACCAAAACAAGTAGGAGTAAATATCCTTCATTAATTAGAATTCGACCTTGACTTTGCATATAAAAACGGGCTCAACATCTTTTATCTTTCATCAACAATCTTCTTCAATAAACACAAACCCAAAAAATCATCATGAGTTGGTTTCCATTAATTTACATCTCCTCTGATGACTCTTCTGATGAGGAAATCAGTTACTACTCAGACTCTGAAGAACTCTCTGCTGGATGGAGTGGATATTTTCCACCAAGTGCTGCAACTGCTACATCTTCAAGCATGAAGCCCAATAAGAAGATATCAGCTGATCCTGCTCCATCTCTAGAGTTTTATTCAAGCTCTTCATCTGATGATGACATTGATCCAACCTTTGATCTTTCTAAAGAACTCCCAAAGGCCCTCACCACAACATTGACAACTGCAATAAACAACATGAAGTGGCCAACTGTAGACAAGCCTACTCAAGCACCAAGGCCTCCCAAGCAAGTTCTGGGACTTGCTTGTCCAAGGAAACAACTCTCTTTTGATGACAAGAGAAAGAAAATTTCCAAGGGCAAGCATCAGTATGAGAGAAAAGGAAAGAAACCTATGGAGTAGATGTTAGGTTGTAGGTTCATGTCAGATGTAATGGTTTTCTGTTTTGGTGACAATATTTTGTTGATGGTTGTGATGTACTCTTATTTATAATCAATAAAAGTACTCTTTTCTGCTTTCTATTATCACCAATCTTTCCACTGTTGTATGTTAATTACCACTGTGCTCTTGATAACTCTGCATACAAGTTAGTAGAAAACCATACATACAATACAAACAATATGAGTACCTAAAAAGTATCCTGCAACACTGAAAAGTATTTAGACATCAAAAATTTATGGATTAAGCATTCCAATACCTGTTACCAAGTATTGAAACCTACCCACATCAAGCCCTTTTGTTAATAAATCAGCATAATTGTCATCAGTATGAATCTTGACAACATTAATAAGCTTTTTCTCAAAACAATCTCTAATAAAGTGATGTCTAATTTCAATATGTTTAGTTTTAGTGTGTTGCACAAGATTTTTAATAATGCATATGGTACTACTATTGTCTATATAGATAATGGTGTTCATGAAATTGTACCCATAGTCCAATAATTGATTCTGAAGCCAAAGGATCTGAGCACAACAACTAGCAGCTGCAACATATTCTGCTTCAGTGGTTGAAGTAGCCACCATAGTTTGCTTCTTGCACTGCCATGACACCAATCTACATCCAAGAAATTGACATCCTCCAGTAGTTGATCTTCTATCCAAACTTGCACCAGCATAGTCACTATCTGAGTATGTGATCAATTCCATTGGAGAGTCTCTTGGATACCATAATCCAAGATTAGGATAAGTCTTCAAGTACCTAAAAATCTTTTCCACTGCTGTCATATGTGATGTCTTTGGAGTCACTTGAAATCTTGCACAAGCACATACAGCAAACATAATGTCTGGCCTTGATGAAGTAAGATACATCAAAGAACCAATCATAGATCTGTAAGTGTAAACATCAACATTAGCACCACTAGCATTCTTCAACAATAAGTGAGTGGTCTTGTCAGCAGGGGTATTGGAAGATTTTGCATCAGTAAACTTGAACTTCTTAATAATCTCAGCCACATACTTGTCTTGGCTGATAAATATGCCTTCCTTACTCTGTTGTACTTGTAGCCCCAAAAAGAATGTAAGTTCTCCCATAGAACTCATTTGAAATTCATCTTTCATCAGCTTCTCAAACTCTTTGCACATCTCTTGTTTAGTAGATCCAAAGATAATATCATCAACATATACTTGCACAAGTAGGATATCACCCTTGTCTTTTTTGATGAACAAAGTTTGATCAATTTTACCTCTATGAAACCCATTATTCAACAAATAATTAGCTAAGGTTTCATACCACTTCCTTGGAGCCTGATGTAAGCCATAAAGAGCCTTAACCACTTTGTAAACTTTATTTGGGTGTTGAGGATCTTCAAAGCCTGGAGGTTGAGAGACATATACCTCCTCATCAATAGTTACATACAGAAAGGCACTCTTAACATCCATTTGATAGACTGTAAAGCCCATAAATGATGCATAGGCTAAGAACAATCTAATAGCCTCAATCCTTGCAACAGGAGCAAACACTTCTTCATAATCAATACCCTCCTCTTGAGTGTATCCTTGAGCAACCAATCTAGCTTTGTTCCTGATTACAATGCCTCTTTCATCTTTCTTGTTTCTGAAAACCCATTTAGTACCAATGACCTTCATACCAGTAGGCAAGTAACAAAGAACCCAAACCTTTTGAAGCTTAAACTGCAGCAACTCATCTTGCATAGCTTCAACCCAGCTAGATTCTCCTAGAGCCATATACACATTCTTAGGCTCCACCTGTGAGAGAAAGCAGAAAAACAAACACTCATTCTTCTTACTATGTTTCTTGGACTCATACACTTCACTTATGAACCCATGAATATCATCTTTCTTTGTCTGTCTTCTAGTCTTCACACCTGATTGAAGTTCAACAATAACATTATCAATTGGATGCACTTTGTTAATTGTAGACTGTGATGTGCTAGGAATATCATATGTTGTAGGCATGTTTGAGATCTCTACATCATCACTTGGTGATTCCTGAGAAGTATGATCCACATTTGGGCTTACAGTGGACACTTCTGGTGTAGCAGTGGGAATTGAGTTACCACTTCTAGTAGGAATTTCTTTATTCACTCCATCTGCATCACTTGGTTTTTCAGAATTATCACCAAAGTCCCAAAGTGGCATAACAATTTGATCTTCATCATCTTTGCAAGCTTCATCTTCATCAATGAATTCTTCTGAATCTTCAAGATCTTTGTCTCCAGTACTTGAAGTGAGAGGAACATAATTCATTATATTTGATAATGTTTCAAGATCAAATAGCCAATCTGGTCCAGAACCTGCCATGTTTGCTTTATTTTCAAAAAACTGAACATGCAAGTTCTCTTCAATCTTCTTTGTTCTTAAGTTATAGTCTCTAAAAGCCTTGCGAACCATAGAGTATCCAACGAAGAAGCCTTCATCTGACTTTTCTTCAAATTTACCCAGATGATCAATGGTATTGAGAATAGTAACATGACACCCAAATGGCCTCATAAACTCCAAAGTAGGAGGTCTTCCTCTGAACAACTCATAAGGTGTCTTGTTCTTTGTTTTGACCACTAAAACCCTATTCTGAATGTAACAAGCAGTGTTAACTGCTTCAGCCCAAAAAGTCACTGGAAGCTTGGAATCAGCTAACATGGTTCTAGCAGCCTCAATTAGTGTTCTATTTCTTCTTTCTGCAACTCCATTTTGTTGAGGAGTTCTTGCAACACTAAATTCTCTTTTAATACCTTTGCTCTGCAGAAATCATCCATAACTTTATTCTTGAACTCTGTCCCATTGTCACACCTGATGATCTTGATTTTCTTTTCAAATTGATTTTCAACCTGAGTGATGAATGTCTTAAGGATGCCTGTGGTTTCATCCTTGGTACTCAAAAAGAAAACCCATGTGAATCTACTGAAATCATCAGTCACAACTAGACAATACTTCTTCAAATTGATGCTGCTCACAGAGGTAGGACCAAACAAGTCCATATGCAGCATAAAGAGTGGATGATTGATTGAATTGAATGCCTTGGTCTTGCATGAAGCTCTGTGTTGCTTTCCTTTGAGACAGGCAACACAAGTTTGGTCATTTTTAAATCTTTTCTCTGGTAATCCTCTGACAAGTCCATCTTTCACAATCTTGTTGATGGTCTTGAAGTTAACATGACCAAGTCTTTTATGCCAAAGCATTGATTCATCCAAAGTGGCTTTAGCAAGCAAGCAAGTAACATCATTATTAGCCACTATGTTCTGCATGTCAATGCTATACAAATTTCCTTTTCTAGGGATTTTAAGCAAAATGTCACATTCATCAGGAAGCTTGTAATCCTTAGATAAGATATAGCATTCATCTTCTGTGAATAGAACTCTATGCTTTTTGTCACACATCTGTGACACACTAAAGAGGTTGTACTTGAGTTCTTTCACATACTGCACATCTTCAAAGTCAATGTTTCCAGCCTTGATTGTTCCTTTGCCAGAAACTTTGCCACCAATTCCTCCTCCAAAGCTGACAAATTGTCCATCATAAGGTTGAAAGTCTGAAAGATAGGACTTATTGCCAGTCATGTGCCTGGAACATCCACTGTCTGAGTATCCTTGATCATTAGAAGTCTTTGAATGTCCCTGCACACAAAATAAAGGAATTAGTTCCTTTTGGGGACACAAGCCACAAATGACTTGGATCTGCCTCGTGTATCAATATAATTATATCTATCAAAGGTCATTGATACACCATTGGGATTGTTTGAGGTGATGGTTCCTTTTGGTTTCCATTCCCAACGTGCTGAGGCCTTAACAACATTTCCCATATTTACCCTTTTCTTGTTAATAGACCTACCAGTGGTAACCTTTGGCCTTGCAGTGGTAACTGCTGCCTTAGCAGTGGAAACTGCTGGCTTAGAAATTTTAGGTACCCACTTCTGAGTATTGTTAACTTTCTTTTCAAAATTGGTCTTTTTCCCTGTTTGAGTAGATTTAACAAAAGTAGTAACAGGGGGCTTAGGGTAAACTCTGTTTTTATTTCTGGCAGTGGCAACTGCTGGTCTAGCAGTGGAAACTACTGGTCTAGCAGTGGAAATTGGTTTAATGCCAGAATGAAGCAAAACAGACCTGGGAATCATCTTGCTAAGTGGATTTGGGTGAGTTAAGTTATTAGCATTTTGTCCATTCATCCTAGTATTCCCAAACACTTCCCTTCTTCCCAAGTGGTAGGTACAGCTATAAGACAAATGGTCAAAGCTACCACATATATGACAGGGTTTGTTATTGAACACAAAGTCAGTACCAAATTGCCTGGATTAAACATGATTCCAACTCCTCATATTACCCCTAGGAGTTGGTGACCGACTTCTGTACATCTCTGCATATCTAGTAGTGGGCCTAGTGAAATTAGGTTTTGACCTAGGCTTCTCTTTGACTACATCAGGAATACTTCTGTTAACCTCCACTTTAACATTCTCAGGAACACTAGGTTTAGACTCAACATTTAAATTTTCATCTTTAAGAGATGAGTCACTAGCACTATCAAATACATCAACCTCAACCTGAACCTTTTCAATTTCAACTGGTTTAACAAATTTTGGTCCATAGGTCATAGGTGGTTCCTGGAATTCTTCTAAACCTGTGTGAGCTAATCAATGCCAGGAGGTGATGGAATACCTCTTAGAGGTGGTGGAACTGTTTTGTATCCAAGTCCTGATTTGGCCTTGCTCACAATTTGGGCTTCCCAAATTTTATCAATACACTTGGATTGATGATCCAGTGTTTGCTTAGTTATCATTATATTCTCACTAGCCACTTTAACCTTTTCTAGTTCTTCTCTAAGAACCTTATTGACAGCAACCTGATAATCTAAGTCTCTTCTTAATACTGCAATATCATCATTGAACTTAGATTCATTTGCCCTATAATGCTCTAATTGAGTTTCTAAAACTCCTAGGCCTCTTTTATGATTTGCTAAGTTATAGTTAGTATGAGTTAACTCTATGTGTTGCTCATTAAATTGTGCTTTAAGTTTCTCATACTCTTTTAAGACCTTACAAGATTTAGAACAAGCATTATCAATTTGTACCTCAGAGTCAGAAAAAGCCATTAGTGCAAGCTCTGTAGCAACCATTGCAGACTCTGAATCATCATCCTCTTCCATAGTCATAAAACTCCAATCAAAGCTCATTTCATCAATGGCCAATACCCCCTTTGGCTCATCAGTAGTAGGTTCCTTCTTCTTGTCCTGCTTGTACCAAGTTGACCTGTTGTTAGACTTCCTTGGCTTCCTACACTCTCTGGCAAAGTGCCCCTTCTTATGACAATTGTAGCACTCCACCTTCTTTTTATCAAAACCTACTATTTCATTGCCACTGATGTTTATCTTTCTTCCAGTCTTCTTCCAAAACTTCTTTGTCCTTAAGCTTAGTAATGCCACTTGCCATTTAATGTCCATCTCCTCCATATCATCTTCATCAATTTGATCCAGATCCTCATGATTGAGGATTGAACCACCCACTTGACTTGATATAAAGGCATAAAAAGTAGTATCACTAAGCCCTGCAATTTGTCTCTTTGAGCTACCAGTGGAAACACTTCCACTACCAGTGGAAACAACAATGTTAGCACTGTCATCATCACTATCACTTTCTTCATCTAAACTATCATCAAGAGATGATGATATGAGTGCTACACTTCCTGAACTTGAGCTTATCTTGCCAGCTTTCTTTAATCTTTGTTCAATAACCTTGAAATTATTGTACAAGTCATTAAGTTTCATGGTCTCCAATTCTGGCTTATCTTCCCACACAGCAACATTGGTTCCAAACTCAGAGGGTAAGCTTCTTAAGAACTTTAGATTGACGTCTTCCCTTTCCACCTCAATTCCAAAAACAGTGAGTTGAGTAAAAATCTTTTGTAGCCTTGTGAAGATGCTATCAAGAGATTCATTACTTGATGAACCAAAGTTTTCATAAGTCTACTTCAGCAAGGTCTTTTGAGTCTTCTTGGTTGAATCATTACCACCAAAAACTTCACAGATCTCATCAAAGAGAGTCTTTGCAGTCTTGTACTTGCTGAATGCTAGAACTTGGTCTCTGGGAAGTGTCATCAGCAACAAACCTCTGGCCTTGAGGTCATTCTTCAACTGAAGTCTTTCATCATTAGTAACAGGTCCAGTGTTGACTTTAATTACTTCCTTGCCACCAATCATCTCTGAAGTAGAACTTGGTTTGAAAGAATTTCCAACCATAATGATCTCCCAGAGTGTGTAGTCTTAGACCATAAAGAATTGTTCTATCATTAGCCTCCACATCTCAAAGTCATTCAACTTAAGCTTTGGAAGCTTAGCAGCAATGTTTGAGTTACTGGTTTCTGTCTCCATTGATTCTTCTGAGTGAACTTGAGTCTTCTAAATCAAAGTATCAAAGCCTGGCTCTGATACCACTTGAATGGATCTAAACACCTTGAACTTGTGTTAGATTGATACTTTGAATTATATCACTAAGTATGCGGAATCTACTTAGTAACACTTAGAAGTTTGATTGTCAGTAAGACAGTTGTATATAAACAATGTATGTAAACAAACTATTAGCTCCAATATTATTAATGATAATAATACGAGTGATCTTGATATCACTAGGGTTACACCTTGAAGCTCTAGAAAACGTATATCAAACCTTTAACCTAGGATCTCCTTTTATAGCACAAGGAGTCCTCTTCTACAAGATAAGTATAAAGCTAATAGAATAAGATATACACAAGATCTGTTCTATATTTATCTATAACACGTTTCCTAATAGTTATCTAATAAGCAGTGGTAATATTTGTTCTTGCAGTGGTAATGAGTTTCCACTGCAAGTATAATCTTCTGCAGTTGTAACTTCTTCTCTTAGCCGTGGTAACTGTTAGTATAATTCCCAACAACTTTTTTACGTCATAATTTGTAGTTCAATGAGTTTACGTTTTGTGATTATCAAAACATAGAGATATCGATATATGTTAATAATGTTTTTAGGCATTATTTATATCAACAATCTCCCCCTTTTTGATGATTACAAAACGTCAACTAATCAAGTCTAAAAATTAATTTTTAGACATGTATTTAGTGAGTTTATATTCACTTCTCCCCCTTTTTGTAGAATCAAAAAGGTTATGCCGACTAGCTTCATAAATGAAGTTAGACGGGATGAAAGTTCCCCTTGATGTGTGCTCCCCCTCGTTCGATGGCACCAAGGGATCGAGATATGGAATGCTCGCAAGAAAAATATTAGAAGCACAAGCATATATAGAAGAATATGCAATATACAAATAACAAGCATAGCAAACAAATACTAAGGATACATAACAATTAATTCAAAGAGATTATGTTAAAGATCCTAATTTGCCAAAGAGAGCCATCGGACTTACTTGTAACAAAAGGTTGGTTGATTCGTATTTGAAAGTGAAAATCATAAGCATATAGTATGCTTAGATGGTTGATGATGGAGTGTTTGGAATGAAGATGGTTGAGTTAGGGTGAGGTTGTTGGATTAATGGAGGTATATGTTTGGGTCATGAATGTTGGAGAGTTTGGTTGTGGAGAGTTTGTAGCGGAAGAGGTTGATTAAGGTTTTGGATGTTGTTCAAGTGAGGGTATTGGATGTGATCTAGTGAGAAGATATTCAATCCAAGTGAAGTGTTCATTGAATGCAATGGTTTTTAGGAGAAAGATGCAACAAGGTCAATTGTTGACATGCTTCTCAAGTTGATTTATGTTGTGTGGTGATGAGGGTGATCTAGATGAAGGTGGATCCAAATTGCATTGAGCAAGATGTAAGGCTAAAAGATCACTAAGCTCATGGGATTCTATTAGCGCCTCAACGAACATTAAGTGTTCGGAGGAAGGTGATGGTGGTGGAGCATGATAGTTGTCTTGGGTGAGGGTTTGAACATGTAACATAGGAATGGCATGTGAAGTTGTAGGATGTGGTGGTGATACTCTTGGTGGTGGAGACATGTTTGAGCTTGGGTAATCATGAAAACATGATATGGGTGGAAGAGATGATTCATGAGTGGATGGTGTTTTTGTTGAATGAGCAACATGTAAAATGTTGGTAATGAGGTTGGGATTATTGTTTTGGGATTGTGCATGCTCATCATAAGAAGGAGCATTAGTGGAAGCACGAATGGATGATTTGTTGTTAAATGGATCATTTGTGTGAGAGTGAGGTTTAGGTGTTGGTTGATTATGAACAACATCACTTGAGTTGTGAAAAGATTATGAGGTTTGAGTGTAATGTAGAAGGATATGGGTGAGTAAAGGTTTTTGATATGTAATGTTGGTGAGAAGGAGAGTGAGGTGTTAGGTATGTAATGTTGAAGACATAGGAGGAATTTGGTGTTGGATGTTTGACAACATCATTTGGTTTGACGGGCTTTTAATGGAAGTTAGGCTTTCTTCTCCAAACGGGTTATTTGGTGGTTTTGGTTTAATGAGAGAGGTCCTGAAGAGATGAGTATAGATTGAGAGGAATGAGAGTGTTTATAATGTAGGATTGGTGGGATTAAGGATGTATAAATTTTGATAGAAGGTTTAGGATAAAATAGGTTTATGAATTTTGGGAAGTGTAGGATGAAATGGGCTAAAAAGTAGAAAAAGGAAACAACACCTTCGACCATCAGATGGCCGATCCCCTTAATTGGAGGCCGGTCCCCTTAATAATTAAGGGGGCCGCCTTATGATTTAAGGGGGCCGCCCATCTGGTGATTCCCAGATTTCCAGAAAAGGGTTTTTGGTAGTGAATTGCAGAAAGTTTGTGTTTTTGGTTTCAAACAAGTCCAACTCTTTGAGGCAATTAAGCATATACTAATTATGTAGGCAATTATGTAGCCAAAGCATGTTAATCAAAGAGATTATGTAAACAAGCAATTTCATCTAGCATGCAAACATACTCATCAAGCAAGTAAAATATAAGTGCTAGGAAACAATAAGCAACATCAAATATTTCATAACTACATAACTAGGAGGATTAATCCTAATGTGTATCAATGTGCAATAAGTGGGTAGTTATGATAGCATGGATTTCTAGACTTGTTACAAACAAAGTCTTAATGAACAAACCATGGTCCTCTTGATTTGATTTAGTTCACTTATAAGTGTCATCTATACTACATATAAAGGAGAAATGGTCAATCTTGAAAAAATGGTCAATCTTGAAAAGTGGAAATCTTGAAAAATCTTATAAAAGGAAATTATGAAATATAATTAATACTATTATTAAAACACCCCATTACTTAAAAGTACAATGATTTATTCACATTGTACAACCAATTAAAAATATATCTATCAAATTAAATAAAACCAATTAATACAATCCACAAACCGGGTTGACCCGGGACGCTTCAAACCAAACGGGTTGAACCGGTTTAATTTGACCCGTTTTCGACCCAACCTAGCAAGTTGACCCAATTTAAATCGACCAATTTTTCGATCGGAACGGTTCACCCGGTTGAACCACCTGGGTCGAACCGGGTTTTAAGACATTATGTTTAATTCCTAAATATTCAAACTTTTATTATTTTTCATTTATAACCTATAAACTTTTTTTGATGAATAAACTATTTGTCGCTATAAAGAATGTATGGTCAAATCTTGAAAAGTGAAATCTTGAAAGTTAAAGGTGCGAAAAATGCATAGTATAATTAATACTCTTATTAAAACACTCCATAACTTTAAAGTATAATAATTTATTCACATTGTACAACCAATTAAAAGTATATATATCAAATTAAAAACAATCAATCAAAACACCCCTTACTAAAAAATACAATAAAATTTTCACAATGTACAATTTAAACAAGCTACAACATAATCTAAATATAAAATAATTAACACACTAACTAATGTTATTTTACACATTATACAAATTAATAAAACACACAAAGCTTCATACAAGCTAACAAGATGATGGTACATATAGTTTTGAAAAACATATATTTCAACCGGTTCAACCGGGAACCGGTGTCGCCACCGGTTCGTCTAACTAATAAAAACCATACAAAAACATATATTTCAAAATGAAACTATTAATACACATTGAAAACCGAGTTGACCTGGGACGCTTCAAACCCGGCTGGTTGACCCGGTTTAATTTGACCTGTTTTCGACCCAACCCGTCGGGTTCACTCAATTTAAATCGACCCATTTTTTGTCCAAAACGGGTCGAACCGGGTTTCAAAACATTATGTTTAATCTCTAAATCTTCAAACTTTTATTATTTTTCGTTTATAACCCATAAACTTTTTTTTATCACTAAACGATCTGTCGCTATAAAATCCCGTTGCTATGCACGGGTACTCGTCTAGTCAATTCAATGTCTGTTTCAATTCATCAAATAAATTCAACTATTCAAAATAACACACAAAAAGGCCATACGATCTCGACCCAGTACCAGTCATCTTCAAAAATAAGTTACGATTTTTTAATTGAAATCATGTGACTCCATCTTCATAATCAACCCTAAGATCTCGACATGATCTATGCAGTGGGTTTTTACTAAAGAGTCTTCAAATCGGTAATTATCTCTTTATTTGTGCATATTCAATTTAATATGTTTGAAATTTAATATATTTGCTTTGATGTGTATTGGTTTTTTAATAATCAATTTTATTTTGTTTTGATTAATTTATAATAGATTTTGCATTGATTTTGATTAATTATAATTCAATTGTGTTTAACATATGTAATTGTTTGCAAATGTGCACATGTATAATTATTACTTCTGTTAGTGTGATTTCATTTTTTTAATGGGTTTATGGGATTTCAGTTTTTTGGTTTTGAACTTTTGATTTGAATCACATAATAAATCAGTTGTGACAAATGTTTTTTTATATCCGTATGAATTGCAAAACTAAAATTTTCATTTTGTTCGGTTGTTTATTCTTCAGAGGTTGGATTTGAATGATAGCACTTATATGCATCGAAAAAAATGGGTACTTCGCGTAGATCATTTGCAATATTCTTCCTGGAATGTCCTTTACTAATTCTATTTTATGATTATTTAATCTCTAGATTATCCTTTAGCTATTATTTCGGATTGCAAGTTTATTTTGCACTTAACATGTTTGATGAAATGTATGTGTAGTATTACATGTTTTATTATATAACTAATAATAATTAAAGGAACAACGGCACACATTAAGTATTATGAGTTGTTTTGTTCAGGCTATGTGGCGACAATATGCTTCCTTGGAAGAATGTGGGGACACTTCTGAATACGAAGACTGGCAGAACTGTTTGCAATAGTAGGAACTTAAACGGGGTAATCACTTTTGAAAGCTATCTTATATTGGAACCGTAATGTTTTATTTTCAAACTTTATTTGTCATTTAATATAAATATATAATTGTGCAGGCATTCCACATGTTAGGGTGAGAAGCTAATATATTATGAATTTTGTCGAGATGGTTAGGGTACCGGTGCGGATATCGATGGAGATGAACAAGACAAACTGTGTCTGTCTTTGAGGCTTTTATCCAACGAATTTTACCTCGATAAGGTTAGAATTTCAGTTCGTATAAAGCCTTTCAATTTTGTACCAATATAAACGTGTCTTATATAGAATCGTTATTTCCAATGAACAACCTTCGGTTTGTTCGAAGTGATTAGTGATTGGTTTTATTTGTTTGGTTACATCTGTTGGTCACATTTATGGATTGCGTTTTGGGCAAGATTGATGGTTGCGTTTGCAAAATGCGGATATGATCTTTAATGTCTTTTATTGCGTTCAATCACTTCCATTTTAAGGGTTTCTATCAGACAAAAACAAAGCACAGGCTACTTACATGGGTTTATTCTTTGGGTACACAACTAAAAATTCACTAACAAAATGCTCTACAATGGTGCTACACCTGATATTGTGAGACAAATTTCAAAATTGATAATTAAGGCGATGAAACTCTTTCGAGCATGCCAATGTCGATCTCCCATCAAGATTCTTACTAACGGGTATATAAAATACTAACACCAATAGTCTTCCCATGTATTTCTCTTTAGGCATGGATATCTTTTATGTATATTGACACACATGAGCTTTTATGTGTGTTATTAGGTCCAAAAATGCTAACCAAAAGAGAACCAGCCCAGGCTATCTCTGATTGCTATCTCCAATCAACTGTCATCTTGGTGAAACTTTAGAAAAAGTTGTGGTTGCGGCTGCATGCAAAGTTGTTGAGTCAGAAAACAAGTCATTTGTAGAATTGTAGCAGCAGAAGCTGTCAAAGAACTCGAAAGAGTGACCAAAATGGTTGAAGAAGTTGAAGCCTTCCTACTCGAAAGATGTAAGTTCCACATCCCTTATCCTCAACCCCTTCCCCCTCTTTTGTTGTGCATAAATTAGTCTGTGGACTGATAACCTTAACATAATGAAGCAGACCAGCTAGACCAAACCGGTACCATCCATAAATTTGTTTTGGTCCTTGCTTAAAGATTTTGGATAGCATTTCTTGGTTTCTGTTTGGAATCATTAGGTAGTTGATTCAATTTACCAAATAGGCTCAGAAAATGTTCAATAAAGTCTAGGGTTACCTATTTGATTTAATACGTTGGTATGTAAATTTAGCTATTTTTAATGACGTTGTGCTACTGAGGTGGCGGATTCTGTGTCAAAGGATTGACTATTTATGGAATGGTATTATAAAAGAACCTGGAAACTTGACAATAAAACTGAAGAACATCCACAACTTCTTCACTACATAATATTGAAAATAGGTTTGTGCCACTGAAAAATGTCCAATGCCCAACGCTTTTATAGGGAAAGTCTCCTTCCCTCTTTTTTGAGCGAGCTACAGGTGCCACAGTTTGACCCATTTATTTATGAATAGGTTTAATACGGTTTATTATGACGGTTAAAATATAGCCAATATCTGACCGTGGAAGTATTGTAAAGGTAGAATTGAGTAGCCATAATGTCCCGGATATTCAATATGAATCTACAGTCTTTCTTTATAAATCTTATTTGATTTTAGTATATTTTTTTTTATGGTCTTCATTTTGGGTTTATCATGTCGGGTTGATTTAGGTTTTGAATGTAAAAAGAATGGCCCTAACCTGATCACCCGAAAGGGATTGGGTTACCGGGTTTGAGTTATTTCAAGTCGTGTTTAGTAATTAATAGTGTAC
Organism: Artemisia argyi; assembly: GCA_030686995.1. Taxonomy (NCBI): domain Eukaryota; kingdom Viridiplantae; phylum Streptophyta; class Magnoliopsida; order Asterales; family Asteraceae; genus Artemisia; species Artemisia argyi. The sequence goes on from CM060694.1 coordinate 154,327,780, forward strand.
TTAATCTCACGGGTTCTTATTGGTCATAGAGATTAAATAGAGCTAATGATGACATCATTACCATTTTCTTGATAAGTTGTTAGTTTTGGGTGATAATGCTTTTCATTGGTTATAACAGCATCTTGAAGAGACTCTTGACCAAATCAACTCATGTAATCAGCAACAACACTGTGTAGATGATGATAGTTTTAATTTGTCTTCCGACGATGATGAGAGTGCTCTCAATGATCTCTCTGAGTCCGACAGTTGGTCTGGTAGTTGGTCTGCTGGTAGTGGCAGTGATGCAGCTGTAAGTAAACTTTATGTTTTCATGGTGCCTATCCCTTTCTTTATTTTCGTTATCTTATGTGAAAAAGTGGGCTTATCAGGATAGTTGGTTATGGGTCAAAACAAGTGTTATTTTGTATGGGTCAGGGCGGTTTTGGTTTTCTCGAAAAACTCATCCAAAAAATATAAACATTATATTTTTGGAAAGAAAATTTTGTTTGTGCTTATGGAAAGGCGGCTTTAAATAGTTGGTGCGACTAATATTAAGATACACTTTTAATTAGTATAATTACTGTCCGAACTTTGAACAGATGATATGGGAGGTTTGTTAAAAACACTTTTTGGGCTTCTTTTGTCCCCTTAGATTAATCATAACGTGAATCCGCTGATGCATAATGAAATGGGTCAAAATTGCCACCTCTAATTATTTGAAAAAAATAATTTGATTTTATCGGTCTTCTTATTTTCGTTTTTTATCTGCTCAGCTGGTATAAATATAGTTATTGCAAACTAATAAAAACAGTGGTCAGTAACAGCATACTTTATCGGCCTGGCCTTGCATGCCCACACCATATTAATTTTAACTGATTTTGCCATGCTTAAGGTTTAAATTATTAATATTTCACAGAATTTATTTTTTAGAAATGACTTACTTGTCCCCAACAGAATATGTGAATAGTAATGTTATCTGTGTGTGTATGGTCAAGTAATTATAATGTGTACATACATTATAGTTTTAGATGTTTTTTCTAATATTTTAAAGAACCTTGAGAGTAAACAATGTCTCATGCAGGAATCTAGCAGTTCCTTACCTAAGCATGAGAAGGCATTATTATCCTTAGCAAATATAGGGTATAGTATAGAAGAAGCTTCCGCAGCCATGGACAGATGTGGTTATTATATGTTTTTTGATTTCTTATTTATTTATTTTTGTGGGTAAAAGAGGCCAGAGCCTCCGTTAAAATAGTTTTATGAATTAATGAATGTGAGTTAACTTCAAAATTGTGGAAATCCCACACAAAGAAAAAAACCACTATACTCCGAGACATGCTTCAAGAGTGTTGTTTAAATCAATGCACAATATTAAAACTAGATATAACTAGCACTATAAAATAAACTATAAAGACCCTGTAACAAGAAGCAAAAGACTAAACATGTTATTAGCATGGTAAGTCAGCAACACGTCCTTCTTTTCTATCATGTTTACTTAAAGTCAGAGATCACTAAAACTTATTTTGAGGTTCTATGTGCAACTTTTTATGAGGCTATTGATGTTCTACAAGCAATCAAATCATAAAAATCTACTACGCTTTTTCTTAATACTTATTAGGTGCTCACGAAAAGTTCATTGGCTTATCACTTCATGGTCCTTCACTACATGCATTTGCTTTTCAAGGCGGTCAAGATTGGAGCTCGCATCCATGGACGTTTATTAAACCATCAAAATTGTATGACATGATGGTTGATAGGTTTAGTTTGTTTTGTTTTAACATATTTCTAGGTTGCCACATTATTAGTTATAAGCATTGTACTACTTTATAACATTATTGACTTATTACTTATTATTTTTTATCACATTATTAGTTACAAGAATTGTACTTTATATAATCATTGACGTATTGCTTACTATTTCTTTCAAACAAATGATTCAACCTGTTTACTTTCGTTATTCTTTCTTAATTTGTTTACATGCTTAATTGTTTGATGCATCATCTCTTCTAAAAACCCGTCAATTTGACGGGTCTTATAAGCTAGTTTATATAAATATAGATGACAAATATGAGATCACCATGCATGATTTTAAAAGAGACGTTTTTAGCATTATTCAACAATGTTTGAAAGTAAGTTTTCACTTAGATGTGAGAGTTATTTGAATAAAATAGATTGGGTTTTTACTTCAAAATGTGTGAATGAATGGTAAAGAATATTTTCCCAATCTTTAGTTTTAATCAAAACAAAATTGTAGATATTGGTAGTGAAAACATGTTATTTAAAAGTGGGATAGTTATTTGAAAAACTATTTTCCAAAATGTGGGGTTTTTGCATACTTTTAGAGATATTAGATTTTTGACAACAAATATCATAAATCAAATATTTTAAAAAATGTTTATTAAAGATCTCATGCTCAATAGGATTGGTTAAGCCTATTATTATATCATACTATCGTTTCTACATATCCTATGATCCTAAAGGAAATGAAGACGATAATTTATATGTTATATGCGAGAGTGTTGAATGGGGTATAACCTAACATCTATAGTTCCTTAGTTTTCACACGCTTATCTAACTTAATGCTATAGTCTACGAGAGCTTGTTTCATCCATAGTTTTCCTACTCGAGGGATCTAATCCTACTTCTATATTAACGATCGATTCACTTAACTCATTTCACTTCATCACTATGAGTTTGCTAATAGTGGATATAGAAGATTTCCATTTTCTATTTCATTCGGCAATGAACAGTTTTATCTTATTCCTAGGAGAGTCAACCAATGATGTTTCTATGTTATAAGAATATAAGCAATTATGTACTAAGCATTAATCTAACTAATCATTTATCTAAGCATGCAAATTATAGTGATGAACTTAAAAGAAACGCGTACCTTTTAGTCTTCAATGGAATATCTTCAAGCACTTCAAGTGACCATGTTGACTTATAGAAGTCATTTGTAGATGATATTCCAACTTCTTCCAAGATTGACAACTTAGCCACTTGGTCCCCATTGTCTCATTGGTCCAAAGTTGTTTGGTCCAAACATATTTAGCATGTATGGTGGTAATATTTCCCAAGGATTGTAACTTGGTTGATAATTCCACATTTGATTTCTAGTGTTATTGTAATATTGTCTATTTTGATTTCTTCTAGGTTGAGGTGTTTTAGATCTTGGATGATGATTGTTAGGTTTTCTTGGTGGTGGAGTTTTAGATCTTAATTTAGGTTTAGAGGATCCTACTTCGGTCTTTAAGGATGGTTTATAAAAAGTTTTTAATTTTTCATCATTCGCAATGGGTATTTTTCTATCTTTTGTAAGTATATACTTAGGATTTGATTCTAATGATTTTTGTTTACTAGATTCACATTCAAACTTTATACTTTTATTTTCACTAGTTGAAACATTAGTTGAAGTTAATCCTAGACCGGTTTTATCTCCCGAAGTTTCTTGAACACTTATTATTTTCTTAAGTGGGTTACTACAATTTTTAAACTTGTCAAGTTTGAAAATTTCATTTTTAAGTTTTTCGTTTTCATTTTTAACCTCTAAGCATGTTTTACATTTTATAAAAACTTCTTTTCCTTTTTCCAAATGTTGTAGTTTAATTTTTAATTTAAGTACTTCATTTTCTAATAGATTATTAATATGTTTTAGTGACTTATTTTTAGCTATAACCTTTTTACCTAATATGCATACCCTATTATATTCACTATCTAGGTATTTTTCGTCTAATGATAAATTTTCGTTACTAAAGTATTCGGTTTCGGAACATACCTCGCTTGATGTCTTAGCCATAAGACACTTTTCTTCATTTGTGGTTTCTTTCTTGTCCTCATCGCTATCACTCCAAGCACCTCCGATAAACGCCTTTTGATTTTGATCTCTTGACATCATTGGACATTTTCTGATGAGATGATTTGGATTGCCACATTTAAAACACTTCCTTTCATTATATGGTTGCCTAACATATCTTCCTCGTCTTTTGAAGAATTTCTTGAAGTCTCGTACGGCCTTAGCATACTCTTCATCGTCACTTTTGGAGGTTGAGCATTTGATGAGGCGAAAAATGAACCACTTTTAGGGGGTCATTTAAGCCCGAATCCGACTTTATTTGATCAAATATTGCCCTAAATCGTTCCTTTTGTGATTTTAGGTACTTTGGGAGAGAAATCTGGAAAAGGAAGCAATTCGGACGTTTTTGAAGCATAAAAGTGAAAAAAACGCCAAAGTCTTAATTTTCCATGCTGGGAACAGTAGGTGACGGCGTCAAGAGCAACACCTTGACGGCGTCAAGAGCAAATCTCATGAATTTCCATGACGACCCAGAAGAGTTTTGACGGCGTCACGTAGGAAGGGCGTCAAGAGTAAATGAGTCGTGACGGCCTGGAAGTACTTAAGTCTTGACGGCGTCAGAAATGGATCTAGGCAGTCCGAGGAGAGTTTTGGCGGCGAGGTGACGGCGTCACAAGATTACTCTTGACGCCGTCAAACCTATTTTTCTATATATAGTTTTCTAATTTTTCACATTTAAAGGAGAGAAGTTTTGGGAGAAACCCTAAGTACGATTTTGGTGTAACTTTACAGGTTTTTCAAGGGTTCCAACCCCTTGATACCTTGCATGATTAATCAAGATAAGTGTTCTTCTAATTCAATCAATATGTCTATGTATTGGTTGTCTATATCATGTTCTTGTCTTAATTCTATCATGCTAGGCTAGATCTCTTTTGTGTTTGCTTAGATCTAATGAAACCTAGATATTGATTATGTGTTGATTACTTGTTTATTCTTGTCTTGGATGAATGATTTATATGTTAGGCTTAAGAAAACTGGCAGATCTCCAAATGGTAACATGCTTGAACGTCTTAAGAAACATGAACCGAGGCGCACTAGGTCTTTATTGGTTGTATTTAATGCATGAGCCACTGTTTACAATCCCTATAGTTGTGCTGGGCATGGTGTAGGAGGAGATAAGAGCTCATAGAATTGGGGAGTTATGTGTGCCACCCCATGAATGGTATTAAGGAATACGATCTATCATCCATGCAATTATAACAAGTAATTAACGTGTAAAAGATATCTAGGGAGTAGTGAAATCTAAGTAAACACATTTTCTTCAATTACTGCTCACAACCTTAGTTTAATTAGCTTAATTTCATTTTTAGTATTTTATTTTGATTGCATCTTAGTATTGGGTTAGTTGAATAGCAACTAATTCCGCCCACTCTTCCAAAACCCGAGATTTTACTTGCTTTTATAAAAATATAAAAATACAAAAATAATCATCCCTCACCTTTAGAACTAGTATTTAGGCTTTCTAATCCTAGCGACACTATTCCTAAGCTGAACGATCAATCCCCCGGTACTTGTCACTATACTATACTACAACGATCAGGTACACTGCCTGGTGGGGGTTGTAAGCTTCTCGAGATCCCTCGAGAGGTAAAGCCTGTTGCGATTCCCACGCATCAGCATTCTTCGTCACTAGAGTCCTTTTTAGCTCTTAACGCAATTGATTTGCTTTGCTCCCTTTTTCCTTTGACCATCTCGGAGTCTTTCTTTATTATTTCTTCGTAGGCCTTTAAGTTGCCGATCAATTCGTCAAGTTGTAGAGTTGACAGATTCCTTGATTCTTCAATAGCCGCGACTTTAGCTCGCCATTTTGGATGAAGAGCCCTAAGAAATTTCCTAACAAAATTCTTACTAGAAGAATTCTCATCAAGTGCTTTTAAACTTATGATAATAGTGTTAAATCTAGCAAAAGCATTATCTATTGATTCCTCCTCCGTAATCGTAAATTGTTCATATTGTTGAACAAGAAGATCTATTTTGTTATCTTTAACTTGACTATTACCTTGGTGAGTGATTAGTAAAGAATCCCAAATTTCTTTTGCGATTTTACACATAAAAATTCTTTAGTATTCTTTATGTGGTAACGCATTGTAAATAACCATTTTTGCTTCATTGTTTTTAGAAAGTCTTCTTTTTAAATCATCATTTTGTTTTTCAAAAGGTACTATTTCATCTTTATTTGTTTCGGGATTATTTTGAGTAGGTAAAAAATCACCATTAGTAATAACATGCCAAAGATCTAGATCCTTTGATTTCACATAAGTTTCGAATCGATTTTTCCAATATAAAAATCCATCACTTTCAAATAGTGGTGGTCTTTGCATAGATTGCCCTTCTAAATATTTTTCAGATTCCATAGATCGTTACAAGTTTTAAAATACAATATATTTTAAAAATCTTGCTAGACGTGGCTCTGATACCAATTTTGGAAAACTAGAAGAGGGGGTTGAATAGTTTTACGTCTTTTTAATTTTATTATGAAAACTTAGTTTAGTTTTAAAACCTTGTTTGCTTTTAAAACTTTGATTCAATCTTATGTGAACTCAAATCTTGAACAATATGAACAAGTATATCTAAGTATGAACAATAATAATAATGTAAGCTAAGTATGTGAAATCAACACATGCATAATATAAACAATTATAACTATATATAAGAGATAAGTACGCAATCGTTTATTTTATAATCCTTAGTTATATTTTGTATGAAAATTATACTTGATCGAAATGATCAATTATATGTATGTAACCTTTTTAGTTTGATTGTAAAAACTTTGTTTTGTGAATGAAACTTTCGTTTGATCTTTAAGTAAAATCAATACTAGAACTATATGAGCAACTATATATATATATATATATATATATATATATATATATATATATATATATATATATATATATATATATATATATATATATATATATATATATATATATACTTCTACGTCAACAAAAGTAATAACGATATAAGCAAGATAATACGTAAGATATGGAAAGATCTAACCGCGAGACAAAGGATTTATAGTGGTTCGGCTACAAGGACACCTTCCTTGCCCTACTCCACTCCTCGAGTCACCTACTCGAGAGTTTTCTTCACTATGTCAACAAGCTCCTTATGGCGGAGAAACCTTACACACCAATATACACACCACAACTTCGTCACAACTTATTCACACCTTCTACACAACTTCTTCACACCTAGTCACTACTTAATCACAACACTACTTCTTCACACCTATCTATCTTCACAACTATCTACTTCAAGCCTATCTTCTTCACACCAATTTACTTCACAACTAACAACTTCACACCTAGCTTCTTCACTATAATCTAATTCCTAACTTTTCTTTTTCACACCAAACAACTAACTAATCACACAATCAATATACCTAGTACAACTATCTACAATCACATATACACAACAATCTTCACAAAGAGTAATGTAAATAATCTTGATGATGCACCAACAACTTGTATGTGGAGGTCACAAAAAGTTGTAATACTTCTTGTCTTGGGGGATAGAAGTATTCTTCTCTTGCACTTGAGAGAATGAAGTTTGAATCACTTTGAAACAAAGAATTATACACTTATGATAAAAGGATTAAGAGAATTGAAATGTGGATCTAGAACAGAAAGTTTAGGAGTGCAAAAGGTGAGAAAATTCTGTGGGATGAACCAGTATTTATAGGGAGAAAAATTCTGTTTGGGAGCGTGGCCGGTCCCCTTAATTGGGTGTCGGTCCCCTTAATAATTAAGGGGACCGCCTAGTATAATTAAGGGGGCCGCCTAAGAAAAAAATATTTTTTCTTCAGATTTTTTGTCTTTTTGTGGGGGAGGTTTTTTCTGAAGAATGTAGCTGTTTTTTGGGTTGAAATTTGAATTCAAAATATTTATTTTGAATAAAACATTTCTTATAAATACAAAAATGTTTTATATAAGTTTAAAAATGTTTGTCCCACTTTAATAAAATGTAAGGTTTGTAAAAATAAAAATTCCTTTGATCATAAAATGCATTAGACACTTTGTTTATTCATACCTTAAGTGATATGGATGCTAAAGCAAATATTTACGACTAAATACTTGTTTACGTCATAATTTGTAGTTCAATGAGTTTACGTTTTGTGATTATCAAAACATAGAGATATCGATATATGTTAATAATGTTTTTAGGCATTATTTATATCAACAGTTTGAACTGTTTGCCACTCAAAGAGGCGGTGACAACATCTAGTTTAGCGACAAACTAGAGGTATAAGTGGACGTTGCTCACCGATGTCATACTTAATGAGGATTTCTTTTATTTTTTGACAAATAAGTTTGAAGGGATGCATGTTACTAGATTGCTGCTTCAGCTCAAAGGTCCCATAAGAAGGTTTGTCTTCTCTGTAGAGCTTAAACCCTTGTTTGGACAAGATTACTTCAATTATGAAGAGATTCATGCTTGGCTGTTGTTGTTGGGTCAGCGAGGAATTGAGGAGCTCCTTATACATAACTAGTCCTTCAAACCAGTTATCTTTCCAACCCAAATGTACACTCGTTTGGAGTTGAAACATCTGGAACTTCATTGGTGTACGTTACCTAGTTTGGTATCCTTTGAAGGTTTCCCAAATCTATTGACCTTAGAATTGTTATCCGTCAAATTTCTGACCAGTACAATTTGGGACTTTGTTTTTGGTTGTCCCTTACTTGAGTCTCTTAAAATCAATCGTACTGATACAAAAGAGATGAGATTATTGGGTATTGCACAACTTGGGAATCTGAAGAAGTTGTATTTGTCATTTGGTCTTTTGAACTAGGTCACCACAATCACAACTTACAATATATATCAGCTTAGAAGTCTTCCCAAACTTGAGTCCCTTACATTGGATTTTCAGGAGTGTAAGGTAAGACCAATTTGAGTTTCACACTTCAAATTCAATCTTTAAAAATTCTGAAAATTCTACATGTTGTAGTTATTGGCAGAAGGCAGCTCATGGATGAATGTACCTGTGGCATTTGTATCCCTCAAGAATCTAAATCTATCCAGATTTGATTTTGGGAACAATGCAATGGTAGCATTCATCATTCAAATGATTCGTGGAGCTCCAAGATTGCAAATGCTAGAAACCAGAATAAGTCGAATGCAATATGTATTATGCTTCACATCAACCAAAATTGCCATGGTTATGCATCTCAATACTATCTCAATTTGCAGGCTTCATTCGAAAGTGATCTAGCTTTGGAAATTTATTCATTATATTTAAGAAGCAACTGAATGGGGTCGGGCCAGCTCGAGAGTGTGGTGTTTCAATCTTTTCCTATATCAGTTAATGAATTAACAATAATAAAGTTTGTACTTGCTTGTTCCCCCTTGCTGAAGAAACTTTATATCAAGCTTTGCACTCTGAATCATGATCACACTGAAAATGTGGTGATGAATTGGGAGTTGGCTAGGGAGCTGTTGAAACTCCATCGAGCTTCCCCCACAGCTGTAGTGGAATTCTTCTAGGTTTTTATGTTTATGAATGGGTTGTGTACCCTATGACAATTAACCACGTATTTTGTTGTTCCAGTTTCATTCTATGGTTTGTTTAATGTTTAGCTTGTACCCTATGACAATTAACGAAGTATTTTGCTGTTCCTGTTTCATTCTATGGTTTGTTTAATGTTTAGCTTGTAATTACCCTAAATGGTGTTGTTTGATATATTGTGGGTGTGTTGTGGATATGGAAATTTGACTTTTGAAAGTCAAAGTTACATATAGCACTTCAACTTGGTATTATGATCCATAGAAAGCAATATTTCAATTAATGAGTCAATTGGTAAATGGCAATTTCTATTTGAAGTTTGACTATCGAAAGTCATAATTAAAATTCCATGAGTCAAATAACCCCTTTTGACTAATAAAGTCAACACATACAACACGAAGTGTTACTAAGTATCTGTTATAAAACCTAAAATTAAGCATACATATATTGCATCATACTTCCAAAATTGTGTATGGACAAACCCATATGGTTTATCCTACACATATAGTTTACAAAACAATTGTCTAAGCATTGTCAAGTTGATTTGTGCCTACAAATCCACCATACATACGAACTACATAATTTGTTTACATAATATCATTCATCCAACTTTAAAGCTCCACTAGCACACATCAAAATCTAAAACTCTTTGTGACCTATTAGTTTCATCACCTAGAAAGAAGTGGACCATTGAACCTTGACCAAAATGTGCTTCTGCCCTCAATTGCCTGAAACTAGATAATGAAACAATAGCCACTTGCTTCCTGACCTTCCCTTGATCAACTTGAAGTGTCCTCTCACAAACTTCGAACTCTTTCTCTATGCTTTTATGCTTCACAGCCGCTCTAGAGAACCCATACAAGTTGTACTTCTTAACAATTCTTGATGGAATGGACTGATAAAAAATGTACAAAACTTATCATTAGTTTGTCATGGGATGCTTCTAATACACATTATGATCCATCAATCTTTATATCACAAACACAATATATGATACAAATGACATTCATATATCTTATTAAGCAACTCTGTCACTAGACTTACAAGTCGGCTGTCTCTCCAGAAGGCTGCAGTCATCTTCTTGTAGAATGCCCTTTCTTCTTGGTCATGGGTTGTGTGGCGTTCCCAATTACACATCTAATTCATCCGAGGGGCTTCAAAATCTGAATTTAATATTACATATAATCAAATAACTTACACTGCTGTGAGATACTTGGTGTAGTTAAAGTTAAAAAACTAAAACATACCATAGTCAGTTGGTTGGTGACACAGGGCATTCATGGCTATGTTGGTGCTGTATGTCTCCACTGTTGTGATGACCCCTCTATCATGGTCAAACAACATGTGTTAGGAATACAAATATTCCTGTAAAAGTCTCGGTCACCCGATTATTGTAACAGCATTAAGTTAGCTCGTAGTTAGTTTATATATTAGTTTGTTAGTATTAGTTTAAGTAACACCGTGGAAGAAGGACGGGTCTTCACCCACTGTATGCCTGATCCACAGATCGAGTGTGGGCGTTTATGTTGTAAGTATAAATACCCCTCTCCACATGTGGAGAGGGTTGGACCTTCATTTCATCTTAATATAATCATTCTATTTCTCTCTCAAGGTTCCATTCTCCCTCTCTCTCTCTAGTAATTCCAACGCCACACAAACCACAAGGAAATCATGTTTCCAACTTAATTAGTATCTTACAATTGGTATCAAGAGCTAAGGTTCATCTTAAGGCCTTGTAGAATCGGATTTTGATGTGGTTTTGTGTAGTGTGTGTGAGTTTGAAGTCACTTTCTTGAAAAACATCTTGGTTTGATCTTTCTAGTGTTATTTGACATGTTAGGGATGTACTTTTATGATCCTTGGTGTTAGTATTATAGCGTGTTTCAGTTGGATATACCATAACGTTAATCTATTTGAAGTTTGGATTGGTTTTTGGACGTATTTCATAGTTGCGGTTAGTTCTACTGTTGCATTGCTTATCTGCGTTTAGTTCCTGCTCTCTGCGGTTAGTTTGCATGCGATTACTATTTTGGGAATACAAACAAATCGCAAGGAAAATGATAGATTTGGATTTTTGTATACTGCGATTAGCTCTTGCGGTTAAGTAGTCTGCGGTTAGCTCATTGTGGTTAGCTCATTGTGGTTAGCTTTCTGCAATTAAGTATTCTGCGGTTAGCTCTTTGTGGTTAGCCTATCTTGCGGTTTGGGCATTCTGCGGTCGGCACCCCTCTGCGTTTATCTCCTTGATTGCGGTTATCTCCTAACTTGTGATTTGCTCCTAGAATGCGACTAACTCACCTGAGTTTAGTTTGGTTCTCATATGTGGTAATCTCAGTCCTGTGATTAATCACATTTTGCTACTTTTTTGGGTTTAGTGACTATATCCTGTGTGTTGGCATTTCATCTAGTGGTATGTTTCATTTACAAATGAAAGGACCAGTATCGTATGTTGACTCAAGTGTACAATCATGCTCGGACCCTAAAGAGAATGCGACTCCTCAGTCAAGCAAATTGCTTGAATTGGCAAGAGAATGTCACATTGAATGCTTTCAAACACTTCAGTCACATCTTTATGTGCTGCTAGAGGGCAATGGATTCATAATGGGATTTGAACGTGCATTCATAACACTTTCCGTTCAAGATGTTCAAACATTCACATACATCATGATCTTGAATTTGGATCAATTACGTCAACAATTGGAACGAAAAGAAACAACTAATGAGGGATCCTCAGCTGCCCTATGTGTGCTCAGCAAACAACTGCATAGCTTCTTTAACTCAAAATCCTCCATGATCTATGATTACGACAGTCAGATGACTATGAAGTGCTTTGCTGACCACACAAACATAGATGTTGACACCTACAGAGATATGCTACGTCAAAACTTGGATAAGGTTAAAGAGTACATCGAGAGAAAGCCAAAACATGAACTAGTGTATGAGGACAAGGCTGAGACACATGGTGGACAATCAAGTGATTGTTTGGGTTTGGGTTTTACAGTGGATGCTAAGTCTGTCAACACTGAACGCATGGATTCAGAAGATGATAAGATTGTCACTTCTGACAAGTTGGTGACCCAGGCTATGGAGAACATACTAACACCGGACTCAAGCAATGAGGTATCGTCAATTGATCAACACAATACACCATCTAATGTATGTAACCATACAGATCAAATTAATCTTTGTTATAACACAAATCTGTTGAAAAAGACTAACAGTTTGTTACTCTCCTCTAATTCAACAAATATGTGTTATAAAGGGGGGAAAATGATCTATATGATGTCTTCAAAAATGATCTGTTTGATGAAGTCCTTGCCTCAAAGTTGAGTTTTCTAAGACAATGGACCAGAACATGGTTGAAAAAGAGACATTTAATCAACTTCAAAAAAGGTTCTCACAATTACAAAAACATTGCATTGAACTTGAAATTGAAATACAACATAAAGAAGAATGTCTTCAAAATTGCAAACCATGTTTAAATCCGGAATTGCCTTATCTTAATGAATATTTTATGATAAACAATCTGAAAACTCAGCAGCAAGACAAGGACTCAACTATCAATAACCTTAAAAATTAGATCAAGATGTATGAGCAATGTAATGATGCCAAATGGAAACACGATACTTATGAAACTAAATGCAAAATGGCTAAATTACGTATGGAAAATGAGACTCTGAAAGTAAAATGTAAAGAACTGTGTGAGTCAATCAAAGAAATAAATGCTAAGAATATCAATCTGACTACTCCACAGTTTACTAAACACAATGATCTCACTGCTCAAAGTCTGACTTTATGTCCTAAAATTCCTGGTGTGCACATCGTGCCAAGTTATGTTTCAAAGAGTCAAATGAGCCTTAATCTTTCAAAACCATCTATATTGGGAAAACCAGTCTTGAAAATTGTTGGTAATCAAACTACCATTAGACAACCAAATGCTTTTATTTCTGAAAGACTTAAATTCTCGAAAACTCGATGTGCATCTCAAGTAGATAAACAACGTGCTTTGATTAAGTTTGTGAGCTCAAAACCTAAAATTCATAAATCAAATGGTCATAAACCTGTAATACCTTTGAGACATAGACCAAGGAAATCTGACCATCTAACCACTCACCACAAGAATGTCACTATGCATGAAATACCATACATGCTTAGATCTTCTTGGATATGGGTACCAACTGGAAGGACATTCATGATGAATGGTCACAAATGGTCACATGTGTGTACCATAGACACTGGTTCTTCAAAGGGATTACACAACAGGTCCAAGAAAACCTGTGTGTGGCAACCTAAGACACAGACATCTCCCACGTCTGGAGACATGTCTACTCACATGTGAGATGACATCATGTGGACTCCTGACTAATTCTTTTTCAGGACTCGTATTTCACTTTTCACCTACTAATTTATTCCTAGTGTATGCTTTATGTCAGTAGTTTGTGTACAAATATGTTTTGTTTGTTTTACATTCATTCTCTTTTCATGCCATCTTTCTGTGTATATCTACTTTCTGCACATTGTGTCTATATGCTTGCTCTTCGTGCTATGTGCTGCTTTAGGTTGTTTGTTGTTTCTCATACCTATCCTCATGGTTTTATATGTGCATCTCGTAGACTTTCTCATCAATTGTGTATCATTCATAACTTCAGGGACCAATCTTGTGCGCATGTATCATTGTCTAAATTGTAGTAGTGAAGTACAGGACTGTTTGTGTCATTATAGCTAAGTGTATCCCATCACATATATATGAGGTTATTCTTGCGATTAAAAGTCAACCTCAACACCTCTTGCTATTTACTCACATAACTCTCGATCACTGCTCATTTTTTTTTTTTTTTTTTTTTTTTTTTTTTTTTTTTTTTGCGATTGGACTTGATTGCTTCCCTTGTTGTTTATTTCTTGGTACGTTAAGTGTTTTACTCTACACATATGCTATATCTTTCCATGTTTTCATATACTCACGCGTTGCGTTATTTTAGGTGGGGATACGCTTTGCTTGAAATCTCGTGTAATTGCGTTTTGACAATAGGTTAGATCATGCTTGCTCCTTACTGCGTTTAGCTGTTCATTAACTGCTAATGTGTGATATCCATTGATGAGTGTGTGAGATTTTGGTTTGTTAGCATTGCGTTTAGAGTTAAAATACCTTTTGTAGTACCTTAGGTGTCGGGTAGGGACTTGGATTATTGTTTTGACAATGGTTGTAGTTAGGTTGATTGATCCTGTAGTCATCCATGGCATTTATCGTAAGATCAGATGGTATATGACGGTGTGTGTAGTGTATTCTTATTTGCGGTTAGCGTAAGTTCTTGATTGCGGTTAGCATAGACTCTTGACTGCGGTTAGTGTAAGTTCTTGATTGCGGTTATCGTATTATCCTGATTGCGTGTTTCTCTTTTAATTGTGACTGCGATTAATTAGCTCTGCGGCTAACTAAACTTGCGTTTAACTTGCTGTGCGTTTACCATGTCTTGCGATTAAATTAGTTGCGTTTAATTTGATCTGAGGTTATCTCATTTTGCGATTCAATTGGTTGCATTTAATTATGACTGTGACTGCGGTTAATTAGCTTTGCGGTTACATGTGCCTGAGTTTAACGTGATGTACGTTGACCATGTGTTGCGACTCAATTGGTTACGTTTAATTTGACTTGTTGCGGTTAACTTGTTCTGCGGTTATGTCACCTGGTGGATTAATTACTTTGCGATTAACTCGAGTTTGCGGTTAACTCGTTTTGTGGGCTTCTTACCTGCGAGTATCCTGCCCTGAGGTTAAATGGTTCTGCGTTTTAGCTCTTGCTGAGTGTTCTTTTGACTCACTTATCTTGCTGTCTGTCTTACCTGCTATTGTCGGGCATTGAGTTTCTGTCTCACGACAATTATGTCACTCTATGTTCTCTCTAACTAGTTGTGTACTGCTTGTATGATTAGTGTATTGTTGTCTAATTATCTTTGCATTGCTTGGTATGACCTTATGGCACTCATTCTTGTCTGTCTTAATTGTTATTCTATGGGATGTATGATATCTTTCAAGAGTGCTTATCATTGTTCTCGCATGGTTCTTGGCCATGATAATATCTCCTTACCATGTGGTGCTAGGGTTTCACTAGTTACTAACACTCACTGTCACATGTGTTTGCTTTCTTTGGTGATTTGTGTCAAATGCAGCTATTATGGCAGAACCTCTTATCGAAGGACCATTGGCTCCACCTGTTCGTTCTGACAACGACATTCTTCCATTCAACAAGTGGGTAGCTATTGGAAAGAGTAACTGCTATGTTAAGACAGATAGACCTCAGAATCATCCCATATTCATAATGGCTCTAGACTTACTGAAAAACACCACTTTCTTCAATGCCTTCACCGCATCCTCCATGATCCCATCCATCTATATTTAGCAGTTTTGGAACACTATCTGCCATGATAGAGCCACCAACACATACAAGTGTCAGCTGGATGAACATTGGGTGAACATCTCAATGGAAACTCTTGGTAGCGCACTGCAGATATTACCAACGGGAGACAATGTTGAATACACTCCCCCACCTACTCCGGCTACCCTAATTGACTTTGTCAATGAACTTGGGTACCCCACTCAGGTATCTACGCTTTCCACGGTTATTACTCATGACCTCTATCTGCCATGGAGAGCCATTGCAAGCCTTATCAACTTATGTCTGACGGGCAAAACATCTGGGTATGAAAGACTTAGAGCTCCATCTCTACAAATTCTCTGGGGCATTGTTAATGGGAAGAACATCAACTTTGCTGAACGGATCTGGGAGGAGTTTAGTCAGTCCATTCATTCGTTCTTGGTCGATAAAGCAAATCTTGAAGCAAACAAAGATGGTAAGAAAAGATCAGGCAAGCTCCTGATTCCAAGCATTCGCTTCACTAAGTTGATCATATTAAGTCTTCAACGATCTCTCAAATTCCACCCCAGAGATGAATCTCCTCTTCATCAACCCACAGATGAACATCCAGTTGGGTTCCTCAAGTATGATGCAAAGAGTACGAGTGAGATAATATTCGGCATGGACATTCCCACTGCTCAACTCACTCGTGATATACTGACTGCACCATATTATGAGGACTATCTCAAACTTCTGAAGTCAAGTCGAGAAGCATATGCTAATGAGCCCTCCCTATCCACTAAGTCTGAAAGAACCACGTCCAAGAAACGCAAGGGTGTAACAACCTCAGCACCAAGAATAACCCACCAAGTGTTGATGATCCTAAAGTTGCACCTAGCACCACACAGTTGCCTCTCACTGAATAAGAAATGGTTAGAATGGCAACAGCTGAAAGTCTGAAGGATGTGTACATGCCACCTGTGCCTCCATTCAGTGGTGTCAGCATCAGAGAACCTGTGGCAGATAAAACCTCACAACCCCAGCATGTGGTAGGAAAAGGCAAGGATGTTGCCAAGGAAGAACTGGCTGCACACACTTTTCTGAAAATATCATCTCCTACCTCCAAATCGACCAGCTCAAAGTATATTCTCAAAAGACGATCACCGAAATCCTCTTCTGGCAAAGTTTCATCACCAAGTCTTGGGCAACCTGCCAACACAAGTGGATCAGAGACTGATACCAGCTCAGCTCTCAAGGGTGATGACTCCAACTTAGCTACCCAAGATGTCACCAGTAACCAACCTGTGCAGGATAAAGCAGTTGAATCTGTAACGCCAATTGACCCACTTGATGATGAATTTGTATCCACTGCTTATCCTGATCTATAAGGCAACTTCAAACTCAAGACAGATGATCCTAAACTTGTCGTGGAACCTGACAGCTCTACTGGAACCCTAGCATCGTATAAGAATCTTGACACTTTTGGAGATCAATTCCTCGTGGATAAGCCTGATGATGCTGAAGGTGACAAGTCTGGTGATGAGTGAGAAGAAGTCGTTTCAATGGTTGATGTGCCTATTGAGCAAGACAATTCCACCATTCCTACCAGGTCTGCACCAATTCCTACTGCAGCTCCTGACAACACTGACACCCCACAAGCTACTACAACTCAAGAGAAACTGACTGAATCTGCCACTCCTGCTACCATTGAGAAGATACTGGATCTGAATACATTAGCTGGCATCACAGCTGATATTGTTCAAGATAACCTCACCATCCATGAGAATTTGGATAAGCATGCCTCAGTAACTCAAAAATTAGTGAATCTCGATCTGCCAAAAATGATTACTAATCACGGCAGCAGATTATACAAGTTGGAGCATCTTGATCTTGAACAAAAAGTATCTCAGGCAATCAACGAACAGGTAGCTGAAGCGGTCAGCATTGCTCTTGAAGCTCCCCTCAGATCCAGATTCAAAGACCTACCCATCAATGATATGAAAGTAATCTTGCAGCACAACATGTAAGAACTGGGTCAACATACAGGACATGATGCTCATGTCAAATTGTATGAAGCATTAGATGCCTCCATCAAACAAGATGACGCTGAGGAACACGACAGAGACATGGAAATTGAAAGAAAAAGAAAACAGAGGTGTCAGGGTCATCCCAGGCCACGATCCAGATCACCTCCTCAACCACCTCCTTCTCCACCACCTGCTGGGGCATCTGGTCCATCAGGCACTCCTTCTCTACCTGGTGGGTCTCATGCTCCTACTAGACCATCACAACCCACCTCATCACCATCCCACAAACAACAAACTGATAAGTCATCCAAGTCAGCACCTTCCAAACAGGCCAAACAAGTTAAGTATGCTGCGTGGACTACCATTGACGTTGGTGCAACATCTATTGCATCTCAAGTCAATGATGATCTTGTCTTCAATGAAGCATCTGTCGTTCCTCAGCATTCTGATTCTTCCGATGATGACGAAGATGATGCCTCTACAACTCATATCCCGGGAAGACAGTGGTGGAAATCATTCATCAGAAGTGACTCTAATGATCCACTGCCTGTTCTCTTAACTAAGGCTGACAAAGAGACATGGTGGAAACCCGATGACAAGCAATCTCAATCACCTGAACCTGACTGGACAATTCCTTCTTCTGATCAGCCAACCAATGACAACAACTGGATCAATGCTATCACCACCAGCTTCGTCCCTCCTTCCGAAGACAATCTGCTTTCACAAACAGGTGATATGGGGACGTTCATCACATGGTTTTGTAAGAAGCGTGGTCTATCAAGGCTTACTCAGAAAGATCTGGAAGGACCGGCATTCAACATTGTCAAAGCATTTCATCAGGATGTTAATCATCTACAATACTAAATGGAAGAGTGTCACAAAATGTTCAACGACATTGTAGATGAAGGGATCATGAAGTATAACTACAACAATCCACTTCCATTGGGTGGAAATCCTGGAAATGTTACTATCCAAGCAGAATTCTTCTTCAACAAAGACCTCGAATATCTTAAGCTTGGCAGTAGACAATGCGAGTCGGCCTTGTCCATCACCAAGATGAAAGTTGCTCGATATCCAGATATCGGGTTGGAACAGCTTGTCCCTGACAGCATGTAGATTGCTGATGAGGCGAAAAATGATCCGTTTTTAGGGGGTCATTTAAGCCCGAATCCGACTTTATTTGATCAAATATTGCCCTAAATCGTTCCTTTTGTGATTTTAGGTGTTTGGAGAGTGAATTCTGGAAAAGAGGCTATTTTGGACGTTTTTGGAGCATAAAGTGAAGAAAACGGCAAACTACCAAAAATCCAAGCTGGAAATACAAGGTGACGGCGTCAAGACCAAAAGCTTGACGGCGTCAGACATGAAGAATTAAATATCGAAGGTGGTGACGGCGTCAGACGAACTGGTGACGGCGTCAAAGTGGCCAAGAATAATTTACCGTGGGTGGTGACGGCGTCACATAGGCCGTCATAAGTGGATCAAGGCCGTCCGAGGAAGTTTATGGCGGCGAGGTGACGGCGTCAGAATTAACTCTTGACGCCGTCAGACTGTTTTTCCTATATATAGTTTTCTAGTTTTTTCATTAAAAAGAGAGAAGTTTTGGTGAAACCCTAAAGACGATTTTGGTGCCTCTTTCACAGGTTTTTCAAGGGTTCCAAACCCTTGAGACCTTGCATTGTAATTGAGATAAGTGTACTTTCAATTCAATCAATATATCTATGTGTTGGTTGTTTATCTCTTGTTCTTGTCTCAATTCTACTATGCTAGGCTAGATCTCTCTTGTGTTTGCTTAGATCTAATGAAACCTAGATGTTGATTATGTGTTGATTACTTGTCTATTCTTGTTTTGAATGAATGATTTATATGTTAGGCTTAAGAAAACTGGCAGATCTCCAAATGGTAACATGCTTGAACGTCTTAAGAAACATGAACCGAGGCGTACTAGGTCTTTATTGGTTGTATTTAATGCATGAGCCACTGTTTACAATCCCTATAGTTGTGCTGGGTCATGGTGTAGGAGGAGATAAGAGCTCATAGAGTTGGGGAGTTATGTATGCCACTCCACGAATGATATTAAGGAATACAACCCGTCATTCATACAAGTGTAACAAGTAATTAACATGTAAAAGATATCTAGGGAGTAATGAAGTCTAAGTAAACACAATTTCTCCAATTACTGCTCACAGCCTTAGTATAATTAGTTTGTTTTCATTTTTATTATTTTATTTTGATTGCATCTTAGCTTTGGGTTAGTTGAATAGCAACTAATTCCGCCCACTCTTCCAAAACCCGAGATTTTACTTGCTTTCATAAAAATATAAAAATACAAAAATAATCATCTCTCACCTCTAGAACTATTAATTAGGTTTTCTAATCCTAGCGACACTATTCCTAAGCTGAACGATCAATCCCCCGGTACTTGTCACTATACTATACTACAACGATCAGGTACACTGCCTGGTGGGGGTTGTAAGCTTCTCGAGATCCCTTGAGAGGTAAAGCAAGGTGCGATTCCCACGCATCAATTGCTCAAGAATGTGACTACGACATCTCCGCATCTCTGGGTATTTCTCACTGGTGGCTAAAGAAGCAGCAATTTTACATTGATCGCTTTCAAGCTCAAAGTGACCGAATGTCTGTTCGATCACCACTTCAGATCATCAGTGTAGTTAAGATACAGATTCATCCTATCCATGGATATGACTACCTTAAGAGTGTGACACTCCGTCGAGCTGAATTCAAAGACTACATCATATCCGAAGGTGACTTCAAACATCTTCGCCCTAATGATTTCGAAGATCTGTATCTGCTCCACCTTCACCACATGGGATGATCTCACCACTCGTTTCCTTGCTCAATTTTTCCCACCGGGGAGAACTACTAAACTTAGGAATGACATCTTGATGTTCCAACAACATCAAAATGAATCTCTTTATGAAGCATGGGCTCGTTTCAAGGACTTACTCCAAAAAGTCCCTCATCATGGCATAGATCTTTGGCTCCAAGTCCAAATCTTCTATGACCATATCGACATCTCCACGAGGCGAACCATTGACCAATCGGCCGGTGGTAAGCTACGTGATCTTAGTGCGGAACAATCATGGGAACCCATAGAAGATCTTGCTCTCTATGACAACGAAAGTTGGAATGATCCCCGTGATTTGAACAAAACGGTCAAGGCAATATCTTTGCCTTCGAATAATTCAAGCACTCCCGACCGTAGGATCATGGAACTTGAGGACCAAGTCAAGTTTCTCATGAAATCTTACGAAGCTCCGAAGCATTCAAGCCAAGTGAACAAAATCACTTCTTCATGCGAATTATGTAGTGGTCCCCATGACACTCGTGATTGTGTGGAACTCCCCGGAACAGCTTTTGCGGACTACGCATCCACGCGTACCGACGAAGCGGGAGATAAGTGGTACACTTTCAAGCCCGAGCCAAACACATACGGTGATTCATACAACCCCTCATGGAAAAATCACCCAAACCTTAGGTGGAAACAAAATCAACCCAATTCATCCAACCCACCTAATCGTTACCAATCAAACGGTCCACCATCCAACCGTACCTTCAACAACAATCCTTCTAACAACTATGGTAGTACCAACAATCTTGAAGGATTGATGTCGAAATTTATGGCATCTCAAGAAGCTCGCATAGCTAGGTTTGAAACCGAATTCAACCAACAACAAACGGAGATGACCAACAAGATCGACAACTTGTTGAAAGCCCTTAACAACCAAACATTAACCACACCTAGGAAGGACACTAGGGACACCAATAGTGGAATCCAAGTTAAGGACCCCTCATCATCCAAACATGTCCACTTTGTCAATGTTGTCACCATTAAGCCGATAGATAGGGAGATAGAGGAGAGTGACAAGGATGAAGTTAGAGTAGAAGCCAATAGTGAGGATGAGAGTAGGGAAGTTGAGGTTAAAAAGGATGAGAAATTAGAGGAGGTAGAACCTATAGAGGAATATTTCGATAAGTTGCCAACCAAGGAAGAACGGGAATACCATAAGGATTTATTCGATAGTCCCGAGACAACATATATCTTTGGCGACCCCCTGATCAAAATGGGAGACCCCTCTAATATTAACATCCCATGCAATATCGGGCACATGCATATATGGAAAGCTTACATAGACCCTAGATCCCCCGTGAACATCATGTCTAGGACTTATTACAATTGGGTGATGAAGAAGCAACTCAATTTTAGGATAATGCCCGGTAAAAGTTGGATAAGTAATTTTGCAGGAAGAGTTAAGGGAGTACATGTGATTATAGGGAATCTCACCTATGAGATTGATTTTATGATAGTAGAAGACACGCGTCCGGTGATAGATGCTTGCCTAAGTCAAATAATATTTGGGAAACCATTTGTTGAGGCCACTAGGATGAGTTATGATCCGACGTTAGGGATAGTTAGGTTCAAGAAAGACAATGATGAGGTTGCTTATCAAATGCCCTACAAAATTGAGCAATACCGCCTTCTCTCTAATTTCGAAAAGGAACGTAAGCAAGCGGCTTATTATAGGAATGATGAGGATAGACGTAGAGGAGTAGAGTATGTTAGAAATAGAATGCTTGGTTTCTACAAAGAATGCTTGCAACTAGGTCCGGAATACAAAACTGGTTTAGAAGACGACCTAGAGAGTGGAACCAATGATGAGATCACGTAGTAACCCACGACTTTGAGTCTAGCTACAAGACTCGTAAATAAAGAAAAGCGCTTCTTGGGAGGCAACCCATGTTTTGTGTGATTTTTATTTGTTTGATTGTTATTTGCTTCCGTATGCATGTTTTATTTTTATTGTTGGTTGATCATGTTTCTCTACTAAAAAGTGGAAATACTTTATTATGTTGTTTAGCCTAGTCTTAACTTCAACCTAGAGGTATTTTTGCAAAAGATAAGTGTAAGGGGAAACCCCAAATATGTTTTTAAGAAACAAACCGATCATGATTATCTACAATATTTAATGAACATGTATATTCGTAATTGTTAGAGTCAAATGCTTGTATTGAGTCATAATGAAGTTTTGCAGGATTTTCCAGGAAGTAGGACAAAGTTTTTCCAGAAATTTTCCGGAAACTTAACATAAGAATTTCTGCAGGTCTATTCTGACGGCGTCAGGGTTTGCTCTTGACGGCGTCAGGAGTTAAAATCTGGAAATTTTACCGGTTTTGTTTTTCTAACGGAGTCTTCTGGTTTTTATGAATTATTAAGTTTTATAATCTCCAGGAAATCTGCAAACTTCATTCCACAAGCATTATATCTTACTTTGTTTTCTAGGATTTAGTAACTTATATAGGATGCCGCCGATTTTACGCGAGGTTGCCTTGTCTACTTTTGTCAGGATTTACAGGTTATTTGTGACAAGAAGATGATGTATATTCTGGAAGGGAAGCTTTGATTGTTCGTTTTCTTGGAAGAAGATTTAACCTGGCCAACTAAAATCCATACCGAGCGAATCAGGGGAGTATTTGATTTCATTCTCTTTACTTTTTAACTTTTACATTCTTTACTTGAACATTGGGGACAATGTTCATCTTAAGTGTAAGGGGAGGGTAAAAAGATGATACCTTACATATGCACTTTCGCTTGAGTTTGTTTTGTTTGATAGTAGATGAGTAATAAAACTACGAGAAATACTTGTTAGTGTAATTTTAGCGCCAAATTTAAAATTTTTTACAACATTTAGGAGTGAAACTTTAGCCATAGCAAGCGTCTCATGGATAGGAGGTTGTATGACTAGCACATAACCGTATATTAAGAAAAATTTTCCACCCAAAAATGTGAGGTTCGCCTTTAGATTTGATAGGAAAAGCATTCATTATTAGTGCTTATGAGTGTACCGGTAGCATTTAGATTCTAGAACTTGCGTTAGTGATGCATCCCAAGACCGCTAGTGAGACTACATTCGTGTAGTAGGATTTACTACATGATAAGAGGCATTAGGATCACCCTTGTGTTAAACCCGTATTATAATTACTTGACCATTTAAGTCATATTACTTGGCTAGTTAAGTCAACTAATTTTTCCCACACCCTTAGCGTTGTACTCATTTTTAGTACACGATACCCCTAGTACACCCCTCCGAGCCTATCTTTTCGTTTCTAACTTTAAGCATCTTACTTAAAGGAAGAATTTGTTACACCCCACTTAAATGTACAACCAAATCGCCTTAGCCTTCCGTGTATGCGCTCATTTTTAGTGCATTATTGTTATTTGTTAAACCCTAAGTTAACTTTCTAATTGATTACATGGTTGCTAAGTCGAGTCATATCCTTGTACATATTGTTTTGGGACGATTGGGACTCATGGGTAAGTACTTATTTTATGGAATAATGGGGAAGAACATCACTTATTACCCCCATACGTGCGTTAATCTTAAAAGTGCTCCAAGTGTTTTGATTTTCTTAATTCGAGTCATTAGATTAGTTAATTGTAAAGTATGTAAAGATTCAAGTGTAAGGGGAATTCTCATCTCCTATGATGTATTATTTTGGATGGTAGGGTAAGAGTGTATGCAAAAAAAAAAAAAAAAAAAAAAAAAAAAAAAAAAAAAAAAAAAAAAAAATCGAAAAAATCAAGAAAAAAAAATAGAAAAGAAAAAAAAAGAGAAAAAAACATACGGACTACCATCCCGTTTTTATTCTATGTTCATTTTTATGTTTTTGTTATTTTTCATTTATTAGCTTAAGTCGAGTCTAGTCTTGGCTTAGCAACGCCATATTGTACATATAATTAACTAAGATTGTTAACTCGCCACCAGTAAAACTTCCTTTATCCAACAAAACCGTGTAATTCATATCCCTATACCTAACGTTACAACCCTTTAAAAGACCTCTTTGATAGTTTATCCTAGGTGCTTACGCCATGTGGTGGAGGTTTGATCCTTTCCCAAGCCTATGGTAATCTATTTTGCTATGACAGGTGGTGAGAGATATCTTCCATTTCCATAATGTTATATTACTTTATTACACCCGAGAGATGTGAGTATCTAAACACTATTTGTGAGGTGCTTGTGTATGACCTCCGTGCTTGTCTATTGGTCTTTAGTGGAACGATTATTTGTTGTAATTACTTTTATATTAGTGTTAAATGACCCCTAACTTGTCTTTTGAGTAGAATAAAAGCTCATTTGCTTGAGGACAAGCAAATCTCAAGTGTAAGGGTATATGATGAGGCGAAAAATGATCCGTTTTTAGGGGGTCATTTAAGCCCGAATCCGACTTTATTTGATCAAATATTGCCCTAAATCGTTCCTTTTGTGATTTTAGGTGTTTGGAGAGTGAATTCTGGAAAAGAGGCTATTTTGGACGTTTTTGGAGCATAAAGTGAAGAAAACGGCAAACTACCAAAAATCCAAGCTGGAAATACAAGGTGACGGCGTCAAGACCAAAAGCTTGACGGCGTCAGACATGAAGAATTAAATATCGAAGGTGGTGACGGCGTCAGACGAACTGGTGACGGCGTCAAAGTGGCCAAGAATAATTTACCGTGGGTGGTGACGGCGTCACATAGGCCGTCATAAGTGGATCAAGGCCGTCCGAGGAAGTTTATGGCGGCGAGGTGACGGCGTCAGAATTAACTCTTGACGCCGTCAGACTGTTTTTCCTATATATAGTTTTCTAGTTTTTTCATTAAAAAGAGAGAAGTTTTGGTGAAACCCTAAAGACGATTTTGGTGCCTCTTTCACAGGTTTTTCAAGGGTTCCAAACCCTTGAGACCTTGCATTGTAATTGAGATAAGTGTACTTTCAATTCAATCAATATATCTATGTGTTGGTTGTTTATCTCTTGTTCTTGTCTCAATTCTACTATGCTAGGCTAGATCTCTCTTGTGTTTGCTTAGATCTAATGAAACCTAGATGTTGATTATGTGTTGATTACTTGTCTATTCTTGTTTTGAATGAATGATTTATATGTTAGGCTTAAGAAAACTGGCAGATCTCCAAATGGTAACATGCTTGAACGTCTTAAGAAACATGAACCGAGGCGTACTAGGTCTTTATTGGTTGTATTTAATGCATGAGCCACTGTTTACAATCCCTATAGTTGTGCTGGGTCATGGTGTAGGAGGAGATAAGAGCTCATAGAGTTGGGGAGTTATGTATGCCACTCCACGAATGATATTAAGGAATACAACCCGTCATTCATACAAGTGTAACAAGTAATTAACATGTAAAAGATATCTAGGGAGTAATGAAGTCTAAGTAAACACAATTTCTCCAATTACTGCTCACAGCCTTAGTATAATTAGTTTGTTTTCATTTTTATTATTTTATTTTGATTGCATCTTAGCTTTGGGTTAGTTGAATAGCAACTAATTCCGCCCACTCTTCCAAAACCCGAGATTTTACTTGCTTTCATAAAAATATAAAAATACAAAAATAATCATCTCTCACCTCTAGAACTATTAATTAGGTTTTCTAATCCTAGCGACACTATTCCTAAGCTGAACGATCAATCCCCCGGTACTTGTCACTATACTATACTACAACGATCAGGTACACTGCCTGGTGGGGGTTGTAAGCTTCTCGAGATCCCTCGAGAGGTAAAGCAAGGTGCGATTCCCACGCATCAATTGCTCAAGAATGTGACTACGACATCTCCGCATCTCTGGGTATTTCTCACTGGTGGCTAAAGAAGCAGCAATTTTACATTGATCGCTTTCAAGCTCAAAGTGACCGAATGTCTGTTCGATCACCACTTCAGATCATCAGTGTAGTTAAGATACAGATTCATCCTATCCATGGATATGACTACCTTAAGAGTGTGACACTCCGTCGAGCTGAATTCAAAGACTACATCATATCCGAAGGTGACTTCAAACATCTTCGCCCTAATGATTTCGAAGATCTGTATCTGCTCCACCTTCAAGGAAAGCTGCATCACCTGCCATCTCGTGAAAAGAAATCTCTTGTGTTTGTTGTACTTCATTGGATCAGGGATATCGTTATTAGAAAACGGGTCGAAGACTTCCAGCTTGGCATAGAAAGCTACCAATCTCAGCTCAATCTCACGCGACCTCTATGGGATGTCAATCGTCTGGAACCTGTTGCGGATTTTACAGTCATAGAATCTCCTCTGGATGTAGTATTTCGTGATAGATACAACGTTCCTATGGTTCTGCGCTTCAATGAAATACACAAGTTCAGCGATGGTACTTTACAAATGGTTGAAGAGGCTTTGGACTTCAGAGTGAAAGAATACTATGTGTATGACTATGGATCTAGACGATATACCAACCACTGGACTGACCAGGACGTGACACGAAACAAGAAATTTTTCGCTGGTATCCGCAAGAGATTGAAATTGAGAAGAATCTTCCGCAGTTTGGAGTGTTACGTGGGTGGCAGAGTTCGAGCTGGTGACTACCGCCTTCTACAACGCACTGAATGATGTGTTCGGTGGTGGGGTTATGTGTTATATGTGTATTTTGGATGCTGTGATTGTTTTGTAACTTGTACTGTATAATGTTTATGGCCTACTTCTTGTATCCTTATAACTCTTACAGTTCTCATACGTATCTCCTATCCTATATATATATATATATATATATATATATATATATATATATATATATATATATATATTACTAAATTGTAAATAGATAAATATAAAACCTATAAAAACCATAAAAATCTGAAAAATCATAAAAAAAATCCAAAAATACTCTTCTTACGACATGTCTCTTGTGTAATCAATACTATGTACGTTTCTAGAAATGTCATTCAACAATGACACGGAATCATACATATGCTTGAGCAAGAGCTTTTCGGTTTCAAATAATGTTTTTCTAAAACATGTCATTTCTCAAAACATTCTTAAAATTATGGCTTGCAGTCATTTCAGGCTACAACCCGGACTTCAAAATTATGGCTTGCTATTACTTCAGATAGCAACCCGGTTTTCAAAATGAGGAAAACACGTCGCCAAAAAGACGGTTGTTCCTAGCAAAGGGTGTCGTTCATCCGAGCGTGAATTACTTTATATTCATGCACCCTCGATCTAATGTACGCTTCAGTGCATTATTTCTTGATAAAGAAGAGAAATCTTCTTTTTATCACCAAATACTTTCCCTTCTATGATTTTTCTGGAAAGTATTTGTGTAAAACTTGGTGGTACCATGAGATTTTGATTGAAAATCAATTTGAACTCAAACTTTGATAAAAAATTTCACTCAATCAATGACATAACTTATTTATGTTTTAAACATCCGTCATTGATTGAGGGGGAGAGTGATTTCTCAAAATTTTTTGTATCATCAAAACTCCCCACACTTTGTACAAAACCTTGCAACAAAACGATTTGTGATGGTTATGTGTCAGAATGAGAAATTTTTAAAAGGGTTTTCATTAAAAACTTCGAATCTTTTGTAAACTCTTCAAATCTGACACATAACAACCTCCCTCACAGATTGAGGGGGAGCAAGAAAAAGTTCCTTTTATCAGAAAATATTAAAATTGACCGCATTTCTCTCCCAAAAGCTTTCTAACTTATTTAAATCAATTGAGATCCAAAATCTCAAAAGATTTGAAATTTTTGATCAGGGGAGAGAATGTGATTTAAATATGAAATCTGATATTCAAAATGTGATCTTTTGGACTCAATAAATGTGCTGCTCCCACATATGTGCTAAACTCTTTCGAATATCGATGCACATATTGAGGGGGAGCAAAAGGCGTTTGTGGAAGTTATACCAAATACCGACCATTTATCTTTATGCATGGAGTTATAAGGTTGGTTAAGGTTAGGTATGAGTTCCCATGACCCACCAGAACCGGAAGGATCTTCCCAGGGACAATCCTCTAGATAGATTAGAAGTCCTTAGGAATGATTGAAAAAAAAAAAAAAAAAAAAAAAAAAGTGAGAAAGGGAAAAGTGCGGACTGAGATAGAGCTAGGACTGGAACAAACCCAACAAGGTTCTAGTGGTGAAGTCTCGGTAAGCACTGAAGGGGTTGAAGAATGAAAAAGAAATGTAATGAGAAAGGGTGAAAATAAATAGCCCTCCATATATTCAACCTTAGGGCAGAAACCGGGTTCAATTCATAATCTACTGGCGGTTACTAAGGTAACACCGGTATTGAAGACAAGACGTCATGGACCCAGTGACGCACTGCACTAAACTTCCTAACCACTCAAGTTCTCTTAAAAGTGCTTGTTTCATTCTCACGGGGAACCCTGTGCAATGTATCGACCGCTCATTGCGAGCTATGTTGATACCTAAATAGGAGACGCCTCCCCAGTCTCCAGGAGCGGATCAAAACGCACTATTGAGTCTAGAGCCATGAGATCATCCATAAATCTCGATAGGACACATTCCAAATATGCTTATTGTTTCACACAATGTGGAAAATAAGATAAAATATTTAGAGTCCTACGCATTATCCTTGTGGTATTGCCAGAACATCAGAGTGATATGAAAATATTTACGATGAAGATGGAAATCCTTCTAGAGCGAACATCTTTCAAGCTCTTGGTAGGTGACATGTGAGATCCATCTTGGATCAATGATCATGTGACAACTGGAAAGCAACGATGGTGCGATTCAAATATTGAATCAAACTTGTTCCAGGATATGGATTGACGGATACTTTTGCTAAAACCTTTCAACGTGCTCACAAACTAACTTTTCGAGCACATTGATTATGTATAATCTTTCAAACAAAAGTATTTTTGATGGAAATGTGATTCAAAGCTTAAAACTCTCGTCGTGTCTCAAAAATGTTTATCATATGACACACGAGTGATCTCTATAAATCAATTTCTCATCAATCCGTGAATATTTATTCACCGATTCACTCTATCGTGCTGTCTGCTTTGAGACGTTCCGGTATGAGAACATGCTAAGTATGAAGATTCCGAAGTGGATTCTTCGGAAAATTCATTACTACAAGCTGGAAATTCCTGTCAAGGAGAGTCTTCCTTAAAAGAGACTCTACCTGATCACAGGTCGGTTTTCACAAAACCGGATGGTAGTATGTCCTCGCAGAATAAATGACAAAGCCATATTCGTTCTCTATCTTTATTGCTAACTGTTTTATTTCAGGGACACATATAAAGATGGCATTGATGGCTCCAGTTTCCAGCTGAATCGGGTCAATCCATACCTCATGCTCACACATTCTCCACACTATCAAAGAAGATGAGAGACTTGCTACAACAAATATTGAGAGACTACCAACAAACGCTTCCGCAACTCTGATGAAAAAGTCTCCTGGTCCACAACTCTAACGCAATGTCTCCAGATACAGAAGGGTGTGAGCATGATGGTCTTTAAGTCACTACATCACATGAAGGCAATACAACTATGGATGAGCTTGGAGATTTACTTTGGCTGATGATCTCAATGAAGCTCAAAGATCGCACATCACAAAGGAATCCAAATCACAAATTCGTTGCGTGAAGTACAAAGTGTGCAGAAAAGTAAAGAATCAGAACCTACGAGCTACAACGACTAAAGAATGCTTAAAGACCAAAGAGCTTAATTTCAAAGGTGACCTCGCTTAGGGGGAGATTGTTAGGAATACAAATATTCCTGTAAAAGTCTCGGTCACCCGATTATTGTAACAGCATTAAGTTAGCTCATAGTTTATATATTAGTTAGTTAGTATTAGCTTAAGTAACACCGTGAAAGAAGGACGGGTCTTCACCCACTGTATGCCTGATCCACAGCCCGAGTGTGGGCGTTTATGTTGTAAGTATAAATACCCCTCTCCACATGTGGAGAGGGTTGGACCTTCATTTCATCTTAATCTAATCATTTTATTTCTCTCTCAAGGTTCCACTCTCCCTCTCTCTCTCTAGTAATTCCAATGCCACACAAACCACAAGGAAATCATGTTTCCAACTTAATTAGTATCTTACAACATGACATTATACTCCTCCCCCGGGACAACCTGAGTAAACACCATTTTTTGACCAGGTGACATATTCAAGTCTTGGGCCAGTTTCTCCCAACCACATCCCCACAGGGCCGTGTGGACATATCGATCATACCAATCTTGTGTAACCTCCAGCTCTACTTGGTAATCAGTGGTGTTACTAGTAACCATGACCGACTCTGTAGCTGCTGGACCATGCAGATATGCTAGAAAATCTTCTGGCATTAGCTGGTTAAAACGAGATGTGTCTGTCACATCAACCATACATCTCCAAAACTGATCATGGATTGGTTCATAATTATGCAACTCCTCCCCATACTCATTGTAGGTAGCTACATAAAACACATCCTCACCCTCTTCTATAAAATGTAAGTAAGCAACATCCGAACAGGTGATGTTGTGCATCGCAAAATCATTCCACCTTTCTCCCTCAACAACACACACTAATTGTGATACTCTTCTTACACTAACTCTCCATCTAGTCCCCTCATAGTTAACTAAGTAAATATACCGATTCCCATGATAGGATCCTCCTAACACGAAATCATGATGCAGTTCCTGTATATCAATATTAAGTTTTAAGCATTGTCAATTTCTTAAAACTACTTTCTTAGAGATATAACAATTAATTCTTATATGGTGTTAACTTACAAACTCATCCAAAACCTCTTCAGGATCGTCCAAAGCGCAAATAAATTGATTCCCATACATACCTTCTGCATTAACGATTAACATTATCACAAATAACGTTTTAATTAAACAAAAATCAGTAAATAATGTTACCTCGTATGTGTGTTGTTTGATTTTGCAAGGCTTGCAAGTTCCGATTGTTTGTGGGTGTGTTATTAGATGGGATTCAATAAGATAGAATATGGGTACTTTGTTGAGGGTTGTGTTTGGTTGAGGTTGTATGTGACAATGTGTGTGGTAGATGATCGGGTTTTACTCAACTGTCAATGGTTGCGTGTGGGTTTATTGATTCTCGCGAAAACATTAATATGCGTATCACAGAAGATACGATAAAGTTATATAGTTAATGTGTGACTACACCGATGGTCCCTCAAGTTGTATCTCTGGTTTAGCTTGGGTTAACTACTGGTTATAACGTGATTGGACTATTATGCCCCTCATATTATAACAAAAAAAACGTGCGTTGACCGAGCCAAAAATGGTCAAGGGACGCAATCGGCCTAAAAAACACAAGGTTTGGACGCCAGGCGACGATCTTTAAAAGTTAAGGTGCCATGCGATGTTTTGTGGAAAGTTTAAGGACCAACGGTGTATTTTTGTCATGTAATTATTCATCCAGGGAAGGATATACATGAAATTATGTCTAATCTATTTAAATCATAAATAATTGAAACGGTAATTTAAAAAAAAAAAACTAATTTATGTTTATAAACTTATAAAACAGCTACTACTTAGACAAATATTTCTATACTTTTTATGTGGAAAACAAGCACATGTATACACGGGTCATGCCCATTTTTCCCGGGGAAAAAGATATAAACTTTCATTTATTTTTATAAACTACAATGGCAACGTTTAATCACGA
Organism: Artemisia argyi; assembly: GCA_030686995.1. NCBI lineage: Eukaryota > Viridiplantae > Streptophyta > Magnoliopsida > Asterales > Asteraceae > Artemisia > Artemisia argyi. The sequence goes on from CM060694.1 coordinate 154,359,953, forward strand.
CTTGCAAATGAGAAAATAAAGTGATACTTAACTTTTTAGACATCTTATACACACTTAACATTATACATTCTTCTAACCAAGAGGTTTATATGATCCGTCAACATCCAACATATAATAGTTACTATTTCGACATTTTGTCTGTTGGTTATTTTCAAACCAAAGACTACTCATCCTCGATATCTTATTCGCTGTATACTTATACACTTCAAAGAGCCAATACTTGCAATTATTTAGAAAACTGTTTTCAATTTTAAAACTTTTGAGCTTAATTTAACCTCGTTGAGTCTTAAACTAAAACTGTGAACTAAAACATGTCTTATTAATCTAGGTCGCGTGTTGGTGCTAAACACTGTCTGATTTATTGCACTATCTGATTTATAGCACTATCTGACTGCTATTTGCTGAGGTGAGTTTATAGCCCCACTCTATTTATATTTGTTTGACAATTAGGGTGAGAAACATGCAAAACTCTTTTATGGACCAAACTAAAACTTATGATTTATTTAAACTATTACGTAGATTAGCCTAAGCCCTTGAATCCCACTATACCCAAACTCATGAATCGTCAACTCTTGCTGAGAAGCGCGAATGTTATAAATAGATCTATTGGGGGTGACTACCCCGTTCGGATTGACCGGATAGGCAAATGGACGTATATCATGTCGAAATACAAGTGTTCGGGATAACCACTTGTCGGGCCTTTATATTTACCATGCTTCTAGAGCATGCCCACTGTTATAGCTTCGGTTGCATGAACTTAGTGCTAGCATAATAGACTATTTTTAAATGGCATTATATTCATTGAAATGGAGTATGGATCTAGTGAGAATAGTTAATGAAATGAGAAGAGTGAGAAAAAATTATACCCACATATTTCAAATAAGAAAAGAGAAATAATAGGAGATGCATCTATTTTTTATTGGTGCATCTAATATTTGTGGTTGTAATTTCTTCTCATTCTTCTCATCTTAATTATGTATCTCATTTGATCCTAAGTCCATTAAAATGTTCATACTAAACTCATGGTCGAAACTATTTATTTTACTGCTTAACTGTAAATTTATGAACTCACCAATTTTTTACTGACTTTTAGCATATTTTTCTCAGATGTTTAAGCAACTTATATTTGGCAAGGTGTGGCAAGGCGATGGCCATAAACTATTTTCCAAAGTGTTTCTACACGTTACTGTGACTTGTTAATTTTATGGGACAACTAGACTATTGGGCTTATTTATTGCATTTAAAACTCAGATGTAAATTCAATTTAATTCTAATGAATGTATTTTAACGGAATATGTATTCAATTCTTTATTACCTTGTGTTATAATTTCCAATTCAGTAGCACCCAATAACCCGAATGCTTCTGCAATACCAGATTTAGGGGTGTTACAATTATGCATTTGAGACACGTATATTGCTTTGGGATAAAGATGTAGACATAGTTTTAAGTCAAGCGTCCAAAACGGCATCGTTTTCATCCAAGGTTATGTTGAAAAATTATGGTCAAATTTTTAGAATTGAATGACAATTGATGGTCATCATGTATACTAATGGGACTTAAGAACAATGTTAATGTTTGGTCAATTGTAACGACTAAGTTAAGTGTGTGTTCATGAGCCATTAGTAAATTTAATTGTGACCGTTTCTTTTCCACATCTCCTTTTGCCTATAAATGAGAGGTTTTCTCATTTATCGAAAAATACTAAAAAATTACAACTCAATTACTCCTCTCCTTTTTGTTGTCACTTATATTGACTTCTTGTATATCGGTTTGTAATAGAGGGAAGACACGATTTTGGTTCGCCTTGATAATCCGTTTGTGCTAATGGAGTTATCCGTTGTTGTTGTATTATGGGAGATAGACGTTCACGATTCTCAAGCACCATGGAGAGGACAAATATGTTTTAAGGAAACTGTGATCATCTCAGGCCTCAACATTTTCCTTGTTTGTGTTCTTGGAGTCTAACAATCAAACGGTTTACGGTAACGTTCTCTACACTTTATCTTTAGTTGTTATTATCAACATATTATTTATTTGTCTCTAGTAGCAATATACATAATATATGCAACAATTTTAAGACAGACTCTTTTGCTATTAGAGTCAATTCCGATAAACCTTTCGAAATAATGAAATGTTTTCAAAAGACACTATCGTGATGATATAAAATGCTTTTTTTTTTTTTTTTTTTTTTGGGAAATTTACAACAAAGCTTTGAAATTAGTTTGATAACGTGTTGTCATAGAAAACTAGAACGTTATGCAACTCTAGTCATATTATTAAATGAATTTTAATTGTGTTATGAATGGTGAGCTGTCATTATTTTACATATGGGTAACTAGGTTTTTTTTTGGCTATTTGAGCGCATATAATATTTCGTGAAAAATCTGAATTGATTTGTCCTTTTAGAAGAACCTGCATGTTGTAACAGTTGTATCGTTTGGCTGAAAACGATCTTGATATAATGACATGGGTTGTAATACGTGTAACTTATTACGAGTTTAGAATACCCCGTAATTGGTTTCAAAAGAAATATGAGAATCATGTTAATTTGTTTGATTAAATAATTACATGACCCTTGTTACGGAAGGACCAAATGAGTAAATCAGTATATTTAAGTGGTAGGTTAAGTTTTTCTTTGATTTGTGTTAAAGAAATGAACATGCAAGTAACTGCTAAATTAAATTTTGGTTGTGAAATAATCTTGTTATAGAACTGATGAAAATGCATAAAAGGTTATAATTTTTCTTTGACCAATCCAAACGTTTTGTCTTAGCCAATTAAAGTATTTTATGAGCATTAATGTGGTGGTGATTACCGGTGAATGACATACTATTTATTATCTAGTATGAGAGTTAGGGGTGGCAATGGTGATGCACCATGATTCATCTTTAGGCCCTTGGCAACACATGCGGGGAGGCACGGCACGGTAGCCCCACCGCACGGGAACACCGCCGCCGATGCCTCCTTACCGCACGGGGTGGCTCAAACACGGTAAAGCTTACCGAAGGAAAATAGCCGTTTGTGCATTTACTTTTGTAAACGTTGGGGGCTTTAATGGGTTCAACGGATACTTTATTTTGTTCTATATATTCATGTCCAAATTTGAGATGAGTACAAACAAAAAAAAAAAAAAAAAACCATCCATTGTAAAAAAAATAATAATAATAATAATAATAATAATAATAATAAAAAAAAAAAAAAAAAAAAAAAAAAAAAATTCCTCTAAACATCACCGTTTTTGGTTTTATACGAAGGGTAGGCTGCTGAGAATGAAAACACACACAAAGTGGATGCTAAGTTATGTGTTTTGCTTTTATACAAAGTGGTGGGTTTGGGCCTTAGCAAAGTGTGTTGGGCTGCTCATTATTTTTACTATTTTAATTATTGAATATATGTAAGACCAACAACTTTAAAATTTACAAATTTTAAAAGGAAGTCTCATATAAATTTTAATAATTTTAATAGAATTAAGAAAAAAGAAAAAAAAAATGAGTGAAGGAAAAAGTGGGAGGGTGATGTGGCATAAGGGGATTGGTTGTTTGTGAGTGAAGGGGGATGGAGTGAGTGATGCATTGCCAACCCCCTTAGGGGTGGCAATGCACTCGGCATCGAACCTTGGCAAAGCATGCCACTCGGCATCCTCCATAACCATTCGCTCGGCATCACATTTTCGGCATGTATTTCGGTATCACATACCAATTCGGTATGGAGGCTAGCATTAAATTTTCGAACGTTGCCCACATTAAATATTCGACCGTTTGAGCCATTTTCCAAAAAAAAAAAAAAAAAAAAAAAAAAAAAAAAAAAAAAAAAAAAAAAAAAACCTTTAAATATTACTAATTATTTCACTAATCTCTTCATACATTCATTTAAAAATTACTAATTATTCCACTAATCCTTTCTTCCAACTCTTTTTTTCATATAAAAAGAATAGATCCAAATCAATCAAAACGTGTTTCAAAATCATCCAAAGGTCGTGGACGGAGTTCTCGATCACAACCGGTTCAATCACAACCAACTCGTCCCTCACCTCAACCCAACTTTCCTCAACCTCCACCTCAACCCTTCTATCCCTCACCACATCCGGTAAATCCATCATCACAACAACGGCAATATTTTCACCAACCTCCACTGATGAATCCAAACCTTTATAATATAGCAATAACTAGTGAATTTAACCCTTTCATCGACTTCCGTGACGGTCCACCAAGACGTGAAGCAAGTGTAGAACGTGAACTACCGCTTTACGATAACGAGGATGACGAAATTGATTTTATTCCCGAAACTCAATTTCCAAATGCAATCGGTACATTTTATTTTTTTTTATAATCGTTATTTTTTTTATAATCGTTACCATTTTTTTTATAATCGGTTTAATTTTTTTTTATTATAATCGTTAATTTTTATTAATCGTTAATTTTCTTTTCGTTAAATATATGATTTGTTTTAATCGTTACAATTTTTTTATTTTTATATTAGGTGGTCAAGAAAATGATGATGATGTTGAAGTAGTTGAAGAAATAAAAAACCCGGGTAAAGAAAAAAAGAACCTTGGTTGACTAACGAAGAGGTCGCTTTGGCAAAAGCTTGGGTTCATATCTCGACATGCCCAAAAGTCGGGAATGAACAAAAGAGTGTAAGCTTTTGGGGAAAAATTCTAGAGCATTTCACGATAACCATGTGTGGTTCAAGCATCTTCGTCTAATTCCGATAAACGGAGAAAGTCGTCGGAATCTAGCAATGAAAATGAAAATGTAGAGACTATTCTTCCGGATTTGAATGACGACACAACTCCTACACGGGAAAAAAGGGCAAAAAAAGCGTTAGCGAGTCATCGTCAATGAATAGTATTGCTGCGACCTTAGAAACTTATACGGCAAAGAAATCACAAGTAATGGATGAGGCGGTGGAGTAAAAACGTGCAAAGGATGAGTTGGCCAAAATGTTGATGTCCGCACAACTCAAAGGTGTTAAAGAAAAGGTTTTTTTACGAGCGATGAAGTTCTTCAGCAACTCGCACGATCAAATAGTTGATCCAGGTATGCGAGAAATTGCTATTGCCAAAAAACGTAAGTACGCGGCAAAATATGGATGGCCTTTCAATTTTTAGATATTATTATGTTGTTTTTTTTCCAAAGCATTGTACTTTTCTTTGAATTATTAATAAAATTTAATGTTTTTGTTTAATTTGTTTAATATAATTAAGAATAAAATAAATAAAATAATATAATTTGAATTTTTTATGCATCATGAATGCCACTAAAAAATGAAGGAAAGATATGGTGAATTATGAAATGTGTTGGCCACATTTGATTGGTTAAAATTGCTTAAGGGGGTGGCAATGGTGATGCACCATGATTTATCTTTAAGCAATTTTAACCAATCAAATGTGGCCAACACATTTCATAATTCACCATGTATTTCCTTCATTTTTTAGTGGCATTCATGATGCATAAAAAATTCAAATTATATTATTTTATTTATTTTATTCTTAATTATATTAAACAAATTAAACAAAAACATTAAATTTTATTAATAATTCAAAGAAAAGTACAATGCTTAGAAAAAAAACAACATAATAATATCTAAAAATTGCAAGGCCATCCATATTTTGCCGCGTACTCACGTTTTTTGGCAATAGCAATTTCTCGCATACCCGGATCATCTATTTGATCGTGCGAGTTGTTGAAGAACTTTATCGCTCGTAAAAAAGCCTTTTCTTCAACACCTTTGAGTTGTGCGGACATCAACTTTTCGGCCAACTCATCCTTTGCATGTTTTTTCTCCACCGCCTCATCCATTACTTGTGATTTCTTTGCCACATAAGTTTCTAAGGTCGCAGCAATACTATTCATTGATGATGACTCGCTAACGGTCTTTTTGCCCTTTTTTTCCGTGTAGGAGTTGTGTCGTCATTCAAATCCGGAAGAATAGTCTCAACATTTTTATTTTCATTGCTAGATTTCGACGACTTTCTCCGTTCATCGGAATTAGACGAAGATGCTTGAACCACACATGGTTATCGTGAAATGCTCTAGAATTTTTCCCCAAAAGCTTACACTCTTTTGTTCATTCCCGACTTTTGGGCATGTCGAGATATGAACTCAAGCTTTTGCCAAAGCGACATCTTCGTCAGTCGACCAAGGTTCTTTTTTTGCTTTACCCGGGTTTTTTATTTCTTGAACTACTTCAACATCATCATCATTTTCTTGACCACCTAATATAAAAAAAAATTTGTAACGATTAAAACAAATCATATATTTAACGAAAAAAAAAAATTAACGGTTATAATAAAAAAAAATTAAACCGATTATAAAAAAAATGGTAACGAATATTAAAAAAAAATAACGATTATAAAAAAAATAAAATGTACCGATTGCATTTGGAAATTGAGTTTCGGGAACAAAATCAATTTCATCATCCTCGTTATCGTAAAGTGGTAGTTCACGTTCTACACTTGCTTCACGTCTTGGTGGACCGTCACGGAAGTCAATGAAAGGGTTAAATTCACTAGTCATTGCTATATTATAAAGGTTTGGATTCATCGGTGGAGGTTGGTGAAAATATTGCCGTTGTTGTGATGATGGATTTACCGGATGTGGTGGGGGATAGAAGGGTTGAGGTGAAGGTTGGGGAAAGTAGGGTTGAGGTGAGGGACGAGTTGGTTGTGATTGAACGGGTTGTGATTGAGACCCCCGTCCACGACCTTTGGATGATTTTGAAACACGTTTTAATTGATTTGGATCCATTCTTTTTATTTGAAAAAAAGAGTTGGAAGAGAGGATTAGTGGAATAATTAGTAATTTTTAAATGAATGTGTGAAGAGATTAGTGGAATAATTAGTAATACTTAAAGGAATATCTTTTTTTTTTTTTTTTTTTTTTTTTTTTTTTTTTTTTTATGAAAATGGCTCAAACGGTCGAATATTTAATGTGAGCGACGTTCGAAAATTTAATGCTAGCCTCCATACCGAATCGGTATGTGATACCGAAATACATACCAAAAATGTGATGCCGAGCGAGTGGTTATGGAGGATGCCGAGCGGCATGCTTTTCCGAGGCTCGATGCCGAGTGCATTGCCACCCCCTTATATTTGGTAACTTTACATAATTATCAGATTCATGTAACAAAAGCATTGAAGGAATATATAAGGTGCCGTTTGTTTCATGATTGTAGAATGAATTAATGAAGATATAAGATCATTTGATGACCAAATTTTTTTTACATACCAAAGGACTAATCTCCACCCTTCATCTTCTCTCCTTCTTTATTTGATCTAATAGACGAGATTAATCACAACAATTTAAAAAACCCACTTTCATCATTTTTTTCAAATATTAATATCTTTCAAACCGTTAATCGTTAAGCGAAAAAAAATATACCGTTACGACGAACATTTAATTATCTTTCTATAGATAGGCTATTTGATATATTTTCGACAATTTTTTTTTTTTGTTTTTTCACGTTTTTTTTCGTGGATGAAAAAAATCATATATGATATTACATATCATATCATATATGATATGTAATATCATATATGATATATGATATGATATGTAATATCATATATGATTTTTTTCGGCCACGAAAAAAACGTGAAAATAAACGAAAAAAAAATTGTCGAAAATATATCAAATAGCCTATCTATAGAAAGATAATTAAATGTTCGTCGCGATAGTGTAATTATTTTCGCTTAACGATTAACGGTTTAAGAGATATTTAAATTAAAAAAAAATAGGTGAAATATTAAAATGTTTTTAATCTCAACCATTGATTTCTTTTTATATGGATGGTGTGAATGAGTCCCTTAGTATGTAAGAAAAATTTTGTATTTAATATAACTCTCCTCATTAATAAAATGATTCCACCATTCACTTGTTTGGTTGGTTGTAGGTCCCATTATTAGATATCAATTACTTAAATGAATCCCATAGATTGATAGTAGCTAAGAAGTAGTGGTATGAGTGATATCAATTAGTAACCAAATATATATATATATATATATATATATATATATATATATATATATATATATATATATATATATATATATATATATATATATATATATATATATATATTGTTTTATTTTATTTTTCTCTTTCCACATTTAATTTAAAACTTATACTAAATTCAGATTCAAATACAAATCCAAATCCAAATCTGAATCCTAAATCCACCTCCAAACCAAACGGGCCCTAATAAGTAATCACATAGTTACGTTTGACTTTTCAATTGCTTGAATCAAAGATATTAACATGCTTAGCTTTGAAAGGTTTTGTGATTGACTGATTATTATGACTTTATGCATAACAACCAACTGCTCATGTTTTTGAGCTTATATATATATATATATATATATATATATATATATATATATATATATATATATATATATATTTGAACTGATTAGAGCTTCGATATATGGTATTAATTTCATGAAAAAAATGAGAAGTTGCTTTCTGAGCTCAAACCATTAACCAAATGTTGTCTCATTGTTTTGAATATTGCTAGACCATTACTTTATGATAAACAATGGAGTATTAGCTGAAATATTGTTATGATACTAGTTTGTGTAACTAGTACTAATATTGTCATGATATTGGTTTGTGTAACTAGTATTGGTTTTATGATGATTAAACTCATTCTTGAGGAATGAAAATTTTGGTGTTATTTGGAATCCAAAATATTTGCTATCACAACTATGCACTCGTGGGAAAAAGTGCGTTGTTCGCATAGTAAACGAATGAGTCTTGATTCCAATTCCGTTATGCTGCACTCTAGGACTTTAAACTTTATTTTTGGAAAGTTTGAATCGAAATTGGTGAATCTTTTAGTCACAAAGTTTTTTAGTACGACAATTTATTTTGGAGAATTTGTTGTCAAAACTGCGTATTCATGAGAAATGCGTTGTTCACATGGTAGACAAATGTTTGAGCCCAATTTTTTATAGAGCTCGTCTAAGACATTAAACTTGATTTTTGAAAATTTTGAGCTTAAATGGGCGAACCATTTGGTCACATTATTTATTTTGGTACATCAATTTAGTTTGGACTGGTAGGTTGTCACAACTGGGATGTCGTGGAAAAATGTGTTTTTCTCATGGTAACAAATGAGATTTGCATCTACTTTTTTTCTTCGGTGATAAGGTAACAATAAAATATCTTAAACTTGATTTCGAAAAAAAAATTAAAAAAAAATGTTGAGCTTAAACAGAAGAATCAGATGATCGCAGTTTGTATTTTAGCACAACATTTTTTCAAGCGGCTTATATATTTCTTTTATGCTAATATATGTGTTTATTGGATGTTGTTTGGTACAACATTTTTTGGTTGTTATAATACAAATTATGAGATATTTTGTACAATGTTCAACGCAAAATTGTTTGTTTCATTTGGTGCAAAATACTGTGGTAAAGTAGAGTCTATTTAAAGTTGTTTGTTGCGGTTTTGTGCAACTAAAGAATAAATAAGTTGCTCGATTTTGTATCGAATATTGTAAGTTTGGATGTTGCAAATATTCTGTTGTGAATATTGGTGCAAATAATCAAACTACTTATTATTCTAGAAAAATGAATAATCGTCAAGACTTGTTATAACTCATATCGCTAATAATCGAACGGTTTTTCATATGTAAGAAATGACTATGTGTTGAATATAACTGTGTTGGACATTGTGAATTGTCAAGAAAGAACCAACATATAGATGAAAACGATTACGTTGGTTTATGTAACTAACTTGAATGGTGTGATTGTCGTCCAATGTGAGCTATTGTCCATTCGCTAAGTTGGACATAGTTTGATTGTGTAAAATGATTACACATTGATTTTATGTGACTATAATCACATAATAAATTGTGACAATCATATAATGATAAGAGATTCAATGTGATTATATATATAATCACAAGTGAACTGGAATGACATGTTATAAGTGTAGAACTTGCACATATAACTTATGGGATCCTCCTAAAACATGTGTGGTTTAAGGTGGTGATTTGTCTAATAGAAGAATGTTATTAGATGAACCTATGAGTAATCAAAATGATGCATCTTCGGTCATACGCTTGACTCCATGGTCTATAGCATGCTAGATTTGGAATCTGTTAATTATGATACGGAAAATAATTAACATAAGACATTCAAAAAGTGTGAACACTAGTATGAAACTTGTGAGGTGACAAATTACTAATGATCTTGGTGTCATATCCATGTGAGAAAAATCTTATAAAAAAGATTAATATATTGAAAGGGAGAACCTTTCTACAAAATTCTTGAGATAATTTTCATATGGGGGATTCCGGCCTAGCTAGAGTTCAAAAGGACATTAACAAACATGAAGTTCTTGCCTATTTGGAATACTCAAGAATTACTTGGAGCATGATATACTTAAAGAGTTGAACGAAACTCGAATTTGTACAGACATATTATGTCGATACGACAACTACTCTCAGTATGAGTTATCCCTATTGACAATGTGAAGTCATAGAATAACATTGTGGATCCGCTTGCAAAATGCTAAATGTGAGAGTTAGTGATAAAGTCGTGAATAGGAATGAGACTAAAGCCCTTGAAAAGTTTATATGAAGGAAAACCTAACCCAGCTGACTGGAGATCTCAAGATCTGGGTTCAATAGGAAAACCTACTTATATAAACTGAGGTCACTGTGGGGGAGTAATAAACTCCACATTTATTTAAGGGAGTTGGTAAACTTCATAGTCCATTCCTATAACAGTGACAATATGAGGTTAAGCATATGGCTTTTAATGATTAATCGAGAATCACCTATGTGAGAGAGAAGTGGGGTCGCTTCTGAGGAAATTGTGGGGGCGCAATTCTTAACATCTCTCACAGAACTAGGCTAATGTTCATGGCCATAACGAACATAACTATGAGAACCAAAAAGTTTCAAAGAGATATTTGTGTGAATATATATTGTCGTCTCCACAAACAACAGACAGTTCAAAGACATCGAGTTCTATTGGCTTCTAGGAGGCTAAGTATATTTCACGAGGGAATGTTCAAAGGGTAACACCTACCTATACTTTGTAAATATCAACTGCAAAACTCTATTACAGATTCGTGTCCTTGGAATTTTGTTTCCCGTCATCAATTTCATTCATGTGGGGGATTGTTGAAAAAATTATGGTCAAATTTTTAGAATTGAATGACAATTGATGGTCATCATGTATACTAATGGGATTTAAGAACAATGTTAATGTTTGGTCAATTGTAACGACCGAATTAAGTGTATGTTCATGAGCCATTAGTAAATTTAATTGTGACCGTTTCTTTTCCACATCTCCTTTTACCTATAAATGAGAGCTTTGCTCATTTATCGAAAAATACTGAAAAAATACAACTCAATTACTCATCTCCTTTTTGTTGTCACTTATATTGACTTCTTGTATATCGGTTTGTAATAGAGGGAATGCACGCTTTTGGTTCACCTTGATAACCCGTTTGTGCTAACGGAGTTATCCGTTGTTGTTGTATTTTGGGAGATAGACGTTCAAGATTGTCAAGCACCGTGGAGAGGACGAATCTGTCTTAAGGAAACTATGATCATTACAAGCCTCAACATTTTCCTTGTTTGTGTTCTTGGAGTCTAACAATCAAACGGTTTATGGTATCGTTCTCTACACTTTATCTTTTGTTGTTGTTATCAACATATTATTTATTTGTCTTTAGTAGCAATATACATAATATATACAACAGGTTATACCCAAACATGAAATGACTTCGGTCGAAGCAAACTAAACAGTAAAAAAAAAAAAAAAAAAAAAAAAAAAAAAACGGTGTTGTTTTGGAGTATCACTACACTGTGTTGTTTCCCACGCTAAATGTATAACACAGTATTATTTTTAGACCATTTCGGTTTTAGCTATAATAGTATTATTAAAAAAAAAATGCTATTATTAAGTTAACAAATATAACTGTTTTTTTAAACAGAATGAAATACTTTGCTAACTTATTTGGTAACTATTTTTCGATCAATTTACTTGGATATAAATATTATGAGCCGGTTATTAATGTCTTGCCAAAAGATATAACAAAAACAAGGTAGGAAATTTGAAACCCCAAACATGGGAGTTTCCTTTATATCTCTTCAAATTTTAATTGTCTTGTATATTTGACATAACCTTTGGGTGAGAACATTGTGCATTGAATAATATTGATTTAGATACCTTTAAATTTATAGTAGGTTTTAAAGAGAAAAAAGCACAAAAACACATTGATTAGGAGAGCACTTGGTGGTATTTGGGTGGCTTGTCTTATGGCTTTTTGCTCTTTTCTTGCGGAACAAAGCAATAAGACTAAATGCTGATATGCTAGAGCATGTTCTATGCATGCATTGAGATTTTTTGACATTGAATTGCCTCATACTTGAGTTAATATAACTTTTATTTATTGTTATAGCGATACAGTCATAGCACAAGATAGAGGAACATGTTATAAAGATACCCTTTAACTCCTTCAAGTTATTGTGCCCACAAAGGCATCTATAATACTAATACTCAAGGAAAACATAAACAAATATGCATGTGTGTATAGTAGTAGTAATCTGATACACAACCAAAATCTGATTTGTGACACCCTTGAGCTTAAAAACGCGGTCATGGGTTCCTTCCACCCCTCCCCTTCCTTGGATCATGCCTTGGATTGGCTCCGGCATCGTCATAGTCTAACACCGCATCAAGCATTAAAATCTTCCTTGCGTGTATCCTGAAACCATCCTGCATGAAGAAAAAAATATACGTTACACTTATGCAATAATAAGCATTTTCAACTTGGTATATAAGATCTCGTAGTCAGCGAACTATTTTCAACTCTTCTACTTACTTCTACTTACGTAAGAGAGTTTCTAATAGGTTTATAAACTAATCAAGTCATACATTTATACAACTTTTGATTCTAAAACCTTATCACTATCTATATCTATACTACTATATAATGCATTTAGGACTAATCTATAATTAAAAAAGCTTTAAATTCAGACTTTTACTTGCTTATTACGAAAGGATTTCAAAATTAATTTATTAAGAAGCAAGTTACTTAAGAACTTTGTTAGGAAGCGGTTGATTGTTCAAACTAAAATTATTTGGCTTAACTATATCTAATATATCTATTATAAAGCATAAAGACAACTAAACATGTAACCAAATAACGTAAAATATAATCACACGGTACCCGCCGCCGCATTGCGCGGGTACCGTTCTAGTGCATATATAAATCTTTTACAACTTTATACAATGTTTCACAATTAGATGCATTAAATTATGTAGAGGTTCAACTTTTTAGATCTCTTAATGCCATATGGAGACGAAATACAAACTCACTAAAGTTGAAAACAGGTAAACATATTTGCGGGTTTAATTTAGACGTTTTTTTTTAACTTTACATCTTTTATATAATAAAACAAAGCCATTTTTCATTTCAAAAAAATGCATTCATACCTTATTTAGTAATAATTGTATTTTAAAAAAATATTATTTTCTTATTAGGTAACATTTTATATTTATCTATAACACAAGTAAAAGATAAGTACAAAAAATATAGATAAGATGCAATTAACACAAGTAAAAGATAAATACAAAAAATATAGATAAAATGCAATTAATAATAGGATTAAAATTTTTAAATAATTATCTTTAATAATAAAAAAACTATAATTAAACATCATAAATCAAATAAAACAAATATTAAATTATTTGTTTTTTAATAAATAAAAATATATGATTCAAAAAATTTTAAAAAACTCGCGCGTGCACTGGCATTATAACTAGTTGCGGATGCTATAACATTTTTCAACTATATTAGAGTAAGTGTAAAAACTCGATCTGACTTTCTTTTTCTTGCGGATAACCAATTTTGTTGTGGTTTTGATTCTTCTAACCCCTATTAAACTCAGTAATTTGGAGCATCATATATACCCAAACATTAAAAAAAATTGTGATTTACGTGGAAATACTAGTTCAGAGACACAAATCCAAATGCAATTTGCTTTACCAGCAAAAGGGAGGTAATTTTGGTATACCAAAATTTCTTCATAAATCATTTTGATGATGTACTTTGGTGGTGTGCAACCCACCACCTAATATAAACAAGCTATAATTATCTAACAATTTATGTAACTTGATACTTTTTTGAATTCTATGTAGCTATCTTTTATTTTTGCTATTATAACACGAAAGTTTTGAATTCGGACTATTGTGTGTTACAAAGTTTTGAATTCGGATCTTTATGTGTATTTTTTTTCATGTATAACGACCATTTTACCTTTCACTGTTAATATGGTGGTAAACATAAAGTGGTAGTAAAATGGTCACAAATACACACAAAGATCTGAATTCAAAACTTTGGTTTATATAATAGAAAAAATTAAAGTTGACTAAACAATGTAACTAAATGTGTCAAGTTAGTTACATTTTTAGATAATTATCTCTATAAACAATGTTCTCAAACAATGTTATACGAAACTGACACATTATAAGAAGAAAAGATTATAACCTTGTGGAGAGAGTTAACACGATGTTCGCCAGCACTACTGCCACTGACTATTAGTACGAAGAAAACAAGATTAGTTAACGATATCACATAGCAAGTACTATACAAGCTTAAATATTACCAAATCGAAAAATGTACCTGAACATATGTAAGTGAGCAGTAAAAATGAAATAAGAAGAGTGGTTTTGGTTGAAAGAGCCATGAATACTTCTTGTGGTGCAAGATGGAATAAAAAGAGGAAATGTGGTTCTGCTTATATTGTAACTCAATGAGGTTAAGAGATAGTGGCTTTCATGAGATGATACCAACCCAATAGCTATGCAGGTATATAATGAGTGCATGTTGCAATACAAAAGAGGCCACAATTGTGAAGTCAACTTCATTAGTTTATTTGTGTTACATCAAATGTATAAGCAACAATACACTATACATAATGCATGTGGACACCTTGCAGTACTATCTATCCCTTTGCATGGCTCTCATAATCTTCCTTTTTCTAAGTCAAAGCTTGCCTTTGGTCACAATGTCTATCATGCTCATGCTTGCATTTGGTCATCTTAGGTACTAATCAATTTTGACCCAATTTGATATCTGGTAATGACTTGCAGAGTCTTAAAGCAGCCCACAGAAAGATCTAAACGCATATCTCGTGACAATTGGCCTATGGCAATTTGGCGCAGGTGTGTGTGTGTGTGTATTTTTTTAACAGCTTTTTCATAATCTCTAGTAACAAACTAGATACGAAGAAGATTAAACAAGTTTGTACAAGCTTGAATAGGATTACTAATCCATTCTAGACAACCGGGATTTGCATTGTTGTTTCTATGAAGAATCCAATATATATATAATATATGGAGAGAACTTTAAAGTTTTTCTCCCAAAGTATCTTTTTTAGGAAGTTTATGTGGAAACAAATCCTATTATAGGCCTAATTATATCCTAATTCAAAATTCTCAAATTTGTTAGATAAGTTTAATTATTGTATGTGAACTTATTTGGTGTATAATAAATAAAAGCATAATAATTAGCATAACCTAGAAAAGTCTTTTTGTTCATAATCAACCGAGCAACGCACATGAAGGCTGGTCTTAAAGTTCATTATAACAGTCACAAAAACTATCGATAATAGATCTACACTGTGTGTTTGTTAATGCTTCCCATATGCGTCAATTCCATTTTTGGTACACATCAATTCTTTACTTTCGGACAACATTTTATTGGGCGTTTTGGTGGTGAGGGGAAGTTGTTGTATTTGTGTGAGTGTTGCATACTGTTTCGAAGCTATTGGATCATGCTAAACTGTTCTGTATGCCACAATATATAACCTAAGTTAACTTTATTTTCTTTTGTATTTTCTTCATCATTATGATATTAACTTTCTTTTCTTTTCTCAAAAACGCTGATTATCGATAACACTTACCTAAATTTAGATTTTAATTGACGAAATATTACAATAACCATTTAGCAAATTAAATCGTTATTTGCTACAAAACTAGTAGTATTTTGATTTTAGTAAATGATGGAAAACACAAGTAGTGGAAATCAATAGCATTAGGAAAAGGGTGACAGCACAACAAAAATACTTTTCCTTTATGGAAATTAAACCCTAATGTCATTAAAACAATTGTTAATTAAAATTATTTAACATAATCTCCTAAAGGGGAGACCAAATGTTGGCTAAAGTTATACACAGCAAATCTACAGTACCTCTTGAGCATAAACAAATTTATATTTACTTTATAAATTGATTTTAATATATAACATATATGAGATTTGCCTCCACCAATAAGCTATAAGTATCTCTAGTTGCTTTTAAAAAATGATTAAATATTGTCTAAACATAGGTATTGACCTAAGCTGAATTCTGAACCAAACAAAATATATTTTCTCAAACTCATTTGCAAGCTTCAATATCAAAACTAATGTCAGATGTCATGTTAGTACTGTTGTTAGAGCTTTATTATAAAAAAAAAATGGCGCAATGATATGATAGACTTAAAAATATGCATAAACTCATGTATAAACCATTTATAATTTGACACATCACTCATAATTTTCTCACTCTAAATATTCACTTTGATTATTTCACGCGTCATAATCTTGTTCTTAGACATATCTTTAATTAGTCATGCATTTTAGGCATAACAATTATTTTCCCAAAAAATGCTTCAACAAAAAATATCTTAGTATCAAACAATGATTTGTCATTGACTTGATACATGTTTTTAGTTAGCTCTTATAATGATTAATGATATTCGGAAAACATCTTTTAGGATCAAGGTATCGACGTCTTGAATCTTCATGAAGGGTATCACGACCGAAGCCTAGTTCTGCTCATTCATAAGGTCGAAAGTCAGGTTGTAAAAGATATAAGAACGATAATGAGTTCAAGATGGTAACTTTAGGCCAGATGTAACAGTGACCGCAAATAACCGCAGTCATTATTGCCACTCCAGTGTCAATTCATTACGACCTTTCTCATGACCAAAGTTAGTGTAATAAGGCGATCGCGGTCACCACAAAAAACATACCCACTTAAACACAAATACCTCACAAAATCAATTAAAAAGCACACACTCACACACAAACAAATGAGGAGGGCTCGGTCAAGTATACGACCGAGTTATGCAAGAACACAGACGGCGACCGACCATGACCAACCCCATATAATGAGGGACGCGTCCCACATGGTTCGACCATACATTACGGATGGTCTTATACTATTTGTGAAAAAGGTGACAGTGATTTTCAAGATGGTGTGAGCTTGTTTAGAATAAGAAAATCAAATGGAAAGTTGACTACCAGCAATTTTCTATAATGGTATTATGCATTTTAAGATCTTGTGTTTGTCGTTTTCTTTCTTTTTAGCAATTAGACTTGTGGCTTATAGAGTTACGTATCATAAACGTCAACTTTGAATTTTCATTTAGAACAAGTCACTTATTTTAACATATACCTATCAAAGGGTATGAACATAAATAACTAATTGGGTAGTTTGCATGTAAAGTTACACGCGACTTAATTTTATCCGAGTTATTCGGATACTAAAAAGCCTATAGCTTAACAATATAATATAATATAATAGTGATCTATCAATTTAGAGGTCGTAGATTCAAGTTTTAGTTGAAGCATATATGATGTATACAATTGGTTTGTGAGTCTTTACCTTTCAAAAAAATTCAAGTGACTAACATCCTACGCATATTGCAAGGCATAATATCTGTATGGCATTGGTACATGATGTGTACTAACGTATCCAATGTCCATAGTAATTAACTCTAAATATGAATAGTACTATAGTAGTCACTTATGTCTAAAACACCTTAAAAGCTTTAACCTTTTGTACCATTTTGTTTCACTGTATGGACGAAATTACAATTTTTCTTTAACGGCACTTTATCCACACTCCTATACCACATATCACGAAGGTCATCTACGAGACTTTTGCATCTACTTCGACCTAATGTCCACAATATGTTGACATTTGAAATCCAAAACTATCTATCATCCTCTTCTTTCTTCATTTTGTCATGCATCACAATCACATAGACCTTTAAGCACAAAACTTAAAAGGAAATATCATCTTCCATAAAAAAACAAAAGTTTGAAATTTGTTTTAATGTTGGAAATATGAGGTTTGAAAGATATATAAATCGTTGAATAACTTGAAAGTGATTGGGCCAAACTATTCACCATGACACTCCACTCATGTCATCTTCTTAGTTTATGGGATCACTTTTTAAGGAAGATGACAAATGCACAATGTGTAACTATTTACCATACATTTCCAAAGGTTCACATCTTACCATGAAACTACCTATGGGAACTTGACATATAAACAATCAAACAAAAAACGTTTGTTTAGGCAAGTGGATATGTGATAGTTGACTTGTTTACTTATTACCTCACACAAATGGACTATGATATAGAATTTTCTCTCATGACATTAGGGGAAGAAAAAAAAAAAGGACAATTTGCCTATGAAAATAAAATTTTCAAACAAGTACTTATACACATATGGAGGATGACGGGTGGTGGCCGCTAACGGTGACTACATGATAAATAAGTGTTGACGGGCTCTGTTTAGTTATGCAACGGACCGATGTCTATTAGGGTTTATTTTTTATGTCTTATGTACTTTATTTATAGTTGATTAATAATATTGAATAAAATACGGGGAATTCAATGTCTCATGGTATCCGAGCTGGTCTTATCATGAGACCTTGTCGGCAAGCTTGTGTCGACGTCTCTAGCCTTCCCCATCAAGCCCTAGACATCGTCGTTTATCCGTCAGTGCAATTGGTTACGTACTGAAATTCCAAAGAAATGCACATCGGAATCACCTCTGTAGCCTCTGCCATGAGCCGTAACAAGCCACCGAATTCGAAAAAAAAACATGACTCCTGGTTTTGCTTATAACTCTCAAACCGCTTAGACTTAGATGACTCTATCAAAGGCCGTGGATTCGTAACTAGATTCTGAATAAAATGCCACCGGAATCGACGCCTCACATGTCGGACACCCCGTTATAAGTCCAACAGTAGTCAGGAAAACAAAAATCTCTTTTTTTTAGATTACATTTATCCACTGCGATTGATTACTAGGAAAGTCTTAATCCTGCATCAAGATAATTATCTTTATTTTGTTTTGTTTCAGTCATTATAGTTTACTCTCTAATTTGAGCTTTCACGAATTCGTCACTCGAATTGCGGGGAGTATTAGAAGATAAATAAACGTTAGCGGGCTCGGTCCAATTGTGTAACAGGCCGATACCCATTAGGTTTTACTGTTGATGTGCCATATACTCTACTAGTTATAATACCTGTGCACGCACAGGGTTTTTAAAATTTCATTTTAATTATGTATTATTATCGATTAAGAAATAAACCACTTAACATGTTTCAAATGGTTTTACTTTGTGGACTAAAAATAAAAAATCACACACACACACACACACATATATATATATATATATATATATATATATATATATGTGTGTGTGTGTGTGTGTGTGTGTGTGTGTGTGTGTGTGTGTGTGTGTGTGTGTTATAACCTACCTATTATTTTAGGACAATGCTTTTGGATTAAGAAATTATATTTTATTATTCAAGCAAAATCATATAATGAAACTTGACTTGCATAAGATGTTGGGCGGTGCTTGGTAAAAGGGGGGTGGGGAATGGGTAAGGAATTCAAAAGGGCACACCTCACTCAAATTAGGTGATTGGTTAGAGGTGTGCAAAGGTATTGATTACGTCGTAGTGGGTAATCAACATTATAGAGTAAATTGAGGGGTAAGGTATTGATTACCCACCTCACTCAATCCTTTGCATTCTCTTTCCTTTTTTCTTTACCTTTACCTTTCCCCACTTTGAACCAAGCGGACCCTTAGTGATATATGCTTTTAGTTTTGCAAACCCGTGCTATCAATTTACGATGTGTTTTGTAATTGTGGTATTTCTTTTACTTATATTTTTGTTAAAATATATAGCATATTTAAATAGCTTTGAAAATTGATTCATTTCCTTTATTATAAATAACCATCATATCATTTTTACTAATGTATCTTTTTGTTTGAAAAGTTGTATTTTCATAAGTTTGTGCTATTTACTTCTCATGTTCGATCATAAAATTACCAAATTAACATAGATGCTTACACTATAGCTTCTTTATTACATAAAGAGAAAGAAAAAAACATGTAATTAATAGAACTCAAATTTAATCTTACGTTTATGTATAATGTATAAGAATACTTTTTCTCTAAGCCCGAACTATATAAGGAAATTATTATTACTTGTATATGTAAATTGTAAATGCATGAAAAAAATGACAAAGAGTACATTCGCAAGTCTTTTAGGATTGTTTGAATCCTTACCGACCTTTCACTTTAATGCAACTTTCTTCACAATTGGCCTAAATCATCAAGGTAAAATACACCCATATTTTAGACCGTTGGTTGACACCCATAGTGTTATCAATGACAGCAAACACCTGCTAAGTTTCATTAACTCATTCAAAGAAAAATTACACTCCGAAAAGAATTCCTACCATAAAATTTCCCATATAGGCACTAAAACACATCTTTGGTACATTAAAATACATTCATATATTATCTAAATCACCAACTCAACTAAATTATAAATTCATACCTTGAGCAGACGTAGAAAATCCTTCCACGGCAATCATGTGTTGATACTTAATCCTCCTCTAAAAAACGCACATAACAAATTGCATTACACTTTAGTGTGTGAGATAAGATGATAAAACTGCAAAAACCACTAACATGTTGCATTATAGTGAGGATAACAACAAAGTTAGTCATAACATCAAATAAGAAAACTTCGGATTAGAACTAAAAGGGTGTTTGGTTATGCTTATTAAAGGTGCTTATTGTTTTATTCAATTACCATAACACAATATGTGTATGATAAAGCTATAAGCTTTTTTTAGAAGCTTAGTGAAAAACCTTGAATTCACAACTAATTTTATTATAGCTTAGTGTGTTTATAGTAAAAATACAAATATTAAGTGTAGAAGTTTTCAATAAAACATAAAAAAAAATAATAAAAAAAAATAGAATAAAATTACTAAAAATTGGTGTGTATAACAAAAAAGTTAAACCATAAAAAAGGTTACTAAATATTATCAGCTAAATAAGGCATAAGCCAAAGTTCTGTTGAGATCTCTTTCGGATTCTATTAAGAAGCAAAAAGAGGTTTGCAAATAAATCATAAGTATAGAATAATGGTTGTATCTCACATCCGTGATTACCAACTCAATAACATTATCGCAGTATAATAACATCATAACCTGATTAAAACTATATATTCCTGCTGAATAATTCTCATGTACATACTTTTAATTTGTTTACAACGGCCAACTATTACGGGTTTTTTTTATTAATAATAAAACAGCACGTCAATGAATAAAGTTAGGCTATCACCTACTTTTTTTTTTTTTTTTTTTTTTTTTATCAAATAAGGATTGTGATGCATGCATTTTTTTTTATATAATTTAAGGACAACACCTTCTATATTAAACAATGATTATCCAACTCATGTGTTTGTTTATTTATTTATTATTTTTTTTAATAATTAGCTTTGTATAAAGTTTTTAATTGACAGACATGTTGAGGTTGAGGTTCATTTTGTTGTTTAACTTTAACTATTAACATCATGTTATACAAAATGTGTAAATTCAGTAGCACATAATAAGCGTTGACGAAGTTAAAATATGCTCTATAAGGTTTTTAAAATGTTTTTATTGATATCCATATACAAATTTTAAATAAGAATTTCATGAGTCGTTGTTATAAGTAGAATCACGTATATTTATTTTTATATCACAGTATCGTGCTTACCATTTGATATTTATATTCCCGTTACTAATAATTTAGCCGTATTTCAAACCCGTGTACGTATAAATTAAACTTTTAAATAGTAACATGAGTCCTTATTTAAAAAAATATTCTAATTGATGAAAGTTTAAAACTAACATTAGTTTTAAAAAATATTTAATGTATATTAAAACTAATTCGCATATTTACCAAATTTTGTAATTCTAATGGATGAAAGTCTAAAAACTAATATTAATACTCATGTAATTTTAAACAAAGTTAATATTATAAAGTATAGGGGGTATAAAGTGTAAGGGGTTATTCGTGTTTTTTATAAAGTTATTAAAAAACATGAAAACTTGTAATTTACACTTTACTCTATAAATTATTTAAAATTCAATCACTAAAGTTTTATTAATTACTTCCGATTTTTTTAAGTTTTTGTTCTCATAAATTTGACACCTATATTTTAATGCATTTTTTTTCTTAACCAAATTTCCCTACCAAATTTATTAAGTTTAACCAAAATCAATTTAATTTTGACTTTCTATTGACCAATCGCGTTGCTCGATTTCGCCTATTTGGCAAAATCGAGCTCTGCTATTAGTCCAATTTTTTTTCAATAAGAAGGGATTTGTAAAAATACTCTGAAATGATGTAATTCTTTTATTATATAAAAGATTTATAGTTGATTAAATAATATTGAATAAGATATGAGGAATTCTCTATATATTATAGAGCACCACATTGAGCGATGTGCTGAATAAAAAAATATTTCATCTTGGGGCTTCGTTAGTGGCCTATTTGCTTCGAGACTTTTGGCCCAAATCAAAAAAGAAATAAAATAAATAAATAAATAATAATAATAATAATAATAATAATAATAATAATAATAATAATAATAATAATAATTGTAAAAACTATAGATCAGCTCTTAAACAACAACCACAACACAAGTTTTCACCCAGCCAACCACCCCTTGGTGAATATCTTTTATTACTAATAGTATCAAGAAGATGAGTCCACAATTGTGTCCTCACCAAACAGAATACACAAGAAACCAGTTGTCCCCTTCAGAAGGATCCAACTATCACACTACAAGAATCTGAATACAGTATATCCTCACTACAACTCTCAGACCTATACTAAAACCAATACCAGATGATCAAGATGATCACAATACCAATACAATAACACTGTGTTGCAACAAGAGAGAAAACCCTAATCGTATATTGAGAGAGATGATGTTATGAGAGAGAGAGAGCTGGGGATGAGAGCTTATATAGTGTCAATTTCCACTTCAGCCCTTCAAGAATATAAACCTGCCAAATATAGCTAAACATACCAAACTATAAAAAATAAGTACATAAATAGTCCCTGTTCTTATTTACCATGAGAATGACATAAAAAAACCATACTATACAACACCCCCTCTCAGTCTCATGGCTTAAACATGTCCACAAGACCAAGTTTCTCACAAAACCACTTATGTTGAGTTATACTCAACCCCTTTGTAAAACCATCTGCAACATTATATGCAGAACCAACCATCACAGTTTTAATCACACAAGAAGATACTTTCTCTCTTACTAGATGAAGATCAATTTCAAAGTGTTTAGTTTTTTCATGAAAAACTGGATTAGCAGCTATTTGAATAGCTGAACTACTATCACAAAACAAGTTTACTGGTAACAAGCCCTCAATATTTAGATCTTTTAGTATTTTATTTATCCAAATAATTTCACAAGTAGCAGATGCAAGACATCTGTACTCTGCTTCAGCAGAAGATCTAGATATAGTTGCTTGTTTTTTACTTTTCCATGAAACAAGATTATTGCAAAAATAAACACAATAACCTGAAACTGACTTTCTAGTTTTTAAACACTTAGCCCAATCTGCATCAGAAAAAGCATACAGACTAAACTCTTTACCTCTATTAAACTGAATACCAGTACCTGGACCTTGTTTAAGATACCTCAACGCTCTTAAACCTGCATTAAAATGAGACTGCAAAGGAGCATGCATATGTTGACTCAAACAATGCACAACATAAGCAATGTCAGGCCTAGTAACAGAGAGATATATCAATTTGCCTACCAGTTTCTGATACTCAGTCAAATTAGTGATAAATTTATCACCATTAGACTCAACATGATTCAAAACCACATTCTGCAGTAAAGGTGTAGCAGCAGGCTTACAAGCCAACAAACCATATTCACTAAGAAGCTCAAGACAATATTTTCTTTGAGTTAAACAAACACCATTATCATTCTCAAGAACTTCAATACCAAGAAAATACTTAAGAACACCAAGATCTTTAATCATGAATTTAGAATTTAAAAACTGTTTAAACTTTTCAATTTCAAGTTTATTATTCCCAGTAATGACCATATCATCCACATAAACAAGTAAAGCCATAAAAACATCTTTATCATGTTTAACATACAAAGAATAGTCATTTTTACTTTGAATAAAACCATGATCAACCAAAACAGTAGTTAACTTCTCATTCCATTGCCTAGGAGCTTGTTTCAAACCATACAAAGACTTAAGAAGTCTACAAACTTTAGTTTCATCTTTATCATAATAACCAGGTGGCAATTTCATATAAACTTCTTCATGAAGATCACCATACAAGAAAGCATTATTAACATCAAGTTGATAAAGAGGCCAATCATTAGAAACAGCTAAATTAATTAAACATCTAACAGTGACCATCTTAACAACAGGACTAAATGTTTCATCAAAATCAACACCTTCTTTCTGCCCAAAACCTTGAGCAAAAAGTCTAGCTTTATATCTATCCACTTCACCAGAAGACTTATACTTAATTTTCCAAATCCATTTAGAACCTATAGTCTTCCTACCAGGAGGTAAGTCTGTAACCTCATAGGTATTGTTCCTATGTAATGCTTCCATTTCAGCATCCATAGCCTCATTCCATTTTGGATTAAGACTAGCCTCTTGGTAAGACTTTGGTTCAACAGACTTATTCAGAGTGGTGGTAAAACAAATTTTCCTAGCAGACAACTTAGAGTAAGCAACATATCTTTCAAGACCATATCTACTAGAACTAGAGACAATGTAATCATTAAACCTAATAGGTTGAGACTTATGTCTAGTAGATCTCCTAAACTCAGTCTGAGGTTCTTCCTCAGTGTTTCTAGGACCCTCACTATTTACATTTTGCAAACCATTGCCCTCAGAGGTGACCAAATTATCTTCTATTTGGGTTGCAATGGCATCTGCTTCATCCTCAACTGTGTTAACACAGTCATCAGAAGCAGGTCCTCTATTGCCATCCTCATTAGAAGGATCCCCCTCTTCATCATTGGGACTTTGAGAACTCTTGATGTCAAAAAAACTTAAACATTCAGAATCTGTTCCACCAATCTCATTTAGATCAAGAGAATGTTCATTACAAGACTTCATTTTAAAAGGAAATATAGTTTCATAGAACTTAACATCTCTTGAAAACAAGAAAGTTTTCTTGTCAATACTATACAATTTATAAGCCTTTTTCTCAGTGGAAAAACCAATTAAAATACGTTTATCAGACCTTAGAAAAAACTTATCAGTATTATTTAAAACATTTGCAAAACACAGACATCTAAAAGCCCTCACATGAGAGAGATCAGGGTCCTTACCATACACTATTCTAAAAGGGGAAACACCATACAAGACAGAGGAGGGAAGCCTGTTAATCAAATAAACAGCAGTTAAAATACACTCAGGCCACATAGACAAAGGAATCCCCACCCTGAAACATAAGACTCCTAGCCACATTCAACAGGTGTCTATGTTTCCTTTCAGCAATCCCATTTTGCTGAGGAGTATAAGCACAGGAAGTTTGATGAATAATACCAAGATTATTAAACAATGTAGACATTTTATTATTCACAAACTCTGTTCCATTGTCAGATCTAATAACTTTAACTCTTTTTCAAACTGAGTAAAGATGAGTTTTATAAAATTTTCTATATATTCACAAACTTCCATTTTTGTTTTAAGCAAGTAAACCCAAACAGCCCTGCTAAAGTCATCAACAATGGTAAGAAAGTACCTAAACCCATCTCTACTAGTAACTCTATAAGGCCCCCAAATATCACAATGAATCAGATCACCAATACTAACAGACTTATGGTCACTTAGAGGAAATGGTTCTCTAGTCTGTTTAGCTTTATGACAGATGTCACAAGGAGTAGACTGATCACCTTTCCTAAACCTAATGGTCTTTTGTAAAACATTCATGACTTGATCAGCAGGATGACCAAGTCTACAATGCCACAAATCTCTAGATACATAACAAGTAAAACCAGAATTACACAGACCAGAAACATAGTCACCATGAGTATGACCATCAAACAAATATAGACCAGCAGACTGACTACCAGTCCCCACAATTTTGCCCAGATTCAAATCCTGAATATAACATTTTTGCTCATCAAAACCAACAAAGAACTTACTGTCTTTTATCATTTTATTAACAGAAAGAAGACTAACATTATAATCAGGCACAAATAACACATCAAAAAGAACAGTATTATTAGTCAACTTTAAACTACCAATGGCAACAACTTTAGCCATAGTCCCATTGGGATGACCAACAGTTAACATCAAACTAGTAATATCAACCACATTAAACATATTGGTAGTAGAGTTAGTCATATGTTGATTAGCCCCACTATCAATAATCCATCCCAAAGTAACATTATACCCAGTACCACCAGTTTTAGAACAAAAGAATCTTTCAATGTTGAGATTAAAAAACACATTATGATTAAGAAAACTAGGTTTAATACCTGCCATATTAGTAGAAGCACCAACAGCAGGCTTCTCATTAATCAAACTCAGAAGTTTCACCATCTGATCATTAGTGAAAGAACCAGACAAAGAACCAGAAGTAGATGGCAAGTTTTGGGATAAATCAAAACTAGCATTGAATCTTTTATTAGCACCATTTTGTCTAACCAAATTAGGATTTCTTTTAAAACCAGGAGGATAACCATTTAGCTCAAAACACCTATCAATAGTGTGACCAATTAATCCACAATGTTTGCATAGAAGATTAAGATTAGGACCTCTATTATTATTAGTGTTACCTCTTCTGTTATTACTATTAGAATTAGAATTAGAATTGTTACTAGCATTAGCATTATTCTTAACAGTAAAAGTAGCAAGTACACTTTTAACAATCAGAGAACCAGGAGAAAAACCTCTATGAGATTCTTCTCTAGAGACCACAAGAAAAGCATCCTTTACATCAGGTAAAGGATCTCTAGACAACAAATTACTCCTGACATTTTGATACACATCATTCAATCCCATAAGAACTTACAAAGCTCTTAAATCGCGGCGGAAATACCAAGTACCAAACACCAACAGCCTTGATTAACTTAGTCAAGACTGTTGATAACCAAGATAATCAACCAGAAACCTCCACAAATCACCAAGAATCAAGATCCCCAAATTCAAAATTAGGGTTTCAAGAAACCCTAACTGAAAATCAACAATCACCAAAAAACCATTGAGAAAATCAACGATTCAACTCTCGGCCGTAAAGAAAACAGCCACAATCAACTCCAATTGCAAGTCAATCAAAAAACCCCAAATCTTAACCAAACCCTAAAATATCAAGAGCCAACGGAGATCAAAACCGAGGCTCTGATACCATGTAAAAACTATAGATCAGCTCTTAAACAACAACCACAACACAAGTTTTCACCCAACCAACCACCCCTTGGTGAATATCTTTTATTACTAATAGTATCAAGAAGATGAGTCCATAACTGTGAGCTCACCAAACAGAATACACAAGAAACCAGTTGTCCCCTTCAGAAGGATCCAACTATCACACTACAAGAATCTGAATACAATATATCCTCACTACAACTCTCAGACCTATACTAAAACCAATACCAGATGATCAAGATGATCACAATACCAATACAATAACACTGTGTTGCAACAAGAGAGAAAACCCTAATCGTATATTGAGAGAGATGATGTTATGAGAGAGAGAGAGAGAGAGAGAGAGAGAGCTGGGGATGAGAGCTTATATAGTGTCAATTTCCACTTCAGCCCTTCAAGAATATAAACCTGCCAAATATAGCTAAACATACCAAACTATAAGAAATAAGTATAGAAATAGTCCATGTACTTATTTACCATGAGAATGACATAAAAAACCATACTATACAATAATAATAATAATAATAATAATAATAATAATAATAATAATACGTATGCTGAGATGAGGAAGAAGCAAAAGTTATAAGGAAGAAAAGGGCCAACAAAAGAAACCAAACTGTTAAAAAAGACAAAAACATATCCCCAATCTATATGTAAACTTACTAAAAGGCCCCCAGATTTTCAGTTACTAATAATCTTTCATTTGACAAACTCATTTGTCAATACATTGAAACAAATACATGTAAAACCATTTGTAAACAAACAGCCATGACAAAAAGATAATATGTATGCTCGCTACACCAATGAACATCAACACAAATCTAAAAAAACAAAAAACTCAATTATACATCAATTCTAACTAAAATATATATATACATGACTATAAAAAAATTACTTGAAACCAACTATACATACAAATTATCGGGACACAATTAGAAAAAAAAAAAAAAAAAAAAAAAAAAAAAAAAAACGTTGCACGTAGCGGGCGCCATGCACTTGTTCTAAAATCTAACACAACAAAAGATGAGTCCGAATAAAAAAAATGGATAATTCCAAAAATGCCATTGTTGTCAAATTGATTTGCTTTTTTGACCTTATTTTGGAAGTTGCCGAAACTACCTTTTGTGCAACCGGGCAACTCTAATGTAAGCCAACAATAGGACGCCAAGTGTCTCAAGTTGCCTCAAAAAACACAAGTTGCCTAAAAAATATACAAGTTGCCAAAAATTTTGGACACTTGGTGTCCCATGGTTGGCTACAGTAGAGTTGCCCGGTTGCCCAAAGGGTAATTTTGGTAACTTCGAAAATAAGGTCAAAAAAGCAAATCACTTTAGCAATAAGGGCATTTTTGGAATTTTTCCTAAAAAATTAGCCATTTAGATAAAGGTCAAAAAATGAAAGAGGAAAAAAAAATAATAAAAAAAAAGTGAAAAGGAGTCATTTGATCTTATCGTTTTAGAGTTTTATGACTTCTAGCAGAGGTGACAATTTTGGCTCTATTATTTATGATTAAGATCTATTTGGGTCGTATTTTATCACAAACGGGTCAAATACAATAATGTGGCTAAAAAAAGAACTTGTCAGAGGTTGAAAGTCGCCAAATGTTTATTTTAAATGTCAACAAGTGACTAAAAAGTTTAATTCAATTATTTATTAGATTACAATTCTATTATTTTTGTAGTTAGTGTTGGTTTTATAGACATTATAATAATAGTTGTGTGTTAAGATCGAACTCGAGATCACGGGATTGCACACAATACATATGAAGAGTAAAAGAATAATTATTTATAAATGTTATATGTAATTATTTATAAACACAAAACTAGTAACGACCGTTAGTATTTAACGGAGAATGACTAAAGACCGTTAGACGAAGATTAGAAAAGTAATACTTGTGAATAATTGGAAACAATAGAAGGTTCCGGAATCCCCTTAGGGATGGATGACCGATCGGCCAAGGGGGTTTCCCCACCTCCTTTGTGCCTTGAGCTCCAAGTATTCACTAGTATATAAATACCTCATGGGTAACTAGTTTTCTCATAACTTGTACACACATAATAGGTGTTTTCCTTCTCTTCTCTTGTCCCTAAATCGATCCATCAACAATCCCTTCCAAGGGATTCGATTTTCGTAAAGCTAAAAAGTTTTGTGTTTAATTTACTTGCATAAACTTTTATTTGAATTAGTACGTGCGTACAAGAACGCGATTCAATCACACTATTGTTTGATTCTTGGACTGAATTACAAAAGAGGTAAGGGGTAATTCTTATAATCCAAATAAACCCTAATTAGGGTTCTTGATTTGAAGATTGCATTTGATTCTTGTTCGGGCTAGAATCACAAAAGTAAGTTTACTTTTATATTTGATTAATTAATTACATATTATATGATCTGGTAATTGCTTCCGCTATGCTCACTTGATGTGTTTGGTTTATTTTATATGATTGTCATGATATCATAATTCCAACAGTGGCATCTAGAGCCATTATAATGTGTAATTAATTATCGAAACGCATAAAAATTGAATCTTGATTCGTTTAGTTACATGTTTTTAGGGTTTTTTTTATTCCTAACCCTAATTTTTTTAATTGGGTCGATTGACCTTTTAGGGTTTTAGGGTTTTGGTTTTGGGTTTTTAATATGATTAGAAACCCTAGGATGTCATGTAATTGGTTATGCGTTTTAGTAAACGATCTTGGTGCAATATGTTAATTGTTAAGCATAATCCATGAAAAGTGCATGTTTGCATGGATTTTATTGTGTGATAATTTAAATAGTTTAATTTGAATATATGAATTAATTGTTAAGTTATATCGAAACATGTAAATATATTAATAGATGTCAAATTGGGGAAGACTCCAATATTAAGTAATCAATTACGTGCTATGTGGTATTTGTTTAATTTTGGCTTACGCAATCGATTTATCGATATATGTGGTTCTTTTTTCTTTGAAGAAGAAAGCCCTAATTGAATAAATGCGTTATACACCTAGTTTGATTATTAATAGGATTATTGAATATATTTTGCATGTAGCTACATGTTTTATACATATTTAATTGTTATGTTATGTATATGTTTATTTGGTCGTTTATTTTTTATTATATATTACTTGTTTTTGTTTATTATTATGTTTGACATGTTTATAAACGAAAAGGGTAATTTTGAATAGAAAAATAATATGGACTAAATAAATGGCGAAATTGTTTTGGTTTTAAGAGTTTAAATTTCAAAGGATTGGTTGATTGATGTTTTTGTACGTAATGGTTAACTAGGCCCGACCGAAGTTTACACACTACAAGATGGGTATAAGGTTGGCTTCGTATTAAATTGTGGCCTTAGATAGACAACATTCTGTCTTAACGCTCGTTTGTGTGTAAATTAGACTTACCGAACAACCATTACATGTACAGTGTCATCTTAAGGGTGAATGGACCACAATTCCACAATGATTATCCGAAACACTAAGCTTTAGGGCTTATGCAAAAGTACGATATAAGTGGACGATAATTGTTGGCAATTCTTTAATTGGTGAACCCGATACCTCAATCAAAACTTTGCTATTTTACTCTTAGTAAATTGGTAATAAAAATGTTTTATAAAACCAATGTTATGAAGTTGTATGCATGCTTCTTCATACATTATTTTGATCACATCAAAATTAATACCCTTATAAAATTAAGTCAAATGCCATCTAATTAAAAACACATGAAGTTGTAGTTTACGTTATGTGAGAGCTTGGCTAGATTGTATTGGAGAGGTAAATTTCATAAATTCATTGCTAGCAGATCAACTGATATGATGGATTTATGAGTTTGCAGTTTTTAAGTTAGACGACTTAAATTGAGTAGGAAG
Organism: Artemisia argyi; assembly: GCA_030686995.1. NCBI lineage: Eukaryota > Viridiplantae > Streptophyta > Magnoliopsida > Asterales > Asteraceae > Artemisia > Artemisia argyi. The sequence goes on from CM060694.1 coordinate 154,391,341, forward strand.
TGAGATCTTGGACTCAAGGCATTAAGATGGGGATTAAACATGCTTACAATACAAATGTTTTGTGATTGTAAATCCCATAAATCTAGGAATTGGACAAATGTTATACCAATTATTGTACGACAAGTTATCTCATATTATACTTTCATTACTAGCAGATCAACTGATGTGATGAAACTATGTTTATGGAGGATCCTAGTTTTCAAGATTATTCTATGGATATGATTTCCTTGGGTATTTTATTTTCTTGAAAAATTGTATTATCAAAAATACTAATGTTTTGAACTTTCTTTATCTGTAGAAATGGCTCAAACTGATAACACCAACTTACGTTCTGCGTTCAAGGCTTACTTTGAACGAGAAAAATTGACAGGCTCAGAGAATTTCAATGATTGGTATTGTTCACTCAGGATTGTCTTGCGAGTGACTGGTCAACTTGAAATCTTGAAGATGCCTTGTCCTGCTGAACCAACTGGCCCTGAAGCTACTGATGCTAATAAGGCTGATTGGAAAATAGTTTGTAAGGAACATATTGATGTGGCCGCAATGATGTTAGGGGCGATGTCACCTGCATTACAGAGGAAGTTTGAAGAATTCTTCCCTATGGACATGATTGATGAACTAAAGAAACTATATGAGAAACCATCAAATGTAGAGATTTACGATTTGATGGAGTCTCTACATGGTTGTAAGCAGGGTGATGGTGAACCTGTGAGTGCTCATGTGTTGAAAATAAAGAGTTTCATGGATCAACTACAAACACTCGGTAAACCCTATGACAATGATATGGCTGTGAACTTAATCAATAGATCCCTTAATAAGGAATTTAGTGGTTTTGTGAGGAACTTCAATATGCATTGCGTGTGGAAGACAGTAAGTGAATTGCACACACTGCTCATTGATTATGAGAAAGGTTTACCACAAAAGGATCCTACACCCTAAGTACTAGCTATTCAAGGGGGTTGAATTAACAAGCCAAATGCGAACAAGAAGAAGGGTAAGGGTAAGGATAAGGCTGATAAGAATAAGCAAGTTATGGCTTATCAACCTCCTCAACCTAAGAAGAACCCTCCTAAGAAGGATAATCCGAAGAAGGATCAAGGATGCCATTACTGCAAAGTGATGGGTCACTGGAAGAGGAATTGTCCTCTTTATCTCGATGACTTGCGAAATAATAAGGTTAAGAAGACTGGGCACATGGGCGCCAGTACTTCAGGTAACTTAGTTGTCATTGAATTATTTACTTTATCTCATAAATTAAATTCCTGGGTATATGATACTTGATGTGGTATTAACATTTGTAATACACTACAGGGGTTTAGAGAGGAAAGGAGACTATCTTATGGGGAGCAATTTCTGCATGTGGGCAATGGACACAAGCAGCAGTTGAAGCCATAGGAGTGTTTAATTTAGTTTTACCTTCTGGTTTAGTACTGATTTTAAACAATTGTCATTATGCACCTTCTATTATTAGAGGTGTTGTTTCCTTTTCATGTTTGTTGGATCTTAGTTTTACTCATACTATTGATGGCAATAAAATTTCTGTTTCTTTAAATGGTGTATTTTATTTTAATGTTGTTGCTGTGAATGGTGTGTTTGAAATTAATATGAATGATTGTATGCCCAACAATAATAATAATTCAATGTATAGCATTAGTAAGAGAATGAAGTATGTCTTGAATTCTTCTTACCTTTGGCACTGTAGACTTGCCCATATAGGCAAGACTCGCATGCAAAAGCTGCAACAAGATGGGCTTTTGAAAAATATCAATGATGAGTCATTTAATAAGTGTGAGTCTTGTATTTCTGGGAAGATGACTAAGAAAACTTTTCATAGCAATATGGAAAGATCTTCAGATCTACTTGGTTTGATACATACTGATGTGTGTGGACCACTTAGACATGTGTCAAGGAGAGGTGTTCTCTACTTCTTAACTTTTATAGATGATTTCAGCCGTTATGGTTATGTTTATTTACTTAAGCATAAACATGAGGTGTTTGAAACATTTAAAGTTTTCAAAGCAGAAGTAGAGTTGCAATTAGGAAAGAAGATTAAAGCTCTTCGTTCTGATCGAGGTGGTGAATACCTTAGTTAAGATTTTAAAGATTTCTTAATTGAGAATGGAATAGTCCAGAATCTCACATCTCTATATACTCCACAACAAAATGGTGTATCTGAGAGAAGGAATCGTACATTGTTAGACATGGTTCGATCAATGTATAATCTTACTAATCTTCCTTTGTCTTTTTGGGATTATGCTCTTGAATCAGCTGTTCGTATTTTGAATATGGTTCCCACAAAGAAGGTTGATAAGACACCATATGAGATGTGGACTGGAAAAGCTCTGAACTTGTCTTATTTAAAGGTCTGGGGTTGTGAGGCGTATGTTAAACGTGACTTACAAGATAAACTCCAACAAAGATCTGTAAAGTGCATTTTTGTAGGATACCCAAAGGAAACAATGGGTTACTACTTTTATTACCCACCTGAGAACAAAGTGTTTCTTGCTAGGTATGGTGACTTTCTTGAAAGTGATCTTGTATCTCAAGAAGTCAGTGGGAGAGTATATGATCTAGAATATGATCAAGATAATGCATTACCTTCAGAAAACACTAGCACACTTCCTGTAGAACCTGAAAGTCTGGGTCCTCCACCGGAAGTTGAAGTAGTTCCCATTCGCAGATCTTCTAGACCTGTAAAAGCTCCTGACCGTCTATGTCTTAATGTAGAGGTTGAGAAAAATTTACTAGGGGATCTTAATGAACCTACTAGTTATAGAGCTGCCATTTATAGTCCTGAAAAGGAAAAATGGAAAGCTGCTATGAATGGGGAAATACAATCCATGCATGATAATGAAGTCTGGACAGAATTAGACCTTCCTCCTTGTGCCAAGGTAGTTGGGAGTAAATGGATCTACAAGATTAAGACTGACATGGATGGAAATGCACACACTTATAAGGCTCATCTGGTTGCTAAAGGTTTTACTCAAACTTTTGGAATTGATTACGAGGAGACTTTTTCTCCTGTAGCAGACATAAGAGCTATAAGGATTCTCATAGCTATAGCAACCTACTATGACTATGAGATATGCCAAATGGATGTGAAAACCGCTTTCTTAAATGGTCATCTAGATGAAGACATTTATATGGCACAACCAGAAGGGTTTGAAAATCCAAAGTTTCCAAATCGTGTATGCAAACTTCAAAGATCTATTTATGGATTAAAGCAAGCATCATAACAATGGAACAAGAGATTTGATGTTGAGATCAAAAAGTTTGGATTTACTTAGAATCTTGATGAGCCATGTGTGTATCACAAAGCTAGTGGGAGTGATAATGTAATTTTCTTAATTTTATATGTTGATGACATATTGATCATGGGAAAAGACATTCCAAGTTTGCAAAAGGTTAAGGCATATCTTGGAAAGTGCTTTTCTATGAAAGATTTAGGAGAAGCTGCATACATTCTGGGAATCAAAATCTATAGAGATAGATCCAGGCGGTTAATTGGATTAAGTCAAAGTGCTTACATTGACAAAATATTGAAAAGGTTCAATAAGCAAAATTCCAAGAAAGGATATTTGCCGATGGAAGTGAAACATGGCTTATGTGATGAGTTTTGTGCTTCAACACCTGCTAAGGTGGCTCGCATGAGTAAAGTTCCTTATGCTTCGGCAGTAGGATCTATTATGTATGCGGTAAAATGCACAAGGCCAGATGTGGCGTTTGCTTAAAATATCACTAGTCAATTTCAACAAAATCCAAGTGAAAAACATTGGATTGTTGTTAAGCATATTCTTAAGTATTTGAGAAATACAAAAAATATGTTTTTGGTATATGGTGGAGAACCAGTTGCAGAACTTGGTTTTACAGGTTTTTGTGATGCGCCCTTTCAAAGTAATAAAGATGATTCGAAGTCTCAGACGGTTATGTCTTTGTTATCAATGGAGGAGTAGTAGAATGTAAGAGCAAGAAGCAGAGTACAATTGCGATGTCTGCAATAGAAGCTGAATACATTGCTGCTTCAGAAGCTGCTATGGAGGCTGTTTGGATTAGGAAATTCATTTCAGGGCTTGGTGTTATGCCTTCAATTGAACTACCTATTAATATGTATTGTGACAATTCTGCTGCAATCATATTTGCCACTGAACCTGGAGTCATGAGAGGCACCAGACATTTTCTACGGAAGTATCACTTTGTTCGTGAAAAGGTTAACGAATGTGAAATAAATCTGCTGAAAGTTCATACAGATGATAACTTAGCTGATCCATTCATTAAAGCTTTGGCGAAAGAAAAGCTTAATGAATTAGCTAATGGAATTGGGCTTAAATTAGCTATTAGTTTCATGCATAACTGTGATTAGTATTTGGATAAAGGATATTGTAAAAAATTATTATTTTAATGAAATAAAGTATGTTGGTATGTTTATTTCTATTGTTAATTATTGTTGTCCTATTTTCGCATGTTTAAATCCATGAATAAAAGTTATTCTAAAATTGTCCGTTGTCAGTTAATAATATGGGAATATTATTAAATTAAGACAAATCTGAAGGTTGGTATAATATACTTAAAGTATATTGATCCGTAGTCATGCCATTTCAGATGATATTCGATGATACTGAATATAGGACTTATCCCGACTATATGATGTTACTTTATGGATCTTGTTATTAAGTAAATCATAAAAAGTTATCCTTAGACTTGAGATACAAGATAACGGTCATGAATGTAGTACATTTTTGTGGAACAACTTAACGCTATACGTAACTGATAGTCATAAGGGTTGTTTTCGGAAGTGTTACAAAGTTTGTGTGTTTTGCTTGTAGTCAATATAGAATTTGTTCATTCAAATTAATTTTTGGAGTTTAATACTGCTGGGTCCCTCGTAGGGTTGTCAAGGTGTTTGCGTGGCCACGCCCAAGGTCTTTCCTGAAAGGTTCAGAAGATTTGGTAATCTTGTCAATCTCTAACAACGAGAAACAGAATGGTTAAATAAGGAATGACCTAGATCCATATCCTTATTAACGTGGTATTAGAAACAAAGGGATAATAATAATGAGAAATCATTAAAAGGTTTTCCAGGAGCCTTACTCGAGTTGTACTAGAGGCATCGGCGTGTTGCAAGACGTTAACCGATGTGATCACACTATTATGATATGTCTAAGTAGGAGTTGTTGGTTTTATAGACATTATAATAATAGTTGTGTGTTAGGATCGAACTCGAGATCACGGGATTGCACACAATACGTATGAAGAGTAAAAGAATAATTATTTGTAAATGTTATATGTAATTATTAATAAACACAAAACTAATAACGACCGTTAGTATTTAACGGAGAATGACTAACGACCATTAGACAAAGATTAGGAAAGTAATACTTGTAAATAATTGGAAACAAGAGAAGGTTCCGGAATCCCCTTAGGGATGGGTGACCGATCGGCCAAGGGGGTTTCCCCACCTCCTTTGTGCCTTGAGCTCCAAGTATTCACTAGTATATAAACACCTCATGGGTTATTAGTTTTCTCATAACTTGTACACACATAATAGGTGTTTTCTTTCTCTTCTCTTGTCCCTAAATCGATCCATCAATAATCCCTTCCAAGGGATTCGATTTTCTTAAAGCTAAAAAGTTTTGTGTTTAATTTACTTGCAAAAACTTTTATTTGAATTAGTACGAGTGTAAAAGAACGCGATTCAAACACACTATTGTTTGATTCTTGGATTGAATTACAAAAGAGGTAAGGGGTGATTCTTATAATCCAAATAAACCCTAATTAGGGTTCTTGATTTGAAAATTGAATTTGATTCTTGTTCGGGTTAGAATCACAAAAGTATGTTTACTTTTATATTTGATTAATTAATTACATATTAGGGAAAATTCCAATTTTAGGCCTAAAATCGAATTTAGCATCACAATTGAGTCAATTTTTATCCAACTTCCAATTTTGGTCATGTGCGACTTGTGCTACTGTGCGACCCAGTCAATTTTGTGACACGTGTCCAGTTACCCAGTCAATTTTGTGACACGTGTCCAGTTGATTTGATATCTTGTCTTCTTATTAAAGTATTAAAAGACCATATTACCCTCTTTTAAATGTGTAACACGTGTCCATTAAATGTGCGACTGTGCTACCATTAAATGTGCGACTGTGCTAACATTAACTTTTTTTTTTCCAGTTTCCGGCTAACCTCTTTTTTTCAGTTTCCGTCAATATTTTCCAGCTAACTTTTTTTTTCTTTCAAATGCCAAAAATAATTTACTAGCATGCTTGTACTATAAAAGAATAACGTTTACATTATGTGTACTATACAAAGATAAAGACTAGCATGCTTGTACTATATCACAAGATTTTCAAATGCCCATCAGAATATTTCATCAAGTGTGTACTATAAAAGAATAACGTTTACATTATGTGTACTATACAAAGATGAAGACTAGCATGCTTGTACTGAATCACAAGATTTTCAAAATCCTTATCATTATGCCAAGAAATCACAAAGTTGTAAACGTTATTCTTTTATTCAATAAGCCTAATCTATATTGTTGTAACTACATAAACAAACAACAATAAGTACACCTATCCTTTCTCTCTAAACAACCTCACCGGAAAATTCATTAACTCCGGCCAAGCAGTAGCAGATTCTGACACCGTCGCCGGAATAATTTCTGGCGAGACCTTTTTCTTTTCCAATCTATAGATAGGTGTATCCCCATCATTTCTGGAGCATTTGAGCTCTTGGCTCCCTCCACAACACCGCCACGCGCCACCCACAGTTTTCTTGACGAGTTTGACTCGTATCCGAATCAAACCAACGCGTTTTCTTACCTTGTCTTTATAGATCTCCAAGTTTTAACAAAAGAGGTGATGGTGATGTGTGTTGGTGACGCCGGTGGAGGTGGTATGTGGTGATAGAGAGTGATTGATGGCGCGTGAATAGTGTCAAAAGAAAGAGGAGATGTTGAGGAGTGGTGTGCTGGTGGCGGTGTGGTTGTGGGAGTGGCGGTGGTGGCGTTATGGCGGTGGCAGCCAGCGGGGAGAGAGAGAGAGGAGGAGATGGTAAGAAGATGGTAATGAAAGTTTGTGAGAGAGATGAGGTGTTTTATATGGGTATTTTAGACTTTTAATACTCTTAATATAAGACAAAATATCAAATCAAACTGGACACGTGTCACAAAATTGATTGGGTCGCACAGTAGCACAAGTCGCACATGACCAAAATTGGAAGTTGTATAAAAGTTGACTCAATAGTGATGCTAAATTCGATTTTAGGCTTAAAATTGGAATCTTCCCTACATATTATATGATCTGGTAATTGCTTCCGCTATGCTCACTTGATGTGTTTGGTTTATTTTATATGATTGTCATGATATCATAATTCCAACAGTTAGGATTAACATTAGCTATTTATCTAAAAAATGTTCAGTGAAGTTTTTGCGGGTCAACCAACCCACCTGTTGCAATCTAAACCTTTTTTGACCCATTACCTAACTGCACCCATCTTGCCACCTCTAGAAACAAATGCTCCGCAAAAGTATAATGTAAAAGATCAGTGGCCTCGCACATGGCGCAACCAAACCACAGTTGCTAATCAACTTCAGTAAATTTTTTAATTTCGTTAAGCTCTCTCCTCGTATGGCAACCAACACACAATCAGGTAGATAAATACTCCCTCCGTCCCATATTAAATGTTCATGTTTTACTTTTCAAGTCTTTCTTTATCAACTTTTACCTTAAATATTTTTACTTGTGTTATATAGTATTTGATAAAAGTTATACGTAATGAAAATGCATTTAAAACTTAATCCATTCATATATTTTGTATCATGTATTATATTATACAAACAAAAATATTTAAGGTCAAAGTTGAGAAAGAAAGAAGTTAAAAATTCAAACAGGACATTTAATATGGGACGGAGGGAGTAAAATCTATATACACTACTCAGCAACACAACACTCCACATTTAACATGTAACAAGATCAAAAACCTTTCAGTAGCAGTTCATAAAAAGCTCAACGCTGTGATTACACTCCTACAAATTTTATATAGGATCATTAAGAAATTTACACATTTAAGCATGCATGTCACCCATGGTATTCATCTTAGATCCAAGCTCGTAACTTTATTAAGACAGTACTACATTTCAAAGAAAAACTTAATACATATTACAACATTACAGCCTTTTTCATCACTTAGAAAACTTGTTGAAACAATACATATGCATAAAATCATAAACCATATACGCAAGTTCACTCATGAAATGGAAATATTTGATCCTCCATGATCTGCTTAATATCAACGGAACCAAAATGATCCAAAAACCAGAAACGAATCCAGCCATGATGCTAATAATCAACCCCCAATTTGGCCCATCTTCTTCTACTTGGACTTCTGAATCAGGTACTTCAACTGGTATGCAAGAATCATTTACTGGAGCTCCACAAAGTTTGTTGCCAATGAAGCTGGATTCATTAAAGCTCTGAAGCTGAGTACTTGATGGAACTCTTCCTGTCAAATTGTTATATGAGACGTTGAAACTGCTCAAGAAATTCAAGTTTGACAAGCTCATTGGTAGTTCTCCATAAAGTTTGTTCATTGATACATCAAGAGATACAAGTGATTTCATGTCTCCAATCTTGTCTGGGATCCCTCCTGTCAGTTGATTTCTTGAGAAATTCAACGATTGTAACTCTGAGAGGGTTGTATGCTCAATTGGGATGTGCCCAACGAGATAGTTGCTAGAAAGGTCCAGTAACGTCACTAGTCCAAGAATAGCGCTGTACGTATCCTCTCGTCCCTTCAGCACCAATGAATCACTAGAAAAAGCAGAAATAGTTGATCCAGCAGGTCGAATAGAATCACTAGCAAAAGCAGAAATAGTTGATCCACTAGGATAACTATATCCAGCAGGATAGTACAAAAAAGGTAAGGAATACTGGACATTTGAGATACTTTCTTTCCCGGAAAGGACATTAAAGTTGTTGACACATGTTGGAATATTTCCAGAAAGTTTATTATGACCAAGATCCAATATTTGAATATGTGTAAGATTACAGAGCTCGCGGGGAATATTTCCATGAAAATTGTTGAATCTAAGGTTAAGTATTCTCAAAGAAGACAGATGTGTCCCAAGCCATTCTGGAATGTTCCCAACAAGTTCGTTTCTGCCAAGTTGAAGGATCTCTAAGTTGGTCAAGTTCATCAGAGAAGAGGGTAGTCTTCCCGAAAGCTTGTTCCCGTGCATGTTTAACGAATCTAATTCAGTTAAAGAACCTAAAGTTACTGGAATCCCACCCGACAGATTGTTGTTTTCCAAGTTTAAGAATTGCAAATCCGTCCAATTCTCCCAACAATTAGGAATGACACCTGACAAATGATTATTTCCCAAGTTAAGAACTGTTGGAAAATGCCCATCATAAGAGCACAAAAACTGATGCAATGATCCCTCAAAAGAATTATTTGATACATCCACGTATGCCAATTGATGACCTGAGTTACTGGGTAAACGCCCTGTAAATTTGTTAGAATTTAAGTTGAGTACCCCAAGACTTGGTGGAAAACTAGAGAAAGATCCTTGGATTACATTTTTCGACATATCCAAATATGCTAGATTGGGGAATGATCTCCAAAATGACTTGTGAATGGGCGATGAAATGCTTGTGTTGCTTACATCCAAATATAATAATGCTCTTTGTGATTGCAACCACAACGGAAATTCAGGCCCTAAAACCCAAGAGTTTAAATACAAGTACTCCAACTGAAAAGGGGGAATCCAGTTTGCATGTTGAGGTCGTAGGATTAAGCTGTTTCCTTTTCCATTTAGATAATACAAGTTTACTAGTTTGGCAAAGTGCGCTTCTGTCACAACACCTGTCATCAAATTGTAAGAAAAACCCAACATTTTCAGCTTCAAAAGTTGACCGAGGCTATTGGGGAGGTTTCCATTTAGACGGTTATATGAAAGTTTTAGCACTTGCAAAGATGATAGTCGTCCAATCGAGTAAGGCAGGCTTCCATTAAGTGTGTTATATGAAAGATCTAAGACTTGCAAATTAAGTAACTGTCTGATCGAGAATGGAATGGGACCGGTAATGTTATTCTGAGAAAGAGATAGTGTCCTCAAAAATGATAAACGTCCTATGGAACCTGGAATGGTACCAACTATATTGTTCTTGGAAAGTAAGAGGTGCACCAGATGTATCAGTTTGCCAATTTGACTCGGTAGATGACCAAAAATTCCTGCGCGGGTCAAGGATAATGACTCCAAACTGGGTGATCCACACTTGAAAAAATATTCAAGATGGTTTGTTAAACTAATACCATAAAATTGGTTTAGTGACAAATTGATCTTTCTCAAATTACAAAGGTTGCCCAATGATTTTGGTAATGGTTTGCTGAGTTCATTTAGTGACAGGTCAACCATATGAAGGGAAGACAAGTTGTGAAGAGCATCAAGGACTGAACTCGAAATATAACAGCGACTTATATCTAAGGAAATGAGCTTACTAGAAGATAGCCCCTGTAATACTAATGAAGAATTCATAAATGTATTGCCCTGGACATGAAGCGACTCGAGATTAGTCAAATTATGGAAGCTATGAATACTATTAGGAATAGAGCCATAAAAAGTACAACTACTTAAATCCAAGGAAACTAGACTAGTAATACTATAAATCCACTCTGGCATGAAACTTTGACTAAAATCGTTATGAGAAAGATCAAGCAAGGAAAGGGAAGTCAGATTGGAACTAGAAACATAGGGATGTATGTCATGGAGTTGAGTGTAAGACAAATGTAGTTCAACCAGAGAAGGGAGAGTGTTAATCACCTGAAGCCAATCCGATGCTTGGCTAAGACTCACGCCACTCAAATCAAGGTGATGCAACTTATGAAGACTTGACAACCACTGCATCTCCATCGTGCTGGTCTCTTCATAACTATCACGAAAACTTCCAAGACTAAGGACATGCAGTTCTGAAAGATTCCCAAGTTGAGAAGGTAAGATTCCTCTAAATTCGGATCGTGAGAGGTTAAGATACTTCAGGTGTTTAAAAGAAGCTATGAATTTTGGAACTGGGATCCATCCAAAAGCATTGCAACTTGTGTCTAGATGCTTGAGTTGCTTCAGTTTCATCAAAGATGAACTAAAATTCCCTTTCAACATCTGCTTTTGGGCATTATCAAAGTCATTGTAGCGCTCATAAGAAACACAGTGACCCTCAAGTGCACGTAGATCAACTCGATGAACATGACCAGTAATGTTATCACAAGCAATCCCGACCCATTTACAGCAGTCACTCTCCTCACCAGCCCAAGAAGCAAGCCGACCTGCTTCATCTATAAGGCCATGCTTAAACTCCAGAAGCGCTTGCCTCTCTCTATCCATGCATAATACATCATCAAAGTTTTGATCACATATGCAGTAACCCAACAAGGCCAAAACAAGAAGTAAACACAAGTAATTTGAAGAAGATACATGAGGAACTGACGAACTAACAATCATATTGGTTGTTTATGAAGAATAACACTATGGTAAATTTTTAGTTTACAATTGGATATGGGGTTATGTTCAAGTAAGTCTTTACATCTCATGGGTAGCTTTTATTTTTTCACTAACGTGTGTATTCAAACTATGAAAAATCAAAGTAAACGGATAGCTTTGAAAGTTAGACCACTTATTATTGACTTTTGGTACAAAAGTCACAAAACCAAGTCCAATTAATAAAAAGAAAAATATCTGAATCCAATAGACAAATCATTAAACGGATTAAATTTCCAAGTCAAGGTCAATTCCCCATTTGTGCAATTGATTGATATAATACTAATACAAGTTTAACAAGTTTACGAGCAAAAAAAAAAAAAAAAAAAAAAAAAAAAAAAAAAACTCACGAAATATTGATGACATTGAATTGAATAGAACAAACATATAAATGTATTTCTATATTAACAAATTAAAAATAGGTTTGTAATACTAAAAATGAAAAGATGGGGCCTCATATTTGTACTAACATTTGAAAAAGTTAGCTACGAAAATTTGATTAATGGGGAAAACTGGTAGTATGTATTACATAATAGTTGTCATTAAGTAACCTAACTTTTAGTAATCAAACAACTTTTATACGATCGCATAAAATAGTTCACATATGGAAGTGGAAGCCACTTTTATACAAGTACCACTAGCCATGTAAATTAATCTATGGACGTAATGGTACTCAAGAAGTTAAAGCCAAGAGTTCAAGCCTATGCGTAAAATTATTACATAAAAATTTAAGCAGCACAATAGACATGAACTCGTTTCTGTATCAAAATTTCAAAAAAATCACATATAAAACCTGACAATACCCTTCTGCAAAACCATGTAGATATCATTTTCTTTCATTTCTGTTGAGAGCCGATCAACCCTAACACACTGTTCAAATTATACATTAACTGACAGCAGTGCCATTTCTGTCCAGATAATATATAAAAACTTCAAACAAAACTGTGGGTTTCTAACAAAAGACATGTGAGAAAATTATCAATCAATAGAAGGTACTTGAGGTTGAATCCAGGGCCATTTTGAATCGCATAGGTCAGAAGGGTAGTTACCGTCATCATGCATATATCTTTTATATTTGTAGCAGCATTTTTCTTCACAAGCAACTCAGCGATGCTTTCTTTATCAAAAACAGCAGCATAATGCAACGGTGTTTGGCCCTCATTATCCTTTAGGTTAAATAATCAATAGAAATATGAGTTCATGTAAGGGAGACAGGACCCAAGAAATGAAACGTACATGTGAACTTTTAATCTCACTAACTTTGTACCAAATGTTATAATTTTATTAATTCCTTTTGTTAATGACTGAAGATGTAAGCTAGAACCAGTTTGTAATCAATGCAGCATTCAATATGATGATAGCAAATAGATGTGGCAATCAAGGATAAATTGTACCACTTTGGGATCTTCCTTAGTGAATAACACTTCAGGAGAATTAGTTTTAAGGCAAGTCTTAAAAGGTAAAATCATCCTCCATTTGGAATGGCACAGAAATTGAGATTTGTTTTATGTTGAGTTGGTATATGTGGTTTGAAACATGCAAAATCGTTGAATAAACTTGAAGTGATTGGGCAAACTATTCACCATGACCCCCCACGCATGTCATCTTTTTAGTTTGTGGTTTCACTTTTTAAGGAAGCATGACAAATGCACAATGTGTAACTATTTACCATACATTTCCAAGGGTTCAAATCTTACCATGAAACAACCAATGAGAACTTGACATAAAAACAATTACACAGAAAATGGTTGTTTAGCCAAGTAGATATAAGATACAGTAGTTGTCTAGTTGACTTGTTTACTTGAGATGGAACTTTTAACTCACACAAATGGACTATGATCTAGAATTTTCTCTCTTGGCATTAGGAGATAAAACAAGACAATTGGACAATGAAAAATCAAATTTTCAAAGAAGTACTAATACATATATGGAGGATGATCGGTGGTGCCGCTAACGGTGACCAACAAAGACGATTCAATTGAATGTGGCAAAAATTTAGTCATTTGAATAAGGCAAAAAACACAGAGAGACGAAGAGTCATGTGATCTTATCGTTTAGGAGTTTTATGGCTTCTAGTAGAAGTGGCCATTTTGACACATTTACTTATATTAATTTTGGTCATATTTTATTACAAACGGGTCAAATACAAAAATAGGCTGAAAATGAACAAATCATAGAGATTGAAACTCGCCAAAGTATATTTGGGATGTCAACAATTGCTTAAAGAGTTGTATTCAACTATTTAGATTATTATTGTATTGATATTGTTTTTGTAGTTAGTAATCAACCCATTATTATTATTATTAATACTAAAAGCTGGAACTCACTCCCCTCAAAAACGGGTTTGCTACAGTTGTATTACGGTGCTACAGTGGACAAAACAGTTGTATTACGGATGCTACAGTGCTTCGTCTCCTTTCCCGTTCATTTTCCCAGATATTTCTCCCACTTCTCGACCTTTGTTTACACTTCTTCTCCACCTTCACCCTCATAAACACACAGAGACACACACGAAATCTAATAATCGAACACACACATCTATCTCTCCTTTCTCAGATCTACCATCAATCAAAACCAAAAATAAAAAAAAATAAAAAATGATACAATTATTGGCTAATCCTAAATCAATCATGATGTTGGATCATTCTTCCTCTCAAAAACACATACAAACCATAACAACCACACAGTACACTCAATGAATTCATCCCTGTCTTCTCTCTCGCTTGAACATCATTTTTTCCGGCACAAAAAATCCGTCTGCACAGCAGATCTAATCATCACGAACGCCACAAATAAGTCCGGACACTTCACACTCACTATCAACATCAATGTAAATCTAATAGATTTGCAGCCATGGCGGGTTAACCCTTCTCATATTGGATTTATGGCCGCCGTTTGTTTGAGTTACAGGTGAGTGTCTTGAAGAATGATGGTTAAGGGTTGTTGTTGTTGTTGTTGTGTGCATTAACAGATTTTGATTGTAGCTTTGAACAGTTTTTGGGGTTTCTATATGAAAATCTATGTTTTGATTATAGTAATATGTGACTGAAGTTGTTGACTTTTGAGTATTGCCCATGGTGCTTTTACTTTTCTATTATTAAGCTGAGAATGATATGTCGATATGTTTTTGGTTTCTATATGAAAGTCATTTACTTTTAACGGCGAGATGGGTTTTAATCTTTAGTAAAGATAATGTGAAACCAAAAACATTAAGAGTCGTTTATCAACCCTAATCTTTACATGTTTTAATTGAGTGAAATGGGTTTTAATCTTTTTGTTTTTTGGGTTTTTTTCATCATGGAAAATATATCCGGGACGCTGCAACGATGGTGGGTTGACGTCGGTACTGGAAGATTGAGGGCTTTTGATTGTTGATGTTATAGAAAGGTGTGTTTTCTTTATTTGAAGCTCATTTTTTGGTAAAATAGAAAGATGTGTATTCCTTATAGTGCAACTTTCATTGTAAGACCATTCTCTCTGTTCCCTATTCCTTTATACATTTTAGATTTTTCACATCTATTTTGCTCACTACTTTTAAAAATTATGATCAGGGGAAGAATAAGAAAAAGTTTATTGGGTGCCAGAAGTAGCTCTGTTGATGGAGTTATCGCTTAATTAAAACGTTCTAATGAGAGGTAACAAATTGAAGATAAAATGTGTTATCTGTAGCTACTGATCAGTTTAATTGAAAGTTTGAAACGCAGGTGCAAAATATGAGAAGAATGATAGCTAATGAGGAGGAGCTCGGTAGGTACCGAGAACACCTCTCATCCACTTCTGGCCAGGTATATTGTACTGTCTAATTTCCTTATTGGGTATTTGGACTTTGGAACGATAGTTTAGGTGGCCTAGAAACACTAACAGCTCAAAACATAATTTTTTCTTACTGAAAATTGGTTTCTGCAATTGGTAAATTTTTTTGTTTTGTTTCTTTAAATGAAGTTGTCTTTTTTTATTATCATTCTTTGACTTTATAAATGGTCAATGTATTAAATACAGCTACAAAAGCTGCATCAGTACAAAAACTATGATGTACACTTTGTGCTTGAGTTAATCCTTAGAATTACCCACTTGACATGTTTGAAATGATCTATAACCAAAATACCCACTTATCTATAAGCAAGTCAGAACTTGCAGCTTAATATTTGGACAGGGGTGCTTGCTTTGTAGTTGGTTACACTTTTCGTAAATGAAATAATTAAAAGAAAGGTACAACTTAATGACATTTACGAGTTCATGAAAGTAAGCTGTATCTCTTGATGCATCTCAGCATCTATCGGTTCTTTGATTTTTTTTAACTGTTAGTGTCTTTTTGGAATTGCTCACTCAAATATCACCCGTTTGTAATTGTTAGGGGCTGTTTGGGAAAGAGCGCTATTTTTATCGCATAACTTACAGAACTTTATAAACGAGCCAACGCTGAAGGGCCAGCTGGAACCACAGGTCTATGTGCACGATTCATGTAGAAAGAAACTGCATGGAGTAGAGGTTTGTTACTCATTCACTTCTGTTCTTAAATTATTCACATGTGTTGAATATTTTATTATCTTTAAATAGAAGCCCATATTCCTTCCACTTAACTCTTTACGAAGATATTTACATCTCTAATACGTATGTATCCTCATTTTTGCTGTTCATGTATGTATCTTCACGAGTCACATACTTTTTCAATCTTAAGATTAGCTCATTAATATTGGTCATTTGTTGCATAGCATGTATGGCTTCAGCTGACATGTATGGGTGCATAGCATGTATGGCTTCAGCTTAATATTTGGCATCGTTAAGTGGCATTTAAACCAAACGCTATGTTACACCCATCTAAAGTGACTATTAAAATTGTTTGGGTCATACCTCATAAATCAAGTACAACAGGAAGATTGCTTTTGTATTCTTGGAAGTGCTTTTGATTACTAACTAGATTTATTAAAAAAAAATTCGATCATACCTAATAAATCAGGTATATAAGCCGTTTTTTATATTCAATCATTGTTCTTGCTTTTTATATTAAAGTTGTCGATTTTCTGTGTATTATGCTTATTAACTTTTCCTGTTTTTGATAGTTTATGAAAAATATGAACTCTTGACAGTTTGTGTAGTGAATTTGATTATAATTTGTGGGTTCATGTTTTCCTTAAATGGGTTTTTAGTAGCATGCATTCTTTTGTGTTGTAAGTTTTGCGCCACCGACTTGATGAATTCCAATTGGGTTCTGTTTGATACGCTTTCAGGCTTGCTTTTAACTGCTTTAATATGTGAATACTCGCATTTGGCACACCTCGACCACGCACTTAAAATCTGTTTTCCCAAGTGTAATTTGGTAATAACTTTATTTAATCCATAGTTACTGATAGGTTGACCCATTTATAATACCTGCTATTGCAGGTTATCCTAACACTTGCTATTGCAATAACATCAATTTTACTTCATCATGGCTGCAGTTGAACATGAGATGATGAGGCACGCAAAGAACTACAAGCATCTTTAACTGATGGAAAACAGTTGACTCACTATAGCTTGGGTAATGGAAAAGTTGAGTGTTGACATGGCTGCTGCTGAAAAAATAACTCGCAAACCTAGAGCAATACCAAATCCAAATCCAGTTATATATTTCGATGCATTTAAGATGAAATATCCAGTCGCTCCTTTTATAGTGAAGGCAACTCTTTGCAATCTTAGGAATCACATCAATTGACAGCTTCTCACAGATATGGTAAAACTTTTTAGATAAACATGTTTTAATTCACATGTATTGCAACTCTTGCAACTGCAATTATGCTTTAAGCCATATCACAATTATGTATCTAAAAGTGCAAATACAATTTTGCAAAAAAATTCTTCAATCCTTTACTTTACTTTGCATAAAAAAAAAATGCTGATAGTATTCTGAATGGCATTTAATAGCATGTTACAATCATCACAGTTATGTATCTAAAAGTGCAAATACAAATTTGCAAAAAAATGTTTTAGTCCTTTACTTTACTTTGCATAGCGTATATACATAATGCACAATAACATTGCGGAAACCGCCCCGCAGCAACGCGCGGGCAACCTCACTCGTTTACTCTATATTGAAAAAGGTGCAAAGATTCAACCCAACCCACCTGTTTCAATCTAAACCTTTTTTGACCCATTACCTAACTACACCCATCTTGCCACCTCTAAAAACAACGTATAGCCGAAAAACTGCAAGGCAATATTGGGACTCTAGACCGTACAAATAATAGTATAATGTGAAAGATCAGTGGCCTCGCACATGGCGCAACCAAACCACAAATACTAATCAACTCCAGTAAATTTATTATTTTTGTTAAGCTCTTTCAGTCTTTCCTCGTATGGTAACCAACACACAATCAGGTAGATACGTTAAAATTTTATGTTAATATCTACATATATCTATATACACTACTCAGCAACACAACACTCTGCATTTAACGCGTAACAAGATCAAAAACCTCAGTAGCAGTTCATTACATAATACATAATGCCAACTAAAATCAAGCTCAACGATGTGATTACACTCCTACAAATTTTATATAGGATCTTTAAGAAATTTACACATTTAAGCGTGCAGGTCATCCGTGGTATTCATCTCAGATCCAAGCTCGTAACTTTATTAAAACAGTACTACATATCGAAGAAAAACTTAAAACATATTACAGCATTACAGCATTTTTCATCACTTAGAAAACTTGTTGAAACAATACTTGTGCATAAAATCATAAACCATATATGCAAGTTCACTCATGAAATGGAAATATTGGATCCTCCATGATCTGCTTACTATCAACGGAACCAAAATGATCCAAAAACCAGAAACGAATCCAACCACGATGCTAATAATCAACCCCCAATCTGGCCCATCTTCTTCTATTTGGACTTCTGAATCAGGTACTTCAACTGGCACGCAAGAATCAGTTAGTGGAGCTCCACAAAGTTCGTTGCCAATGAAGCTTGATTCATTGAAGCTCTGAAGCTGAGTACTTGATGGAACTCTTCCTGTCAAATTGTTATATGAGACGTTGAAACTGCTCAAGAAACTCAAGTTTGACAAGCTCATGGGTAGTTCTCCATAAAGCTTGTTCATTGATACATCAAGAGATACAAGTGATTTCATGTCTCCAATCTTGTCTGGGATCCTTCCTGTCAGTTGATTTCTTGACAAATTCAACGATTGTAACTCTGAGAGGGTCGAATACTCACTTGGGATATGCCCAACAAGGTAGTTGCTAGAAAGGTCCAATAACATCACTAGTCCAAGAAGAGTGCTGTATATGTCCTCGCGTCCTTTCAACACCAGTGAATCACTCGCAATATCAGAAACAGATACTGAAGTATCAGCACTAGATCCAGCATCTGTACTGGTGGCAAAAGCAATAGAGAAAGAAAACATGCCATCTGAAATAGTTTCTTTCCCGGAAAGGACATTAAAGTTGTTGAAACATCTTGGAATATTTCCAGAGAGATTATTATGAGCAAGATCCAGTATCTGAATATGCGTAAGGTTACATAACTCGTGCGGAATATTTCCATGAAAATTGTTGAATCTAAGGTTGAGTATTCTCAAAGAAAACAACTGTCTCCCAAGCCATTCTGGAATGTTTCCAACAAGTTCATTTCTGCCAAGTTGAAGGATCACTAACTGAGTCAAGTTCATTAGAGAAGCAGGTAATCGACCCGAGAGCTTGTTCCCATGCAAGTTCAATGATGACAGTTGAGTTAAAGAACCTAAACTCACTGGAACCCCACCCGACAGATTGTTGTTCTCCAAGTTTAAGAATTGCAACAACTCCCACTTCTCCCAACACTCGGGAATGACACCCGACAGATTATTATTTCCCAAGTTAAGAATTTCTGCATATTCCCCAACATAAGAGCACAAAAATTGATGCAATGATCCCACAAAAAAGTTATTTGACAGATCCATGTATGTCAATGGACGACTTGCACTGTTAGGTAAATGCCCTGTAAACTTGTTAGAGCTTAAGTTGATTACATCAATTTCACCTGGGAAACCCAAGAAAGTTCCTTGAATTTCATTTTTTGACATATCTAAATACCTTAGAACAGGGAATGAACTCCAAAATGACTCATGAATGGGTGATGAAATGCTTGTGTTGCTTATGTCCAAATATACTAATTCCCTTTGTGATTGCAACCACAGCGGAAATTGAGGCCCTAAAACCCAAGATTTTAAAAACAAATACTCCAACTGAAAAGGAGGAATCCAGTTTGCATGTTGAGGTCGTAGGATTAAGCTGTTTCCTTTTCCATTTAGATAATACAAGATCACTAGCTTGGCAAAGTGAGCTTCCGTCACAACACCTGTCATCAAATTATAAGAAAAACCCAACTCTTTCAGCTTCGAAAGTTGACCAAGACTATTGGGAAGGTTTCCATTTAGTTGGTTATATGAAAGTTCTAGCGCTTGCAAAGATGATAGTCGTCCAATCGAGTAAGGAAGGCTTCCATTCAGTGTGTTATAGGAAAGATCTAAAACTTGCAAATTAAGTAACTGTCCAATCGAGAATGGAATGGGACCGGTAATGTGATTATGAGAAAGAGATAGTGTCCTCAAAAATGATAAACGTCCAATGGAACCTGGAATGGTACCAACTATATTGTTATGGGAAAGTAAGAGGTGCACCAGATGTATCAGTTTGCCAATTTGATTCGGTAGATGACCAAAATGACCAAAAAGTCCTGTGCGCGTCAAGGATAATGACTCCAAACTGGGTGATCCACACTTGAAAAAATATTCAAGATGGTTTGTTAAACTAATATTACCAAATTGGTTTTCTGACAAATCAACATCTCTCAAATTGCAAAGGTTGCCCAATGATTTTGGTAATGGTTCGGTGAGTTCATTTGATGACAAGTCAAGGATATGAAGGGAAGTCAAGTTGTGAAGAGCATCAAGGACTGAACTCGAAATATCACAGTAACTTATATCTAAGGAAATGAGCTTACTAGAAGATAGCCCTTGTAATACTAATGAAGAACTCATGAATGTATTGTCATGGACATGAAGCGACTCGAGATTAGTCAAATTACGGAAGCTATAAAAACTATTAGGAATAGAGCCATAAAATTTACAACTACTTAAATCCAAGGAAACTAGACTAGTTATACTATAAATCCACTGTGGCATGAAACTTTGACTAAAATCGTTCTGAGAAAGATCAAGCAAGGAAAGGGATGTCAGATTGGAACTAGAAACATAGGGATGTATGTCATGGAGTTGAGTATCGGACAAATGTAGTTCAACCAAAGAGGGAAGAGTGTTAATCACCTTAAGCCAATCTGAGGCTTGGCTAATATTAACACCATTCAAATCCAGATGATGCAACTTATGAAGACTTGACAACCACTGCATATCCATCATGCTCGTCATTTTGAAATTATAAGGAAAACTTCTAATACTAAGGACGTGCAGTTCTGAAAGATTCCCAAATTGAGGAGGTATGATTCCACTAAATTCAGATAGTGAGAGGTTAAGATACTTCAGGTGTTTAAAAGAAGCTATGAATTTTGGAACTGGGATCCATCCAAAAGCATTGCAACTTGTGTCTAGATGCTTGAGTTGCTTCAGTTTCATCAAAGATGAACTAAAATTCCCTTTCAACATCTGCTTTTCGGCTTCGTCATAAGGTTCACAATGACCCTCAAGTGCACGTAGATCAACTCGATGAACATGACCAGTAACGTTATCACAAGCAATCCCGACCCATTTACAGCAGTCACTCTCCTCACCAGCCCAAGAAGCAAGCCGGCCTGCTTCATCTATAAGGCCGCGCTTAAACTCCAGAAGCGCTTGCCTCTCTCTATCTATGCATAATACATCATCAAAGTTTTGATCACATATGCAGTAACGCAACAAGGCTAAAACAAGAAGTAAACACAAGTAACTTGAAGAAGATACATAAGGAACTGACGAACTAACAATCATATTGGTTGTTTATGAAGAATAACACTATGGTACTTAATTTTTTAGTTTACAATTGGATATGGGATTATGTTCAAGTAAGTCTTTACATCTCATGGGTAGCTTTCATTTTTCCAATAACGTGTGTCTTCAAACTATGAAAAATCAAAGTAAACGGATAGCTTTTAAAGCTAGCTAGACCACTTATTGTTGATCTTTGAAACAAAAGTCACAGACCCAAGTCCACGTAATAAAAAGAAAAATATCTGAATCCAATAGACAAATCATTAAACGAATTATATTTCCAAGTCAAGGTCAATTCCCCATTTGTGCAATTGATTGATATAATACTAATAGTAGTACAAGTTTACAAGGAAAAAAAAAAAAAAAAAAACACGAAATATTGATGACATTGAATTGAATAGTTGTATACTTGCATGTACATAACAAACATATAAGGAAAAATATTAGTTACAATTAATTGTAGCCAATTGGCTACAATTTTGTGTTATAAATGTGGGTCTCTGATTTCTATCTATATTATCTATATTAACAAATTTATAGATTTCTATCTATAAATGTGGCTACAAAAATTGTAGCCAAGCTATCCCCAACATATAAATGTATTTATATCTATATTAACAAATTTAAAATAGGTTTGTAATACTAAAAATGAAAAGATGAGGCCTCATATTTGTACTAACATTTGAATAAGTTAGCTAGGAAAATTTGATGAATGGGGAATACTGGTATGTTTTACATAATAGTTGTCATTAAGTAACCTAACTTTTAGTAATCAGACAACTTTTATACGATTGCATGAAATAGTTCAGATATGGAAGTGGAAGCCACTTTTATACAAGTACCACTAGCCATGTAAATTAATCTATGGACGTAATGGTACTCGAGAAGTTAAAGCCAAGAGTCCAAGCCTATGCGTAAAATTATTACATAAAAATTTAAGCAGCACGATAGACATGAACTCGTTTCTGTATCAAAATTTCAAAAAAATCACATATAAAACCTGATAATACCCTTCTGCAAAACCATGTAGATATCATTTTCTTTCATTTCTGTTGAGAGCCGATCAACCCTAACACACTGTTCAAATTATACATTAACTGACAGCAGTGCCATTTCTGTCCAGATAATATATAAAAACTTCAAACAAAACTGTGGGTTCTAACAAAAGACATGTGAGAAAATTATCAATCAATAGAAGGTACTTGTTGAATCCAGGGCCATTTTGAATCGCATAGGTCAGAAGGGTAGTTACCGTCATCATGC
The DNA here is from genome assembly GCA_030686995.1 of Artemisia argyi. Lineage (NCBI taxonomy): Eukaryota > Viridiplantae > Streptophyta > Magnoliopsida > Asterales > Asteraceae > Artemisia > Artemisia argyi. Next base: position 154,414,087 of record CM060694.1, read on the forward strand.
ATATATCTTTTATATTTGTAGCAGCATTTTTCTTCACAAGCAACTCAGCGATGCTTTCTTTATCAAAAACAGCAGCATAATGCAACGGTGTTTGGCCCTCATTATCCTTTAGGTTAAATAATCAATAGAAATATGAGTTCATGTAAGGGAGACAGGACCCAAGAAATGAAACGTACATGTGAACTTTTAGTCTCACTAACTTTGTACCAAATGTTATAATTTTATTAACTCCTTTTGTTAATGACTGAAGATGTAAGCTAGAACCAGTTTGTAATCAATGCAGCATTCAATATGATGATAGCAAATAGATGTGGCAATCAAGGATAAATTGTACTCCGTACCACTTTGGGATCTTCCTTAGTGAACAACACTTCAGGAGAATTAGTTTTAAGGCAAGTCTTAAAAGGTAAAATCATCCTCCATTTGGAATGGCACAGAAATTGAGATTTGTTTTATGTTGAGTTGGTATATGTGGTTTGAAACATGCAAAATCGTTGAATAAACTTGAAGTGATTGGGCAAACTATTCACCATGACCCCCCACGCATGTCATCTTCTTAGTTTGTGGTTTCACTTTTTAAGGAAGCATGACAAATGCACAATGTGTAACTATTTACCATACATTTCCAAGGGTTCAAATCTTACCATGAAACAACCAATGAGAACTTGACATAAAAACAATTACACAGAAAATGGTTGTTTAGCCAAGTAGATATAAGATACAGTAGTTGATTTGTTTACTTGAGATGGAACTTTTAACTCACACAAATGGACTATGATCTAGAATTTTCTCTCTTGGCATTAGGAGATAAAACAAGACAATTGGACAATGAAAAATCAAATTTTCAAAGAAGTACTAATACATATATGGAGGATGATCGGTGGTGCCGCTAACGGTGACCAACAAAGACGATTCAATTGAATGTGGCAAAAATTTAGTCATTTGAATAAGGCAAAAAACACAGAGAGACGAAGAGTCATGTGATCTTATCGTTTAGGAGTTTTATGGCTTCCAGCAGAAGTGGCCATTTTGACACATTTACTTATATTAACTTGGGTCGTGTTTTATTACAAACGGGTCAAATACAAAAATTGGCTGATCGAAAAGGAACAAATCATAGAGATTGAAACTCGCCAAAAGTATATTTGTGAGGTCAACAATTGCCTAAATAGTTGTATTCAACTATTTAGATTCTTATTGTACTGATATTGTTTTTGTAGTTAGTATCAACACATTTACTATACATTGAAAAAGGTGAAAAGATTCAACCCAACCCACCTGTTTCAATCTAAACCTTTTTTGACCCATTACCTAACTGCACCCATCTTGCCACCTCTAAAAACAACGTATAGCTGAAAAACTTCAAAGGCAATATCGGGACTCTAGACCGTACAAATAATAGTATTAATGTAAAAGATCAGTGGCCTTGCACATGGCGCAACCAAACCAAAATCACTAATCAATTCCAGTAAATTTTTTATTTTTGTTAAGCTCTTTCAGTCTTTCCTCGTTTGGTAACCAACACACAATCAGGTAGATACATTAAAATTTTATGTTAATATCTACATATATCTATTATCTATATACATACTCAGCAACACAACACTCTGCATTTAACGCGTAACAAGATCAAAAACCTCAGTAGCAGTTCATTACATAATACATAATGCCAACTAAAATCAAGCTCAACGATGTGATTACACTCCTACAAATTTTATATAGGACCATTAAGAAATTTACACATTTAAGCATGCATGTCATCCATGGTATTCATCTCAGATCCAAGCTCGTAACTTTATTAAGACAGTAGTACATTTCAATGAAAAACTTAATACACATTACAACATTACAGCCTTTTTCATCACTTAGAAAACTTGTTGAAACAATACATATGCATAAAATCATAAACTGTATACGCAAGTTCACTCATGAAATGGAAATATTTGATCCTCCATGATCTGCTTACTATCAATGGAACCAAAATGATCCAAAAGCCAGAAACAAATCCAACCACGATGCTAATAATCAACCCCCAATCTGGCCCATCTTCTTCTATTTGGACTTCTGAATCAGGTACTTCAACTGGCATGCAAGAATCAGTTAGTGGAGCTCCACAAAGTTCGTTGCCAGTGAAGCTGGATTCACTGAAGCTCTGAAGCTGAGTACTTAATGGAACTCTTCCTGTCAAATTGTTATACGAGACGTTGAAACTGCTCAAGAAATTCAAGTTTGACAAGCTCATGGGTAGTTCTCCATAAAGCTTGTTCATTGATACATCAAGAGATTCAAGTAATTTCATGTCTCCAATCTTGTCTGGGATCCCTCCTGTCAGTTGATTTCTTGATAAATTCAACGAATGTAACTCTGAGAGGCTTGTTTGCTCACTTGGGATGTGCCCAACAAGATAGTTGCTAGAAAGGTCCAGTAACGTCACTAGTCCAAGAATAGCGCTGTACGTATCCTCACGTCCCTTCATCACCAATAAATCACTAGCAAAAGCAGAAAAAGTTGATGTAGCAGGTCTGTCATATCCAACAGAGATACTCAAAGATGAGGAAAACTGAACATTTGATATACTTTCTTTCCCGGAAAGGACATTAAAGTTGTTGACACATGTTGGAATAGTTCCAGAAAGTTTATTATGAGCAAGATCCAATATCTGAATATGTGTAAGATTACAGAGCTCGAGCGGAATATTTCCATGAAAATTGTTGAATCTAAGGTTGAGTATTCTCAAAGAAGACAGATGTGTCCCAAGCCATTCTGGAATGTTCCCAACAAGTTCGTTTCTGCCAAGTTGAAGGATCATTAAGTTGGTCAAGTTCATCAGAGAAGCGGGTAGTCTTCCCGAAAGCTTGTTCCCGTGCATTTGTAACGATTGTAGTTGAGTTAAAGAACCTAAACTCACTGGAATCCCACCAGACAGATTGTTGTTCTCCAAGTTCAAGTATCCCATATTTGTCCAATTTTCCCAACACTCGGGAATGACACCTGACAGATTATTATTTCCCAAGTTAAGAACTAGTGGATATTCCCCATCATAAGAGCACAAAAATTGATGCAATGATCCCACAAAAAAGTTATTTGACAGATCCATGTATGTCAATGGACGACTTGCACTGTTAGGTAAATGCCCTGTAAACTTGTTAGAGCTTACGTTGATTGCATCAATTTCAGCTGGGAAACCTAAGAAAGTTCCTTGAATTTCATTTTTTGACATATCTAAATATGTTAGAACCGGGAATGAACTCCAAAATGACTCATGAATGGGTGATGAAATGCTTGTGTTGCTTATGTCCAAATATACTAATTCCCTTTGTGATTGCAACCACGGAGGAAATTGAGGCCCTAAAACCCAAGAGTTTAAAAACAAGTACTTCAACTGAAAAGGAGGAATCCATTTTGCATGTTGAGGTCGTGGGATTAAGCTGTTTCCTTTTCCATTTAGATAATACAAGATCACTAGCTTGGCAAAGTGAGCTTCCGTCACAACACCTGTCAACAAATTGTAAGAAAAACCCAACTCTTTCAGCTTCGAAAGTTGACCAAGACTATTGGGAAGGTTTCCATTTAGTTGGTTATATGAAAGTTCTAGCACTTGCAAAGATGATAGTTGTCCAATCGAGTAAGGAAGGCTTCCATTTAGTGTGTTATGGGAAAGATCTAAAAATTGCAAATTAAGTAACTGTCCGATCGAGAATGGAATGGGACCGGTAATGCTATTCTGAGAAAGAGATAGTGTCCTCAAAAATGATAAACGTCCAATGGAACCTGGAATTGTACCAACTATATTGTTATTGGAAAGTAAGAGGTGCACCAGATGTATCAGTTTGCCAATTTGTTTCGGTAGATGACCAAAAACTCCTGTGTACGTCAAGGATAATGACTCCAAACTGGGTGATCCACACTTGAAAAAATATTCAAGATGGTTTGTTAAACTAATATTACCAAATTGGTTTTCTGACAAGTCGACATCTCTCAAATTGCAAAGGTTGCCCAATGATTTTGGTAATGGTTCGGTGAGTTCATTTGATGACAAGTCAAGGATATGAAGGGAAGTCAAGTTGTGAAGAGCATCAAGGACTGAACTCGAAATATCACAGTAACTTATATCTAAGGAAATGAGCTTACTAGAAGATAGCCCTTGTAATACTAACGAAGAACTCATGAATGTATTACCAAGGACATGAAGAGACTCCAGATTAGTCAAATTACGGAAGCTATAAATACTAGTAGGAATAGTACCCTTAAAACTACAACTACTTAAATCCAATGAAACTAGACTAGTAAGACTATATATCCACTCTGGCATGAAACTTTGACTAAAATTGTTCTTAGAAAGATCAAGCAAGGAAAGGGACGTCAGATTGGAACTAGAAACATAGGGATGTATGTCATGGAGTTGAGTGTCGGACAAATGTAGTTCAACCAAAGAGGGAAGAGTGTTAATCACCTTAAGCCAATCTGAGGCTTGGCTAATATTCAAGCCACTCAAATCCAGATGATGCAACTTATGAAGACTTGACAACCACTGCATATCCATTATGCTGGTTAATTCGAAATAAGGAAAACTTCTAAAACTCAGGACGTGAAGTTCTGAAAGATTCCCAAATTGAGGAGGTATGATTCCGCTAAATTCGGATAGTGAGAGGTTAAGATACTTCAGGTGTTTAAAAGAAGCTATGAATTTTGGAACTGGGATCCATCCAAAAGCATTGCAACTTGTGTCTAGATGCTTGAGTTGCTTCAGTTTCATCAAAGATGAACTAAAATTCCCTTTCAACATCTGCTTTTCGGCTTCGTCATAAGGTTCACAATGACCCTCAAGTGCACGTAGATCAACTCGATGAACATGACCAGTAATGTTATCACAAGCAATCCCGACCCATTTACAGCAGTCACTCTCCTCACCAGCCCAAGAAGCAAGCCGGCCTGCTTCATCTATAAGGCCGCGCTTAAACTCCAGAAGCGCTTGCCTCTCTCTATCCATGCATAATACATCATCAAAGTTTTGATCACATATGCAGTAACCCAACAAGGCCAAAACAAGAAGTAAACACAAGTAACTTGAAGAAGATACATAAGGAACTGACGAACTAACAATCATATTGGTTGTTTATGAAGAATAACACTATGGTACTTAATTTTTTAGTTTACAATTGGATATGGGGTTATCTTTACATCTCATGGGTAGCTTTCATTTTTCCAATAACGTGTGTCTTCAAACTATGAAAAATCAAAGTAAACGGATAGCTTTTAAAGCTAGCTAGACCACTTATTGTTGATCTTTGAAACAAAATTCACAGAACCAAGTCCACGTAATAAAAAGAAGAGTAAACTCCAAAATACATCCTGTGGTTTACCTTATTTTACACCATACATCCCTTTTTCCAAAAGTTGAGACACATACATCCCTCCGCAAGAGAAAATATTTGCACCGTTAGTCCTAAAGACTAACGACAGTTTTTTTTAAATACATTAAAAAGGGGCAAGGATAAAACTTGCGTCTTTTGTATCACAAAGCAAAGCCGCAACCACTACACTAAGCGTCCATTAAAAAATTGTTCGTAGTTAACTTATTCAAATGTTAGTACAAATTTGAGGCCCTATCTTTTCATTTTTATTATTACAAACTGATTTTAAATTCGTTTATATAGAAATACATTTATATGGTTGTTATATACAGGTATACAACTATTCAATTCAATGTCATCAATATTTTGTGTTTGTTTTCTCTCGTAAACTTGTTTCATCTTCTTCATTGTGGGCTTTTGCAAATCTACACACATTTTTTTTTAAACCGAATTTAAAAATAAACAATAAATAAAGAGCTTGGAATTTTGTGTGTGTAACAAATTGGTCGAAATTTCGACCCTTCTCTCCATATCCTCGACCGACGACCGATCGTGGCCCAAAACCCACACTCGCCACGACCGAGCACAAAATCGGTCGACCGATCCCCTTGACCAATCGACTGTGCCCAGCCTAACAATTGACTAACTTAGCTACCAAAATTTGATTAATGGGGAAAGATGATATGTTTTACATAATAATTGTCATTAAATAACCTAACCTTTAGTAATCAGACAACTTTTATACAGTCGCATAAAATAGTTCAGATATGGAAGTGGAAGCCACTCACAAGCCATGTAAATTACTCTATGGACCAATGTTCTAAAAGGCGTGAGCCGTGGCGTGGCGGCACAGTCACGCCTCAAGCCTTACGCGCCTTTGCGAAGCCTTGACGTTTCTTAAGGCACTTAAGGCGGCAACAAAATATTTATAAATTTATGTATTTATAATTTTATATCATTTTATAAAAGCAATTTCAAATACTAAAGCTCAAATCCCAAATAGTCAGGCCCAAATACGAGGCCCAAGTAGAAATTAAGTTTTGAAATTACGAGAACCAAGAAAGAAATAACTCAAATACTTGAAATTCAAGCCCAAATCCATAAATCCCCTAAATACTTCTAAAAATGGCGCCACGCCTTACCAAAAGGAACGCCTTTTCGCACCTTATTCCACGTCTTTTCACACGACGCCTAGACCTCACGCCTTGGTCCATTTCGTGGCGTCGAGGCCACGGCTCGCGCCTTGGCGGCGCCTTTTAGAACACTGCTATGGACGTAATGGTACTCGAGAAGTTAAAGCCAAGAGTCCAAGCCTTTGCGTTAATATTATTACATAAAAAGTTAAGCAGCACAATAGACATGAACTAATATGGTTCCCATATGATTTGTATCAAAATTTCGAAAAGTCACATATAAAACCTGACAATACCCTTCTGCAAAACCATGTAGATATCATTTTCTTTCATTTCTGCTGAGAGCCTATCAACCCTAACACACTGTTCAAATACATTAACTGACAGTAACAATGTTTACTTGCTGAATTTCATCTTAATTCCAGACAATATATAAAAACTTCAAACAAAACTGTTGGTTTCTAACAAAAGACGTGACCAAAATTATCAATCAGTAGAAGGTACTTGAGGCTGGATCCAGGGCCATTTTGAATCACATAGATCAGAAGGGTAGTTACCGTCATCATCTTTTATATTCGTAGCAGCATTTTTCTTCACAAGCAACTCACCGATGCTTTCTCTATCACAAACAGCAGCATAATGCAACGGTGTTTGGCCCTCGTTATCCTTTAGGTAAGAAAACAATAGAAATATGAGTTCATGTAAGGGGGGATAGGACCCCCGAACTGAAACGCCTTTTGTTAATGACTGAAGATGAAAGCTAGTACCACTTTGTAATCAATGCAGCATTCAATATGATGATAGCAAATAGATGTGGTAAGCGGGGGTAAATTGTTACACAGCATTTTTAATCCATAACAGTGTTACACTAACGCCACTTACATGGTTTAGATAATTAAAGTGGCGTGAGGGTAAATTTTCTAAATATATATTTGTGTATGAAGTTACAAACTTGATATAAGATCACCCATATGAGTCGGTCGGGTAACATGTCAAAGGTGGTATTTTCTAACAAATCAAATACGGGCGGAGTAGGGTTGGGCTGACCCGCCAGCACTTTATGTCCACCTATTCCACATATGATTACTGTAAATATGATTATAAAATCTAGTTTGTTTGAAAGGAGCTTGAAAAACAAATGAAAGAACACTAATGTGCACTCTCAACTCCTTTCACCCGCTTTGCCAGTTTGACATTTTGTTCCCATTTCAGTTATAAAGCCTATAAAAATTTGGACGCATTGACCCATTGGGAGTTCAAACATAGCCTAAATCAGACCAGTTTCAAGTAACAGTTACCTTTAAGTTGACATCAGCGTTCTTACTCAAGAGCAATTCTGTAGCTTCCATGTGGCCACGATCAACAGCCCAATGCAAAGGGGTCCGGCCCTCACTATCTGCATTTTTGGATAGGAGTAAGAATATCTTGCACTTTGAAGTTTAAAACATACCCAGCCCCAAGAAGACCGACTAATTAATAAACAAAAGACGTCAAAAAATAAGAAGGTAACATACCCTTCATATCCACTGCAATGCCACCCTCAACACACTTGATCAAGTTCTCTGTATCACCTTCTCTTGCGAATGTATGTATAGCATCTAATTTTCTGAAAAGAAAGGTGTTTAGCCATATATCGTTACTCATTACTGTTACATAAGTTCACTAATTTTTTGAAAAGAAAGGTGTTTGGCCATATATCGTTACTCATTACTCTTACGTAAACTTTCAGATGAGCTTAGTGTAAACAATTACAGGAATTGCGTCACCCAAATTTCGGGCAGAAAGGACCTATGGTGCATAATCATAAATATTCACGTTTAATGCCTCTCATATCTTAAATCAAAAACATGGTTTCACGTCCAGACAGCTTCAGACACTCATGCTTGCTCAATGGAAGTTAAACAGACACAAAAAGAGGTGCCAAATTTGACCCATTTACTTATCATTGGGCCCATTTGGATCGTGTTTTATCTCAAACTCGTCAAATATAACTAATTTGGCTAAAAAGGAGCAGGTCATAAAGTATGAAAGTCAACAAAAGTCTATTTTGATTCCAGCACCGTCCTAAATGAAATTATTCAAAGATTTAGATTATCATTGTAACAACAAGGTCTAATTGTCAAAATACTACTTAACCACATAAACACTCACTATTAAACATGTAACAACTAGAAGATCAAAAACCTTTCGGTAGCAGTAATCTCAAATATAAAAAGGTTTAAAGAACCTTACAACTCGTCAGACTCCTCTTCATGGATAAAAGAACTGAAAACAGGTCCCATTGGTCTGGTATCCTTACTTGATCGTTCGTTAGAATCTTCACCTCTTCCCTTCTGTTAATTGTTAATTAAGAAACAAACCAACTTAATTATTCTGAATGAACTGAATGATACTAAAAGATGCATTGAGAAAAGCAAAATTTACTCACAGAAGATGAACCAGCAACCCATGTAGGATATAACTCTGTAATAATCTCAAGATACTTTAGCATTGCTTCCTCTGCAGGCATGGCACCTAGTTTTTTCCATGCATTCCTGGCACACACCGCGTATGTAGGTTGTGTATCAAATTACATGTTGAAATAAATAAAGGGAGCACAAACAAGCCTCCAATAAAGAATATGACCTATGAGCTTCTATATATGTCCATCTGATATACAAATAGATAAGAAAGATATTTTCAAAATTTTATGCAGAAGGTTTATAAGTTATAACAATGTCAAAGTCCAGAAACCACAACTGAATAGTGTTGGAACCATAGATAAAGATATAGCATCGGGCATACAAGCAAAGGCTTGAATCTTGATCAATATATGGCATTGCCGATAATTCAAGTTATGAATAACAATGATATTCACAGGAGCAAAATATAGATTAATGTTAACAATACTTGAATATACATTATATGTTGCAGATCAGAATTCAGATGAATAAAATGTAAAACCTGATTCTCTTAAGCTAAGGAAGAAATTACTTCAACACATATTCAAACTTAATACATGCTGACTGTGGATACGATGTCAAAGTTATAGAATTGGCAATAGGGTTATCGCAGTTAATTAATTTAGAGTAAATGTTTATAGCTCTAAAAGCTAAATGTGCATTGTGAATAAGTGATCTATGTCAAGCCTTGGTGACATTTATAACTGCACACCACATGTTCACATATTAACTAGTTAGAATAGACATTCTTACAGAATGATTTAAGCGTACTTACCTAGATACATAAACTTAGCAACATAAATGCTTCACTTCTACGATACAAGCATCACCTATAGTCTATAGATTCATTCCAAATTTACATAACTTCAAAAAAAAAAAAATGAGGTGCAACCATGGCAAGGAGTGGGTGCATCTACTGATCTACATGAGACATGAAAGTGAAGGGAACCAAACAATCCCTACATGTTAAATTTTCTAAACATATGTATACTTATATGTACTAAGAGCGTGATCAAGTTAACGCAACTCCATTAACTTAGGTTGAGCTCTACTACCAAATACTCGACATGTGAGGAAAGCTTCACGCTTCTATCTTGTGTCACTTCACATCTTTACTAATCATGCCCATGTATTTTCATGATTACCTATATACTATATAATCAAGTCAAGTCAATCTAGCAAGTATCATTCAAGTATCAACTCAATTAATACTACCCTTCGGTAAATACGAACACAATACATTTTTGAACCACACACAAGGCCTTTGGTCTAGTGGTGTGTGAGTTGCCCACCAACCTAGAGGTTGTGGGTTCAAGCCTCGTTGAAGGCATTTGTCAGATAAATTGTGAGTTAGGTGGTATAGGGTGTGAAAAAAATTGCCGTTCAAAATAAAAACATTTTTGAACCACATAACATAGCAAGTCAAACTCGAAGCATCACTTAGTTCATCCAACTCGAGCACAACCTTAAAAACTTACTACAAACACATAACAACAATAAAACAATACACTTAACACTAACACTACTTAAACCTCGTAAAATAGCCAAGTCAAACAAACTAATTCATCCACCTCAAAACTAACATCAAACATACTCCGTATAACCACAAAACCCGACAAAACAACTATCAACAATCGTAAAAAGCCATATGTATACCATTTAGCTCTGGCAGTCATTTTAAGAGCAGACGGCTGAGGCGCAGTACACGGCCCCTCAGTAGCAATCTTATACAAACCATACAACTCCAACTGCACCTCATTCGACACTTTTCGCTCCTTATCCGCCGCAGTGGCAGCCACAAACGCAGTTGCCGCACTAAACGCCTCGTCTAATTCACTACTTTCCACACCTTCCCAATCATCATCACTATCACTACCACTACCACTACCACCATCATCAATATTATTATCATTATTATTAACTAATGGTTGTTCTACTTCATTTTCGGTTTCGGTTTCGGTTTCGCGAGTTATGCGGAGGTTTTGGTCGCGGAAGGAGGTGATGATTGAGATGAGTTTAGCGAGGAGGAATGCGAAGATTAGGCCGAATATGACTTGTTGCCAATCAAACATTGTGTTAATATATATTTGAAAGTTTGAAACCCTAATTAATGAGGGGTGAAGTTGATAGAGGAATTTAACGGCGTGTGATAGGATCGAGTGGTGATGAATATTACAGTGAGTGTTGCAAGTTAGTACAAATTTTGTGCTTTAGATGCTCCGTCATTCAAGGGGTGAGCATGAGTCAAAACCGGACCGGATCGGACCGGACTGATACCGTTTTACGAGGACGGGACCGAATGTGTTCGGTCCGGTTCGGGTCCCTCCGGTCCTGTCTTTCGGTCATTCCAGTCCGATAAGGCATTATTGGTCGGTTGTACGTAGGATCGGACCGGACCGAAGACCGAACATGAGGTAAAGTGTGGATTAAGGACCGGACCGAAACTGGTCCGATACACGGTCCACTATGCTCGCCCCTACTTAGGAGTTTATTTGTTTTTTTGGCTTATTTTGACATAAATTTATATAAGTGAATATGCCTTAAAGTAAGCTAAAAAATCAAGGCGTATAAAATATAAGCCGGAATCAAATAAGTTTATAACCCCACAAGTAAGATTAAACAAACACCCTCAAATCAGGTGGTAGTGGATATTTTTTGACTTGTTGCAATCAGGTTAAAATTTTTACTCATTCCTATTCATATCATATTTTAATTTTCATTTTCAATTTAGTTTTTCATTACTAAAACAGATAAAAAAGTTTGATTGAACTTACCATATTAACATTGATTGAAATTAGTGTCACAACTTTAAAAATAAAATTAATTAGTTAAACCTAAAGTTGTCTATTTGTGAAAAAAATGTAAAAGAGATAAACAATACGTAGTAATAATTAAGATTTTTTTAACTATTTATTTTTTGTAGAATGACAATTATTTTGAAAGGGAAGAAATAGATATATTTTAACGAGTTACAATTAGGTTAAAAATTTCATGTTCCAGACATTATGCGTGTTTAATAACACACGCTAACCATTAAAAAAATATGTGTCGTTGTTATATTTACAATCTCGTCAATTTATTTTCATCACAATAACCCGTGATTTGTGCCTTCATTTTGATATCTATATTCTTGTTAATAATAATTTAAACTGTATTTAATTTTTAAACCCGTGCACAGGTTAAACTTGTAAAGAGAAATAACATGAGTCGTTATTAAATGTCGTTTTTTTTTCCAGAGTTTTTACCACTTCATCTGCAAACCATGTCTGCAGAAGAAGTGGTACATATAAGCTCTTCGTCTGCAAGAAGAAGACCGTTTGTTTTTTGTGCTATTGAAGTACTTCTTTCCTAGACTATTTTTCATTTTTTTTGTGCTATTGATGTTTTTTTTTTCTTTTTCACAAGGCTTTTACGTTTTCGTCTTCTTGTTACTGTTTTGGTACATTTTCGATCGTTTTTTTACGTTTCATCTGTTTTTTTACGTTTTTTACGTTTTCGTCCTTTTTTTTTTAACATTTCGTCCTTTTTTTTTACGTTTTCGCCCATTTTTTATTTTTTTGCTCGTTTTTTATGTTCTTGTCTGTTTTTTTTTAGCGTTTTCGTTCATTTTTTAACGTTTTCGTTTGATTTTTACATTTTCGTTTGTTTTTTTTTATGTTTTCGCTCGTAAGAAAATAGACTAAAACGTAAAAAATATACTAAAACGTAAAAAAAATGACGAAAATGTAATAAAACGGTCGCAAACGTTAAAAACAGACGAAAACGTAAAAAAACAAACAAAAAACTAAAAAAAACAGTTGAAAACGTAAAAAAACTGAGAAAAACAGATGAACACATTAAAGAAAGACGAAAACGTTAAAAACGGATGAAAACATAAAAAAATAGATGAAAACGTAAAAAAGCGGGCGAAAATATAAAAAAAACATAAGAAAACGTAAAAAGGGACGAAAACCTAAAAAAACGAGCGAAAACAAAAAAAACAAACGAAAACATAAAAAACGGACGAAAAGATAAAAAACGGATGAAAACATAAAAAATTGGATGAAAACGAAAAAAACATACGAAAACGTAAAAAAACAGACGAAAATGTAAAAAAAATGGCGAAAACGTAGAAAAAATAGAAGAAAACGTAAAAAAATGGTCGAAAACGTAAAAAAAATGGGTGAAAGCGTAAAAAATGGACGTAAACATAAAAAAAACTGACGAAAACGTAAAAAAATGGACGAGAACGTAAAAAACAAACGCAAACGTAAAAAAACGGATATTGAGAAAGAGATGTAGGGTTTGTGAATGAAGAGGTAAGAAGTGAAAGAAGAGGTAATAAGAGGTAGGAGATGTCTGAATTTTGGAAGAGAAAATAAGAGGAAAGAAGCTCTTTTGTCTGAAAAAAATAAATATGTCATCTGCGCGTCCACAGAAGAAAGAAGTGAAAAGAGGTGATAAGAGCTTATTTTGAAAAAACAAACAAGGTTAATATCATAAAAAGGAATAACATTAGTCGTTCGGAATAAAATGAGTTGTTCGTATATTTCTAGCTCATGTATTCATTTACATGTCATAGTAACTCGTGTTTCCTTTTTATATTTATAATTTTGTGCAAATATATTAACTTAATATATAGTGACAATAATATTTATAAATACTAAAACATATATGTTGTATTTTTTGTAAAATATAAATTCTATGGTGTATAAAATATAGAGGCTATTTATTAAATTTATAAAATTATATAAAAAAGTAAAAACTGATAAATAAATATACTTAAATCCTAAAATTTAACAACTCAAGTTTTATTACTTACCTCTTTTTTATTTTCCTTTTTTTTAAAAAAAATATACAAATTGACACGTGTATTTTTATATATATTTATTTTGGTTGATGAAAAATAGATGAGTTTGACCAAACTAAAGTCAATTTTGATTTTTAAGTCTGATGTAACTATCATGTCTAATTGTCAAGAGGTGGCTAAAAAGTATTGATTTATATCATATTAACTTAATGTATATGGGTTAGACGTTAGTTTACCTTGTTACTTGGTCGAATAGGATAATAAATGTTTGGTTGATTTGCTTGCAAGACAAGCAACCTGGTTTACTAGTTTCGTTAAGATTCAACTGACCCCAAATCCTACTCGGATCGATTCTCCCCCCTCATTCACTAATAGACGTGAGGGGGTAAGGCTTAAATTGTACTGTTCATTCTTTTCCTTTGATTAATAAATGTAATCGCTTGGGTCATACGTATAGGTTAATTACTTCTTTTAGTCGTGTATTGTGTCGGTTTCCTTTGTAAGATTCAGATTCCACATAGGTCGCTTCAAGTTTGTTGACATAAGCGCAACAAGTACAACTATGAATTATATAAAGCTAGTTGTTTCTTTTCTTTTCTTTTCTTTTTTCATTTATATTGTCTAAGTGGTGTAAATCATCAAACTTTTTAAATATAAAACTGTCGTGTTTATATTAAGAAGAAACTCATTAAAAGTCTCCATGATGTTAATAGTTAATTTTTGCATTGTATATGTGTACATATTTATTTATACCGGAACTAGTTTTAGAACCCGTGCACTCATGAAGTTTAGCAGTTAGTATAATGATTACTAATATTTCAATAATCTTGTTTTGTAGTTATAATATATGTGCACATGTTTTGCATAATTTTTTCATTATGTATTAATATAGATTAATATTTTGTATAGATTTTTGTTTTTACGAAGGATTTGACTTGTTTAACTGACATGATGTTTTGGTGGTCTTATTTAAATTTAACTATTTATATCATATTTTAGACATTATGTGTGTTTAGAAGCACATAATGACCTTAAAAAAATATGTGTCATAAGTTAAGATAGACCAACATGCACACAATATATACCCTCAAACTCCTCTTTTCTAAAAACCAGTAGACGCTTACATCGAGAGAAGAAAAATGAATAAACTAGCATTCCCTCTCACTTTTATTTATAGGGGTCAATGGGTACAATCACTACGGAATTAGAATTCCATAGTATCTTTTTTTTGTCTTGCACACCGAAAATCATAATTTAAGTCTAACCCTAATTCTATTAACTTCGTATAATTAAATCTCTTTACATAAACTAATAACACTTTAGGCTACTAAAAATTGCTATAATATCATGACAACAGCGGTCAAGTTAAAGAAAAGGATTTGGGGTGGTATTTGGTAATGGCCTAATTGGTAATACGAGATATAGAAGCGAAGCACATTTTGGTTCAGTACGTACTTATTTTTTTTTTTTTTTTTTTTTTTTTTTTAGAGAAAACAGAAAATTAATTGTTAATATTAAAATAAAGAATTGTTAATTAATAAAAAGGGGGAAAAGCTAGGTTAAGTTGGGTTACGAGACGAATAGAGCCAACGGGTGAGTAGGAACCGACTTGAATAATACTAATAACATACTTAATATAATCATCAATGCATTATATCCCACAATTCTTTAAACCATCATGTCCTATACTTTTCTACAAATCGATCAGATATGACTTCTTATACGCACTACTAAAAAAAAAGTCATTAGCTACGGTTTTTAAGCCCTTTTGGTACGGTTTTTAAACCGTACTAGATAATGGCGTACAAAAAAATAAAACATTTTCTGGTACGGTTTTGAACCGTAGCAAAAAACGATTATTTGGTACGGTTTTCTTTATAACCGCACCAAATTTCTCCCATAACACAACAAGCATACTTTTCTATTTTGATACAGTTTTTTATTAAACCGCACCAAAATCTATTTCTTTAAAAGGAAATCATTTTTCTTTTTTAGATTTCCAGTTGATTCAACGCAAAATAATTCAATCGCAAACAATAACTTAAAACATACAAATCCCATTCACAAGTGTTCAACATACAAATCCGGGTTCGCTACAAGTGTTCAACGACTTAAAAAATAACTTAAACATGTTCAACGACATAAAACATAAATTGTACAAAAGCATATATTGTTTAACAAACAAGAAATTAGAAGTACATCCCCTCCTAGCTACTCGTCTTCGGAGGCATCTTCAAAGGCATCAACAATTCATCATCAATAAACTAACGTATGCTCGAGTGATTCAGCTTTGTACAAGTCACCAGCCTTCTCTGGGTTACCGGTTGGATCTTGTTCTTTTTCCTTTGTTCCAGATTTTACTTTGTTCATCTGTAGCAAGTCCATGAGAATGAGAATCAAGAACATTATTCTTAGCATTGAGTCGAGTTGATATTGATATACAAGATATGTTAAACAGATGAGTCGAGATGATATTGATATACATTAGATGTTAAAAGGATGATTCGAGATGATATTGATATACATGATATGTTAAATGGATGAGTCGAATGATATGAATATACAAAAGATGTATAATGGATGAGTTGATATGATATTGATATACAAGATACGTTAAACGGATGACTCGAGATGATATGGATATATAAGAGATGTTAAACGGATGTGTCAAAATGCTATGGATAAACAAGAGATGTATAACGGACGAGTCGAGATGATATGAATATACATGAGATGTATAACGGATGAGTCGAGATAATATTGATACACAGTAGATGTATAACGGATGAGTCAAGATGATATTGATATATAGGAGATGTAAAACGGATGAGTTGAGATGATATTGATATACAAGATATGTTAAACGGATGACTCGCGATGAGATTTATATACATGATATGTAAAGCGGATGAGTCGACATGGTATTTATTGATTGATAAACATGAGATGTATAACGGATGAGTCGAGTTGATATGGTATTGAACTATTCATACACTAGTTAATTTCTTCGCGTCTTCAAACAAGTGTTCTAAATCTTCTGAATCAATATCACCATCATTAGCCTCCAAATCATGCAACATCTCTTTTAAAATTTCATGTCTATCATTATCAACTAGTGATTCCCATGGACCAATAAGTATATTTATGGACAATAATTAAAATGAGTAACAATAAAGAAAAATAATTAAAATGAAAAACAATAAATAAAGATATATTTGGTGGTAGAAAGTAAACATTTGCTACGGTTATAAGAAACCGTGGTAGAAAATAAATAATTTAGTGGGTTTAAAAAACAAAAGCTCGCTATTTGCTACGGTTTTGAAAATAACCGTATCAAGTCATAAAAAAATTAATGTTTAGTACGGTTTTTTTTTAAACTGTATCAAATGACCTTTTTGTTTTTGTTTTTTGGTACGGTTTTTTGTACAACCGTATCAATACACCGTCTCAAAAAATACTTTGTGTAGTAGTGACGGAGCGTAAAAAACCTAACAATGTAATTGTTGTTTATTATTTTATTCTATGTTGTAACCTTTTTGGTATATACTTGTTAGTTGTTACTGGTGTAATAAGGCTTTTCGGAGACGACGTGTAAGCCATGATCATGTGGATGGGGACGTGCATAATGGTGATGTTCATGTAACTGTTGCCGAGCATATTATAAACCTTGATGATCATCAACCAGAAACCGTTGAGAAGCAACTGTACGAGACGGGTACGTAAGAGCAAGAATGATGATTGTGCGATATGCCTAGATGACTTCATCGAGAAGCAGCACATCGGAGTTGTCGTATCATGTCAGCACTCGTTTCATGAAGATTGCATTAGGAAGTGGTTGTCCAGTAAACGTAGTTGCCCTCTTTGTCGAAAATCCATCCCTTCAATTCTTGATCGAGTTTAGTTCCATCAAGAATTCTTAATAAAATATGGTATAGTTAATTTCTTAAACTGTACGTACTATACTTGACTTAGGTTACACGTATCAATAGATTTGATTAGCTGTACATATTGGCCATTGGGTTGGTTTTTGTATGATCTCGTACGTTTAAACTTTAAACTACTGACATCTTGTATTAAAGATTTATCAAGATAACCCTTTTCCTTTCCTTATAAACCATGCATGCATGCAAAAAGATGACTGATAATTAACAGTATGTATAGTTAATGTATAGTGTGACACCTCAAATAAATTGATTAGGAAAAAGTTACATGTCGACCAACACAGTCGATTATCATTGTTTTTATTATAAATTTAATATGGGCCTATGGGTTATGTTTATTTATCCTATTTTTTAGGAACAAGTTAGAGTTTAAACTATTAGCCTTATATATACATCCTGCTTGTAACCTCATATGATTATTCAATATTAATTCCCTCTTCTCTTTACTTTTATTCATTACTTTTACAACACGTTATCACGCTCTAAGTTTTTTTTTTAATCCTCGATTACCCGTGGTATGTCTTCGTCCATATGATCTACTTATTAATACTGTTCCACTACCATATATTAATTTGTTACCGATCCATACCATATATTATTCTAACTTTAACGTTCACGTTAGACCACACAATCCAATATGATGTACTTCGAATAGACTTATGTGTGATTTTTTTTTTTTTTTTTTATGCGACTTTCAATAATCTTAATAATACTAGATTCTGTTTCAAGCATAATGTCTATTATATTCATGATTTAACGTGCTTTAATATATGCATGATTTAAGGTGTCGCATTTGTTTTGTGTGGTACCCATTTGATAAATTGTAAGATACCGTTGCCTGTAATTGTAATATTCCACATGTTAACTAAATCTGTATAATATTTGCTTATATATATTGTCAAATCCTATTAATGTTGAATTTCTTATTGTAATACTATATCATCTATGATTGTCATAATATGTGTTTCTAATCATAGCTTATCGTTTAAGATTTATTGCTAGTTATAAAATTGACGGTAATTATAATTTGTATTTGTTTATCGTTTAATATGATCTTTTCATAAAGATCAATATCATAACTTCATGTTATGACTTTAAACTAAAAAAAAAAAAAAAAAAAAAAAAAAAAAAAAAAAAAAAAAAAATCTAATATGATCTTTTCATAAAAATCAATATCATAACTTCATGTTATGACTTTAAATTAAAAAAAAATATATATCATAACTTCATGTTATGACTTTAAATTAAAAAAAAAAATATCATAACTTCATGTTATGACTTTAAAAAAAAAAAAAAAAAAAAAAAAAAAAAAAAAAAAAAAAAAACCTAGAACATCAAGTTCTAATATGATCTTTTTATAAAGATCAATATCATAACTTTATGTTATGACTTTAAATTTTAAAATAAAAAAATGTCAATGCTCAAATTGCATATATTTTGTACTTCATGACGTGAATGTATATATACATGGATTATTCTAGTAATTAAATTTAGTCCTGCTATGAATAAAAAAAAAAAGTACTTGTAGTAGTAAAGTAATCTATTATATGATTTTCTAATGCACTTGTCTTTTTATGTAGTTAAAAAAAAATGTCAAATTCAAAGCTTTCGAATATCGATTTTGCTGTTCTTGACATATCTGGAAAAAACTATCTCCCTTGGACTCTTGATGCTGAGATCCATTTAACTGCAAAAGAATTGGGAGAAACGATCCAAACTGGAAATACGGCCTCTGCACAAGCACGTGCCAAAGCCATGATATTCCTGCGTCATCATCTTCATGAGGACCTAAAAAAGGAATATCTAACGGTGAAAGACCCGTTAATATTATGGCAAAGTTTAAAGGAAAGGTTTGATCATCAAAAACAAGTAATCCTTTCTAAAGCTCGCTATGACTGGCCGGATGCACCTCAGGTTGCAAGATTTTAAAAGTGTCAGCGAGTACAATTCCGCAATGTTTAGCATCACATCTAAACTAACATTGTGCGGAGAAAAGATTACTGATGAAGACATGCTAGAGAAAACTTTCTCTACTTTTCATGCTTCAAATATGCTCTTACAGCAACAATATATAGAACGTGGCTTCAAAAAATACCATGAACTAATATCTGTCCTTCTTGTTGCTGAACAAAATAATGAGCTTTTGATGAAAAATCATCAAGCACGCCCCATTGGTTCTATTGCATTGCCTGAAGTGCATGCAACATCAAATGTGAGGGGTCGGGGTCGTGAACATGGTAATAACCGTGGAAATGAACGAGGTCGTGGTCGTGGACGTGGACGTGGTCGAAATATTGTTTGGCATCGTGATGGTTATAATCCTAAGCCATACGATTTCAAGAAAAAAGATGATAAAGGCAAAAAGATGCAAAAGCCAGCTCCTAAACATTCTGGAAATGCTTGCCACAGATGTGGCATGAACACTCATTGGGCAAAACAGTGTCGCACCTCCAGACACTTTGTTGACCTTTATCAAGCATCACTCAAAAAGAAAGGAAAAGACATTGAAACAAACTTCATTGATAATTTCAATGATGAAACAAACTTCTTTAATAGTTTCAATGATAATGAGCCAAATCCCAATGTGCGCTTCGACTCCTCAGATTTCTTTGATGATGTTGAAGACGTTGTTGCTTCTTTCTCCAACGATGGAAATAATAACTAGTTATCTAATTGCATTTTTATTTTTCCGCAATAAGTTTTTAAGTTTAAATTTTGTGTTGAATAAGCTAGGTTTGTTCTAGCATTGTTACTCATGTATTGACTTTTAATTAATGAAGTATTTTTTTTTCCTTAAAGTTTTCTTTTACTTTGAAATGCTTATTTATTTATTTTATTTTTATGTTCAAGGATATGAAAAGCATTTTGGAAAACGGTGAAGACGAGTGTCTAGTAGATAGTGGAACAACAAATACCATTTTGAAAAACAGAAAATATTTTTATGAGTTTCATATAGCAAATGCAAATGTCAAACACAATTTGTGGTACTAGCAACTTGATTGAAGGCTCTGGCAAAGTCTGCATTGTGTTACCTAAAGGTACACACTTAATAATAAATGATGCGTTATATTCTAGTAGATCAAGGAGAAATCTACTAAGTTTTAAGGATATAAGACGCAATGGTTATCATCTTGAAACCATGAATGAAAATAATGTTGAGTATCTCCAAATTACATCCATTGAAAATGGAAAAAGACCATAATGGAAAGAATGAAAGGTCTATCTTCTGGATTGTATTTTACATACATCAATCAGACAGAAATAAATATGGTTTCTACCCGAAAGGGTATAGATCCCAAAATATTTACCCTTTGGCATGATCGATTGGGTCATCCGGGTGATATTATGATGAGGAGAATAATTGAGAGCTCAAATGGGCATCCACTAAAGGATCTCAAGATCCTATTATCAAAAGAATTATCATGTGAAGCATACTCTCTTGGAAAAATGATAACTAGGCCCTCAATTAATAAACTTGAAAAAAGAATCTCCTTCATTTCTAGAAAGAATTCAAGGAGACATTTGTGGGCCAATTACTCCTCCGTGTGGACCATTTCGATACTTTATGGTATTAATTGATGCATCATCCCGATGGTCCCATGTCTGTCTGTTAGCATCAAGAAATGTTGCTTTTGCAAGGCTGTTAGCCCAAATAATTCAATTAAGAGCACATTTCCCAGATTATCAAATCAAAAAGATTAGACTTGATAATGCAGGAGAATTTACATCTCAATCATTTAATGATTTTTGTATGTCAATCGGGATTGAGGTTGAGCATCCTGTAGCACATGTGCATACACAAAATGGTCTAACTGAATCTTTAATAAAAAGATTACAACTTATTGCTAGACCACTACTTATGAAATCAAAATTGCCATCCTCTGCATGGGGACATGCTATCTTACATGCTGCTGCTCTTATTAGATTAAGACCAAGCGCATCTCATAAGTATTCTCCTCTCCAACTGGTTTCTGGAAGAGAACCAAGTTTGTCTCATCTAAAAGTCTTTGGTTGTGGTGTCTATGTCCCAATAGCACCACCACAACGAACAAAGATGGGACCTCAAAGAAGATTGGGAATTTATGTTGGTTTTAATTCTCCATCAATAATAAAATACTTGGAACCATTAACTGGAGATGTTTTTACAGCACGTTTTGCTGATTGCCAGTTTGATGAAACAATGTTCCCAATCTCAGGAGGAGAAAATAAAAAGTTGGACAAACAAGATGTAACTTGGAATGCATCACAGATAAATTTTCTTGACCCTCGGAGTGGTCAATGTGAACTAGAGGTTCAAAAGCTCATTCACTTGCAAAGAATAGCAAATGAATTGCCTGATGCATTTACAGATACAAAAAGAGTTACAAAATCATATGTTCCAGCTTTAAATGCACCTTCTCGAATTGATATTCCTGAAACTCTGAATGAGTCAAATGTACGCAGGAAGCGTGGAAGACCAATGGGGTCTAAGGATACAAATCCACGAAAAAAGAAAGAGCAGAATACAAGTGGCAAAGTCCAAGAAGTTGTTATCAATAAAATCCCAGAAGAGATTAATAATAACACAGAAAATGTGGAAAAATCTCTTGAGAATGGTCATGTACCTAATGAATATGAGATCTCAATAAATTTTGTACAAAATGGTACAACATGGAATCGTAATGAAACATGTGTTGATGAAATTTTTGCATATGCTATAGGAAGTGAAATAATAAATGATGAAGTTTCTGTGCCAAAATCTATTAGAGAATGTCGACAAAGAAAAGATTGGACAAAATGGCAAGATGCCATACAAGCTGAACTAGATTCACTTGAAAAGCGCCAAGTATTTGGCCCTGTGACATTAACCCCAGATAATGTGAACCCGGTAGGCTATAAATGGGTATTTGCTATAAAAAGAAACGAGAAAAATGAAATTGTGAGATACAAAGCACGACTTGTAGCACAAGGTTTCTCACATATACCCGGGGTAGATTATGAAGAAACATATTCACCTGTTGTGGATGCAACGACTCTCAGATTTTTAATTGGTCTTGCAAATATTGAAAGGCTCCAAATGCGCCTTATGGATGTTGTCACAGCTTACTTGTACGGATCACTTGATAGTGACATTTACATGAAAATCCCCGAAGGATTGAAAATGCCGGAAGCTTGTAAATCTAAGCCCCGTCAAATGTTTTCAATTAAATTGAAAAGATCTTCATACGGTCTAAAACAATCAGGACGAATGTGGTATAATCGCTTGAGTGAATATCTTTCAAAAGAAGGATACAAAAGTAATCAAATAAGTCCGTGTATTTTTATCAAAAGATCAAAGGGGGGGGTTCACAATCATTGTAGTGTATGTTGATGATTTAAATATCATCGGAAATATTGATGAAATTGAACATACTGCAAATTTGTTAAAGAATGAATTTGAAATGAAAGACCTTGGTATGACAACTTTTTGTCTAGGCTTGCAAATTGAGCATTTGTCAAATGGAATATTTGTCCATCAGTCAAACTATACGGAAAAGATATTAAAACGATTCAATATGGATAAAGCTCATCCACTAAGCTCACCAATGGTCGGTCGTTCACTTGACCGGGAACTTGATCCGTTCCGCCCCAAAGAACATGATGAGAACATTCTTGGTCCTGAAATACCATATCTAAGTGCGATAGGGGCTTTGATGTACCTTGCTAGTAATACACGTCCAGATATAGCATTCTCAGTAAACTTACTAGCAAGATATAGTTCCGAACCAACAAGCCGACATTGGAATGGAATTAAACACATATTCCGTTATCTTTGTGGTACCCGTGATATGGGATTATTTTACCAAAAGAATTCAAAATCAAAGTTGGTTGGATATGCTGATGCTGGTTACTTGTCTAATCCACATAAGGCACGATCCTAAACAGGGTATATTTTCACATATGGAGACACTGCAATTTCTTGGAGGTCGACAAAGCAATCTTTAACTGCAACATCATCAAATCATGCTGAACTTATTGCACTTTATGAAGCTGGTCGAGAGTGCGTTTGGTTAAGATCGATGATTCAAAACATCCAAGAAGAATGTGGGCTCGAGTCTATTCAAGGAAATCCAACCGTGTTATGTGAAGATAATGCGGCATGTATAGCTCAAATCAAGGAAGGATATATCAAAGGAGACAAAACAAAACACATTTCTCCGAAATTTTTCTTTACATATGATCTACAAAAGGATGGAGTTATTGACGTTCGTCAAGTTCGATCAAGTGACAATTTGGCAGATTTATTCACAAAGTCTTTGCCAACAAGATTTTTTGAGCTACTGGTTCGGAAGATCGGGCTTCGACGCTTAAAAGATATGCATTAATTTGAGGAGGAGCATTATGCGTACTGCACTCTTTTCCTTCATCAAGTTTTAATCCCATTGGGTTTTTTCTTGATAAGGTTTTTAATGAGGCAGTTTATGGCGTGTAATGAAGGATGAATATCCAAGGAGGAGTATTATAAATTTAATATGGGCCTATGGGTTATGTTTATTCATCCTATTCTTTAGGAACAAGTTAGAGTTTAAACTATTAGCCTTATATATACATCATGCTTGTAACCTCATATGATTATTCAATAATAATTCTCTCTTCTCTTTACTCTTATTCATTACTTTTACAACAGGTTTATTTTTTAATTATCATTGTTTTTGTAACTATCTCTTGAAAATGGAAAGTAATCATAAATAGTTGGCAGAGGCGCAGCTATGTAGGGGCGGGGAGGGGCGCCCGATCCCCCGAATTTTTTTTTTGCGATGTAGGGGGCATATAGTTTTCGTGTAGAAAAATTTCGGTATATTCGGTTTCGACCCCCTATTTTAATTGTGAAATTTTTTGTATACATTAAGCAATAAAATTTTGATCCATTACATTTTACATAAGCCCATCTACCTAAACTACAATCCATTAATAAACCAAATCCAAACTAAAATCCATTACTTATTTACTTAGCTCATTAAAAAAAAAAAAAAAAAAAAAAAAAAAAACGGAACAAACTTACAAACCCTCCCCCAATCAACCCTCATCTCCTCCCACAGTCCCTCCTTTCTGCCTCCTGGCTCCTCACTCCTGCAGTCTCGCCGGCCACCACTGACCACCGCCGACGTCCGACCACCACCTCAGCGGCCCTTCTGGTCAGGTTTGTTGTCTTTAAATCTATTATCTACTTGTCTTTTATTTAGGGATTTAGTAGAAATTAGGGATTTAGTAGAATTGTAGAAATTAGGGATTTAGTAGAAATTAGGACAGATTTATAGATTGTGTACCACTAATATAAGTTTTTTGCAATTTATGTAGATTGTGACTATGGTGAAGAATAAAACCATAACTTCATTTTTTAAAAGAAAGAATGAAGGACAACAAGTAGAAGGAATTGATGATGAAATTCAAGAGAGTAAACGTCAAAAAAGTTCAACAAGTGAACCGGTTATTGGTCCGGATACTTGCAATGAACAACCTTTTGAAATTCCACAAGCTAACATCAATGAAGTGGATGTTAGTAGCCTAGAAAGAGACCCTGCTAAACGACTTGAAATGTGGAAATATCCGGTTGCGGTACGTGAGCAAGTAAGGCTAGCATATATATCATTAGGACTGTATCAACCTAAGCTTGAAGAGTATAAGCCTAGAGGTCCAAAGAATAATCTTCGTCGATTTAAATTTGCTTGGTTTGGTATGTTCCCTAATTGGTTAGAGTATTCTCCAACAACACACAAGGCTTATTGTTTTCTATGTTAAAGGTCGAAAGGCTGAGCTCTAATTTCTTCAATGAATCGAACCAGGTACCAACCGTTTGTTTTCTTTTTAATGTTTAGTTATCTTGGACAAATGTTTAGTTTTTTAGTGATTGAAACTTTTTTTTTTTTATAATAATAGTATTTAATTTTTGACCCGACCCGAACATATTACCCGAAAAATAGCGTTAGGAAAAAAAAATTAGATTCCGACCCCCCACTCAAAATTTTCTAGCTTCGCCACTGATAGTTGGTCTATCTCTCGATTATAGACTACTATTGATAAGTTTAAGCGGAGGCGCAGTACACGGCCCCTCAGTAGCAATCTTATACAAAACATACAATTCCAACTGCGCCTCATTCGACACTTTTCATTACTTATCCACCGTAGTCGCGGCCACAAACGCAGTAGCCGCACTAAACGCCTCGTCTAGTTCACTACTCTCTACCCCATCCGAGTCATCATCACTATCACTACCACCATCACTATTATCATTATTATTAATTAATGGTTGTTTTCTAATTCGTTTTTGTAACTAGTGTAATCTAATTTGCGAGTTATGCTTTGTTGGCTAAAGGAGGTGATAATTGAGATGAGTTTAGAGACGAGGAATGTGAAGATTAGACCGAATATATTGAAAGTTTGAAACCCTAATAATGAGGAAGTTGATCGAGTGGTGAATGATGCAAACAGTATCTCATTTTGATCGAGTGGCCATAAGCCTTTTGAACATATGGCAAGTTGCGCCCGAACCATCGAGAATTTATAGCATTAAATGAGCTTAATCTATCATTTTGTATAATAAAATGACGGATTTTAACTACATTTTTCTTAAGAAAATAACAAAAACTAGGCTAACAATCCCTAATATCTTTACCATTTTTTAGTAACGGGGCTTTTTAAAATATTGAGACCTAAAGATTTTGTCCAATGAAAGAAATATATATATATATATATATATATATATATATATATATATATATATATATATATATATATATATATATATATATATATATATATAAGACGCGTTGAGAAACGGGGCCTTAAATATTTGACGGCTTAAAACGATACTCTTAAGCCATTGCCGTTTAATACTTTATACTATACCTACAATGCTATAATGAGTTCGACTGTTTGACATGATGCATGTAATTATGTAAAACTCCTTTCACGTTTTATTTTGACAAAGTTAAGCTAACTAATGTCTAAACCTTGTTTTATTTTTTACGAGCTACGTGAATCAGGTAGAGTCTATATTTGTGAAATATAGATGCATAAATAAAACTTTTTTTTATTTATGTAAAGACATAAATAAAAGATTTAGTTTTACGTAAACTAATAGTGCTAAAATTTATTTCGTATATTAGCTTAAAATAAACCAGTTTATCGGCTATAAATCATTTAAAGCATCATTTGCCTTCTAATTATTAAACGTGGCAACTTCTTAACCAATAAGCTAACACAAATTTTTCACAAATTACTCAATCCCTTGTCTTCCCTCCAAACCAAAATCATCACCAAAATTTGAGGAAAATTTGGTGCCAAAATCAAATCCATCATTTTACTCCAATCGAATCCGATAGGAGAATAAAAGATGGAGGAGAATCCAAGCACTAACGATTCCAACGAAAAGCCTGGACTCGCGAGCCGGGTTGGTAACAATGTTGCATCAGCATTTTTTGCATCCCTTGAAAGTTGCTCATGTGTCAATTTAACGACCGCGGATTCTGATGATGAGGATGAGCTCGAGGAAGAAGAATCCAAACATATTGCAATGGCACACCTTAAATCAACGGCTTCGGAAAGTTCCAAACATTCTCCAGCTCCCGTTGAGAATCTTCCCGTTTAAATCGATGTTTCTATATGTCGATACATCCATATAGGTCATTTTGTTCGTTAATGTGTTGTATTTATTTTTGTTGTTGCGATCAACTATGATATTTCATAAAGCACAAATTAAGTTTATTTGGAATGCATAACATATGTGGAGATCAAAATGATGTAATCTCATGAGATAAAATTACACAAAGTAATTTGTTTTAAACTTAATGGGCCAACTATGAAGCGGCCCATTTTTGCATTGCAAGTGCTATGTGGTTGAAAACTTTTTCTAGAGCTATAAGAAAACTGAGATTTAATCGATGTTTAATGGAGTCGATTATATATCGTCGAAGTTTAATATACAAGAGGCAAAAAAGGTATTTAGTTAGTATTAGGTTTAATAGCCAAATTGAAAAAAAAATAAATAAATAAAATAAAAATAAATCCCAAGTCTAATGTGTATATATATTGTGAATAATACTTGAGTAAAAATGTCACTGTTCTTTTTGAGATTGTTCTATTAAACATAACGAGCATGGTTGCCCGCGCGTTGTCGCGGGAGTGCGTTGGTACATATATATTTGTAAATTTTGTTTTTTCCTTGGTTTTGTCAAGTAGATGGTGTGACATGTGTTTTGTTGGTACATTACGTGTTTTTGGTTTTACAATGTACGTAGTACATGTTTTAAAGGTGTTATTTTTTTTGTTCATTATTGTAGATGTTTTTTTTTTTTTTTTGAATTGTTATATATGTTTTGAATAATTTTGTTATGGTTTGTGTATGTGTAACTGTTTAAATGTCATTTGGGTTTTCGGTATTTTGTTCATTTTTTATTGGAAAAATTATTTCGTGAACAATGGCGCAAGTTTCGTATTTTTTCGCGTTCGTTTGCTATGTCGTTTGGACCCCGAAGCGTTTATCGTGGGAAGTTTATTACGTTGGCAGTTTCGGTCCCTTGACTTACTTTTTCATTTCACCCTACACTTTTATTAAAGTCAAAAACCACCCTATACCTTTTTTGTAATATAAATACATCACAAACACCATTTTCTTCATTTTTGTTTATTATAAACACATACTCTCTCTCTCCACTCAAAACTCTCTCTCTCTTGAATTATCCGGCCGCCACCCACCCGCCGGAACACCAGCAGATTCCGGCGCCGCCGCCGGAATATTTTTCCGACAACCTAATTTTCTTGCACCAACTTATAGATCGTGATATCCCCGTCACACCCGTACCACCTACACCTCTCGGCTCCCCCTCCAACCCCCTCTACGCGCCACCACTGAACACCATCATCACCACCGAGACTCCGCCACCCCCTCCCTTGTTTTCCGATGGTAATACGTGTCCCCACGCGCCCTTACCTTTATTTTTAACAAATATTTTTGAAACCCTAGTTTTCCTAAATCTTTATTAATTCGATTTTAATGTTAAATCTTTTATAAAATTGATGCTACTAACGTTTTTAACATCAAACTCGTGTGGATCTCTTTTGGTTCTCGACTCGGCCGCGACTCGGAATAGACTCACCGAGTCAACTCGTGACTTGGTGAGGGTGTTGATGTTATTGTTGTTGTTTTTAATCTTGATGACGAAGGGAGTATTATTTCTTGTTGTTGTTGGAATTTTGAGGGTCCGTTTCCTAAAAGACCTAACGTGCAAAGAAAGTTACATCTCAGGGACTATTTTTGCCAAAGTACAATCGTTTGAAGCCGGGTTACTGTGCGAACCATTGTTCACACTGTTCATTCAACAGTGATGTACAACAATTTGAAGCGGAGCCAATTCTCATCTTTAGTATATATATATATATAATTTTAGTGGATGAATTCGAGCCCTTGAATTGAGTTTAATGTCATAGCGCATCATGTTCTACGTGTTGTTCGTAAAAATTAATCCGTTAGTTCAGAATGTTCTACAAAATATCGTTTATGAACATTATGAAGAGTTCGTGAATATCTTTTTTTATTATTATAGTACGATGCAAAACAAATCCTTACACGTAAATATCCAAAATATTGTTTTCTAACTAAAAACTTATAGCCGTTAAGTTAGATAAATCACAACCATTTATTTAAGAAGAAGACCTAATTAAATTAACTCAAATATGTAGTTGCGTAGCATTCCAAGTGTTGTTTTCTCATGTATTTTTGTGCGATCCTTGATTTACTTTGCTTTGTTCACAACGAGTGATTTGGCGTTCGCACATTGTTACGGGTGTCAAGTGGTACCGTTTGGTTTTAATTTTTCGACATTAGCGCAGTTGTGAAGCAGAAAGTTTTGGCTACATATAACTCCATAATCTTTACTACCTATAAAGCAAAAATGATTAAAGGGGAATGTGAAAAACTGAACTTTCGATCAATCCCGAAATTGCCCCTGTGTTAATTAGGAAATTATGAAATGTAATTAATACTCTTATTAAAACACCCTATTAGTTAAAAGTACAATGATTTATTTACATTGTACAACCAATTAAAAACATATCTACCAAATTAAATACAACCAATTAAAACAATTAATACAAATCACAAACCGGGTTGACACGGGACGCTTCAAACCTGACGGGTTGAACCGGTTTAATTTGACCCATTTTCGACCCAACCTAGCAAGTTGACCCGGTTTAAATCGACCAATTTTTCGACCGGAATGGTTCAACCGGTTGAACCGCCCGGGTCGAACCGGGTTTCAAAACATTATGTTTAATTCCCAAATCTTCAAATTTTTATTATTTTTCATTTATAACATATAAACTTTTTTTATCAATAAACTATCTGTCGCTATAAAATCCCGTTGCTATGCACGGGTACTCGTCTAGTGTTGTACAATAACTGCATAATTATTATGGGATTTAAGAAATATGTGTTGAATTAGCCCATAATTATAGTTTGGAAATAGGTCACTATAAGACCGGGTATAAACCTTTTACCCAAGAAAAAAGACTTTTAGTGACACTTTTTTTTTATGACACATGTGTGGATAGTTTAAGTTTTATCCACAAATTTTGACAAGTGTAAGTAAATGTGTAAGTTTTGCTTACATATTATAAAAAGTATGAGGAGATATAAAGTTTTACCTACACTTTTTGTAAAATACGAGTAAAAGTCTAGTGTTTTACTCACACTTTTTAAAAGGTGTGGGCAAAACTATAATTTTACCTACTCTTTATAAGAAGTGTGAGTAGAAGTAATTTTTACTTACACTTATATAAGAGAGAGAGCAAAAGTCTAAGTTTGTACTTACATTTTTAAGTAAGTGTGTACAGTTTTACTTAGTAGTGTGCAAAATCGACTGAAAACCGAATCGAACCGAAAAACCGAACTAAACTTACTCGGTTTGGTTTTCTGCTTTACATATTTATGGTTTTTGGATCCAATTTGACTCGGTTCGGGCAAAAAAAAAATACACCTAAACCATCTAAACCGAACCGGTTCGATTCGGGTTCGGTTTTGATTTGACTCGGTTCACTTTGGTTCAATTCTCAGTTCATGTTTTTCTCAAAATCGGTTTTTTATTCGGTTCGGTTATAACCCGATGCTCGACCCTAGTTTTACTACACTTTAAAAAAATATGAATGTATGTTTTGTCCATAGTTTAAAATTATACATCATTTAACTCTATTACCTTTTAACATTACTTAAAATATATTTTATAAAAATCCAAACATAACACAATATACAAATCGTTTACCATCTCTCTTTGTACAAATCATTTTAACTAAAGCCATTTTACTGAAAAGTGAAAATCATTTACACACAAAACGTTTAAACGCACAAAACTTAACCTCGCCAAATGTCCTATATGTGGCAAAAATGGGTTGTAGTCATGACGGACCATTTTTGGTTCAAGTTAGGTCGGATTGGCCTGAAATTCTTCTTATCCTATGCATTCAGTTTTGATCTTGAATTAACAACTATCTTTACAGAGCCCAGCCGGACTTATCACGGGCATGGCACAAGGAACTACTAGTCTTATCAGTAATACAGTTTATGCTGTAAGTGATGCTGCAACTCAAGTCAGTAAAGTAGCACACAAGGTATTATATGAAAGCATGAACTTAAGAAAAGTTCATACGATTCAAGTTTGATAGTGGATGAAATCGTGGCATTACAAACTGACGATAAAGTGGATATAGGTCAATTCAGGACACTAGTTGCTAGTTGGTTCACTGAAAAAAAAAAAAAAAAAAAAAAAA
Organism: Artemisia argyi; assembly: GCA_030686995.1. NCBI lineage: Eukaryota > Viridiplantae > Streptophyta > Magnoliopsida > Asterales > Asteraceae > Artemisia > Artemisia argyi. The sequence continues at coordinate 154,445,524 of CM060694.1, forward strand.
AAAAAAAAAAAAAAAAAAAAAAAAAAAAAAACAGGTTCATGAACATGATGATTGCTTATTTCTAAAATCTGAGTTTTATTTGAATAATTTTCGAACTTTACAAGTGGATAAGTGTTATCCTTGCTTAATTTACAAGTGGAAGGTGGAAGCAGAGAATAAGAAAAGAAATCGCTCAAAGTCAGATGAGCCTCACGCCACATGGAGCAAATGATTTATGCATGATGTTTCTGTATGACTAGAACTATGATATATGCCCTTTACGTTATATACAGAACATACCCTTTACGTTATATGATGTTTCTATATGATTTCCATGATTTCTGTATATGATGTTTATGTATGATTTTTGTACATGAAAGTAATTCTGATTTGGAAGTTCTGTATGGAAGTCGGGTTCTGGAAGTTCGGATTTGTGTTTGCAAAAGTATTTTTGAGCATTACTGACACAAACTTGGTGTAGAAAAAGATCTAAACATGTATAGACACATTATGTGTCAGCATAGGTGTGTCACCATAGACTTTTACCGTTGGAACTTCTGCTGACACTTATTATATGTGAAGTAGAAGCTAATTCATCTTTGTTGACACTTTTTTATACTTTTCCTGACACTTTTTGTCTGTCAGCAAATGCATTATTTCTTGTAGTGGGTGTTGAATTACTATGAGATTGAACATGTTACAATCATATTGAGATCGAAACTTCTAAACAAATTAAAAGATGAAGAAACCATATTACGTGTATTGCATCATGTATTGTTTAGCAAATCCTTCGGATGACCCAGATAAATTTCAGGCATGCCGGAACTAAATACATATGTATGGTTGCTATGTGCTGCTTGTTTGAATACTTCACCTTGTGATGAATCTGGGTGAAAAACTTTGTTAAAGTTGTACACTTTTGTCTTGTTTTCAACAAAGTTAAGAACAATGCTATTGAATCCATAGGAACAAATGGTTTTTTATGGCTATAGTTCTCACCATTCATGGTTAAGAATGTGTTGATAAGGTAAATCATGCACATCAAAGGTATTATTATAAACTCTACCAATCAATTGATCTTATTAACATAGTCTACAAAAATCAATATACTAACACATTACTTACATGTTCCGATTGTCGTAGAATTGCCGGGGCATCGTCAGCCCAGTTCTTAAACGACGACATAAAAAAGTTGCTCTGTCACCCAACAACAGAAGGTTGGCCATTTGCAATGGATTCAGATGGCTTGAAATTTAACGTCTGCATATTAGCATACGGGCAGACTAGTTAAATTTAACGTCAATATATTAACATAAAAACTTGCTCTATCAGCTTAGTTCTTACCAGTTGCTCCATCAGCCAACAAAAAAAGCTTGAAGCTTGGATAGTTAACAATGTGTTTATAGGGTAAATCTTGCACATCAAAGGTATTATTATAAGCTCTACCAATCAACTGATCATATTAACCTAGTCAACAAAAACCAATATATTAACACATTACTTACATGTTCTGATTGATGCAGAACTGCCAGGGCATCATCTGCCAAGTTCTTAAACTTGCGGGTGTTTTTCAAATCATCCTCATTATAACTAAGTTTGGCTCATGGAGGTGCCACTTCAGACAATTTCCCTGTTCGTGCAATACTTAACATGAAAGACCAACTTTGAATCAATGGTGGCATCCAAACATCAATTTTCTGATCACTATTTGGCTCTTCCATTAAGGTTTTTTTTTTTTTTTTTTTTTTTTTTTTTTTTTTTTTTTAAATTGGACTCTAACCACCAGATCTGGGCATCCGGCTACCTTCGATCATCATCACACAAATATATGAGACATGAATGACATGTGGCTTGTTATTCTTGGTCTCGCTTGGAGTCCATCAATGGTTTGAGGATGGTCCACGTGGTATATATCTAATGTATGAGATAGGAATGACATGTGGCGTGTTATTCTTGGTCTCACTGGGTGCATGAATGATGCATGCACAATTGCAGCACTACCTCTAAGCCAATGAGGTAGTGACACATATTCGCTTGTTGCAACTGTCCTGAGGGAAGCTCTAAGTCCTGTCGTTGCCTGATTGTGGTTTCCAAACCTTCGAGCCTGGCATGAGATTTTGTTTCCCATGCATGTTATGATGAGTCGTGATTACTGTTGGGTCTGGTTAGTGCGTGTAGACCCTTAGTCAATTGGGCTAAAGGTCCCATACGCTATCAGTGGTCAAGGGACCAAACCCGCTATGGGTTGAAACCACATGGAGATGATGTGGGGAAAAAATAGTCTATGGACTAAATCCGTTAGACCCGACAAATCATGAAGACCATTTAAGTAATTACGAGTAACTCTATAAGTTTTCAAGCATAGCTCGTGCGATAGTAGTCCAATAGTGAAGGATGTGTAGCGGAAAGTAAAGATAAATCATGTATTTTTTTCCCCGTTAACCATGATTCCGAACTTGTTTTTTAATCATGATGCTACACGATTTATCTTGCATCTTAGCCATGATACTGGTCGATGAGGTATGAGGTCAATCTGCCTCTTAAAAAAGTTTTCTAGTACCTATCTTTCCAATTTATTTTGTGCTATCATATCCTTGATTGTTTATTTCTCAGTTTTACTTTGTTTTGTTCGCGATAATTGTGATCCATGTATGTCGACTAAGTTGGTGAATTAAGTGTTTCGTGTTAGTTTGTAGAGACAAGTTGACCAACTTGTTTTTTGATTACCCTTTTATCACCAACATCATGTTCATACTTATCAAAAGTGGTTGTGATTTGACTCTGAATTAACGTGATAACCATTGATATGGTGCTTTCTCATTTTTTATATTTTACGATATGTCTTTAAAGAAAGAAAAAAACAAAAATTCACGACGTTACGGGCATTGTCATTTCGTTAATGGTGTCAAATCATGGCTTTTCTACTTATTTATTGCTCGCTACATTAATAAAAGTGTCGTGTGATATTTTTATTTATCTTTGAAACAACGTTTGCAAATACAGGATTAATTTAATGAACTCTCTTCTGTTCCATGTTCTTAAGATGAGATTTAATATATAAAGTTGTATTAAGTCATCATTACGAAGAAGTGTTGAGATACTATAGACTACTCAAGTATTCTTCGGAGAGAAAAATGTGAGTTTTGCTACAAAGTGCAATTATCCACTTTAAAATATGTATGTTCAGGTGTTCTTTTAATTATGATGTTCAAAAAGGTTCTTTCTGCCGAAAGATAGTTTGATGAGAGCATGCAAATGATTGGTTTTTCTTTTTCTTTTTTATAAAAATGCAGAATAACAATCTGCAATAAAATTAATTTTTTCTTTTTTGAACTACTACATCTGTCTCAAATTAATTGTCCATATTTCCTTTTTAGAATGTCTCAAAAAAATTGTCAACTTTCCTTTTTTAGTAAAAACTAGAGAATTTGAAAGGGGAATATTTAAGTGGTTGAAAAATAAAGTTGACCCACTTTTATTAAACCTTGTGATTTTTGTCTCACAATTATTTTGAGACGGAGGGAGTACAAAATATGCTAGTGTAATGTATAAAAAAATTCGTTAGCTAAAATTAACCAAATAGATTTCTACTATATTGGTCACTCTACTTTTTTGCTTTTCCGTCTATTCCACTTACTCTATTTTTGTTTAACTTTAGGATCATTATTATACTCCGTACTACTTTTGATTAATATACAATTAAGTCATTGTCGTTAAAGTGATAAACGATCTCCATTTAAGTAATTGGGATACCACATATACAACTTTTGACCACGTCTGCACATTTTGGCACCAAATATTGACAGATGGATGAGAATTGTTTTCGACTGACTCTAATAAACAGTTTTGGTAGTAGAGAGAGTGGAATAGAAGAAGAAAAAAAGTAGACTACCCAAGATAGATATTTTTCAATAGTATAGTGACTTGAAATTTGAGAGTGTAGCTCACAGCTTCATAAAAAAGTATTGAGAAAATGAGCTTTTTTAAAAAATAGCAAAGCTCATAGCTCTCATGCCAAACAAACACTATAAATCAAAAAGCTCATCGTTTACCGCTCATTACCCAAAAAAGCTCCAAAAAGCTTTCTGCCCAAACATAGCCTAAAGCTAGGGGTGTTCATCGGTTCGGTTATCGGTTAATCGGTTTATTCGGTTCGGGTTGTTCGGTTAAAAAATTTTTTTGGGTCATAACCGAAAACCGAACCGAACCGAAAATATCTATAACCGAACCGAACCGAGAACCGAACCGAAGTTCGGTTCGGTTATGGGTCAAAACCGAAAACCGAACTTTTTATTTAAATTACACTATTTATATATTTTTTTAAATTTAATTATATATATTTTTGGGAAAAAAAATATTTCAAAGCATAAAAAAATGTTTTTTTATATTAGTATAAAATTTTAATGGATATTTTTTATATTTAAAATAATATAAATATATAAAAAATATATATATTTATATAAATTCGGTTTTCGGTTCGGTTTTCGGTTCAGATAGCTAAATCCATATCCAAACCGAAAACCGAATTTTTAATTCGGTTCGGTTCGGTTTTAACAAGTTCGGTTCGGTTATATGTTCGGTTCGGTTTTATTTCGGTTCGGTTCGGTTCGGTTTTCGGTTTATTCGGTTAATTAACCGAACCGTGAACACCCCTACCTAAAGCTATATTAAAGCTAATTAAAAAGTGTAGTTGTCTGTCCACTAGTATAGTTTGGACTTTGGACTTTGGAGTGGACCATACCGATATAGCGGCACATGCGTTCATAACATGGCCCATGACCATTTTGGTCAACTTTCGTAGGGTTATACAAACTTTTGGCTTCACTTGAATCTTTCTCCTGTTGTGTTAACATCAAATTAAATTACAACTAAAACGATTTGAAAAGAAACCTTTGTCGGTGTTTACTTGTATGAATGTACAGAGTTGACAATCATGAAAGTATTTGTTTAACAAGTATTGGTGAGTCTTTCATGCTCTCAAGTTGAGCTCAAGCATGCATTAAGAAAGCTAGTTAAGCTAGTGACCGAGTTTGAGTTGAACTTTAACAGTGTGTGACAAAGCTCAAAATCACTTGCATCCTTGGCTTTCTTTTATTTGTGATCACATAAAGGTCGTTTGGATATCGTGAAAGTGTAGATATATGAATATTGACACTAGTAGTAAAATACAATAAAGATGTGGAGTATCATTAAAGATCATGCCAAACAGTCTATTCTAATTCAATTTAAATTTGTCTTGAATATTTAAAGAAACTTCACGATCTTTACGGATGAAGATTAATATCAAAATTATGTCTGGTTGTTGGAGAAAACGTTGTAAGATTTTCAATAAAAATTAGATTTTAGATAGGAATCTAAAGTCCTAGGATTTTATATACTAAGCATACCGGATTTTTAGAAATAGCTAAACATAGCTTTTGATTTTTAATTTCATCAAAGAAGGTCGATGAACATTTATAACTCACTTAACAATAAACATTTTTTTTTTTTTTTTTTTTCACGGCGAGTTAGTTGTTGACTCAAGTTAGTGTCGCATCATCGGGCAGAGATACCAACCGCGAGCCTCTCCTTAAGGGATAACCCCACTCCTATTCCCGATTCGCCTGATATCATTAGAGCTTGTGGTTCCTGTTGGAATATTGGATAAATATTAATTAGTTAAATGTCTAGTATCGAACCCGAGACCTCGAGATTGCACACATTACAAACGAGAATTAAAGTTTAATAAATATTAAATGTTATGTATATTTATTAATTAAACACAGGTAAAAGGATTAATGATCGTTGGTTATTAAACGTATGGACTAACTATCGTTAAAAGCAAACGAAAGGGACTGTAATGTAATTCGGAAGCAAGAAAGATCCGGAAGGACCCTTGTGGTCCTATGGCCGGTCGATCACAAGCAAAAGGGGCAACCCTTTTGCCCTAACTTGTTCCTAAAGTTTTACATTTAGTATAAATAGAAAATCAAGGGTCATTGTTTTTCACTCTTGTACACATAACCCTAACTTGGTTTTCTTTTCCTTCTCCTTTGCTCAAACCGATCGTCCAAACAACCCTAAGGGTTTTGGATCGATTTTCATTATTGAAAATTCTTGTGTTTTATGTTACTAGCATCACCTTTAATTCGTTAGTAGTTTGTGTGTACAAGAACGAGGTAATTACTCACTATAGTAATTATCAAGGGATCGATTAACAAAACAGTAAGGGGTTAATCATTGATCCATATAAACCCTAGTTAGGGTTCATCACATGTTCAAGATTATTTATTGATTCTTGTTTTGCTAGAATCACTAAAGATACGTTCATATTTAATTTATTTTAATCTTTTATATGTTATAGATGTTCCTACGCTTCCGCATATGTGTTTACCTATTTTATGATTGTCATGATTCTTATATTCTAACAGTTCCCAAGTGAAGACTTCCCGGTCGGTTACCCAAACTGGTACTACTCTCACTTGAGCTCGCTTAACTACTTAACAATAAAAATGTTAAAGATGGTTAACCAGTTATACTTTAAACACAATAATCACAAAGTTTAATTGAAATAGTTGAAATAATGAAACCTAATTATGTAAAAAAGCATATGTTATTGATTGATTGATTTTTTTTCTTTTTTTTTTTTTTTTTTAAGACGAGCATTTGACAAATTCAACGCCTCAACGACATGTTGGAGATAATACATATTTGGTTGACTAGGAATCTTTTGAGGACCACATGCCGACCTGTATTTCCTACTAGGATATTCCATCCCCAGTATTACGTTTATATATTTCCAAAATTTGCCCTTAAACTATACTCAACTTGAAGTTTTAGCACATTATGCATTGCTTCAAGTTTTTATTTTTTTATTAAAGTAGACCAATTTGGTTTTAGTCTTAACTCTTTACCTGATTCCAGTAATGCAATGACTTGAAAAACATCATGCAAACAAATACTAGGTTTTTTTTTTTTTTTTTTTTTTTTTTTTTGCAACATTTAATAAAGTGTATGCGCATTTAACCAGATTAGTGTCATATAGACCGTTCTTACATAGTTACATTTCTCTTTTACAGCTCAGCCAGTATAACACCTTTATGACTTGTATAGCACCTAGTGCTCTTGCTGGTCAAAGAGGGATTTGGAGAGAAATATTTCACGAGTTTGATCCCAACTCTTGACTTAAGATCACTGAAACATGTGCTGATTGTCTGAGGTTAAGTTTTTGAGAAATGGTCGGTCAACAACCAAAAAAAAAGTGTGATGAGTCAGGGTTTTCTTTCCAATTTAGACATTTTTGAGAAATATGTTAGAACAAACTTACTGTATATGCGAAAGGATGAAACAATATATCAACAACCGTTTACCAGCTAGCAACATAATATATACTTTCTGATTTTTTACTTTTTTAAATAACTTTCACCAAAAATCTGTAGCAATTTTAGCAATGTTGTTTATAAAAATTAGATGATATCGATAGTTATGAACAAATGCTACAAGAGTTCTCAATAAATGACTGTATAACTAATAATGATATGTAATGATATAAAGAAATGTTGTCACTTGTGATACTTTGTCATGAAAACCTCATGTGTCATGAATTTCTTATTGCTCAACTAGAACAAACCTAACTTCATTTATATGCAAGTGTTCTATTTTTCTTTCCTCCCCCGCTATATAAATCGAGGTACATTTTATTACTTTGTTGCCATGAATATAATCAAGTATTTTGCTCATGAAAAAGCAGATAAAGGAAAGGTCTTCTCAATGTTTGTTGAGGCAATGATCCTAACAATTGGGAGCATCCTACCTTTATCTCAATTGGAAAAATTAAAAATGATTATGAAGCCTCATCATCAGATTCTACTTGACAAATGATCAAAAGCTCATCATCAATGTTACTCAAATTAATGAGCTTTTGGTCATTTGTCAGGTGGAATCTCAAGAGGGGATTAAGAAGATTGAGGAGATTGTGGAGGTTGATGGTGTTGACTGTGTGCATATGAGACCGACGGATTTGAGCACGAGTATGGGGTATTTGGGGGGCCGTGGGAATAAGAAAGTAAAGGAGATGATGAGGACAGCGGAGAAGGGTGTGTTGAAGACGACTGGAAAAAGGGAAGGATAAGGATGGTGGTGGTAGGGCGTATTTGAGTGGTATTGCAACGCCTTTTGATACGCCAAGGTATATGAGGCCACGTGGGTATCATATGAATTTAGGGGCCCTGGATATAGCGATATTCAGGGATGTGTGTGTTGAAGATGTAAAGAGGTTCCAAGTGAAAAGCAGTGTTCAATGATGAAAGATCTTGATAGTATTCAAATTGATAAAGATGGTAAAGAGAAGTATTGGAGTGATGAATGAAACAGATCTGTGTTTCGTTTTCTTTCTTGAAATAATTAGTAATCATTTTGATCCTTATTTTCCTTTCAAATAAAAATGCAACTGTTGTAATTCGATTAAATAAACTATTCTACACATATAAAAACATCCCTTAATTTGATCAAAAAACAAAATTACATTTCATAAACTAAATAAGTATTAAACCATACAAAAATAAAATTTTTGGGTTGTTTATGCGTTTGATAACTCGACATCAAGATTCACTGGCTTAAATTGGGGCGGTGCTGATTATGTTGTGGGCTATGAAGGTTTAACATCTGAAGACTGGGTAGACATGGGTTTGGATTCAATTCCTCCTATAAATGGGCTATCGACTTCCATAACAGGGGCCCGGGGAGGAGAATGTGGTTGTACGTCAACTTCAGGGTAAACATCCTTGAATATTGCTCTTAGCCCGTCATCCACTAGTCGAGCTCCACTTGAATCATTACCTAGTGACATCCACATGTTACAACAACCAAGATAATTGTATAAACTACCGCATTTTAAATAAGTGTTAAAGAGAAAAGTTCATTTAAAGACTATTAATTTGATGGAAAATGAGGGACACATCCCTTCCATTAGATTTTAAAACATTGTGCATTTGAAAAGTGCAGATAAAGAAGTGAAATAAAAAGCAATTATAAGGATCTTTTTGAAGTATCAGTAAATGACGAGTTTATGAGTTTTGATTAGAGCAAACGAGTGAGAAAAAAATCAATTAAACCCATGGTTAAACGAAATAAAAACATAGTTATAACTTGTCACGTTACATTGACATTATGTCACACGTCCTAACTATTGAGATACGATTGTAAAAAATACTCGTTTCGTCCCAAAATTATTATTCCAGACATAAATCACATAGTTTAAGAAAAATGTGATAACTACATTCTATAACCAATCAAATTTCATCTTTACCTTTTTAGAGCATCTTGATTGGTAATTGGAAATAGACAGTTATTTCGACATATAGTAGTAAGATAGAAAAATGAACAATAACAGAGCGAGTAACAAATACTAGTAGTTTACTAATATGTGTCGTATCAATTTTATAAGGTACATGCCTTCAAGATCTTTTTCATTTTTAAATTTAAATATATACAAAAATGCAAGATGTGATTAGACGATTACTCGCGCATAGCGGTGACGGTGTATAATAACATTAATTTGTGTGTGCAATATTTTTTTTATATATATATGATGTTGAGCAACAGAAAGTGAAGAAACTTTGTGGTTTTATAATGATTAAGTATTTAATAATTATGTTGATTTCTATAAATAAAAGTATTTTAGTCTAACAACACCTCGTTTTTTAAGTTTTAAATTTTAAGCAAGTACGTTTTTAAATCACAAGTCAAATGGAAACCAAATACTCTATTATAGAGAAAAGTATTCTATGAGGCTATAACTTTGCCGGTGAGTAAATATCTAAGGACTATACATGTAAAATCACACAAAGAATCACAATCCTTATCATACTCTAATAGGCTAGCATCTATCCATAACATTCATTACGATTCTTTTCCTACCACTATAAAACCACAACACCATAACCATAATACCCCTTACTTCACTTTCATCATGGCTAGCATGATCCTTGACGCACCAAAAGATCATGAACACGTCAAGAAAGTGAACGATGACGACGACAAATGCCCGATAAAAGAAGTCGAGCTAACGGTGCCAAAAACCGATGATCCCACGATCCCAGTACTCACATTCAGAATGTGGGTACTAGGTATAACTTCATGTGTGATATTATCATTTGTTAATCAGTTTTATTGGTATAGAACTGAGCCATTGTCTATAAGTTCAATAGCTGCACAAGTGGCAACTGTTCCCATTGGTCATTTAATGGCTAGGACAATAACTAGACGTGTGTTTTTTAAGGATAAATGGTGTGAGTTTACGATGAATCCTGGTCCTTTTAATATTAAGGAACATGTTATGATTACTATCTTTGCGAATTCGGGTGCTGGTTCGGTTTATGCTACTCATATTTTGAGTTCGGTTAAGTTGTTTTATAAGAAAGAGTTGGCGTTTCTTCCTGCGTTTATTGTTATGCTTACTACTCAGGTAAAAAGTTCTTTCTAACCATGGTTTCTGACCTTTAGGCCTTTTTTTTTTTTTTTTTTTTTTTTTTTTTTTTTTTTTTTTTAATGCATTGTTTGATTTTATTTTTGCGTGCATAATACTCGTCCATATATATAACTAGTAATCGTAGTCTTTTCCATATAAGTTTTCGCATTATATATGGATTTCTCACTTTTTATGTAATATCATAATTGTTGAAACTTGGTTTTAAGAGTTATGTGGTTACATAAATTTTTATCTAGACAATTGATATAGTACAATTTTTTTAAATGTGACAAGTCTTTTACTGGTTTGTATGTGATATTTGAACTTGTGATTGTTGTTATAGGTTTTGGGATTCGGATGGGCAGGGCTTTTCCGCCGGTTTTTGGTGGATCCCGGTGAGATGTGGTGGCCGTCGAACTTGGTTCAGGTCTCCTTGTTTAGGTATGTGTTAATGTTTTGATGAAGTTTAATTAGTAAATTAATTAAATTGTATTCTGTGTATCTTCTTATTTGAGGTAGATAGTAAATACATTTAAAACAGAATATTTTTAGGAAATTTTTATGATCATGAAAAGTTAATTGATTGATATGCTTATTTTAGAATGAAATGGTTTTTGATTTATTAATGCAGAATGAGAAGAAAAATTAAAAAGTGGATGTCTTAATGTATGAATAAGTTATTGAATTGTTTCTACATATCTTGCCATTTTCATATTGTTTAGTGACAAATAAGAGCTTTTTAGAAGCTTAATTTAGTAACAGATTTTCTACTGTGATGTTATTACTTATTTGAAGGCATGCTAAGTGTAAAATTAGTCAACTGAGTTTGAAGAAAATGAGCCTAGTTAATCTTTGACAATTTGATCTCATACTAGTGTCTTCACATATACCTTTAGCTTTACCTAGCTAAAAGTACATAAACTTCGTATGGACAAACTTCTGACATATTAAAATTTTCAAGTTTTTATATATGCAAACAGCTTTTAAATATTTATAACTGCGAACAATTTCAAAAAACGTACTGTACACGTCTACGTGTAGAATTTGCATAGTAGTGAGTCTTAAAATGGTGTGTTACTCATCTGCAGGTCTTTGCATGAGAAAGAGAAGAGACCAAAGGGTGGCATGACTCGAACGCAGTTCTTTGTTATTGTTCTAATCTGCAGTTTCGCTTACTATATCCTCCCAGGATACTTTTTCCAAATACTAACATCAATTTCTTGGGTATGTTGGATCAACCCAAAGTCTGTTCTTGTTAACCAGCTCGGGTCAGGCCAAAACGGTCTTGGAATTGGTTCACTTGGGTTTGATTGGTCTACCATTGCATCGTATCTTGGTAGTCCTTTAGCTAGCCCGTGGTACGCTACTGCAAACGTGGCTGTTGGGTTCTGTTTGATGATGTTTGTAGTGTCACCCTTAGGTTATTGGTTTAATATCTATAAAGCCAAGAACTTCCCATTTTACTCGATGGAACTATTTAAGGCTGATGGTTCACGTTACAATACTACTGCGGTTATTAATTCAAATTTCCAGCTTGATAAAGTTGCTTATGAAAAACAAGGCCCTTTATACATGAGTACGTTCTTTGCCCTGACATATGGTCTTGGTTTTGCTACACTAACTGCAACGATTGTTCATGTCTTGCTTTTCAATGGACGGTATGCTCAATACCCATGAATCCGAACTTGAATTATAACATGTTTTTCTTTTTGCATAAATACCAACGTTCTTTTTTTCATTTGCCTCATTTCAGGTCAGTGTACTTATTTTGCATACCTTAAGTCTTTATGTAGTTTTTACATATGAAACTAACCCATTACGTAAAGATTCAAATTTGTATATACATAAAGTTCACATTTTTGTGTAATAATCATCATTTTTGAAAGCTGGTATTCAAGTTTTTTTGCTACAAAGTGCCTCCAAAGTACATTAATTAAAAGGGGGCAAATACAAAAGTACGTTGGTAATCTATGCAAAAAATAAATCCTTATATTATGCTTAACGATAAATGTACGTTGGTGATCAGGAATATACTTGATAATATGAAAGGGGCATTCAAAAATTCCAAGACTAGGAAAGTTGATGTACACACAAGGCTTATGAAGGTCTATAAGCCGGTGCCAATGTGGTGGTTTCTTGTTATTCTTGTGTCGAACATAGCTCTTATTTTATTCGCTTGCCAGTATTACGCTGATACTCTTCAGTTGCCATGGTGGGGTGTCTTATTGGCTTGTGGGATCGCTATAGTCTTTACCCTGCCCATTGGTATAATCACTGCCACCACAAACCAGGTACATAGATGTATAGTTTGACTTTTTAGGTCACATTTAGAATTCTACAAATTGTTGTAATTTTTCGTTTTGGACTTCTTTTTAACTATTGTATTGTTGAACAGACACCAGGTCTGAACATTATCACTGAGTATATGATCGGGTATATGTATCCTGGACGTCCTGTTGCAAATATGTGCTTTAAAGTGTACGGATATATCAGCATGATTCAAGCTTTGACTTTTATAGAAGACTTCAAACTTGGACATTACATGAAGATCCCCCCTAGAGCAATGTTCATGGCCCAGGTAAGCATCTATAAAATATGTTATATTTGTATAATATAGTTGTTAATGTAACAATACTTACGATGTATTTATGTAAATTTATAGGTCTTAGGAACAATCATATCGGTCATTGTGTATCAAGTGACTGCATGGATGCTAATGGGGAGCATTCCTAACCTTTGTAACACGGAACTGCTACCAAAAGACAGTAACTGGAAGTGTCCAATGGACCACGTGTTTTACGACGCTTCTGTGATTTGGGGACTTGTTGGTCCCCAAAGAATCTTTGGTAACCTCGGTGTTTACTCAGCAATCAACTGGTTTTTCTTAGTTGGAGCCCTTTTGCCTTTTATTCCTTGGTTAGCTCACAAGTGGTTCCCGAATCAAAGATGGATTAAAATGATACATTTCCCGGTGTTGTTGGGCGCTACTGCAATGATGCCACCTGCTTCTGCTGTTAACTACACGAGTTGGATTCTTATGGCGTTTCTTTCTGGCTATGTTGTTTTCAAGTTCTACCCGAATGTATGGCAACGATATAACTATATTCTTTCGGGTGGTCTTGATGCTGGAACGGCTTTCATGAGTATCTTTCTATTTTTGGCACTGCAAACGACTGGTGTTTCTGTTACTTGGTGGGGGAATAACGGTGAAGGCTGCCCGCTTGCTACATGTCCAACTGCAAAGGGAGTTGTTGTCGCTGATTGTCCTGTTTTCAGTTGATTCTAGTTTCATTAGTTAGATCTTATCAATTTATTTGTTATTACTGGTTTTGCAACTATTTTAGGTGTTTTTACGTTGTTTGGGTCGTTTTTAGCAGATTGGTGGATATAAAATATCTTGTTTAGGTGGATTTTATTCATGGATTTAAATTGAAGTAATTAGGCTTATCATTGTAATTATGTTATTTTAAACTAGTTATAATACCCGTGCACGCACGGGGTTTTTTCTAAAAATTTTAATTATGTATTATTGTTAATTAAAATACGAACAGATTAACATGTTTGATCTAAATGGTTTTAGTTGTTTAAATAAGGGTAAGAAATCTTAAATATTTAAGTTATTATTTACTTAAGCCCAATGTCGTGTAATATTTTTTTAGTTGTATTATAATTGGTATATAAAAAGAAAAAAATTTGTTTTTTGTTTTTTTTTGTTGGACAACCGAGTCCTTGAGTGTGGGTTGTTGTTTGTGTGTGATGTGTGCGTATGTTTTGGTGGTGCATATTTATGTTTAAGTGGAGTATGTTTTGGTACTGAAGTTGATTATCTTATTACACTAAAGTTGGTGATCACATTGTTTGTAAATTGAGAAAGTTGAGTTGATGGCCCGGTCTTGAAGGCTCCTTATTACACTTTGTCTTACATATATGATCTTTAATTGAAGGTGTTTTAACCACTCATTATTATCATCAAATTTTAGCAGTTAATAACTATTCAGATCATTCACTATCAACCTTTCTTTTTAGCCATTTGTATGAATTTTACACTTATATGATATTTGTATTTTACGATTATATGATACATGGCTAAAGACTAACTTTTGAGTCAAATTAAATATTTTTGACATTAAGCCATCTCTAATGAGGAATAATTTAATCGTCACCCTTAAATGTTTGTTTTGATATACGTATATACAGGTGGCGTAAAAAATGTAAATAAACAAATATAGTCTAATTGCTTTTAGTGGAAAACTCAATTCTATGAATTAATGATAATCAGTAATGTTACCATCAATCCCAGTACTAATGATAAGAATCAATCAATAATATATAATTAAATGATGGTTTTCATACAATGTTTGTTCTAATATGTGACTGATTAACTGACACCTATGTGTGATATAGTGTTTTCTAATTAAGGTTAACGTGCTTTTGACATGTATGCTTAGCAGGTGTTGAGCCTTTTTTTTTTTTTTTTTTTTTTTTTTTTTTGTGCACAATGAGACTATGAATTAAAAGCAACTGGTTGTGAGGGCTAAAGTTGTGCATTCACTGCAGAAATCTTTTATATAATACAATAAAACCCTTATTGGAAATTTTCCATTTCAAAAAATGCATTCATACTTTATTTAGTAATAATTTTATTTAAAAAAAAATTATTTTCTTATTAGGTAATATTTTATATTTATCTATAACACAAGTAAAAGATAAATACAAAAAATATAGATAAGATGCAATTAAGACAAGTAGAAGATAAATACAAAAAATAAAGATAAGATGCAATTAATATTAATATTAAAATTTTTAAATAATTATATTTAATAATAAAAAATTATAATTAAACATCATAAATCAAACAAAACAAAGATTAAATTATTTGTTTTTTAATAAATAAAAATATATGATTCAAAAAATTTTAAAAAAACCCGCGCGTGCGCGGGCATTATAACTAGTTTTTGTTACTATAGTAGGATACAATTTTGTCATTATATTTCTCCAAATCTTCAAAGTAAACTATTCTTCCAGGCCATATCTTGTTACATGGAAGAAATCTTCTCAAGCTTCTCTCTTACTTTTACACTTTACATTCCTCTCTCATTTGCAAAAATAATACTTGAAATTCTTTAAGTTTAGACTGAGGTATTACACCCATCTCATACAGTCAAACATGGTTGAGATACTACAAATTAGCATCTTTAAAGGGTGTTTGACTATGGCTGCTGCAGTAATTTAACTTGTGCTCTTGATAGGCTGCTGCAACAACAGTTTAAGAGGACGTTTGGGTCAATCTGCAAAGGGTTCTGTATTTTAGTCATACATCTAGATATAGCAGCAGTTTTATTGGGAGGAATAAAATAAAAATACGTGTTTCCTAATTGCCGTCTAACCAATAATAAAAAACATGGTAATCAAATGTCAAGTATAACAGTAAAAATATGTGTTTTGACAAAATAATCTCCGCATTTTCTCAATGTTTAACTTCCTTTTTGATAAAAAAAAAAAATTAAATAAAAAATAAATCACTCTCCCACTTCTTCATCCAAAATTTCTTAGTTTTCTTGAAGATGCTTATGCCACAAAGTCTACCTAACTGCAAGATGATTGGTCATCAATGTTGCGCATATAAACATATCAATTTGGTCTCCGCTCTTATGTGCCTACCTGGTCCAATTATGAAACAATCAGGTCCTCCCGTTTCAAATGGATCAGGAAGGTAATCAACTTTTTACAAAGATCATATGGGTAGCTTCCTCACCCATATGGTCAAATTTACATCTAAATAAGTGGACCAAGCGTGTGCTTGACTTTAAAATCTAGTATAAAGATTATATTTTTGACAAATTTTAGAAGTCGTACCACGGATCAATGGATATATCATACATATAGTTCCGTGAGATGCCTTTGGCTGATATGAATTAGAAATGGCATAATCCTTATCCTTTCCAGCAAACATCACGAAAGATCAAGGACCTTCAGAAACACAAGATTTAACCACTAAAGGGAATTTAGTGAAATTGCTACACAGATCTAACCTATGCTATAACACAAACTCACCTATGAGAACACAGACAATCTTGTGTCCATTCCCAGTCAATTTCACTGATAAAACAGAAGCTGAATCAGTACTCGCAATCGGATCAAAATTCCTGAAACGGCAAAGTGCATATAAAGATTCGTAGACACAATTGATCTTCAAATTTCCTATAAAGGGTAAAAGTCTTACCTGTTTACATCATAAAGATGTATCATTTTATCACGTCCACCTGAAGCTAAATCAACACCCTTCTGTGATAACACCTGATACGACTGATTTACGTTCAAAAGTTCCAGCACTAACTACAGAGATAATCAATGAACGAATTAGTACCTAAACAACGTATTTAAATCCAAATGCACCGATACAATATTCAATTACCAGGAGCTTCATTAGCAGCCCTGAACATACGCTCAGGCAGAAATGTCGTTTTCCCTCATTGACACTGCAAAAAAATAAAAATAAAAAACTTATAAAAAAGATCCTTATTTACTACGGAGTACTATATATAAGAAGCATAAAGAGATACAACGAAAGTGCTTTTGGCCGAATTAAATGCGACCCTATATGCATATGATTTATTTGGTTATGTATCAAAATGTCCTATTTATATAACCACCTTAAATTATAAATCGGCAGGTGAAATGGCAGAAAAGAGTATTTCACATATCATCCCAGAGCGCATGCCGCCTTGCCCGCTGGATGCTAGGAGTGCTATAACTTCATGAATAGTTTGTGGCAAACTACTACCTCATGTGGCAAGCAACTCTTGTTGAAATAGTCAATCAATGTTAAACAAACAATCGAATTAAACAACTTAGCCATGAAAGCTAGTGAAATCATATGTGCACCATCAACCTATTTTGTTGAAAATGGGTTGATTTGTGGGGTGTTTTATATCAAAGGGGTCAACTAAAATGGCTTCTAGGGGAAGGAGTCACATGGTTTAAACGGGTTGAAGATAGCAAAAAGTTTGTTTTCTATGCCTAAAACCGCCTAAATCGTGTTATTGAAACATTTAGATTACTATTTCAATAACAATCATTAAATATCTTCAAACGCGGGACTTTGTCTTTGTGGGTCAACCTGGCATGTCTCGTTTTAACTAATACTAAATAAAACCCTAACATAACATGTGCAATAAAGAACCTTACAATGCATGAGTGTATATCATGAAACATAAGACCACACCGTATCAGATTAGTAGTAGTTTTTTGCAACATAAAGCTTGAAGGTTACTCATTTATTTAATTTTAACACAATTCAACTGATTATAACAAATATATAGTATACAGAAGTTAATAATATAGAATGGTATGTGTAGTGTGATATCAGAAAATGACAAAACTAAGTAGATGTGATAAATTTGACCCAATTTACTTAATAGAGAAGACTCTGTGTTCAAGTATTCATTAGAAGCATTCTGGCAAGAAAATTATTATAAAGGCTCACTAACTTTTATGTTAATTTGTAACTAAAAGTATGACCTTTAGTGTTTTTTTTCATGTTCAATAGCAGCTACACGGGCACTCCAAGCAGACCAATAAGATGCACATAATATGGTGACGACAACCATTAGTTACAAAAAGTTTCAGTACTATAGACGTTTTAGTGTGGCTTAATTTAAGTTATTTAGTAATTTTGATTAGAATCCTTAACATTATAACGACACCGCCATGTGTAAGCAAAAATTCAACAAAGTTTCTTACATCCCATGTGGTCAATCTGTTTTTTTTAAATCCCCGCTAACTAAAAAATATATAAATATATATCAATTGCCTTTGGAAATTCCACAAGCCTAGTAAGTCGTTGGGTACCTCAGAAAGTATTCTAACTAATGACACAGTAACATTTGGATTATAAAATTGATTACCCTAATATGACCAGGATGGAAATTATCCAAAGCTCCACCCTTTTGTCAAATCCGCTAAAAAACACTAAACCCCCCACATCAAACGTTGAGAAATTTTCATCTGGGCACCAACAATGTCACAAAATAAGTATTACCAATGATTTCACTAATCAGATAAGTTGGAGTTCTTGAACCATCCGCTATCTTTTGTGCCCAATTATATAAACAATGCTAACAAAAAAGAAACCAAAGATATATGAACATAATGTGTCACCCAGCTAATAAAAAATTTAAATAAAAGCATAAAAATTAGGTGAATTAGATTACCATATATCGTTAAAATTCCCGTCAAATTTTTTGTATGCATCCATCACAATGTAACGGAATTTTCAAAACCACCGTACTTAATTTATGATATATCGAATTAGGGCTTTTAGTAACAAATCCATCCGTATCAAACCTAATCATATTTCACCAAGATGATATATATACAGACATGTTGAATTAGATCGATGTTATGATATAATTGAATCACAAGGTTAAATCTGGCTATGTTGTTGATAAACCGGTGAATAATAATGGAGGATTGTTGGATAAGAGAAAGAAAACTGTGGAGAGAATTTTCTATGTGTCGATCTATAATGATTGCATTCAGAGGAGAATATTTTTTCTTCTAAATTTTCACTTTAGCCCAAAATTATTAAACATGAGCAATTAAGTACATGTGTATGTTTGACTTTTTCAGCATCCAAATTGATAAAACCGAATTTTTATTAGGGTAAAAACCATACAATAGCCACGTACTTTCTAAAATTGTCCGTCTAGAACCACTTACTTTTTTATTACCTTACTTCACCAACGAACTATCAAATTCTGTTCCGACTTCACCAATATAACCTTGAAGTGACAATTTTACCCTTATCTTCTTTACCCTCACTTGCATCGTTAGTCCTTAATACTAACGTACGTTAGTCCTTTTGTACCTTTTTGTTCGTTTTTTCACGTTTTTGACCGGTTTTGCACATTTTCATACGTTTTTGCACTTTTCATCTGGTTTTACACGTTTTCATCCGTGTTTACACGTTTTAGTCTGTTTTTGCACGTTTTCTTTCGTTTTTCCACTTTTATAAAAAAAAATCGAATACAATTTTTTTTCGAATAACTTTTTTTTAAATATTTGAATAAAATATTTTCGAAAAAAAATATTTTTTCTAAAATATTTCCGAAAAAAAATATTTTTTAGAAAAAATATTTATTTTCGAAAATTTTTTAGAAAAATATTTTTCTAAAATATTTTCGAAAAAAATTATTTTTTCTAAAAAATATTTTTTTTCGGAAATATTTTAGAAAAAATATTTTTTTTTCGAAAATTTTTTAGAAAAATATTTTTTAGAAAAAAAATAAAAAATTTTTAGAAAAATATTTGAATAAAAAAAATATTTTTTCGAATTTTTTTTTAAAAAAATATTTGAATAAAAAATTTTAGAAAAAAAAATATTTTTTTTTGAAAATTTTTTAGAAAAATATTTTTTTTCTAAAAAAAAAATTTTAGAAAAATATTTGAATAAAAAAAATATTTTTTCGAAATTTTTTTTAAAAAAATATTTGAATAAAAAATTTTAGAAAAAAAAATATTTTTTCTAAAATATTTTCGAAAAAAAATATTTTTTAGAAAAAATATATTTTTTCGAAAATTTTTTAGAAAAATATTTTTTTTTCTAAAATTTTTTTAGAAAAAAAATAAAATTTTTTTAGAAAAATATTTGAATAAAAAACGTGTAAAACAGACGTAAACGTGTAAAAATAGACAAAAATGTGTAAAACCATGTAAAAACGGACCAAAACGTGTAAACACGGATGAAAACGTGTAAAACCAGATGAAAAGTGCAAAAACGTATGAAAATGTGCAAAACCGGTCAAAAACGTGAAAAACGAACAAAAAGGTGCAAAAGGACTAACGTACGTTAGTATTCAGGACTAACGATGCAAGTGAGGGTAAAGAAGATAAGGGTAAAATTGTCACTTCAAGGTTATATTGGTGAAGTCGGAACAGAATTTGATAGTTCGTTGGTGAAGTAAGGTAATAAAAAAGTAAGTGGTTCTAGACGGACAATTTTGAAAAATACGTGGCTATTGTATGGTTTTTACCCTTTTTATTAACTTTTGCCAAATCAAGTAATATTTAGGCTTTTCTGTTAAATAAATTTTTAAAAAATAATATTTTTTAACTAAAAAAATTCCGGGGTTTTATTTTATTATATAAAAGATTTAGTTTGAACTGTTCTATCAGTGTGTTTTTATATTGTTATTTTTATTTTTTGTTTATTTATTTATTTATTTTTTTAATTTTATTATTATTATTTTTTAAATCTTTGAGGTTTTTTGATATTCTTTTTACTGTTAGTTTTTGAACTCTTTGAGGTTTTTTGATACTCTTTTTACCATTAGTTTTTCAACTTTTTCATTAGAGCCACACAAGTGTTGAAGATTTGAAGCTACTTGATATGCAAACCAAGTGATTAGAGTTTTGTTGTATCAAATCTGAAAAACAAAAGCATATAACGATGAAAATTTCTTCACTTATATTTTGATAGTTCGATAACTTTTTACTGTACAGAACAATAAAAGTGACCCAAGGTATATTTGTTTTTCAACAATTCTAAGGCAATTTTTGTCGTCGAGTACTTTTTGCAAGATCTTGTGTGACCGGTTTAGGTCGAATTTGTTCACATCACATTCAAGTAACCAAGCTTACAAGAGTAATTATGTTTGTCTTGCTAATCAAATTTATTTATTTATTTATGAATTTCAAAGGA
The DNA here is from genome assembly GCA_030686995.1 of Artemisia argyi. Taxonomy (NCBI): domain Eukaryota; kingdom Viridiplantae; phylum Streptophyta; class Magnoliopsida; order Asterales; family Asteraceae; genus Artemisia; species Artemisia argyi. Next base: position 154,466,652 of record CM060694.1, read on the forward strand.
TTATATTGAATACAACGAATAAATTTGAATTTATACAAATGTAAAAAGGAAGCCTGTAGAAAAATTAGAAAAAAGATGATTGTTCATTTAGTACATTCAAATGAGCCAAAATCTTAGCAGCAACCGATTTCATACCACTATTTCCTCTTTGTGTAATCTCAACTAATGGCATCTGAGCCAATGCTTTATACTTTTGTTTATACTCCACCAACCGAAATATCCTTTCCAACGACACCAAAGCCTTTTCTTGCAACTTTACACATGGCGAACTCAATAACTTGACCATTTTCACAATCACATCACAGCCTTCCAACACCTTGCTACCCTTCTGCAATAGCTGCCCTTCGACTAAAGTTAACAATGCATCTAGAGCAGCTTCACATGCACCGAAATCTGGTTCATCAAGTACTTTTGCAAGCGGGATTATGGCATTTGCTTCAATAAGACAAAATGATGACTCGATTGTACATGTTCCAACATGGACTACACAACTTATGTCTGGTGATGCCATACAACAACTAAAGAAACTTGTTTTTGTCCCCACGGGTATGCTTAGATTGTTGGAATTTTCTGAAAAATGCTTCAGCGAAATTGCGATATTTTGTTTGGTTTTAGTACTTCCCGAATCAAGTAGTTTTATAATGATTGGGATAATACCAGTTTCCGCCACTTCTTTTTGGAGTTCTTGATTAGTTGAATGTGTGAATCGACACAGAGCTCCTGAAGCACTTTCTATCATGAGTTCGGTTTTCTGAAACCGATTAGACAGGATGGAAACGATCACTTGAAGTGCTCCTGCTTCAAGAATCCCTCGAGTCATTTGAGGCTTTTTTGGAAGATTAGAGATAATTTCCATAGCAGCCACACTCTCTTCGATGTCATCAGAAGTCTTTATGATTTTAACCAAAGTCTCAATGCATTTAACACCCACGTGTTCTATGAAAGTTTCATCATCACCGTCTTTTGTTAAGGTAGAGAAGAGTTTCACAGCATTTGATCGGACAGTTTGGTTTTCGTGTTCACATAGCTGAACTAGTACTTGGACAGAAGAAATCTGATGAAAATGAGCATAATTTAAATACTACTACAGTTGACTATGAATGGCAAAACAGGCGGGTCAATATGGGTTCAGACGGGTTGACCCAGAACACTATTAGTCTAAAATTCTGATTAATTTGATAAAATCGTTAGTGGTGGTATGATTACAAAAACTATTTAAATACAACAGTAATATAATCGTTGAATAAAAGGATCTAGAGGGCTGTATGCTCTAGAAATAAACTTTGGACCTCCAACCCGTTTGACCCATTACTTCCTGTTAGGGATAATTAGATAAAACACAACCCCCGTCAACCCATTCATAAGTAATTGGATTGAAAGTGAAGTTGAAAACGCACCTTCCGTAAAGTATTCCTGATGTTCAAACCAGAAGGAGACTGGCAAACTGCAAGAAATGTTCGAAGAACATTTTGTTGCACATTCGGTCCGTTCAATGAAATGAGCGAAAATAATTTAAAAACGTCTTCTTCAGATTCAAGAAAAGGAACCTCTCCATGATCATATTCACATGAAGTCAACGATAATGCCAGATTCATAATTGTGGCAACAACTTTTTCAACCAAGGTTGGGATTGACAAACTGTCACGGAAAAGTATTCCAAACAAAATCTCTGATGCACCATGTTTGATTAATTTTAATCCATTTTGTGGCACATTAGAAAGTTTTTCAAGGGCTAAAATGGCTGCGGTTTTCATTTGTATATCTGCATGAGAGAGCATGGCAACCAGTGACTCTAACGCGCCAGTATCACAAACCATAACTTTTCCATGATCGGTCATCTCAAGTTCTGATAACGTTTTAGCCATCATCTGTTGAACATCTTCAGACCCTGTATTTTTTCAACATAAAAGACATTTTGTAAGTTAATTTGTATCTTGAAGTTGTGAACATCTAACTTTGACCTCTAAAGTCAAACCCGATCCCCTAGATTGTTTTTATATAATGATTGATGGTTATATACCTGAAGAAAGAAGGTGAAGTAAAGGTCCAAAATAATTAACCTTCGCCATCTGCACAATATTTTCATGTAGAAAAGAAAGAGTCTCTAAAAGTTGTTTGGCATCACTGGCAGCTTGAGGATCATCACTACCCGATATGGTCACAAGAAGAAGTATGCAGCCTTGACTATTTCCAATTAAGTTTCTAGCCATATCGTTGTCTGATAATACCATAAGTAAATGCAATGCCAATTTACTTTCTTCGATATTTCGTGCAAGTGAGCACACAATTAATTTTATGGCATCGTCCGTTTTTACTATGTTTTCCTGCACGTTACCAATGGGACAAAAGTCAGTCAAATTTTATTAAAACCATGCAAATTCCCAATTCGGTTTATGCAAATATATACTCTTAGATCATTATTGAAATATACTGTTTTCAGAATCATAATTTATTTATAAAAATACATTAAAAAAAAAAAAAAAAAAAAAAAAAAAAAAAAAAAAAAAAAAAAAAAAAATGTTTAAGGGCCAACCCAGACCGACCCATTTCAACCAGTACTATAAAAATGACCCATGTCAATCCGTGCTAAAATGTTTCTGATTAGTGATTACAGCCAGAACCCGTTTTGACATGCAACCTTCTTCCCAATCTTTCCCACCTCTGATACATAATCATAACAATTGGACAGAAATGTGTTTGTTGGGCCAACCCAACCTGGCATGTTTCAATCTATACTAAAAATGACCCATTTCAATCAGAACCAGTCTGACCCGTTGCCTAACCCGCCCGACCTAGTCACCTTAAATACACATATTACGTGCCTACCTTCCGTTCATCATGGTCAGTTGCAAGGATACGAAGTATGACTAGAGCATGGGATCTAATTTTTCTATTCTTAGTAGCAAGAAGCGAAACAAGAACCGGCAAATAGTCCTCCATCATCATCCATTCTTGATGAAGTTCTCTTTCCAAACACAAATCTTTTAATTTCCCTAACGACGCGACAACATCTTCCTCGTCATTGGAAACAATCCTTGACTTCATAGACCCGATGAAAATCATGGTATTCCTGTCTCGCCACTCTTCTATTGACTGACGAAGCGTCTTGTTTGTTCTCAGACCCGACACTTTCAATGGCGTTTTAGTAATTGGACACAAATCATTTTCTTCTGATAACCATTTTACTATGGCATGTCTCTCAAAACTATGCCCAGATGGCGTTTCAACCGGATCGTCCATCACTTCACCCGTGATTGGACAGTAAAATGATTGAAGAGGTTCCAATGGTTGCCTTCCTAATGAATTTCGTTTGCTAAAATACTTCTTTTCTCGCTCTTCAACAGTTGCTAAGATATCAGCTTTTCCCAACATTGCCACAATTTGTTCAGCTTGTAGAGTATTTACGTTTTCCATTTCATGTTTGAAGTCTTCATACTCTTGTCTCAATACAGACTGTTCGGTTGAGATCCCCACAGCATCTGCAATGGATTTAAGCAAATTATTCGCGTAGGATCTATCAAGGTTTCTTTCTCGGATGCCCAACTCAATTTTCTCATAAAGTTCTAACTCTGTGGATGTTTCACGATACTTTTCTTCAAGCATGAGGTTTGATAAGGCGAGAATCTCTTCACTTAAACCATTGTTCGAGATCAAAGGAGGAAGAAGCTTTAGAGCAGCACTGATCTCTTTCGTGTGGTTTTCTAAGCTCGTGACAATTTTCTTGGAGTTGAGTAAGAGGTAGATTTTGTTTTTTGTGGTGCATTCGAGAACGAGTGTGTTGGTACTGGAAATATGTTTGGTAAGAACATGAATGGCACTTTTTAAGGTTTCGGAATCTTCGATGTTGCATTTGGTTAGTTCTTGTAAAATAATTTGTATTTTTCTCAAGTATGACAATAGTTTGTTGAAATTTTGTTTTTGGATTGGGGTGGATTGTGTAGCTTGGATGGTGTCGAGTGTTGTTGAGATAGCAACGCTGACAGTGTCGTTAGAACTCATGATCTAGAAATGTAAGCAGCTGTGGATTTGAGAGCATAACCTGCATTTAGTATTAAAAAGGGTATCACATTATATACGGTAATCATTGCTACTTGAAGCTGTGGTAACATGTTTCGTGTTGGGTGAAATTGCTTATAATATCGATTTTTGATTCTTTTAACTATGTAATTATTTTATTATGATCATTTAAGGTCAGAATAAGTAGTTTTAAACACGCATCCAAACGCCCCTCTAAGTTGTGATAGCTTGGATATGGTATCCAAAGGGGGCTAGGTACCATTAAACATTACACACACATATATCTAGGGACGCTTCGGAATGCTTATTATAAAGTGATTATTATAGAGTAGAATAAGCAAATGATCAGCTTTTATCAAATCACTCAAATTGCTTATCTCCTTAGAAAGACCTCATAACTGCTTATCACTTCCAAACACACAGTTAAAATATTTTCTCGACTTAAAAAACCTCAAAAATGACTGGTACAAAACATGTAAACACGCTACTTCTAAACATTTAAAACCAAACCCGCATATAGCACATACCAGGTGATCGATAAGTTCAACCTATTAGAGCGTGTTTCATGTTTGGCATTGCGTTATGAGAATACTTATCTTATTAGTGCATTCTCATTTTTCAAGTTGCGGATAATCAATTTCCAAATTCGTTTGAGAATGATTATGTAATTAACTTACTATTTTGGGGTCAACTAATCTAATCTACTTTTGGATACTCCGTTTAATAGCAGCTACAACAAAACTAATTCTCAAAATCGAGTTATCAAACAATATAAAAACTGATCATCTAATCTAACTATCATTCAGACACCATCTCCCCTAACCCGGTTTGTTACAGCTGATTATCTTATTCCGATTATTCTATACCACATATTCATTTTGAAACGCAACGCAAAAGACCCTGTTGATTTCAGCCATAGCAGCCTAAGGTGGTGTGTGATTATATGTTAAAGCTTATATGTGGCCTTATGAGCTTATTTGATTTCAGTTTATATTTCATAAGGCCTAATTTTCTAGCTTATTGAGACTTATGAACTTATATAATCTTCTTAACAAGCTTATATTCGTAACAAGCGTATACAAGTCCATAAGTCTCAAAATAAGCCGAAATCAAATAAACTCGTAAGCAAGCTTAAAGAAACACCTAAGTTCCTAACAACCCATCTCAAATATTCTTAGCAACCAAACAAAACCTTAAATTTCCTAAATATAAAAACACATACATTAAATTTCCTAAACTTGAGCAAAACTAAAAGAAAAAAACATAAGACAATAACTTTTTCTATCTAAATCATATTTCATACCTGATTAAGCTCTGATTAGTGATTAGTAAGTGCTAACAACTAGGAACAAGAGTTAAGTAGTGAATATGATTGGTTTCTTACTTTCTTTAAATGTAATCAACAGTTTTTAGTTTTTAGTAAAACAAGTGGGCTTTGAATTCCATTGACTTAGAAGTCTTTAATGCAACAATTCTTTATTCATATTTTACGCGGTTTGGACGTGAAGTAGTTAGACTTTTTCCCTCCTTTTTTAACTTTCTGTTTTTAACACTTGACTTGGTAACAACATGGTCTTTGTTCAATAATGAAAGTGTTTACTACGAGTAATGTTTTTAACTGGGACAGGATATGGCAGAAGAGAAAATAAAATAAGGAAGAATGACAAATATTTATAGCCACGTATTATAAAAGAAATAGGAGAAATTAATGGGAAATGCATTTTTTTAAGTGCATCTGATATGTGCGTTATTTCTCATTCTTTTCATTTTACTTTTACTTTTTATTTGATCATCACTTAATGTTTTAAAACTCCTCCGTCGGTTGAACTGAAAAAAGAATGATTGAACCGAAAACCGAGAGTTGAGAGGGTGAATTAACAAAACCAATCATGGCTATTTTATCTTTGGGTTTTATATCAAATATGTTACCCAACTTTGCGTTTTTGTGCATCTAAGTTACCCAACTTTTTTTTTTGTACAAATGGGTTACTGGACTATCGTTACCGGGCTAAATAGTGACCCAACTATTTTGCACTTGTTATAACCGGTTGGCATGTCACGCTGGCAGCTGACTTTTAATTTTTAATTATACAAATAAGTTACTGAACTTTGCGAATTTGTTCACCTAAGTTACTGAACTTTGCGAATTTGTTCACCTAAGTTACTAAAGTTTTATACAAATAAGTTATTGAACTTTGTTAATTTAGGCTACCCTTATAAGTCACATAAAAAATACCCTCACTCACCAAACACCTCAACGCCACATCATAAAAACGTATATAAAAACTTATATAAAAACGTATAAAAAAAGGTATATAATAACATGTATAAAAACATTTGATAAGAACGCTTTTGTAATAACGTATATAAAAATGTATATAAAAACGTGTAAATTCTAACGAAATCCACTTAATTCGCTAAATATGGTGTTCAATTTATCAGCTCACAATCTTCGAAAACATAAAAACGTAAAAAAGCTGACAAAGCGTATAGAACGGTTAAAAACGGATAAAAATGGACAAAAATGTAAAAAAAAAATAAAATATAAAATAAAAAAAAATAGACAAAAGCGTATAGAAGAGGATAAAAACGGACGAAAACGTTAAAAAAGGACAAAAACGTAAAAAACGGGCAAAAATGAAGAAAAAAAACTGACAAAACGGATAAAAGCGTAAAAAAAATGGACGAATAAGTAAAACAACGGATAAAAGCGTAAAGAAATAGATAAAAACGAACAAAACGTAAAAAAAACAGACGAAAATGAAAAAAATAGACGAGAACGTTAAAAAAATGGACGAGAACGTTAAAAAATGAACGAGAACGTTAAAAAACGGATGAGAACGTAAAAACTGACAAGAATGTGAAAAAACGGACGAAAACGTAACAAAAAACGGACAAAACTGTAAAAAAAAATGGATAAAAATGGACAAAAACATAAAAAAAGGACGAAAACGTAAAAGCCGGACGAAATGTAAAAACAGACGAAAAGGTATAATTCATTTTATAAAATGAGGATTAACAGTGCAAAAAATATTAACGGATGGACTAACGGGCAAATATTATTTTAACACTTAACGGGTAAAACTAAAGACGTTAGTGCTCAGGGATGATTATTGCTGAACGTTTATTGACTTAGGGATGTTTAATGCTTAATGTTTGAGATAGGGATGATTCTTTCAAATTTTAACAAACCACAGGGATGATTTTTGCAGTTGTCAAATATATATTAGTAACCCAAAAAAAAAAAAAAAACTTCTGTAAGTTAGACGAACAAAATCGCAAAGTTGAGTAACTTATTTGAACATAAAGCTGACATGAACAAAGTAATAACTCAATCTCCCAGTTACCGGTCATCGGGGTAATCTCGATGAACACATTTATGGTTTTGAGTAACCTAAATGTCAAACTTGTATAGTTCAATAACCCATTTGCAACAAAAAAAAAATAATAAAAAAAAAAAAAAAATTGGGTAACTTAGGTGCACAAAAACGCAAAGTTGGATAACCTATTTGATATAAAACCCTAGAATAGAAATACTTTGATTGAAAAGCAGGTGGATGATCCTGTTTGCGTTGGGTGGGATTTAGAGAATTCGGGCGTTAATAAGCCTAAAGAATTTGTCGAATACTTAAAGAATGAAATATCCAAGGCATTTCCGGGGAAAAGAATTGAAATTCATGTTTTCGTTGTTAAGGACGAAAAGGGGACCGTTATCATGCAAAAATATTGTTCTGGAAATAAAAGCATCACCTGTCACTTTTTGGAAAAAGAAGAAGGAGAAGGGAAAAAAGGAGAAGAAAAAGAACGGGCGGATTACAAGCTGATTTGCGAAATGTTCATCTTCGCTATGCGATACCGAGCTTTACCACTTATCATGTTTTTATTCGTTTTTTTTCCTTTAACTGAATAAAAGTAAGAATGAAAACCGTTTGGTTTTGTTCTTTTCTTTAAAATATTCGGATATTAAAAGAAGTTATTTGTTTCTATAGATCGATGATGATTTCGTAATTTTGAATCTTTGAAGGTTTTGATTTGACTCAAACGAATCTGAGATCTTTGCTTTTATCTTGTATGTGTCTTGCGGTGTTAGGATGTAGATGAGAGTTGACGGGTGATGGGTTTTGGTTTCGACCGATGATGTGTAAACCGAGGTTTATGTGGCTGTCATTTATAGGCTCCTGTGGAAGGCGAAAGGCCTAAAGTCTTCATTAAGATGATTTATGGTTGTTGTAACCACCATATGGTTTGCATGCCATGTGGTTTAACTCCTACAGCCTATTGACCTTCCGTAACACCATCCTTCACAGGATTCAGTTGTACTAATTCAATGACTGTTTTCATATTTCACTTTGACTGTTTTCATTTCTATGTAGTATAGATAAACTCTTGAAACACTGCATTAAAAATTCTCTTTTTAAATCCAAATTATGAGCCCATAACTATTTTAGCACTCCAAGGCGTTCGAGATGTGGGGCAACAAGACCGAATGTACCGGCCAAACATATCGAATGCATTGGTCAAACTTGCTCAACTGAATCCGGGGATAGGATTCCCCTAGGGGGGGGGGGGGGGTGAATGTAACACCTTAGGTAAATCCCACATCAGTCGTCATCAAGGTATTGCCTTTTAATTAGAAATGTAAGTGACTTTTTTTTTTTATTTTTTTTTTTTTTTGTAAGCGTCTTCTTGCTCAACTATGCCAATAGTTTGTCTTTTAATTACAAATACTTTGATTAGAAATGTAAGTGACTTGTTTTTCATTTTTTTGTAAGCGTCTTCTTGCTCAACTCTGCCAATAGTCTGCCAATAGTTTGTCTTTTAATTAGAAATACTTTGATTGAAAAGTAGGATGGATGATCCTGTTTGCGTTGGGTGGGATTTAGAGAATTCGGGCGTTAATAAGCCTAAAGAATTTGTCGAATACTTAAAGAATGAAATATCCAAGGCATTTCCGGGGAAAAGAATTGAAATTCATGTTTTCGTTGTTAAGGACGAAAAGGGAATCGTTATCATGCAAAAATACTGTTCTGGAGATAAAAGCATCACCTGTCACTTTTTGGAAAAAGAAGAAGGAGAAGGAAAAAAAGGAGAAGAAAAAGACCGGGCGGATTACAAGCTGATTTGCGAAATGTTCATCTTCGCTATGCGATACCGAGCTTCACCACTTATCGTGTTTTGATTCGTTTTTTTTCCTTTAACTGAATGAAAGTAAGAATGAAAACCGTTTGGTTTTGTTATTTTCTTTAAAATATTCGGATATTAAAAGAAGCTATTTGTTTCTATAAATCGATGATGATTTCGTAATTTTGAATCTTTGAAGGTTTTGAATTGACTCAAACGAATCTGAGATCTTTGCTTTTGTTCTTGTATGTGTCTTGCGGTGTTATGATGTAGATGAGATTTGAGGGGTGATGGGTTTTGGTTTCGACCGATGATGTGTAAACCGAAGTTTATGTGGCTGTCATTTATAGGCTCCTGGCGGAAGGCCTAAAGTCTTCATTAAGACAATTTATGGCTGTTGTAACCATCATATGGTTTGCATGCCATGTGGTTTAACTCCTGCAGCCTATTGACCTTCCGTAACACCATCCTTCACAGCATTCAATTGTACTAATTAATGATTGTTTTTTATATTTCACTTTGACTGTTTTCATTTCCATGCGTGGAAAGTGGCATCGAAACGGCATCGTATTTTATGCTGTTATATATATATATATATATATATATATATATATATATATATATATATATATATATATATATATATATATATATATATATATATATATATATATGTTTGGGTTAAAATAAAAAGGGTTTTAAAATAAAAAGAATAAAAAGTCTCTGATGCACTAAATTTATAAGTATGATGCAGTGAATTTAAATGTGATGCAGTAACTTATTAACTGCAATGCACTAAATGTGATGTCGTAACTTTTTATAGATGTGATGCAGTAACTGTGATGCACTAAAATTTATAACTGTGATGCAGTGACTTAAAAATGTGATGCAGTAACTTTATAACTGTGATGCACCAAAATTCGCCTTCCTAGACTTTTTATTTTAAGAGACTTTTTATTATAACCCTACCCAATATATATATATATATATATATATATATATATATATATATATATATATATATATATATATATATATATATATATATATATATATATATATATATATATATATATATATATATATATATATATATATATAACTGATTATGGTAAACTCCGTCATTTACCAAGGGATACAATCGAAAAAGGCGATACATCCGCCATGGCTGCAGAAGTAATAAACTGCCTTGCCAAGATACGAATCAACAAAGAGGATGCATCCGCCATGGCTGTAAAAGTAATAAATTGCCTGGCCAAGATACGGAGCATCTTAGTTTTGTCGAACCCGTAAATGCTCATCACAACCACTTATCCAAGTACATTATAAGAGGCTACAGGGAAAAAATCGAAAAAAGGACACATCCGCAATGGCTGCAAACATAATACATTGGCTCGCCAAGACGCGGAGCATCTCAATTTTATCGAACCCACTGACACACATCACAACCTCTTACAATGACAACTAACATCATACAATTATAAAAAAATTGATCAAAACTGCAATAAGCAGATACCAATAGGCATTCGGTAGAATGCGAACATCAGCAAAACATACATGAGTGAAGCATAAGCCAATCAAACGTCGGTAAATGCATGGTAACAAACAAAAAATCTACAAAATACCTAAAATTTAAAAATAAATCCGAAATTAGAAAACCCCCAAATTATAACAAAACCCTAATTTTCGATTACATTTTATATAAATAATTTTATACCTTTGTTTATGTTTCCATGTGTCTTGTAGATTTCATGAATTGCCGACCGACACCGCCAACATCTAGAGCACATCGGAAAGATCTTGAACATTAATTAATCACCTAAATTGAATTTTAAGTGTTGTAGCAAATAGAATTATTAACAAAAGCAAAATCAACAACAGTAACTTACATCACCGACGTCATTTCATAGGTGCCAAACATCTTGCACCTCATGACCAGAAGCTGCAGAGAATCGATACCAGGTATGGAAAACTGATAAAACTGAAGCTTTTCAAACAACAACCACCACCACCACCACCACCCATCGTCAGCCATGAAGACACAAAACCACAGAATCATCGAAAGGGCCAAAATTGTACCATATGTTAGATTGTATTACGCAAGATTCGAGGTATCTTTGTGTGTCGAACATTCGAGGTGTGTGTGAGACGATCGCAAATATGTATAAACAACATAGCGTTAGATCGGGCCCAAGCTAGCAGGCCAAAAAAAAGTAGCCCATGCGTGGAAAGTGGCATCGAAACGGTGTCGTCTATGATTCACTTTAATATATATAGTAATGCATCGAACATGGATAAAAAAGGATATAGCTACTAAAACTATTAAAGAGCTCGTCAATTCGTGATAATATGTTGAAGTCTTCATAACGAGTCCGAAACAACATTCACATGCCTCGTCCCTTCTTCTTTTAACATACATATAAATTAGCATAAACGAAAAGTAATGAACAACTAATATCATGGTTAAAGTCATATATGGTAATGAACATCATTCTATATCTATATCTATATCTATACTCTTTAATAAAAGAGAGTTTTTAGCCTCTCCTTCATAATTTTTTTCTAAAAATACTGAGCTCTATCTTTTTGCCACGTGTACGGTAGAGATTTGAATATTTTCCTTTGAAAAAAAAAATCATGCATTAAGTAGGATAGGATTGTTGCAAGTTTCCAGAAATAAATTGGTAAAACACGTTTATATAGGCGCATATATAATTTTGCTAAGTTACGACATAACAATATTGTCTTAAAAAATTTTAGGGAGGTTGTTGCTACGAATTTGATAAGATCTTGATTGAAAAGCTTATATAAGAATTATTAATGATCTTTTCGGGTAAAGTATGTGGTATTTGGTCATTGAACCTACTATAGGGATTGAGATCCATGTTCTTATCCACACTATTTGTTTTATGTCAAGTATAAAGGAAAACTTGACATAGAGGAGCTTCTATAGAAACTAGAGGGGGAGGGGGTTTGAATGATTTAACCGTTTTAATTAAGTTTTCAAAAAATATTTTTCAAGTTTGTTTTGAAAATCTTTTAGATTCGAAGTTAATGTGGTATCAATACAACAATATACGAATACAATTAAAAGTAAGTAAAGGTAAAGGAAAGAAACGATCAGACCGGGACACAGAGATTTATAGTGGCTTGGCTACGAAGCTTACTCTTCGCCCTACTCCACTCCTCGAGTATTACACTCGAGAGTTTCACAAACACTGTATCAACACACTCCCTTATGGCGGAACAAACCGTACACCAACGCTTACATCAATTAACGACACTAAGTGGAATGTTGAGTCCTAATCCTAGCTAGAACCAATCTACACGATATCATACCCGATATCAACTGCAAAACACTACACAATTCGAACCAACACCAATTCCAAATCAACAAAATACACGATTCCAAGCTTACACGCAAGTCGGGTATTACACAATAATTGAGATACAAAGAATGTAGATTGAGGAGAAACGTAACAAAGGTTACAAGATGAAAGACTATTTTTCAACACTTCGTTTCTTGACGAATACGAACGTTCTTCTCTTACACTTGGAGGTAGGATGAATGTGATCACTTGTAGATAACTTACAACATGTTAATGTGATCAAAGAAGAGAGTTTAGAATGATTTAGAAAGACGTAAAGTTTTAGTACTCAAGAGGTGAATTATTCTGCAAGGAATATTGCAGTATTTGTAGGCATCAGGAGGAGCAGGGATGGTCCTTTAAGGGACCGCTGCGATGTTTACGGGATCGTCCCGACATACGCTCCTATGTTTGTCCATATATGGTGAAAATTTATCTGATTTTAGGCGGGACCGTCCTAACATGTTAATGTGATCAAAGAAGATAGTTTAGAACGATTACGAGATCGTCTACATGCTCAACATTAGTGATAGTAAGAGAGTTATGAGTAATAGTACATTTGCCAATGATACTTTAAAAATATTGAGTGGCCCACTCTGATACCAATTGTAGAAACTAGAAATGGGGGGAGGGTGAATAGTTTCACCATTTTAATTATGTTTTCAAAAAATCTGTTTCAAGTTTGTTTTGAAGATCTTTTAGATTCGAAGTTTATGTGATATCAATCCAACAATATACGAACACAACAATTAAAAGTAAGTAAAGGTAAAGGAAAGAAATGATCAAACCGGACATGGAGATTTATAGTGGTTCGGCTATGAAGCTCACTCTTCGCCCTACTCCATTCCTCGAGTATCACACTCGAGAGTTTCACAAACACTATGTCAACACACTCCTTTATGGCGGAACAAACCATACACTAACTCTTACACCAATTAACGACACTAAGTGGAATGTCGAGTCCTAATCCTAGCTAGAACCAATCTACACGATGTCACACCCGATATCAACCACAACACACTACACAATTCGAACCAACACCAAGTCCGAATCAACACAATACATGATTCCGAGCTTACACGTAAGTCGGATCTTACACAATAATTGAGATTCAAAGAATGTAGATTGAGGAGAGAAACATAACAAAGGTTACGAGGTGAAAGACTATTCTTCAACCCTTCGTTTCTTGACGAATACGAGCGTTCTTCTCTTGCTCTTGGAGGTAGGATGAATGTGATCACTTGTAAACAACTTACAACACATTAATGTGATCAAAGAAGAGATTTTAGAATGATTTAGGAAAACAGAAAGTTTTAGTGCTCATCAGGTGAATTATTCAGCAGGGAATAGTGCCATATTTATAGGCATCAAAAGGAGCGGAGACGATCCTTTAGACCTTGGACAGTCCCGTATATATAAGGGACCGTTGATGCGTGATTTTGCAACCTTGCAAAAGGTTTTACTTCTCAAGCGATCTTGAGAAGCTTGCAATCCCCACCAGGTAGTGTACCTGACCGATATAGTATAGTGAGTGGCAAGTTTGGGGGATTGATCGTTCTCCACAGGAAATAGTGTTCGTTAGGATTGAAACTAATCTAACTAGGTCTAAAGGTGAGAGATGATTCTTTTTGTATTTTTATATTTTATGGAAAGCAAGTAAATTATCTCGGGTATTGGAAGAGTGGGAAGAATTAGTTGCTAGCCAACTAACCCAAGTAACTACTTAAAGAATAAAAATAAAATAAAAAGAAAATAAAGTGGTAGGAACTTCTTATATAGAGAAAAGCGTATTTACTTATATTTCACTATTCTCTAGCTATCTTTTATTGATTAATTGATTTGTCACAATTGCGTGGATGAAGGGTTGCATTCCTTAATACCATTCGTAGGGCCGTGTACGATCTTCCCCAACTATATAAGCTTCTATCTCTTCCTATGACGACATGTTTAGTATCATATCATGGCATCATTAATAGTTACTTATGCATTTAATACAACCAATAAAATCGTAGTACACATCCGACTACGTTTCTTAAGACGTTCAAGCAAGTTACCGTATAGGAGATTGGCCAGTTTTCTTAAACCTAACGCTAAAATCAATCACCCACAACAATCAATGACAAACCAACAATCAATAATCAACAACTAGATTTCATTAGATATAAGTAAACATAAATAAACCTAAGCTAGCATGTTAATAGAAAGACAATAATAAGAAATAATCAAACAACACATAGACATATTGAATGATTAAAGGATAACTTATCTTCAATTAAACATGGATGAAACAAGGGTATGAAACCTTTAAAAAAGGGCTGAAATTCGACTTAGGGTTTTAGCACAAAAGTTCCCCCATTTATGAATGAAAAATCCAAAATTATATATAGATTTTACAATCTGACGGCGTCACCTTTTGGGTCGTGACGCTGTCAAGTCGCCGCCAAATTACTTCTTGGATTGCTTAGATACACATCTGACGCCGTCTGGTTCAACTTCACTCTGGGCGTCTCTCTTTAACATAATACGTGACGGCCTAGACGTTTTATAACGTGACGCCGTCACGTGTAAATCTCCAAATTCCTTTCTGGCGCGTCAATTGTAAAACAAATATCCATCTCTTCATCAACATGTGACGACGTCACCTTGTGACCTTTGACGCCGTCAGGTATTGTTTCTAGCTTGGATTATTGACTTTGTCGTTTTCTTCACTTTATGCTCCAAAAATGTCCAAAATGCTCCATTTTCCAGAATTCTTCTCCAAAGTACCTAAAATGACAAAAGAAACGATTTGAGGTAGTATTTGATCATAAAAACACAATTTAGGGCTTAAATGACCCCCTAAAAGCGTAATAAATTTCGCCTCATCAACCGTCGCCATGTTTATGAGACCGTCGACATACGCTCCTATTTTTGTCCTGATGAGGTGAAAATTTATCTGTGGAGAACTTGAAATTCAAATTTATTTTCTAATTAAAGCATTTCTTTAAAATTACAAAAATACTTTTGTAAAAATGTTTTGTGACAAAAATATGAAGTTTAGAGAAAAATAAATTCTTTGATCACTTAACTAAGTTGGTAGATTGTTTGTTCATACCTTAAGTGATGTTGTAGTCGAAACGATTTTTTCTCGATTAGAAACTTATTAAACGTAGTTTTACGTAACATGTTTTTATATTTTGTGATGAAAATTGCGGCCTATGATGTTTTAAACCAAATGATAGTCAATTATGGCCACTACTTCATATGATAGTCAATTTGTTGTAAATATAAGTCAATTATCTCAAACTATATTTATGTCGTAAAAAGTACATGTATTCTACAACGTAAACTCAAATTTTTTTATTGACTCGTTTTGATATATGAACTAATTAAAAGATGTACAATAGCAACGGACATTTATAAGTGTTTTAATTTGCACATTTTGATAACATGTCATACCTGAATGTCTGACACCTGTTAGTCTGTCACCATTTATAACGTGACACGTCATCAAAATATGTGCAGATTGAAAAACTTTTGAAAGTTCGTTGCTATTGCACATCTTTTAATTAGTTCACGTATCAAAACGAGACAATAAAGAAAGTTCGCTGCTATTTTAATGAGGTGTAGATGTTATTTTGGAAGGTAGTGGTTTTTTTTTTTTTTTTTTTTTTTTTTAATTTTTTATGCGTGCGTGTCTTTTTTATTGTAAACTTTGCGATAAGAATGTATTGAAATGAGTGAATGAGTTTACATAAAAAGGAGAGAGAGACATATGCACCATTAAATCGTTTATCATCTGAAATTTTAATACTGAAATATTAAGTACCATATTCCTATTAAAACAATATAACACAAAGCGATAAACATTAGATTTTGATACTAAAATATTCAGATTATTTGATGTTATCACAACTTAATTTCATAAATTTGATTATTTACTTGAATAGATAATCATTTGTATAAGACTATTTTTAAAATTTCACATTTCATTTTGACTGTTTTTAGGCCTCTGGTCTAGCGGTATGGAGGTTTTACCCTCATACGCAAGGTCTCAAGTTCGAGTCTTGTCTAGGGTAATAGGGGTTTCCTCCCGCATACCTAAAAGGAAGGGCGCCATTGCTTTGTAGGCTGGACCCAACCTGATTGTGTGCGTGGATAAACATTAAAAGAATACACTCTTGAAGCACCGCACTAAGGGCGTGTTTGGTAGAGAGAAATTTAGAGAAATGAAATGAAGTAAAGAATAGAAATGTGGGGAGTTGAAATAGGTGGAGAAATTCAAAATATTGCTCGTGTTTGGTTGCTCAAGAGAATTGACCAATAAAAATTAATTTTTCCTATTTATTATGGAAAATCATCAAAGTATAAAATAAAACTATTTTGTGATCCAAGGGGAGATGAAATTATGCATAACCAAAATTAAAACCAATTAGCCCAGTAGCCTGAATACGCTCAATTATGCATAACTAAAATGCATAAGAGAAAAAAGAAAAATCAGAATTAAAAAATGAACCTGCAAATTAGAAACACATCTATCGGAAACAATGTTCTTTATAATATAAAAATCTTATACCAAAAATTGAGATTTGAAAATTAGCAAAATTAGATACCCATAATTAAATAAACCAAAGGAAGAAACAACCACAATTTAATGTAAGCAAATCGGTACCAACTACAAGCCCAAATCAAACAAAAGTAAACCATATAAAAACAAATTAATAAGTAAAAGATTCAAACAGAACTGAAAGAATCGAGAGGAGATCATAATTATAGCTGGTGTTAAACGTTGATGATAGCAGGCGACGGTGGCAGCTCACCGGAATAAATCGCCAGACACAAAAGAGGGGTAAGGTTTGATGGTGTTTTATGTGGAATGTGGATGTCACGTGACATACATATTTGTACCCCTTTTTGAAAAAGCATGAATGGCTTAAAATATAATGAATTCTCCGTCTTTTTTTTTTTTCAAGCCTACAATTTCCATTGTAAAAGTTGAGAATTTGATCATGTGCAATTTAATTTCTCGAGAAAATGAAATTCTCCGTTTCTCTTTTTCCCAGACTGCACCAAACATGGGAAATTGAATTATTTCCATTTCTTTAATCCCATTTCTCTGTACCAAACACGCCCTAAATTCTTTCTTTTAATTAAATCCGAATTACGAGCCATGACTATTTTATCACTCATCAAACATTAACAAGATCCAGTCAAAATCTCGGATTTTTCCAAACCCCGACCCGACTCACCCGGTTTGCAGTTTCAACAGAATCATCATCCGTACAAATTTCCTCATAAGATCTTCTTCTTCTTCTTCTTCATTCAACTAAGCTTCATCAACAATGGCGATCACAGATCACACTCCAAATTTAACCGATTCGCAAGTGTTGTACGAGACACGTCAGCACGCTTCCAGAAACTATTCTTCTAATTATCCACCTGTTCATCATCAACAGGTAATCATCATTATCATTATAAATTTTGATTAGAATTGAAATTAAATACTTTGTGATGTTTATTTAATTAATTGATTTGAATTGAATGTTAGGTGATGAATGAGGGGAGTAAAGCAAGTCTATTCAGTTTGATCTCAACTAAAGGTATTATTATGTTCATTTAGGGCTTTTGATTTTATTCTCGATGTGTTGGTGATTAGTAGTTTATTACGTTATGCGTCGAGAGTTGATAGAAAGTGCGTGTAGAGTTATGATGCTTTAGTATTTGCGAAATGAGATTCGCTAAACGTCAAATGTCGGAAACGTTGTATTCGAGGACGATATGTGGATGACGATATTTAGACTGACGCATTTGCTTGCTTAGGAGAGTGTGTGATAAATAGTTTCAAAATGATAAGTATTAATGGTGTATTCGAGGACGATATGTGAATGTGGATGACGATATTTAGATTGACGCATTTGCTTGCTTAGGAGAGTGTGTGAAAATGATAAGTTTTAATGGTGAGATTAAGCAAATACTAAAGTATTCTGGATGTGTTAGTGATTAGCAGTTTATTACATTATACTTTCGTATTTGCAAAATGAGATTCGCTAAACGTCAATTGTTGGAAACGTTGTATTCGAGGACAATATGTGGATGACAATGTTTAGACTGTTTGGTCAGGAGAGTGTGTGATAAATAGTTGCAAAATGATTAAGTGGGTGTTTGATTAAGCTTATATGTGGGCTTATTAGCTTATTTGAGTTCGGCTTATATTTCACAAGCTCTAATTTTCCGGATTATTTTGAGACTTATGGGCTTATATAAGTTTACCATATCATGATAAACTTATTATATAAGCATGTCTCAAGATAAGCCGGAAAATTAAGGCTTATTAAATATAAGCTGAAAATCAAATAAGCTCGTAAGCCACATATAAGATTAAACAAACACCCCCTAACAAAAGATTGATAACCGGACGGGCTCACGCATCTGTTTGCTTAGGAGAGTGTGTGATATCTGGAAAATGATAAATAGTTGCAACAAAAGGTTGATAACCGGAAACGTTGACGGGCTCACGTGGGGATACTATGTGGATGACAAGGTTGAGACTGACTTAGCGGCCTGTATAAGAGAGTGCCTTAGGGTGTGTTTAGTTGTTGGAAAATGAGAAGTTTCCCAGAAAAGAATTCTAAGAAACACACAGAAAACAGAAATCGTGCTGAAAAGAAAATAGAAAACCATTTTTCTGCTATTATAACTCTGAGTTAGAGAACTTGAATTAAGAAAACTAAAGAAAGAAAATTAAGAAATTTTTTCTACAACTAAACACACGCTTATATTTTCAAAATGATCAAGTTTTAATGGTGGATTTGATAGTTGTGGATTAAGCCTAATCAGAAGCGGATCAACAACTAGGATCAACCTTATTCACACAGGTTGAAATGTATTTGATAACTAGAACACACAACCATTAGGTTTGTGGGACTTGGCAATGGTAAATGTTTATTCTAAGTAGTTACTGTTCACTAGCCCTCCACAATTGTGGATTATATGACTAGGGCGTGTGTCCCAAGGAGTTTGCAGCTTGCAGGATTTGAACTTGAGACCTCATACCAGGACTCCTAAGATTTTACCACTAGACTTTCTCCTTCGGGTTATGTGTAGTATATGCTTCGGGGGGGGGGGGGGGGGGGGGGGGGGGGGTTAAGGGGGTGGGGAATGGGAAAGGGATTGATTAAAAGTGCTTGGTTGGAGGGGGGTAATATAATGATTACCCACTAATGGGTAATGGACCATTATAGAGTAAATTGGAGGGTAAGAGATTGATTACCCACCATCACCCATTCCTTTGCATTCTCTTTCCCTTTTCCTTTCCCTTTCCCCACTACTAACCAGGCACACCCTTATATCTTTAGTACTATTTCGATTAGAATGCTTTAAAATGTTGGATCATAAAAGTTCATTTATTTGGTAAAGATATCTTGACTACAGCATGATGGGTATTATTGGGTTTAAATGTGGTTGAGAATAGTGATAATAGTAGGTTACTTTCTTGTATCTAACTTTCTAATTGCACATACCAGCAAAGTAAAAAAATGAGATTCTGCATGCTTTAGATTCGTAGCTAAAAGATCATAAGCTATTAGTATGCGAATATCTGATTTGTTTCTTTCCTTGCTTAGGCAAGGTGTGGCTATATTTTTTCTTTTTTGTTATCGTTACATATATGATTTAGTATTTACATATAGGCTGATATGTTCTCTTACATGTAATATTAATTCCATGATGTGTTCTACAATGGATATGGTTATGCTTCTTTTGAATTTGTTAAATTTAGAGATGGTTCACCACTTCTTATGTATCTATCGCTTATGTTGTATCATGAAGGTCTCAGCGAGCTTAGAGAAAGATGGACCACAAATAGACATCCACATAAATTAAGCAAATGGATATCTATGTTCGTTTCTCCAAGTGGTGAACATGTGGCTATAGCAGTTGGAAACGAGATAACCATCTTACAGAGAAATGATAATTATCAAGAGCCTTGTGGGATATTCACTAGTAAGATTTCTGAAAATTTCAGAATGCTTTTCATTTTACAATTGTGGCGCTATTATGCTACTTGCTTCCAGTTTACTGTCTAAATATCAACAGATTTATATAGTTGAACCAACGGCAGCCTATATTTGAGTTTATTGCATTCATGACTTCACAATTAGAATACAGCACCATCCCACCCTTTATTTACTAAACTAAATAATGGAAGCAATAGCAAACATGTGGAATTTAATGCTTCTGCAGTGCACATATCATACAAGCAACATTCTCTTTCACTTAAGACTCTTATATTAGAGCCTGCCAATTTTTGGCTTCTATTGACCCTCATTAACATGACCGTGTGTTGTCCCACTACTAACTTTTGCTCTATGAAATCAGGCAGCTTCCCTGTCACGTTCATGTTTGGAGCCTGGTCAGAGGAGCATGGTGTTCTAGGTGTTTTTGACAGTACTGATACTTTGTATTTTATAAGAGCCAATGGTGAAGAGATTACCAGAATTACAAAGCAGCATTTAAAAGTGCCTCTGCCAATTATTAGTTTCGTTATATATGACGAGAAGGATAAGAAAAAGTCTTGTTTGTAAGTACCATAGCTCTGATGCAATCTCTATTCTCTAATGAAATATCAGCTACGTGTATCCTTTTATAACTTTGTTAGTGATATTATTATGATTTTTAGATTTTTGAAGTGAACAAATTTCACAGGTGTACCTTTAGCATACTTGCATCAGATGGCTCAGTTCATGATATTGAGATTAGTCAGGACCCGAGTGCCTCCATTTCCACTATGAGCAGCTCGAATAGTGACTCATTGCTACAGAAGCAGTTCCCGCAGAATGTTTGTTGTTGTGGATATTATCCAGATAGCTCGTTACTTGCTGTAGTTAGTAGTGCTGTTAGCATCACGTCAACCTCCAGCGTTAGCATTGGTAACATTCAGCTCTTGCCTTGTTTGATTTTCTTTCATGTTCTGTACTAGTTCAAGTTGTAAGAGGAACAGAACCTGGCCATTCCTATTAATTGATTAAAGAGTGCATCACAAAATTGTCCCTTGAGTGGTAGTCAATGTGTAGGTTTCACCTCATTTTTTATGTCTGAGCACTAGCCACCTCTCGAACAGAAATGAACACATCTTAATCTTCAACTATTTTTTATTTTTTGTACTCATGGTTTCCGACCTTTTGGCCGATTTATCCACGGGGTTTATGGAAACTGTTCGTCTTCAACACATACCACACATTAGCTTCACCTCCTCCACTGGGTTTCTACCGCACGCCTATATCATATATCCATTCCCTTGGGTTTCTTGTTTATCTCATTCTACACTCAACGGCATAACCAAAAGCTTATAAATCACAGTATAACAATCACAGATCTTGAAAACATGCCCAATCTTTTAAATGCAGAAATTCTTCTGACTACATATGAAAAAAAACGGACGAATGCGCCTATGAAAGCATTGAACCAAGATACATTTCATTTTGATCTATAGAAGAAAAAGCTGTGAGTTATTGTAACTTAACAAATACTATCTCACATCTTTTTTATCAACTTCACACCAGTCATCAAACATATCTTGCAATTTTAGGGAATTCATTTTAAGTAACTCATTTTATGGGCCTTAGTTAAACAAAACAGTGGGAGGACTGAAGTAGATAATGAATTTTGTTTGATGGACCCATGTAGTTAATGATTTTTATTTGGCGAAACCTGCAAGCTGAAAGATACTTGAGGAATTATTACAGATAATTATCCCCCTAAAAGTTTTGATGCATGAACATGCAGAACGCTCTGAATACTACCTATAAACCTGATTTGGTCAAATTTACTTATGGTATGTCTCAGATTTATGGATTTTTTTTTATGTGACGCGTTCTGATTTTGAGGCCCTAAACACTGTAGTTTTACCATACTGAAATCCGTAAAGGGACATGGATAGTACTATTTGACATGTTTTCAAAGTCATTATATTCTTATTACCATAAAATCAGATGTTATCTTCTCTTTTAAATCATTTCATTACTTTTTTAAGAGATTCTCCACCTATTGATGCACTGTTCTTTTTTTTTTACCCCTTCAGGACCTTACAGTATTTCTCTTTGGCAATGGTGTAGAGAATCAGGCTTACAGCAAGTGGCTTCTGCTGAGTTTGAAGGTCTCTATGCTAAAACAAAAGGTTACTTAGATCAAATATCATTTCCAAAGGTTCTCTTTTCACCAGAAGGAAAAGTTGTTGCTACATTGGATTTGAGAGGATGCTTGGTCATCTATAAGCTGAGCGAGGAACGCTTGCTTACAGTAGTTAGTCTCAAAGACAAAAATGACTTGAGCAATATAATAGATTTTACTTGGTGGACTGACCGTATTCTCGTCATTGCTAGTAGAAGTGGTAAAATTACTATGATTGACATTGACAGCGGTGTTAAGGTCTTGGAGAATGATTTTCAGTACTCATTGCCAATTTTGGAACGAGTGCCACAGTTGTCAGGATGTATATTTATTCTAGAAAGCAGATCATCTGAAAGTAATATTGCACCATCAGATCTGATTCTCTTTGAGCCAGTTACCATGGAAAAACATAAGCAGTTTGAGAGTGCTAAATTGCAATGGAGCTTAATGTCATTTTCAAAAAAATCTGTTCAGGAACTTTATGATATTCTAATTAGTAGCGAGCAGTTTGATGCAGCATTCAAGTTGGCTGATCATCATGGGTTGGACAAAGATGACGTGCTGAAAGCACAGTGGCTGCATTCTTTACACGGAACAAGTGAAATTAAGAATTTACTTTCACATGTTAAGGATCAGGATTTTGTACTTTCCGAGTGTTTAGATAGAATTGGGCCAACTGAAGATGCAATGAGGGCGTTACTTGCATATGGTCTCCAGTTAACAAACCGCTACATATTCTCAGAAGTGGAAGATGAAGAAGGTAGCCCAACTTGGGATTTTCGTTTGGCAAGACTAAAGCTTTTGCAGTTTAGAGATAGGCTGGAGACATTTATTGGAATAAACATGGGCAGGTAATAGGGCTATATAGATTTATGTCAAAGCATAAATTATTATTTTCCACAATTGCATCTTAATTTTAACTGTTGGATGATCTTATATATTGTGCTATATGTTTTTCATGAATTGAGCGAAATTCTTTAATTTTCTTGATTAGTTTTATTCAATAATCTTGTCTATATTGTGCTATATGTTCGATAATCTCGCCTTTTATTTTTTGGTACTACTAAAACATATATACTTAGCCTCTTTCAGGTTTTCTGCGCAGGATTATCGCAAATTTCGCTCATTGCCTATTAAAGAAGCTGCTACTGCACTTGCAGAGAGTGGGAAAATTGGAGCTTTAAATCTTCTTTTCAAGCGCCATCCTTATTCAGTATCTCCTTGCATGCTTGAAGTTTTAGCTGCTATCCCTGAGACGGTCCCTGTTCAGACATATGGACAGCTGCTTCCTGGGTGTTCTTCTCCTCAGGTTAGTGCTCTAAGAGAAGTGGACTGGGTTGAACGTGAAAAGATGGTAAATTATATCAAAACACTCCCGGAAAATCACGAGAGTGGTGTTCAGATCAGAACTGAACCAATAGTGAAGCAGTTAACGGGATACATATGGCCATCAACTGATGAATTATCTAACTGGTACAAATGTCGAGCTAGAGATATGGACACTTTAAGTGGGCAGCTGGACAATTGCCTCTCTTTGATTGAATTTGCTTGCCACAAGGGAATCAAAGAATTGCAAGAGTTCCACGAGCTTATTTCTTATTTGCACCAGCTTATTTACTCTGATGACCATGATATGAATTTTAGCATGAGCCTAATCACCTGGGAACAGTTGTCTGACTATGAAAAGTTCAAGTTGATGCTTAAGGGGATCGATGAGGAAAATGTGATTAAAAGACTACAAGATAGAGCACTACCATTTATGCATAAGAAACTAGTCAGTGTATCTCTGCCTCCTGAGGATGAAGTGGTTGATACTGCTCATTCGTTTTTGGTTAGATGGATGAAAGAAGTTGCCATGGAGAATAAGATTGAGGTCTGCTTGATAGTTTTTGAAGAGGGGTGCAGAGAGTTTGGGGGAAGCAGTTACTTCAGAAATGAAGCTGAAGCGGTAGACTGCGCTCTTCAGTGTCTGTATTTGGTTACTGCTACTGATAAGTGGAGTACGATGGCCTCAATATTGTCTAAACTTCCATATTTGCATGGTAAGCATTTTTGTGCATGGACTTATTATATGGTAGCTTGCAAATTGAAAATGCATGGTCATTCGTGTTTTACATTAGCAATCATTTTCTTTGTGGATGTTGTGTTTGCTCAAGGATATCATTTTTTTTTAAATGATTGAATTACTTACAACTCTCATTTCTTACGTCACACGTTGGTGCTGGAATTTTCCTAAGTAGGCACTAGTATAAACGGAAAAATTGTAGACGGAACACATTTATTGGCTTCCCGTCATGGAAATATTAGTCCTTTTATGAGGCATATTCCTGGAACGAATCGATTGAAGTAAAAAATGGGTCTGCGTTAACAATATTGTATTTGGGCAGGTTATGAAGTAGAGGGACTCAAAAAGCATCTTAAACTTGCAGAAGGTCATGTTGAGGCTGGAAGGCTTTTGACATTGTACCAGGTATGCATTTATGTTCTCTGGTCACACGTAGTTTTCAGCTTTAGAAAGATCATTGCTTCTTTACTCTCATCATGATCGCCTCCCAGCATTTTCTAATGCTGTTATGGATTGTTTTGCCACTTCTTAGCCTATTTATTTTTGTTCACAATGGCTGCAGTTAGCTTGCTGGTTTACCTTATAATTGTTGCTAGTTTCAGCATTGTCGTAGATCACTTGGTATATGATCTCTGTTCATTCTGTGCTATTTGTTGTTAGTAGTTTTGGGACTGTTAAAAAGTTTAACTTATTTGTGATCATTACTCCACTATATACTTTCTTCATTCTCTTCATGGAAGCCATCTCCCTACTCTCGGGTTTAGTTTAGGGTAGGGGTATGATCTGTCTACATTCCAGCTCCACCACACCTCACTCAGACGGGATTGGGTATTGTTGTTGATGTATATACTTTCTTCATTCCATGAAACTGGCAGCATTTCCCTTTTTGGGATGTTCTCTGCAAACATGTCAAAATAACATTTCCTTTGTTTGGAATTACCAAGAACTTTAGTCTTTCTGAACTATATGTCAAGTGTCTTGTGTATAAGTATTACTTATAAATAAGATATCATCAAGCTGATTATAACAATGAGTTAGAAATACATATATTGGATGTCAGCTAGTTGCAAGTGCTATCACAATTTCATGGTGGAGTTATAAGATAAGTTTTTTATGTTCAGGTTCCCAAGCCAATCACTTTCTTCCTTGAGGCTCAATCAGATAGCAAGAGTGTGAAACAAATTCTTCGCCTTATACTTTCAAAGTTTATTCGCCGACAACCTGGTCGGACAGATAATGACTGGGCCAATATGTGGCGAGACTTCCAGTCCCTACAAGAAAAGGCATTTCCATTTGTGGATCTAGAATACATGCTGATGGAATTCTGCCGGGGACTATTAAAGGCTGGGAAATTCTCACTTGCTCGGAACTATCTAAGAGGCTCTGGTTCGGTAGTGTTGCCAACAGAGAAGGCTGAAAATATTGTCATTCTGGCGGCTAGAGAGTACTTTTTCTCAGCTTCAAGTTTATCTTGCTCAGAAGTAAGTAAGATGTCACAACATTGTTTTGATGATCATTGCTTTCAACGGTTCTATTTAGAGGTTTGGTTTGGGCAATGGGTAAAATCGGGTTTGGAAAATAGTTAATGAATTAATTATGATTACGATTATTATCTAAATCTTTGATAAAGTGGTTTAGGAGGTTATATACATTAAAAGTATTAATAACATTTTGGACAACTTGCAATTCGTTCACCACCCGGTCGGCCTATCTAACCCTGTCTCCGTTATAGGCAAGCGATTTTGTTAGACCCATTCGGCCTATCTAACCCTATCGACCCATTTATAAGTAAAAGGGTCAAGAAGGCCACCTTTAGTTCTATCTTACAAGATTATATAACTAAATTCAACCAATCTTTTGGAATTTGTTTCAGATATGGAAGGCTAAGGAATGTCTGAATATTCTTCCAAGCAGTAGAAATGTGATGATAGAGTCCGATATCATTGATGCGCTTACTGTTAAGCTCCCAAGATTAGGGGTGAACATTCTACCAATGCAATTCAAGCAAATCAAAGACCCAATGGAAATTATCAAATTAGCTATCACCAGTCAAGTTGGGGCATATCTTAATGTCGATGAGCTTATTGAAATAGCCAAGCTTCTTGGACTCAACTCTCAAGATGAGATATCTTCCGTCCAAGAAGCTATTGCAAGGGAAGCAGCAGTTGCTGGTGATCTTCAACTTGCTTTTGATTTATGTCTTATTATGGCAAAGAAGGGTCATGGTCCTGTTTGGGACTTATGTACCGCTCTGGCAAGGGGTCCCGCCCTTGAGAATATGGATATTAATTCTCGGAAGCAACTTCTGGGGTTTGCTTTGAGTCACTGTGATAAAGATTCAATTGGTGAACTTTTACATGCATGGAAAGATTTGGATATGACAAGCCAATGTGAAAAATTGTCAACATTGGCAGGAGAAGACGTTCCAGATTTATCAGGACATGATATAGGTGACCTAATCGATTCATCAGGGCAGGTTAATGCAACACTGTATGAAGAACAAAGCGCCCATTTCACCAGCATTAGAACAACGCTCTCTGATATAGCGGACTTCCTATCAGCAGAAAAAGCTTCTGATTATGATTCTCTGCTTAAAGAAAATGGTAAACTTCTGACCTTTGTTGCTTTACGCCTCCCGTGGTTACTTGAATTGAGTCAAGAAGCAGAAAATGGTAAAAAGTTTGTTTCTGGAATGAGTGTCGGAACGCAAGCAATGGCGACTGTTTTGTCGTGGTTGGCAAGGAATGATTTCTCTCCCAAGGACAGTTACATTTCTTCTCTAGCGAAATCAATCATGGTGTCACCTGTTACAGAAGAGGAAGACATTTTAGGGTGTTCAATCCTATTAAATCTCAATGATGCATCCAAGGGTGTGCAATTGATAGAAGAACAATTGAAATCAAGGAAAGACTATAATGAAAAATCTAGCTTGATGAATTTGGGGATGATTTACAGTCTGCTGCACTACTCCAGTGCTGAGTGTGATGGTCCTGCTCAACGGAGGGAATTGCTGCTAAGAAAGTTCCAAGAGAAATACACATCACTAAGTTCAGGTAATTTTCCATATATTGTAGGGGTGTGATAATTTGAACTTATTTGCATCATGCCAGTTCAGGGGCTCTGTTTCATTTGTAACGGATCATATGGGTCATAATGTAGAAATTCAGCTAAAAGTGATGTTACATGTAATTTATGATTACTGTAGTAACATTTAATACGATGATATTTACATAACACCCAAAAAAAAACAAAAAAAAAAAAAAACTATATACAAAATTGTTGGTGGGTCGACTTAACCCAACCTGACCCACTTTGACCAGCACATAAAAAGTTAACTGGTTTGACCTGTTACCCAATACACCCGACCAGCCCATTTCGCCACCTTATGCCTGTTTGTGCTGTAATTGAACCATCTATAATTTGTCAGTTTACTGTTTCTTAAATCCCTGTTCTGGATGTAGATGAGCGCAACAAATTTGATCAAGCACAATCCTCATTTTGGAGAGAATGGAAGCTGAAGTTAGAGGAACAAAAGCGAGTGGCAGATCATACGAGAGCAATTGAACAAATCATTCCTGGTATTGAAACAACACGCTTTCTGTCTGGAGACATCAACTATATGGAGAATGTGGTATTCTCCTTCATTGAATCTGTAAAAACAGAGAAAAAGAGAATCCTGAAAGATGTGATGAAGTTAGCTTCGGATTATGGCTTAGATCAAACCAAGGTATGCAAGTGCCTGTCTATACATGTCCAATAGGCTAGGATGGCAATTAGGTGGGTAAGGTAAATGTCAAAACAGGCCTGGATCAAGACTTGTTGGTCAGGTTGCGCCGACCGGCAAAGTCTTCATTATTAATGTGTTAAATATGATTACAGAACTATATTATTAAGAATGATCTAAGTATTTTGTAAATACAGCAGTTTAAAAAGTTTTTTTTGGGTAACCAAGGTTTCCATTCTTTTGGCCGACTAACCCATGGGGCCTCAGCCCACCACCACACAGACTCAATCCATTTAAAAATCCACTATATTGCTAAGTTTTGTTTGCCCTTAACACACTTCGGATGACTTTCACCCCCGTTTGACCGACTCGACCCTTTGAGTAGTTTTCGTTATATATAATCTTATTGACTTAACCCATTAGAGATAAAATGAAGTTAATCGACGGTTGTGTATATATATGGCTTTAGCCACCTCTATTAACTAGTACTTATAGCACACATTTTCTGCTCCTAAATAATCTTTTAATTACATGTTCCTCATATTCAGGTTTTGCTGAAATTCCTTTCTTCAACCCTTCTTTCCGAGATTTGGACCAATGATGATATCAAGTCGGAGATTTCACAATTTGAAAGCAAAATACTCGATTGTGCTGAAGACATCTTCAAAACAATCTCCTTATCCGTGTACCCTGAAATTGATGGACAGAACAAAGAACGCCTTGCTTACATTTATAATCTACTCTCCATTTGTTTTTCAAGGGTTGAAGAAAAGAAACGGTTGTTAAATGCTATCAACGCAGATCAGTCAAATTTAAGCATTGATGAGCTGGCTAGTTTTTACAAGATTATGGAGCAAGAATGTATTAAACTTTCGTTCATGGAGAACCTGAACTTCAAAAATATTGCTGGTTTACATGGTCCAAATTTGGCATGTGTTACCAACGAAATTTACGCTAATGTAAATGAAAAGAGCGTTGAAGCACTGGCTGAGATGGTAAAAACACTTGCTGGCATTTTCAAAGATGGGGTTCCTGAGGGTCTTGTACCTTGGCCTTACGTCTATGGATATTATATATCTAATTCATTGACAGCTTTGGAAAATAGCGCCAAATCAGAAGTCCATTTTCAAACCCCTGAAAACCTTCAGTTATTCGTTAATGAGCTTGAGCTTACGTATGATAGATGCAAAAAGTATATCAGACTTATTGCTTATCCGGGTGCTTCTGTAATGGGCATTATGAAGAAGTTTTTCAAGATTACTCCATCTTTTAAAGACAATTTTGATAATCTATCATCGAATTCGAAGTGGAAGGATGATCTGGTTATGCTCATAAATTTCTGGCTCAGGCTGATCAATGATTTGCAGAAATTTGTATCATCGGATGACTTAGAAGGGAAGTTTTCACCCACTTGTGTTTTGATCTGTCTCGAAGCTTTTGTTGACTTGGTCAATGAGGAAACAATCTTGACAAGTGAAGGATGGGCGTCCATATTTGCTTATATTAACTCCGGTCTCGTGGGTGATGCTTACACAGAAATTCTCAACTTCTGCAGATCAATGATTCTTTCCGGTTGTCGATTCAAAGCAATAGGTTACGTGTATGATGCAGCAATTTCACATTTCTCCCCCCATGCAAATTTGTCCAGTGAGGTCCAAAGGCATTATGAAAATATCATTGATCTCCCTCATCTTTACATAAGAATATTGGAAGCTATACTAAAGGATATAGCCGGTGGGTCCCGTGAACACCAGCATTTGTATCGTGTGTTGTCAAGTTTGAGTGAATTAGATGGTGATTTAGAGGTTTTAAATAAGGTCCGAAGTACCGTATGGGATCGAATGGTTAAGTTTTCCGACAATATGGAAATCCCGAGCCATGCTCGTGTTCATATGCTGGAACTTATGCAATTTATAACCGATTCCAGTACAACTTCAACCTTGTTTTCTACCGAGCTTCAAGTTAACGTCCTCCCGTGGGACGGGTGGGACAATACTGGAAGTATAAATCCGAACCGCGAAACCGGAGCCGATAATGAAGATGCACCAAACAGGTTCACACATACTTTGATTGCTCTTAAATCATCACAATTGCTGTCGAACATTTCACCTAACCTCGAGATCACTCCAAACGACCTTTCGACCCTAGACTCTGCAGTATCTTGTTTCTTCAAGCTCTCAGAGTACGCGGTTTCACGAGCCCATGTTGATGTTCTTATATCTGTATTACAAGAGTGGGAAGGGGGTTTTGCTACAAAAAGTGTAAAAGAAGATATGAAAACCCCGGAAGAAACACCTACCATAGGGAATGATTGGGGCAATGATGATTGGGATGAAGGATGGGAAAACTTCCAGGAAGAAGAATCGGTAGAGAAAGAAGCAGAAACCACACATGACGAGAATACCCCTACACTTCATGCTTTGCATGAATGTTGGGCAGTGATCTTCAAGAAGCTAGCATCATTATCCCAATTCAGTGACATGTTGAAAATTATCGATCAATCGGTTCTGAAAGGAAACGGAGTATTATTACATGAAGATGCTAGTCGTGATTTGAGCCGATCATTACTTGAGGTAGATTGCTTTATAACTCTCAAGATTGCTCTTCTACTTCCTTATGAGAATATACATTTGGAGTGTTTGGGTGCTGTGGAGGAGAAATTAAAGTTAGGAAATATACCAAACTCGGTTTTAACCGACCATGAGCTGTTTATATCTTTACTATCCTCGGGACTTGTGTCTACCATTATTACCAAACCTTCATACGGTAACATCTTTTCGTATTTAAACTATATGGTCGGAAGTTTCACTCGTAATTGTCAAGAAGCTCATTTCTCGAGGCT
Organism: Artemisia argyi; assembly: GCA_030686995.1. NCBI lineage: Eukaryota > Viridiplantae > Streptophyta > Magnoliopsida > Asterales > Asteraceae > Artemisia > Artemisia argyi. The sequence continues at coordinate 154,497,935 of CM060694.1, forward strand.
TAAAAATGGAAGTGGTAATGAGAAAGACATATGGTTTGTTTTCAAAACGGTTCTTTTACCGTGCTATCTTTCGGAGCTTGTGAAAGCGAATCAAGTGATGTTAGCGGGATTGGTTGTGACAAAAATCATGCACACAACTGAGTCTCTCGGTTTGATCAATGTAGCAGAAGCTAGTCTTAGGAAGTACTTAGAAAACCAGCTTGAAATTATACAAGGCGACGAGTCTATATTCAAGGAGATGAAGTTTTGTGAACCTCTCGTAAATACTGTTGCAGGGTTAAATAGCAGGTTGGAGAGTTTGATCAAAGCGGCTCTAGCAATGGTGTCACCTAACAATGCTAAAAGGTGATATCATACTGAATTTGACATTTTACGTTAGACATTAGATATCATCTTTCTGTGTAGATATGATTTGTGAATTTTCCGGATGCATATACATGTTACTCTTCTAGCCATTTCTATTCTCTTACATAGTAGATGAGCTGTTGGGTCCTGGGTTATGACCGGTTTTGTCCAGATAGTAAATGGGGCGTGCGTTTTTATAAATGAGCTAAATTTAAAATTCGACATGACTTGATTCTAGATTTATTTTTCCAAACTAGATGCGCGTGTTGCATCTGCTTCAGCTTTTGATTATTTATTTATTTTTATTTTTATTATTATTATTTCTTCCAGATTTCTTGGTTTTGATTATTTTTTCAAACTGAAGGTACTTCATGGACGTAAAAGTAGGAAAAAGAGAAACTTTGTCAGGATAGAAATCGTTAATTTCTCCGTCTTAATATTATTGTCCACATTTCTATTTCGGGTTGTTCCAAATTAATTGTCTAACTATTAAAAATGGGAGGTGATTTGCACACTTCAATATTTGATTGGGACACTCCAAGCACTGCATTAAACAGTTGCACTATAAATATAAACTGCTTTAATTGTTTGTACATTGAGTGTCCCAACCAATTGATTTTTTGAGTGTGCTAATCAATTCCCATTAAAAATAGCAAGGGAAATTTGATCGAGATTACTATATTACCATTAAAATTGTTATTATACGCTTTAAGAAAGAAGTAATTAATTTATTAAAGACTTAAAAGTATGACTGTTATTTTATAAAAAGTAAAAAAGAGAAAGCAGTAATAATTGTATTTTTTCTTAAATTATGTGTTTTTTGTCGATATACAATTATTTTGGGACGGACGTGGTAATTAATTTCATTATACTTCGCAATATGTCATTTTTATTAAGTTACAATTTTTTTGTTAATAAAAAAGAAAATTTTCCATTACAAACATGTTATGATATTTTGTGAAAAAATTGTTAAAAAAAACTTTAATGAAAACTCGCACCACCTAAACTAGACCTTTTCAAGTCAAACTTGAATCGATAGTCCCAAGTCCTAACCCCCCCGGGAAGAACATAGGTAAACGTCCACATGGGTTTAGCAAGGCCAAAAGGTTCTGCTAAACTTTTCATTTCTTTGATTCTTTTGTACATAATTTATAGTATCGTTTAATTCTTGGATGATAAATACTATATAACCTAAAAAATTCAAACCCATCTCAAATAACCCAAGTTTGAAAATCGACCATTCTAAAATAACCCAAACCCGATAAACAAGTCAATCTTAAAACGATAACCCGAATCCAATAACAACACCAAACAAAACCTACAAAAGAATCCGAAACCTAGCCAAACACCCCCACCTTAACCCCTAAAATTCATGGTTCAACCATAGTTGCTGACAATGATAAGTTATAATCCTTATACTTTTTAATTATGATGCGATTTTTTGAAGAAGCTCTGATAGCAACAAAGGGCATGACTTTTCGACATACTTGAACCCTTCCGTTTGAACAACCGCTGCAAAACACAACATGTAAACGCATTACAAATCTAAGTTCTCAATAATCGTTAAGTCCTTAGCTTAATGAGTGTCTAAATATATTATTTTGGCCATAAGAATTAGCTACACGAGTCATTAACATTATCATACACATCTGATTTTAGCTTTGTCTATAGTGGACATGTCTCGATAACCTTAATATAAGAGAATTTGTGTTGTGGCATTACTAATAATGGTCATTAACCTTAATATCGAGTAAATTCCAAAACTGTGCTTGCAATATTGATCCTGTTTAACTAAAGTCTTACAAACTATGAAACACATACCTCGCAAATTCGCTACAACGAAATCCATACAGCTGGCTTTAAGCTTAGAACAATGGTGATCATGGGCAAGAGAAAGAGTTGTTGCCACTACATCCACATTTAATTCTTCAGCCAACTTCACTTCACACAACTGTTTTAACCGATCTAGACCAAAACGATCAGCAGCAACCAACAGATGCTGAATCATGTGTGACATTGAGCCCATACTTTCATATGAATCAGGAAGTTTATCTGAGTATATAAACAAAATCATAGCCTACGAGACACAACCACAAATGATGCTATTAATGCATGCCCAAAATTAACTATAAAAACTTTTGTTAGCGTTATTTTCTGTATATTACCTTGAAAACTGACGGTTCTATGTCCATTAATTCTACTTCATCCAAAGCAGGGTTTCCAACAAGCCCATAGAATTGGGCTTTAAACACAGGTGAGCGAGCAGCAAGAATCACCTTATGAGCCTTGAAAGTATCGTCCTTAACACGAAAAACAACATCGCTGCCTGTTTCACTGTCCAACAAATTCTTAAAATCTTTCTCAATTTGGGATGGTGGTGGAATGATGGTAAAATTTCCAATGCAATTTTGAACCCAAACGTTGCAACAAAATGAAAGTGAATCATCCTTGAGATAATCTGATGACTCCAACCTTTGTTTTGTCATGAAACGCTTGTAACCCCTAATTAATAAGAATAAAATCGATAATACTTTGACGAGGAGCAAATGATATACTTAATATACTCGCACATAAGACAAAAGAAAAGAGCATTTCAAAATATAAATCTGAAGTTATTATGTAGTTCTACTTCCATGTTAGAGGTTGATTTGCGAAAATTGTGGTTAGTGAGACAAGTCGCCTAGAACATTACACTATCAAGATCTCATGTAATATACGATACTATCAAGATCAGGCAAGATTGCATCTTATTTCAATTCATACAATTCAAATAATTAACTTTATATAATTCTTATAATAAAAGATTTTTAGCTACACATACCGCTTTCGGCTAGTCATTGTAAAAGGCTTATTGTAAATAGTGTTGACATTGTGTACCCCTTTTCCGCTCTGATCCAACAAGGTAAGTTCAAACGAAGCTTTTACAGTCTTGTTTTTATCCTCCAAACATAAGTACACCGAAACATATCTGGTATTCTTGCTGTTACCATGAGGATAAAAATAAATTTTCCAACAACATCCACCAACTGTAAAAGGCTCACTAGATACATAACTTCTTACCCCCATCCTTGCTTTAAGTAGAGAGTACTGCTTAACATTATATAGATGACATCCGTCTGTGGTCATTGACATGATCAATAACTTCAAGAACAAGTAGCTAAGAAGTATTAAAAAAAAATGGTTACAGGGTACTCTTTAAGAGTATAAAACCTAACAAGTTATGTGTGGATATATACAAAATAACCATATAAACCTATGTTTATTTGAGAAGAAAGTTGTACTCTATCCCGGCCCATTTTATTATTTAACATTCCTAAATTGTGAACGAAATCTAAAACATTCAAAAAGTACCCTACAAAATAGAGTGACATCATCATTACCTCACTCAACATTTTCTTATTTTTTACAGATTTTTCAGGTTCCAATTGCTTTAGTGTTAATCCCATCCATACTCGAATTGGAATTTAAAATATCATATCGTTAAGAAAAAAATCATAATACCGTTATAGGGCCCGTGCACGCACGTGTTTTTCTAAAATTTTCAATAATGTATTTTTATGTATTAAAAAACAAAAAGTAGCTCGTTTCTGTTATTTTTGTTTTAGTTATGGTTCTTAATTTTGGTTTATAATTATGTTTGACGTACGTGATAAGAGTTCACATATAGTTTTTACAAAGACATGGTCATCTTTATGTACAAAGTTTAGCTACAACATGCATGTTTTGGTAACGCGCATTTTGTGTAATAATTAAGCATAACAAACAGATTTCTACATTATTCTCCAGTCGCATATATGTGTGTCTCTTATGTATTCTTTATTGTCATCGAGTAATCCCATAGCATAACATGTATCTTGAAACGAAACATCTACCTTTTTGTTATGTGTTTTGATGTCGTCGTAGCATGAAGGTCCTCTTTTTTTGTTTAGCAATATTCTGAGGTAGAATCCGATTCATCTATTGCTCGAGGAACATAATTTATGCGGACTACAGCAATACCCTTTTTTCTTCTTGTCCATTCCCGGTCTTTTGAATTCCAAACGTGTTTTGAAGGAAATATGTTAAGGTTTGAGCCTCTTTGTTATATTTATTACAATCCACACATTTGAAGAATTTTAGAATTAGCAACTGAAGTTACTAAGTACAAGACATCTTCTACGACATCATCATGTTCAAACAAAATTGGTTGTTGATATGGGAGGTGAAATGATCAAAATCATCCATTCAATCTTTCAACATGAGGGTACTGATAGTGTATATTAACTTGGAAAATGATCAAAATCATCAACATTTAATGGATGAATGGGAGAAATAGCTTGAGATTGGTTCCGAGGTGGGGATGAAGTATCGTGGAATGTTTGTTTTTGGGGATGTAAGATCGTGAAATATTTTTGGTTGATATAAAGTTTGTTGATACATAGTTATTGTTGTAGAGGTACGAACGGTGGGGTTTGGTATTGTGGTTGTTGTGTTCCGTAAAAAAAAGTTAGGGACTCAAAAATTTATCGGCGGTGAGTGACCGAGACGGAAATTTGAATTGAGTGTTTGGACATTTGGTTGTCAGCGATGTTTTGAGGTTTTATTTTGGAGTGTTTTGAGACATTTTGCATAAAAGATATAATGAGAGTATAAAAGATAGAATCAGAAGTTGTGACTTGTGAATAAAAATGATAGGGCACGGGAGTATTTATAGGTAAATAAAATGATAAAGTTTAAAATTATTTGTTTTTTTTACATTGTCAAAAAGGCGTATATTATTTTACCAGGTAACTCCTTTTGCCAAAAAAAAAAAAAAAAAAAAAAAAAAAAAAAACCTTTCTGTTTGAAAGGGGAAAGTAGCCGTTTGCAGCTTTTTGTAAATGAGATAACACTTTGTTAATGTACATCATGATCGCGATATCCTTTAGGGTTTCGATTCATGGGATTTAAGAAAAGCGTTTCAAGGTTATAACATTTAGACTGTAAATTACTTTGCAAGAACTGCTTACACATTTTAGCGAATAATTCAAATTTAAATGCAGTAACCAGATCATCATTTCATTAAGGCTAATACCACTTTAATGAATTCGCATTGATCTCCTCCTATACAGTTTTATGTTTTGACCCATACAAAAACACTCTGAAACAATTTTATTAAAATGCGGCAAACAGAATCACATCACAATTTGATAGCATTGTCTTCCAAGAGTTGAGGTCAACGGTTTTGAGTTCCGACCATTATAACTACCCAATAAAAATAGCTTATTTGCAATTTTACTTCATAACATTAAACTCTTCAAACATGAACACTGAACCAACACACACCTCCTTCACCTCCAATTACAAATGCCACCTTACATAACTTTGCTCGCCTATACAATTCGAATAATCCATTGGCATCATACGCAAATCTAAACTCTAAACGAAGCAATCAGGTTCATAACTCTTTGCAGTCGATGCTTCATGAGCTGGAACCGCTAGAGTTTGGGGTTTGGTGAATCAGGACGAAGTTTTTGCAGTTCGGTATATTGTGATTTCCTGCTACTTAAAGTACCTGCGATCTTCTTCATCAACTAGTACAAGATTCAAAAAATACTTGACGCTAAATTTGTTGTTGATGTTCCGATGTGTTGGTGTCAGCTTGTATGGACTCAGAAACAGCCTAATTGGTATAGATTCACCTGCAAATGAAATAAAATAAGTTGCGTTAGTTATTACCTCACATGATCTGCACAACACGTGCCAAAATGGGCGGGTTAAGAAACAGGTTAAAACGTAATTCTTGTGTGAAGTAAAAGGATCTAATTTGCACATGAAATAGAAAAAGAACACATAAGTTGACAGAATATCAACGGCAACTTTTAAAGGAAATATAAGCAAACGCGCATGAGATTTTCGTGCATACCTCTGACAGGAGCACCATCCATTAACTCGAATTTTGCTAGGGTTTCTGTCTCTACATGAGTGTTGGCCCCAGAACCAGTGGATTCTTGTCGCCTGATCTCAAGATCCATATTCTTTAGCTTGATTCTTACAAGAAGAAAATATATCTTGCCATTGATCACATCTTTCAAATGATACCTGGATCCAAGCATATTCACTTTGTTATTACTTATCTGAGCAGGATGAATTCATTCTTATTGGTGGTCATAATTTATTCTTATTGATGAATTCATTCTTTTTTAAATGTGTAAAGGAAACATCATAGCTGCGAAACTGAAGTGCTTTACCATTTGCTGTGGCATTCAATATCTGAAAATAGGATTGGGTCTTACCACAAAATCTTAACATTGTTATGTGTGTTCTGTGGGAATTGACAATTCCATGGTAACAATCTCTGGTGTTTCTCTTTGTAAATATTTCCTTGTGAGACCCATTCGATCTTGTTTGTGAATTGGCTTCCCCCAGGTTTCTGATACCAATGTTGCATAGGTTGGTATTGGAGCCAATTCTTTCTCATAACATACTTATAGTTAACCATGATTGGTTGTGAAAAGATAGTAAACAGTTTGACTTTTATTGATGATAATTGGATAAAGTTTACAGCCACTTTTACAACATATATATACTAAGTGAATCGACACATATGACAGTTACATTGAACCATTGTGTCCTTTGGACACAACTGCCATAACTAACTTAACTACCATAACCAACTTAACTGCTAATAACTAACTTAACCTATAACTGCTTATTCTAACCGGCTGTTTGGATTGGTGGCCAGTGGCCCAACCCATGACATATTGCAGCCTCCTATTATGACCCATAAAACATATACTAAATATACATAATTTGTCTTTGGCATACAAAACATTATCTGGCCTATAGAGAATCGACCATTCTAAATTAAATAGCCCAAACCCGATAGACAAGCCAAATCTTGAAATGATAACAATCCAAAAACAACACCAAACAAAGCCTACAAAAGAATCCGAAACCAAGCCAAACACCCCCCACCCTAACCCCTAAAAAATACAAAAATTAATACAATAATAGTAATAATAATAACAATAATGATAATAATAATGATAATAAAAAAACAAATAGTTTAACCCAATAAATGTACATCTGGATTTCTATATGAGTTGCGAATTAGAATGTGCTACTTACTGCCAAAATTCATGGCTCAACCATGGTGACAGTGAGAAGTTACAATCCTTGTCTTTATAATGCGATTTTTTGAAGAATCTCTGATAGCAACAAAGGGCATGACTTTTCTACATATTTGAACCCTTCCGTTTGGACCACCGCTGCAAAACACAACATGTAAACGCATTACAAATCTAAGTTCTCAATAATCATCGAGTTCTTTAGCTTAATGAGTGTCTAAATATATTATTTTGGCATTAAGAATTAGCTAAATGAGTCATTAACATTATCATACACATCTGATTTTGGCTTTGTCTATAGTGGACAGGTCTCTAAACTTAACCTTAATATATGAGAATTTGTGTTGTGGCATTACTAATAATGGTCATTAACCTTAATATCGAGTAAATTCCAAAACTGTGCTTGCAATATTGATCTTGTTTAACTAAAGTCTTACAAACTATGAAACACATACCTCGCAAATTCGCTACAGCGAAATCCATACAGCTGGCTTTAAGCTTAGAACAATGGTGATCATGGGCAAGAGAAAGAGTTGTTGCCACTACATCCACATTTAATTCTTCAGCCAACTTCACTTCACACAACTGTTTTAACCGATCTAGACCAAAACGATCAGCAGCAACCAACAGATGCTGAATCATGTGTGACATTGAGCCCATACTTTCATATGAATCAGGAAGTTTATCTGAGTATATAAACAAAATCATAGCCTACAAAACACAACCACAAATGATGCTATTAATGCATGCCCAAAATTAACTATAAAAACTTTTATTAACGTTATTTTCTATATATTACCTTGAAAACTGATGGTTCTATGTCCACTAACTCTAGTTCATCCAAAGCAGGGTTTCCAACAAGCCCATAGAATTGGGCTTTAAACACAGGAGAGCGAGCAGCAAGAATCACCTTATGAGCCTTGAAAGTATCGTCCTTAACACGAAAAACAATATCGCTGCCTGTTTCACTGTCCAACAAATTCTTGAAATCTTTCTCAATTTGGGATGGTGGTGGAATGATGGTAAATTTTCCGATGCAACTTTGAACCCAAACGTTGCAACAAAATGAAAGTGAATCATCCTTGAGATAATCTGATGACTCCAACCTTTGTTTTGTCATAAAACGCTTGTAACCCCTAATTAATAAGAATAGAATCGATAATACTTGGACTAGGAGCAAATGATAAACTGAATATGTATACTCGCACAGAAGACAAAAGAAAAGAGCATTAATTTCAAAATATAAATCTAAATTTATTGTATAGTTCTACTTTCATGTTAGAGGTTGATTTGCAAAAATTGCCGTTAGTGAGACAAGTCGCCTAGAACATTAATTACACTATCAAGATCTCATGTAAATATACGATACTATCAAGATCAGGCAAGATTGCATCTTATTTCAATTCATACAATTCAAATAATTAACTTTATATAAAACTTTAAAGATTTTTAGCTACACATACCACATTCGGCCAGACATAGTAAAAGGCTTATTATAGACACTGATAACATGGTGTACCCCTTTTCCACTCTGATCCAACAAGGTAAGTTCAAACGACGCTTTCACAGTCTTGTTTTTATCCTCCAAACCTAAGTACACCGAAACATATCTGGTATTCTTGCTGTTACCATGAGGATAAAAATAAATTTTCCAACAACATCCACCAACTGTAAAAGGCTCACTAGATACATAACTTCTTACCCCCATCCCTGCTTTAAGTAGAGAGTACTGCGGCTTAACATTATATAGATGACATCCGTATGTGGTCATTGACATGATCAATAACTTCAAGAACAAATATAGCTAACAAGTATCTAAAAAGATCGGTACTCTTTAAGAGTCTAAAACCGAACAAGTTAATACTCTTGGCCCAGAACCCGACTCTATTGCAATGTCTATTTGTTTGTGATACAGAATAGTGTGGATACATAAAAAATAACCATAAACCTATATTTATATGAGAAGAAAGTTGTACTCTATCCCAATTTGATTAGGATACGTACGTTTCTAATCACACTCCTAAATTATGAACGAAATCTAAAACATTCAAAAAGTACCCTATAAAATAGAGTGACATCATCATTACATCACTTCATTTTCTTATTTTTCACAGATTTTCAGGTTCCAAATTTCCAATTGCTTTAGTGTTAAATGTTAATGCATACTCAACTTAAACTTTCAAATATCATATTTTTAAGAAAAAATATCATAATACCGTCACAATGCCCGTGCACGCACATGGGTTTTTCTCAAATTTGCAATAATGTATTTTTATGTGCTAAAAAACAAATAGCTCGTTTTTTGTTTTTTGTTTTAATTATGGTTCTTAATTTTGGTTAATAATTATGTTTGACGTACGTGATAAGGGTTCACATATAGTTTTTGCATAGACATGGTTATCTTTATGTACAAAGTTTAATTTTGCTACAACATGCATATGCTGGTTTTGGTAACGCATTTTGTGTAATGAGCATAACAAACAGATTTCTACATAATCTGGTCTCTCATCCACGGGTTAATGTTCTTATAAGAACCATATTCATCATAAATTTTGTAGCCATATGTATTAAGAACTTCATTAAAGAGATACATCGACGATAAAACCTTTGACCACTCCTCTTCCGGCGTGTAACCAACCATTGTTATGTGTGTTCTGTGGGAATTGACGATTGGGTTATTTGTGTTTTGCCGAATTGAGGATGATCGGTTAGGTTATATATAAGTAAAACTTTGGCGGGATAAATTGACGCCAACACTTTTGGCGGGGACATGTCCCCGCCAAAAGCTATTATCATTAGTAGAAAATATTGGCGGGATAAAGTAATTGAAAGGAGGGAAAACTGGATACCGTTTTTAGCGAGGACGTGTCCCCGCCAAAAGTTTAGAGCAGTGTATCTAGCATTTTGGCAGGGACTTGTCCCCGCGAAAAGGTGTGGCGGGAAAAAAATCCCGGGAACAATTAAGAGTTGCAATTTTGGTCAAAGTTCAAGAAATATCAAATCTATTTTCAGCGGAGACCTGTCCCCACTAAAAGTTTGCGTTGAAAATTTAGTAAACGATCAGCGAGTTTGTTTGCCAGCTCAGCAACGTTTTTGTCGTTTAGCGACTTTCGGCGGGGACATGAGCGTCCTCGCCGAAACCTCCTCGCCCGTCCTACTAATTGTTGTAGTGAACAAACAGATTTCTACAGTATTCTCCAGTCGCATATATGTGTGTCTCTTTTGTTGATTCAATGGATTCTTTATTGTCGTCGAGTAATCCCATAGCATAACATGTATCTTGAAACGAAGCATATACCTTTTTGTTATGTGTTTTGATGTCGTCGTAGCATGTAGGTCCTTTTTTTTTTTTTTTAGTTTAGCAATATTGTGAGGTAGAATCCGATTCATCTATTGCTCGAGGAACATAATTTATGCGGACTACAGCAATACCCTTTTTTCTTCTTGTCCATTCCCGGTCTTTTGAATTCCAAACGTGTTTTGAAGGAAATATGTTAAGGTTTGAGCCTCTTTGTTATATTTATTACAATCCATACATTTCAAGAATTGAGAATTAGCAACTGAAGGTTCTAACAGGACATCTTCTACAACATCATCATGTTTAAACAAAATTGGTTGTTGATATGGCTGGTGAAATGATAATCTTTCAACATGAGGGTACTGATAGTGTATATTAACTTGGAAAATGATCAAAATCATCAACATTGAATGGATGAATGGGAGAAATATAGGTTAAGATTGGTTCGGAGGTGGTGACGAAGTATCGTGGAACGTTTGTTTGTGGTGATGTAGGATCGTGAAACATTTTTGGTTGATACAAAGTTTGTTGATGCATATTTGTTGTTGTAGAGGTACGCATGGTGGGGTTTGATATTGTGGTGGTTGTGTTCCGTAAACAAAAGTTGGGACTCAAATATTAACCGGTAGTGAGAGTGACCGAGACGGAAATTTGAATTGGATGTTTGGACGTTTGGTTGTCGACGTTGTTTTGAGGTTTTAGTTTTTGAAGTGTTTTGAGACATTTTGTATAAAAGATAGAATGAGAGTATAAAAGATAGAATGAGAAGTTGTGAATAAAAATGATGAGGTATGAGAGTATTTATAGGTAAATAATATAATAAATTATTATTATTTTTATATTGTCAAAAAGCTATCCGTTTGAAGGGGGATTTTTGGGGTTTTGTTGTGCATTTCGGTAGGTGGTTCACACCATCAAACCTTGGCCAAAATCACATGACCGCAAGCGGCGAGAGGGGGTAATGGGGGATCACCCGTAGTGATGCCACCACCGATGGTGCATCATCCACCATTACATCCGGCCTAAGGATTAGCGAACCATAAACATAGATTCAATGGCAAGAATTTGAATAATAATAAATTCTATGCAATACATTATCACGGAACTTTAGATGTAAAATGAAATGACACTTTTTTTTTTTTTTTTAAAAATCTAAAATGAAATAACACTTTGTCAATGGGGAGTGATTTGCACACACTGTTTTTATTATTTGCACACCAATATGTACAAGCAGGTAAAGCTTGATGTATATACAGTACAACTGTCTAATGCACTAATGAGTGTGTATGAATAAAAAAAAACAGTGTGCAAATCAATTCCCTTTGTCAATGTACATCATGACCGTGATATCCTTTTGGGTTTCGATTCAAGGGATTTACGTAAAGCATTTCAAGGTTCTAACATTTAGACAGTAAATTACTTTGCAAATACGAGTTTACGCGCGTTTTAATGATTAATTCAGATTTAAATGCAACAACCAGATTATCCTTTCATTAAGGGGAGTGATACTCACACCACATAAATTGATGCACACACCATAATTATGCACATGTCATGTCGTAACATATGCATTAGTGAAGTGATATTGTGATGTGATCATTTTTTGTGATGTGAGTATCAATTCCCTCATTAAGCCTAAGACCACTTTGATGAATTTGCATTGATCTCCTATACAGTTTTATGTTTCGTTTTTGTTTTGGGAGGTGATTTGCACACTCTCATATTTGATTCGGACACTTCAAACAGTGCATTAAACAGTTGTACTGTAAATATAAACTGCTTTAACTGTTTGTACATTGAGTGTCCCAATCAATTCCCTTTTGTTTTGACCCATATAAAAACACTCCGAATCAATTTTATTAAAATGCCGCAAACAGAATCACATCACAATTTGATAGCATTGTCTTCAAGAGTTGAGGTCAACGGTTTTGAGTTCCGACCATTATAACTACCCAATAAAAATAGCTTATTTGCAATTTTACTTCATAACATTAAACTCTTCAAACATGAACACTGAACCAACACACACCTCCTTCACCTCCAATTACAAATGCCACCTTACATAACTTTGCTCGCCTATACAATTCGAATAATCCATTGGCATCATACGCAAATCTAAACTCTAAACGAAGCAAGCAGGTTCATAACTCTTTGCAGTCGATGCTTCATGAGCTGGAACGGCTAGAGTTTGGGGTTTGGTGAATCAGGAAGAAGCTTCTGCAGTTCGGTATATTGTGATTTCCTGCTGCTTAAAGTACCTGCGATCTTCTTCATCAACTAGTACAAGATTCAAAAAATACTTGACGCTAAATTTGTTGTTGATGTTCCGATGTGTTGGTGTCAGCTCGTATGGGCTCAGAAACAGCCTAATTGGTATAGATTCACCTGCAAATGAAATAGAACAAGTTGCATTAATTATTACCTCGCATGATCTGCACTACACGTGCCAAAATGGGCGGGTTAAGAAACAGGTCAAAACGTAATTTTTGTGAGAATCATGTGAAGTAAAAAAGATCTAATTTGCACATGAAATAGAGAAAGACCACAGAAATTGACAGAATATCGACGGCAACTTTTAAAGGAAATATAAGCAAACACGCATGAGATTTTAGTGCATACCTCTGACAGGAGCACCATCCATCAACTCGAATTTTGCTAGGGTTTCTGTCTCTACATGAGTGTTGGCCCCAGAACCAGTGGATTCTCGTCGCCTGATCTCAAGATCCATATTCTTTAGCTTGATTCTTACAAGAAGAAAATATATCTTGCCGATAATCACATCTTTCAAATGATACCTGAGCAGGATGAATTCATTCTTATTGGTGGTCATATTTAGTCAAACAGGTCGTGTATATCTCTTTTTACTTTACATTTTTTTTTTAATGTTTCCTAGCACTAGGTACCCATGGTGTTATCCGACGGTGTTATAGCAAAAGTGTTGCCACCTCAGCTTTTTCCCCTATAACTCAGAACCTGTAACTTAACCCAAAAACACCCTCCCTCCATCACTCAAGTTGTCTTGTATGGTCTCATGCAATAGGGTTGCATTAATGAGCCCTATAATTTGGGGTACTGAGTGCTCTTAGACTTGAACTTCTTAAAACTGAACCCAGGCATTAAAAGTGCGAACACAGGATCGAAAAGACATTTTTTTATATTAACCAGAAAGATGTCTAAAGTACATATGCACATCTTTAGCCTTCTCGACTTACTTGCTTTTGTTATACTCAAACTCAATATGAAGACAGTCTTCTATTCCAACTTCCATCTGTCAAAGGTTACATGTGAGACAATGAAAAAGCAGTATAGAATAACATAATGGGCTAAATTTATCAATTACAACAAACTATTACACAGCATTCACACGACATTATTAGAGGTGGCAAAATCAGGGGCCCGGCAGGCTGTGTTATCAAAAAGTGCTCAGGTTATAGCGACTAAGTTTGGCTGGGTTCCGGTTGGGTTGACCCGCAAACATTATCCATTCAATTTTAGAACATTTAATACAGATTAGACTTAATGAGAGATATAATCACAAAAACAATTATTATAACAATAATTAGAATTTTATTAATAGAAGCGATTTAAGATGTTTGCATTATTATTACACTTTGGGCGTTTTTGACCCATTTGACCAGTTTCATCTTTTAGCTAAATCTTCTTAATTTGACGTGTTGTAGATTAAACACAACCATATCGACCCACTGAGACTAAATGGCCCGAAACTTACACATATAGACAAGATCATTAATAGAACTATATCTCCTGATAGAATAATTAAAGATACTGAAATAACGTGGCAGATCACTGACCTTGATGCTGTTGTTGATTGAGGGAGCCGGGGTATAGTTGCGAACCTGCAAACGAAACACATAAGAATAGGACAGAATGAATGAATGAATGAATGAATAGAAAAGTGTTCCACTTGCAAAAGTAAGAAAATTTAAAGTGAGGGACAATCCCTTATATATTAGAACACAATATCCCTCATGAAAGACTCCCTTGTATTTATTTTGTTTGATATTCTAAAAATGGCTGATAGTATCCCTTACTTTTTATCAAGAAAGATCATTAACAATTGTTGCAAACATTTTACAGTTGTTACAATTTCACATTACTGATAAAGAATCACAACACCACTGAATTTTTTAGAAATGTGTAAAGAAAACATCATAGTTGCGAAACTAAGGTGTTCTACCATAGCTGTGGCATTCAATATCTGAAAATAGGATTGGGACTTACCACAAAATCTTGGTACTGCGTTATGCTACCCGCATATCCCCGACTGATTGTTACCTTCAGAACATACCTGGGAGCAGACAGTGCAGGAGATTTAATGATGTTTCAAGTTATGAAATAACAATTTGCCACATAACAGGGATGTATTCCTAGAGTGGACAAAGCTATTTAATCATGACATAATCCATATAGAGCATATGTGAGCATATGTTATAATGGAGCAAAAAAAAAAGCAGGCATCAAATGCGTCGATAGTTTAGCAAGGACTCGAGAGATAATTCATGATATTTTTGACTAAATATGAAGTAGGAAAGAAGTAAACCCTCCACACCCATATGCCAGTGACAATGATCTTGCAATAAATGACACCATGTTCATGTTTAATTCTTTTTATGTCATCTAAACTTAGATATAAGAGCTTTACCTAAGTCGCACATTCACACCATTGTATGTCTCGTATGGCATTTCAACTGTAGAAAACTCAAAAGGAAATGTTTTCTTTTCATATATTTCACCAGGAACATCCAATTCACGAACTACAAAACAAATGATAAGAGTATCAAAATGAAAATTTGTGTGCAGAAAAATTACAAGTAAATTACTAATAATGTTGATATAACAATAAAAAACGATATAAAAAACAAAAAGTTGTCATTTCGTCATAAACAAAGCTAATCAAGTCAGACAAACTTACCAAGAGAGGTAAAGTCATAAAAGTTGCCTCTGTCAAAATAAATTTCTGCAAAGGAAATCACATGCCAACATATTAGCATAGGAATTTTGTGGATAGATTATACAGCCTATCAGATTGTTAATTATCATATTTTCTTTTATGCAGCAAAACACTTTTAAATTTTTAAGACAACTTAATAACTTCTAGTAGAGGTAAATTATTGCCAAGAAAAATACTGGATTAACATTTGAATAGGTTGGATCTCACATAGTTCAAGGAAAAGGACAAAAAATTAGGCGAAAGGGGTCTATTTTATAAACGTAAGTAGAAAACTCACCAATCTGACCGAGGAGTTCTACTTTAATACCATTATGCTCAACCTTCTTCCCTTGCATCGGTTCTACAGAAATCTGAAAAGATGGTAAATAGGTAAAGTCCAGCTGTTATAATAACTATCCTACGTATATAGAAACATATGTAATGTAACAAAAACTACAGCATGGTCACTGTAGATGAGTAATCTACAAAAATACCTTTCCAGCAATGGTTTCTTGGCTTTGGAAAAGGGGGACCAAAGTTGTCTGACCATTTTCCTTCTTCAGCGGAACCTAATAAAGAAAAGTTGTAAAGAAACGCTGTTATAGAATCACATGTAGGTATAAAACTACAGTAGACGTCTACCAGGGTGACTGGACCAGTTAAAACTTTACAGAAGTATGATTACTTGAACAAGATAGATTTAATCACTGAATTGAAAGTGTCATATATCCTAAAACTTCATATTGCTATGAATATCGGAATTTGCCAAAAAGAGCATGCACAATACATGGATAGGCCTGTGGATTTTTGCAGTATGCTAAGTTTGTGAGGTATGGAGTAAACTACAATCACACTGGGAGTTTTGACCATGTCTATGGTCGAAATGTTGTTTCTGTGAAATGATTTTAGCGGAATTCCAGGCCATAAGATGGCAGGTTTTTAGGTTGTTTCTGTATGTTTCTGTTTAAAAATTACTAAAAGCTGCCTTTCAAAAAAATAATTACTAAAAGCATACTGATTACTTTGGGTTGTCTTAGTAATCAGAAGATCTTTGTTGTAAGCTGTAATTATTTAGGTGATTGATATATCTTAACCTTTCCAACCGAAAAAAATAAAATAAATAAATAAATAAAATAAGTGAAATTAAGTGTTATAAAAAATAATAATAATAAATAAAAACAACATGGATAGGCTACGCTTTGTAGCATGAACTATGAAATACTTGTATGCTGAAATAAACACCCAAACTTTCATAAATCACAATCCAAATCAATAGCAGCTACGATACATAAATCTAACACCGACATATAAATGTTTTCCTTAGACCAAGCCGATAAGACAGAAGAATCTACAATATATGTATTTATGATTGGTATTCTAATCATCATTTAGTCTGTAGCATATAACAATAAGAAATGCATACCTGCTTGCGAGTTTTCCCATCGTTGAGTGTGATTGAAATGATGCAAGATGGCTTGAAAGCCCCCAAAATGTAATTCTGATCAACAACAAATCAAGGAGAGCACGTCACATTCCATTATACATTGCAACTCTAATCAATGTAGCGCAAAAACAAAGTTTATGTTAGTCCTTACCATTTTGCTGACTATTGATTCCCAAAGTCAAAGTCTTCTCTTGATCTTAAAACCTAAACAAAATCATTGTCATTCTAACAAGGCAACAAAGTGAAACAGCATAAACAATTATTCAACCGTCATTTAACACATTACATGCCGGTTTTCATCCAATTTCCGTTCAAAAACCTAAACTTATCAGCCTATGTTTGTATCAGGAGAGAATGTAAAACCTAAATAGAAACCATAACCGGCCAACAGTTAACACGCCTTTACAACAAATATAACGCATAACCGACTGCAGTTACAAAATTAAAGCAAACCTTCCTCCAATTTCCAATTCGTAACCTAAATTCCTTAGTTTATGGTTGTACCTAGTTAATTTACTAACTGGCGACTAGGTTAACGCGTTACATGCCACTACAACTTTTCAAAACCCTAACCGATCAGATATACAAAATTAAGCCAAAATTCCTGAAATTTCTAATTGACAGTTGGTTTATACTTGTACCTAGTAAACATTATAAAACACGAGCTACTAATCGGTGATCAGTTAACACGTTATATGGAGTTACATTAAGGGGGTGTTTGTTTACGCTTATATGTAGGCTTATGAGCTTTTTTGATTTGGGTTTATATTTTGTAAATCCTAATTTAGTAATTTTTCGGCTTATTTTGAGATTTATGGGCTTACATAAGTTTTTCATGTTGTAGTAAACTTATATAAGCCCACAAGTCTCAAAATAAGCCGGAAAATTGAGGCTTATGAAATATAAGCCTAAGCACAAATAAGTTCATAAGCAAAATATAAGCTTAAACAAACACCCCCTAAACCGAAACCATAAGTATTATCAGATAGTAATAATGAGTGATCGATTAACACATGCATTCGGATACAGCATATCAAAATCGCAAAGTAATGAATTATGCTTATATAGTTATATCTAGTGAGAAATATAATACGGTTAACAAAGTAAACATGGTTATAACAATCAAACCCCTAACCTATTAAAATCACATTAGCTACTAATCGGCAATCATTTGAGTTATAAAAAAATTCAAAAACCTAAATTCATGAATGTAAGGCGTAAACTAGTAATTCCCGTTAGAAAACCTAAATTTGTCAAAATTATATAAGTTATTTAAACGGAAGTTCATCAATTTTCTGTTCGAAAACTTAAATTCATCCGTTAATGAATTATGCTTAAATTCATCATATGAAAACCTAAACTCGGTACTAATCAGCGATCATTTGAGTTATAAAATATCAAAACCCTAACTGATCAAAATGTAACAATAAAATAAAAAATTCTGTTCAAAAACTTAAATTCATGAACATAAGGCGTAAACTACTAATTTCCGCTAGAAAACCTAAATTCGTCAAAACTATAAGTTACTTAATCGGCGATCAGTTTATACATAAAATGTATTCAGACAGTTATAACAAGAGCTACTAATTAATCAAAAACCTAACCGATCAAAATCAGCACATAATTTGAGTTCCAAAACCTAAAATAGTAAAATCACTAGTGAACAGACTATATAAATTAAAAAAATAGAAACCCTAAGATTACAGAATTTTATATAATTTTATAAAATGTGTAAATAGAGAGGTTAATAAAAAAGAGTTACCGGATCTGTAGTCGTTCAACGGAGAAGTGATCTGGTCTGGTCTCAGTCAGTTGTTTATTAGATGTAATCGAAGTTTTTTTCTTTCTTTTTTGTTTAAATGACAGGTGGACGACTTTGTTCAGTGCGTGTTTGTTTGTTTCATTGTTTGGAATATTGTCTGGGCTGGTTATCCATAACTTTAAGCCCATTGTTTTGCTCCAAGTTTATCTAATACTCCATCATTCATCCATGAGCTAGTTCCATCATTATCAAAACTAGCTAGTGCAACTATATATGTAGTCAATCACGTTAATCGATGTCAAGTCTATATGATATCGAGTAACATGATGGTCATTCTTGACGGTTTAATCATTGCTATAATGTCAGTTGTGCAAGATCATCCCGTGGTTTGTTCTATTTTACGCTAATTATTTTGTTAGAAACTATTGTCAAGTATCATTTCGACTCTTTTAAGATACCAGATGTGCAACACTGAAAGGTTGGTTTTTGCAAAACTTTACGGCATTTTTTGCGAAATCATCTTCGAAATGGACGATCTTTTCTGGACATTTGGCCTTCCTTTTATATTAACGAGGTGGGGTTGCGGCGGAGCGTTGTTTAATGTCGTTGATTATTGCACGGTATTTTTTTTTTGTTAAGTAGAAAGTGAGTCATGTGTTCGGTGCGGGGCTAAAAAGTCCAGAAATTTTTTTTTTTGAAACGGCGTGGTTCTTGATGGCGTTTTGCGGCGGGGCTCGCTAAATATATGTTTGATAAAAGTTTAAAGTAGTTTTCGCAAGCCATTTTATAGTAGGGGGTATGTTTCGTAAATAGTGTTTTGAGCTGTTTTTTAACCCATTATATAGTAGAGGGTATGTTTTGTAAATAATATTTTGAGCTTTAACCTGGGCAAAGGGAGGTTGCTATTGGGCAAAAAAAAAAAAATCTGCAGCCCATGTGATGTCATCCTGCGTCATCTCTCCTCAAATTAATATATATAGTAATTTAAACACAACTTAGGGCGTGTTTACTTAATTAAGTGTCTTATAAAGATTGTGGGTCATACACGGGGTCTATGTCTGTATCTTCCTCTTATTAGGGAGGAGATGAAATGTTATGCCTTTAGCTAAGAGAATTTTGGTGGGCCCACTTAAAAAAAAAGAAATATTAAATTATGATTTTTGGGTCCAAACATGTTAGCTAAGGGATGATTAAGTGCTAAATAAACAGCCCCTTAATCACTAACACTAAGTGGGTGTTTGATTGTTTAATGGATCAACTCAGAGCCCACTACCAAATCGGTCAAAAGCTTGGTTGTTTGATAAGAAAATTAATGTATCTCAACTATTCAATTTGCTACTGTACGATTTTGCTTGGGTGAGACTCTTAAACCATCCAGTAGTAAGTCACTACCTCAATAGTATACCTATGTCATGCATCCTATATATTTCTTTTTAAAACAATCATGCTAGTTATTTACATAATTAAACATAGTGTGTGGTCTTATGTCCCTTTTGGCAAAAATAATTATCATTGTCATTTGACTTATCATTCTTTATCATATTTCATTTGTTGTTATGTTTAAGTGATAATGGTTTATACGAGTTTCTTTTATTTGTTAAAATGGGCATCAACTATTTTACTTGAATGAAAGTCTGTTCTCAACCAGGGGCGGAGCCATGTTAATGGTAGTGGGGGTGATGCCCCTAACCATGTTCTTCCGGACACATTAAAACATATAGGAAAAAAATCAAAATGATGGAAAAAAGTCTGGTGCCCTCAGCTAAATAATTCGAGTGCCCTCGCTGCTCTTTAAATTCTAACAAAATGAGTGCGCCTTAATGTCCAAAAAAAAACGTTTTACCGGTGGTTTTCTTCAGCCAGGAAACATGGAAGCTAGGGAAGGAGTAAAGTGGAAGAGAAAGGCAAGTTAGGATATGAGGAAATGGGCCATTTTTTTATTGTATTTATTTTACTTATATTTTTTGAACGATTTATTTTACTTATAGAGTATAGAGAATAGGGGAATATTTATTTCATTTTTTTTAAATACATAACACTTTAGTATAGTTTTATCCAAAATTTTGGTAGACATTTTTTTAACGTGATTTTTTTTAATCATGATAATGTTAATGTTTTATATTACATATGTACGTGAATATCACAACCTTTTGTTTTAATTTTATAATATGCCCGGGGCTATAATACATTGGCATGAATAAATTTTCGCGAGGTTCTTATTATTTAACATACATATGTAATGTAGAGTTTATGTCGGTTTATTATAATAATGCGGTTGAAATTACCAATCGGACTATATTTAGTGTTAGTTGCGTCAAAGTACAGTGTTTTTGTTACCTTTAATCGAATCCGACCCGACCCAACTTGTTTCAGATTACGTTAAAAAATGACATCTCCCGATATATTATTTAACCTCTATTAGTGCTCGATTGCCCCCTACAATCACTGGCTCCGCCACTGTTCTCAACCCCGTATGTATTCATGTTTGTTCTTGTGTAAATATTTATAATCAAAGACCAAAACTTGTAGTATCAGATAAAGCTCATGCAAAAAGCGTATTTACATAATTTAGAGTATATATTAAGTAATAATTACGTAGTACATTTTTTTTACAGGCAACATATATTAATAAAATAGCAAGATGCTAAAGTTACACGACACGGACATAATACATCGATCAAACTAAATCCAAACTCACTACGACCTACAAAGGATATCACAAAGTGGATATCATACTTACTAAGATATAACTCATACATACCAAACCCACCAAAACGCAACAACACTTAAGGGCAAACACATGGTAGAAAGCATGAGACGGATTGACACCCGACCACAAACCTTGACCTCACACATAAAACATAACCCCACACCATATCCTCAAAACACACAATTCCGAACATACGATCTAACCAAGTGGTTGCATTGCGAATAGTGACGATAGTAGAATGAAGAAAATAACCCAACAAGTATGAACACCACCTAATGAAAACCCCCAAACCACTTGTTTTAACGACATTGGCTTACAACCTGACTTTGACCATCTCACAACCTGGCCTCTCCTTTTCACGGCATTACAATCTTTACCATCCGACAGCTGAACACCTCATAAAACTCACCATATCCACACCTAAACCATCTTACACCCTCACTATCCATGACGTGAACCACCACACGACCTCATACTATCCTTGACTTGAATCAACTCATAACCTCAACATCTAACGTCCTCAAAATTAACGACCTCACCATCTCCCCGTCATCTCCCCCTCTGTATCATCTCACCGATGAGCCGAACCACCTCACAACATCAACATCTCACGACCCTAAATACCTCAAAACCTCAACATCTCATGACCCGAAATACCTTACAACCTCAACATCTCATGACCCGAAATACCTCCCAACCTCACTATCTCCATGACCAAAACACTTCACGCACTCCCACACAACTCACTATTTCCATGACGCCTCACGAACTTACTATTTCCGTGACCTGAACGCTTCACATACTCACCATCTCCATGACCTGAACTCCTCACATACTCGCTCTCTCCGCGACCACATCGAACTCACGCCCACACCACCTGATTTCTGATCCACCTCACTAGCAGACTATCTCCACAGCACAAACCAATTTCACGACCTCACCACCTCCATATCCTGAACCAGTTCACAACTCAAAAGAGCTTCAACAACCTGAAACATCATCACAAGCCAAACGATCTTTACACCATGAACCATCTTCACACCCTCAAACGTTCACCAATTCACCATCTTCACAACCTAACCATCTCACGATTTGTACTACCTCACAACTAATGAACTTATTATACTTTGCGCAAGAAGCGACATGACCCAAAAACTTGCCTAGAATTTATGCAACATGATTTATGAGAGAAAATAAAATACAAAAGAAATTATGTACGGCGAAGAGTTAAAGGAAGTAACCTCCGGACCGCCGGCCGAATCCGACGGCCAAAGAAGGAGGCGGCGGCTGTCTTAAGATCTAGGGTTTTTTTGGGAGAGACTTTGTTAGAGAGAGAAAGTTTTTAATTTTATTTTCCTTTTCAAGACTAAGTAATATTACGTAGTACATATTAATTCATTTTGTGAAATTTCAGAAAATAAACAATAAGAATCCATCTTGTACATGCAATACAATGTTAAATTTGTAAATTTATACCATTCAGACCGGTATCTACAACACTTATCAAACACCTCACTATCATTCAGAACCAAGTTCACACAGAGCCTTTGTATTATTTAGAGTTTAGAATCATTCAACGCTAAATCATTTGGTTTTATCAAACAGCCCCTAAAAAACACCCACCGTATATCGCTCATCGTCGGACTACATGGTGAAGAGGTGTTTGTGTGGTGTAGAGTGAATAAAGAGTTTACCGAAGGATCACTCGTGAAAGTAATTCCCCGGGTCGTTCTCCCAACGAGGGTTGAATTCGATCTTGTCGATTCGGTTTGTGAATCTTGTGAAGTGAATGAGGATAGAAGAAATATTTTGGTTTTTTTTTTATTATACTACAAATGAGAATAAAATTGCAATTAAAGCAAAGAGAACAAGCAAATAATGCAAAACAAATTAGCAAATAAAACAAACATTCTCAAAAATGAAATAGAAATAAAAACGTAAAGAAAACTTAACACGACTAATTTAAAAAGAAAAATAAAAGCGAAACTAGTCCTACGATTGCAAATTGAGTTTTTCTAAATAATAAGATATAAAAGAAAAATAACGTAAAAGGAAAATTATATTTTTGGCTTTTTAATTTTAATAAATGAAAAGGATATAAAGACTAATTAAAAAGGGAAATAAATAAAAGAAATAAAAAACTAACTATTATTAAACTATAAATGTTTACTAGATGACGTTACTAGATAAAAGATACTAACTTGTTATATAATAAATCCTAACTTGATAAATTTTAGAAAAAAATTTGGCAGAGTTTCGTTTAGATATTAAGCAAAAGAGACCTCACTCGATAAACGATGAGGCAATGATTATCTAACTCGATAATCTTGGCTAACTCGCCAAAAGAAACGAAACTCGATAAAACTCAAACTCGGTATGCCAAAACCTAAACTCGAAAGTTTTAAAAACATCAAACTCGGTAAACTATGGAATCCAAACTCGAAATGTTTTAAATCCTAACTCGAAAATCTTAAATTGCACATAAGTCCCTAGAGTGAAAAACTGCAACTCGATAACAATATATCAAATGTCAAACTCGGTTATTTGAAAAACATTTCAAACTCGATGGAATAAAATTTGCAAATAAGTCCCTCGTTTAAAATTTTGAAACTCGATACTTATTTTATGTAACTCAGTAATGTTTTATTAATTTGAAACTCGATACTCTTTATTTTTATTCTAACTCGATATATATATATATATATATATATATATATATATATATATATATATATATATATATATATATATATATATATATATTTTTAATTATCCTAACTTGATAAAACCATAACAAAACATCATTTTGATCCAAAATAATGCCTAAAAACTAATGTTTTTTACCAAATTTATTACCAAACTGACTAGTTTAACCATAAACTTTAAATCCCACCAATAAAAACACGAATTTAACAACTAAAAATTAAAGATTTTTAGAAAGATAAAGCTTTTTAGAGAGAGAAAGTAGCATAAAAAAAACGACTTCATAAAAATAAGACTAGACAAAAATTAAATCTAAAATTAACCTTAGAACTAACCAACCTCTCAAATGAGGCTTACATCTCTATTTATAGGCTAGGGGCTAGGGCTTCTCTAATCTTTTACATTGTTGCATAATTAACCCCTAGACCTTTACAAATCATGAAATTCAAGCTTAAAACATTATAAAATGTAACTAATACAACTTAATATTAAACGTAACGACTGAGAACGATCCAAATGCATTTCTTGTAACTTGGAGGATTTGATTTGACTTTTCTTCCTCGGCTTCGGCTTTTCACCTTTTTTCAATCTCGTGCTCGTTTTTGTCGGTTTTGCTTTGTTTTTGTTCATTTTTCACATATCCGTACCTGCACATACACAAATACAAAAATGTACATTCTCTTGGCATATTTGGTTAGTATTTGGTGTATTTGGTCTGATTTAAGGTCTAAAAAGGATGTGTAAATAAGCACACATCAAAATCCCCCAGACTAAGGTATTGTTGTGCCCTCACGCAATGTCATTACCTCACGCTTAAGAGATAAATAATTTCAAAACCTCTCTTTACTGACGTTGTAAAGTAGCAATGACTTTCAAGAGAAATATTAAAATCATTTATTCTCAAAAACGCTCCATTTTCCGATTTTCAGGAATAACACTACAACTACTCTTTTTGTATTTTTTTTTCATTTATATATGTGACGGTTTGCCTTGACTTTCATTATCAATTCTTATCTGTTGATAATTTTCAGGGTCAACGAGTAGAAACACTTCTCACAGAGAAGAGACCGTACGGATAAAAATCGTCATCCTTGATTTTTCACAAGCTCCCAAACTAAGTGTAAAATCGAGATCATTGTTTATCCAGAAATTAGATGCTAACACTGCCCACAAAAGTTACTTGTGTATTACCTCTTGTTCCTAAGTCCTAAGTTTTGTATCTCAAGATTTTAATTGTGAGAAATGAATTGCTTCATATTTTCTCGTTTCGATATTTTGTAGTCCGATAGTGATACCTAAGTTAAAACGATAAGTAGTTATTCATTTTCTCTTAAGAACCACTGCAATAGAAATTCGGTCCACATCAAGGAATTTGGGGTACATACAATATCAAAGATATAAGTTGCGGAGTACAATCACGTGCACCTCATGTGACTGATTACTAATCACTTATCACATGTACCTCACGCGCCAACAACTTATTTACATACATAAGCTCTTATTCGATACAACTTCAACTTTCACTTTTCTTACTTTTTTCATACTTTTCATCATTTTTTTTCTTTCTTGACTTTTTCTCATTACATCAATGGAAGCTACCCGATAAGCTTATCGGATTAACTTTTGACTTTTGATTTTTTCACTTTTTGCTCTTATTTTTGATGTTCCTTGATATGTACCCAACTTCTAAAGCAAAAATTCTCTTAAGAAAACAAAGAACTAAATATTATTCAAACTGAAATACCACTAATTAACCTAGAACATCTATTATATATTGGTGACGTTTCTGATGGGAACAAGGAGGCCACAAGTACCTCTTGTGGGTTTTTAAATCCCAGTAATGCGATCCGTGTATAGCACGAAACTTCTAAATAAACTCTATCATTCATCGATCTCCGCAAATTTAAAATCCCAAATAATGAGATCCGCGGATGCTTAGCCATAATCTTTTGATTATTTTGGTTAAGGGAAACAAGCTAGGGCTCAACACGCCTGGTCAAGTCGAAACATTTATTTCTACTCTCGCCGGTAGGAAAGTCAAAACAAGGTGTCAAAACTTATTATTCATATCATATATTTTTTTCATTTTTTTTTCATCATTTTATTATTATTATTATTATTATAAAGCGGTGACAAAAATTAAAATTTTTGGTGGAAAACGGAGTTGCGTAAGTTAACAGCTCAGACGATGGTACAGGTCAAATTGAATCGAAGATTCACCCCCCCAGACTAAAGTGAAACATTGTCCTCAATGTTTTAAGGGTAAAGGTAATCCTACGTAAAATCTAAGGCCGTTTATTAAGTATGCCAAGAGATAAACGTTAGTCGATAAGATTTTGGATATGGTGAATTTCCGAAAGAGCAGCGAAGGATGAGACTCGAGTGGAGAGAACGACAAACCACGAGCACGAGAGTCCTCAAACTTCGGGGAAATTCCTGAACATTCATAAACAACCACGAAAACACGAGTTTGGAAATGGTTGCCCCCCTCACGTTACGTTATTAAAGAAAATAGAAAATTAAGAAGATGAAATGGATAAGCATGGGGTGCCTCCCACGAAGCGCTTGTTTTTGATAACCGAGTCACATGAGCTTGACTCGATCCCCGAATTAATTCGTCCTTGGGGAGAGCAGATAAACGGACAACTGACATAAACGGAGATGCCGGGGTCAAAAACGGTATCCTCACTCCCGGTGGAGTGGAAAAGTGAAGAAATGAGGGGATAAGCAAAGAACGGATAAAACACCCAGATGATAAAAGCAAATTCAAGTTCAGAATCATGGGTGGGTTGGGTGGGTAAAATATCAAGCACAGGAACATCATGTTCATAAATCTCGTCCACCACTTCAAAAATATCTTCATTCGTATCTGATTCAAAAACTACATCGAGTGGTTTCGCGGGCGGACGAGAAGAAAGTGAATCGAAAAGAATATCATTCTCGTCATTCTCAATACCCAGTGGTATCGAGTCATCCGCAGCAAGAAATGGATCGACATCCTCTAAAAGAGGGTTACGTAACGGATTATCGAAAATAGATATAGAGTCGATCTCAAAGATAAAACGCTCATAATTCGGAAGAGAGATATCAGCATGAATAGTGGGATTGCCACTACTCGTCTCTTCAAATCGAAAAATTTCAAGCTCGGGTAAGAAATCACTATCCATATTGGGGATAGGAGAAGAAATCGGAGGATCATTCAACGCCTCGATCTTAGAGATAAGAAGATAAACTTTGGATAATTTCTCACGAAGAGCTTCATCTTGAATTTCAGTGTCAACTTCTTCATCATTCTCTTCTTCTAAGCTGACGAGCTCAGAAGGTAACTCCTCAATGTAATCGATATCTCCACAAGATAAAGAAGTACAATCATCGTTGGAATCAGAATGATTATTAGCAAGACAAGCCTCGATCTCATCTAAAAAGACATCGCTCCTCTCAACTGGTTCTAGAGAAGGATGGAAAGAGTCGGAAATGAGAGGATCAGAGGATGGAGTGGGATTGCCACTTGGAGATGAATCTGAAATTTCAAGAACGTCTACGTCGACCTTTTTATTAGCATATAAAGCTCGGATATTCTTCATCTGCTCTTCTGCTAATAATTCTGCAATACTCTTTTCTTCTTCGACAGGTGTGGTTTCAGCATATGAAGTGTAAATACCCCCAATTTGGATGGAATCCTTATCATCGTCGTCATCGTAAATAAAAGCCTTTCGTAATTTAGCATTTCTTTCTTTGGCAAGTAATTCTTCCATTGATTTCTCACGAGGATCAGGAGTATATGTAATACGATTAGCCACCCACTCTCGTACCGTTTTGATAACGGATTTCATTTCATCAATAAATTCATCCGGAACTTGAAACTTATCGGGAGTTTGTGGGGGTTGGTTAAAACCATGAGAATCGTAACATGAATTCGGCTCATAATAATTTTCAAACGATCCCTCACAATTTTCAAAATTTGATGAATTATCATTGAAATAAGGTTCCTGCTCATAAGAGTTTTGAGGAGGGTAATTGAAATTGTTTTGAGGATAATCGAAAGAGTTCGGATCATAATCGGAGGTGAATGTGGGTTCAGTTCTCGAAGCATAACACATACAAAGTCCACGAGTAAATCCACATTCTTTGCAAAAACACCGTTCACAAAGTACTCCTTCTTCGGAGGGATTTCCACAATTAAAACAACTCGGATCCATAAGAATTATCGGTTTAGAGGGTAAAAGAAGAAGAATCAAATGTTAAAAGGAGAAGAAGATTATTTTTGGTTTTTAATTATCGAAAAAGAAAATTAAAATAGAAAAAGAAAATCTTTTTGTATAATTTTTTTTTTTTTTTTTGAGAATATTTATAAAAAACGATAACTTCTCGGGAGAAGGATCTTCAAATCACCAAAAACGATACAAGTACGACGCTCTCGTTTCAAACCTTCCCCGGCAGCGGCGCCATTGGTGAAGAGGTGTTTGTGTGGTGTAGAGTGAATAAAGAGTTTACCGAAGGATCACTCGTGAAAGTAATTCCCCGGGTCGTTCTCCCAACGAGGGTTGAATTCGATCTTGTCGGTTCGGTTTGTGAATCTTGTGAAGTGAATGAGGATAAAAGAAATATTTTAGTTTTTTTTTTTTTTATTATACTACAAATGAGAATAAAATTGCAATTAAAGCAAAGAGAACAAGCAAATAATGCAAAACAAATTAGCAAATAAAACAAACATTCTCAAAAATGAAATAGAAATAAAAACGTAAAGAAAACTTAACACGACTAATTTAAAAAGAAAAATAAAAGCGAAACTAGTCCTACGATTGCAAATTGAGTTTTTCTAAATAATAAGATATAAAAGAAAAATAACGTAAAAGGAAAATTATATTTTTGGCTTTTTAATTTTAATAAATGAAAAGGATATAAAGACTAATTAAAAAGGGAAATAAATAAAAGAAATAAAAAACTAACTATTATTAAACTATAAATGTTTACTAGATGACGTTACTAGATAAAAGATACTAACTTGTTATATAATAAATCCTAACTTGATAAATTTTAGAAAAAAATTCGGCAGAGTTTCGTTTAGATATTAAGCAAAAGAGACCTCACTCGATAAACGATGAGGCAATGATTATCTAACTCGATAATCTTGGCTAACTCACCAAAAGAAACGAAAACTCGATAAAACTCAAACTCGGTATGCCAAAACCTAAACTCGAAAGTTTTAAAAACATCAAACTCGGTAAACTATGGAATCCAAACTCGAAATGTTTTAAATCCTAACTCGAAAATCTTAAATTGCACATAAGTCCCTAGAGTGAAAAACTGCAACTCGATAACAATATATCAAATGTCAAACTCGGTTATTTGAAAAACATTTCAAACTCGATGGAATAAAATTTGCAAATAAGTCCCTCGTTTAAAATATGTTACCCGGGTCGTTATGCCCCAACGAAGGTAAGACGGCGATTGAGTCGGCTTGAGTCGCGTGATTGTGAAGTGAATGGGAAAATATAATTGAGAATTTTTTGAATTTTTATTCTAAAAGAAATGAAATAGCAATTAAAAAAAACACTAAAACAATAAGATATTTAAAACAAGAAAGAAAAATAAGACGGGAAAAGACTTAAAAAAAACAATATGTTTGCAAAGCGACGTGAATAAGTTCGTCAAGTGTGGGTCAAGGATTGACGACGAATTGTTTTCCTTAAACAAGACTATTTTCTCACAACGTTGGTTTATTTTGAAAATAATCCTTTAAAAAGAAAATAATTACTAGATGTGTAAATTGATTATTCTCCGGCTTTTGCCCTTCAAATAATAAAACTACAAATCTAAATAATCTCACTAATTATTAATCACAATCTTCTTTTATGTCCACACTTAACTCACAAACTCGTGTCACCAAGCAAACTCTAATATAAACTACTCGAGACTCATATTAAATTTACTTACTTGATAAAAAAAAAAGACTCGATAAAACAAACAAACTAGATAAGCCAAAATAAAATTCGGCAGAGTTTCGCCTAAGTATAAAGCATAAGAGACCTCACTCGATAAACGATGAGGTATAGATTATCTAACTCAATAATCTTGGCTAACTTGCCATAAGAAATGAAACTTAAAAAAAAAAAAAAAAAAAAAAAAAAAAAAAAAAAAAAAAAAAACTCGATAACAAACAAAAAAAATCAAACTCGAAACTATTAAAAAAAAAACTAAACTCGATAAACATTTTTTTGCAACTTAGTCCCTAGAAGAAAAAAAAAATCTGAAACTCGATAGAATTAAAAATGGTAACTCGATGTTAAAAAAAAAATGGTAACTCGATAATATTATAAAAAAAACGTAACTCGAAAAAAATATTTGCAAATTAGTCCCTAAAAAAAATCTGAAACTCGATAACAGATAAACTCTAACTCGATAATAATTTTATGAAATGTAACTCAAAAATATTTTTTTTTTTCTTTTTGGTCCCTAACTCGACAAAACAAAAGTTCAAACTCAAAAATCTCATTTTTATTTTTTTGTAACTCGACAGACTTTTTTTTTATTTTTATTTTGTAACTCGATAACTTTTTTTAAAAAGAAAATCAAACTCGATAAAAAATTAAAAAAAAACCTAACTCAATAAAACCATAACAAAACACCATTTTGATCCAAAATAATGCCTAAAAACTAATGTTTTTCACCAAATTTATTACCAAACTGACTAGTTTAACCATAAACTTTAAATCCCACCAATAAAAACACGAATTTAACAACTAAAAATTAAAGATTTTTATAAAGATAAAGCTTTTTAGAGAGAGAAAGTAGCATAAAAAAAATGACTTCATAAAAATAAGACTAGACAAAAATTAAATCTAAAATTAACCTTAGAACTAACCAACCTCTCAAATAAGGCTTACATCTCTATTTATAGGCTAGGGGCTAGGGCTTCTCTAATCTTTTACATTGTTGCATAATTAGCCCCTAGACCTTTACAAATCATGAAATTCAAGCTTAAAACATTATAAAATGTAACTAATACAACTTAATATTAAACGTAACGACTGAGAACGATCCAAATGCATTTCTTGTAACTTGGAGGATTTGATTTGACTTTTCTTCCTCGGCTTCGGCTTTTCACCTTTTTCCAATCTCGTGCTCGTTTTTGTCGGTTTTGCTTTGTTTTTGTTCATTTTTCACATATCCGTACCTGCACATACACAAATACAAAAACATACATTCTCTTGGCATATTTGGTTAGTATTTGGTGTATTTGGTCTGATTTAAGGTCTAAAAAGGATGTGTAAATAAGCACACATCACTACACAACGGTCACAAAAAACACGTTAAAGTGCAAGCCAATGCATTAGCGCGAGGGTTGGTGTGATAACATGGTTTGGCGCAAGGGAAAATGTTTTTGCACTTTGTGCTCTTACATTTTTACTATTTTCGTATATGTAAATTTTTATAAAGATAGTTACATGTACCCTTCCTCGGGGGGGGGGGGGGGGGGGGGGGGGGGGGATTTTACAATAAAGAAAAGAAACTTTTGCAAAAGTGTCGCAATTTTTTTTTACCAAACGATAACAACTAAATACGTCAAATTAAAGCAAATCAAACCGAGAGTCTTATATTTTTAGGTGGCATTTGTAGTGTGAAGAAATTACTTGTTCTACAAAATTTTGTGATTTCAATTATTTTAAAGACTCGTTATTATGAATAAAAACAATGAAGTATGTAAAGTTTAATAAATCAAAAAGATTACATGTTTATTTATTTTTTACTAGAATAAAACTTACAAGGAAAAACGATGATTAACATATATTAATAAATTTTTTATTAAATTTGCAATATTTATTAAAGTGTATGAAAAATAAACTCATAGTAAAATGAAACTTAAAAAGTACCAAGACCAATAAAAAAAGAAAATACATGACAAAAACATCCATAAAAAAAATTAAAAAAATAAATCATTACTTTCTCACTTTCTATGCATATCAGGTGATTACACACAAAAAAAAAAAAGAGAAACTCTCTTCTTCATTTAACATGTATGTCCTTTCTTTTCTTTTATTTTTTTTATTATTTTTTTTCTCTCATTCAGTCATTTTTTTCGACAACATGCTTTTTTTCTTCTTCTATCATGAATTTTCAGATTAATTGACTTCGTTTCTTTTGCTTATAAGGGGAAAAATGACGAAAAACACTAGAATCTTCAAAAAAAAATACACTACGTCGGAAAGTTTTGAGGGGGCACTTGCCCACCGTGCCTCCTCCATAGCTCCGCCTCTCCCCTTCCTAAAATACAAGTAATACTACCATTTATTTTAATTTTTTATTTTAAATTAATTTTTTTTATTTTTTTTCTAATACTGTTTTCATTATGAAACTGTGAAACTGAAAGTACGGAATATAAAATATAAAGCTTAAAAAGTTAAAAATATTAAACTATAAAAAAAATACGGAACAAAACTGATAAAATTTGTTCCTTCAGATTTATCAAATGCATTGTCCTATATTAGAAATCATAATATGTGACATATGATATCCTTAATCATTTTACGTACTTGGGTATTAACTTGACATGTCTTCATTCGTAATATATTCATTGAGGGATAAAATGACAAGATTGACTATTACTAACATACAATCCAACAAATTGTTTTATAACATTCATAAGATAACTGTTACACCCCGTGCCCGATTTGACCAAAATTTAAAACTTTTACCTGGAAATGCTTTGACCCGCTACTGACCTCCTGTCACTCTTTTATAAACTGGCTGAAATTTATTACAAAATAGACATTGAGACTATTTTTAGAATAAACTAGACTCAATTACATTCGAAACGACGGGTGGCACGACCTTTAATGACTTATAGTTTAAAAGATATGATTTATCTAACATGACCCATTTTCAGCACTACCTGTTGTCCCAAACACCCCTTTTTCTGCATAACCCTTTTTGTGCATTTTTGACCCATTTTCCGGAAAACAACTTTTATAACATGACATAACACCAAAACTTCCAGAAATCGTATTTACATCATAATACACCATTTTGATAATTGTACTTGATCTCAATGACCCATAAATATATACTTTTACAAACTTATATTTTGACCCGTTTGCATACACAATTAACCCTGACACCTTTAACCATAAAATAAACACTTGAACCTGAACCAAACACTCATTTTACATTAAAGACCATGACGACTTTGATCCATGACCGTTGACCCGTTCACATCCCAAAATGGGTACAAACATACATTGATCCAAACACCCCTTTAACCTTGACCATAAACTTTTAACCATACTTTGATGTACCAATTGACTACCAATTCACTATAACAACCTTGACATACATTTTGAAACTTGACTACACCTTACAAACCATTGAAAGACTAACATGGCCACAGCGTTGAATTGAGCTCGGTATTATATTCTAAGCTCCTAAACACCTACTACCTTCTAACCTTCCGCGTACCCAATCCTTAATCACCAAACCATAGCGACATCTCATGAACACCTACAAAACATTGGTAACTAGAACAGTAAGCGATTACGCTTAGTAAGTAAAATGATCATAACATACCATTACACTTCAAACAACATATAAACATCATGTATATCCAAACACATACTTTACAGCTTATCGCTTTAAGTATTACTTTAACACATAACATCACTTACTCTATAACACCATAACATCACTTAGATCACATTCATCACAAAACTTAAGCATACGTCAAGTCTCCTATCACTTAGCACATAACATACATAACAAATACATGTTAGAATCCATATAACAACATGATATCATCATTTTACTTACCTTAGATTCAAGTTAAGCATATCAAGGAATCATCATCAACCTTATCACCATCAACATCAACATCATCATCCTATGTCAAGATCATAATACACATAAATACTTAACACATAATCAAATAACCATTACAATGGTTTATACAACCACTATCTTACCTCTAAACATCACTAATCATCACATAATCATAGATTGATTACATGATGATTCATCCCATTAAAATACTAACTTAAATTCAATAAATTTCATTCCATAATTACTGTAACTTTTATAATAAGAAGAAAACCATCTTTTGCTCAATCCTTAAATTAGGGTTCATGAACCCTAACTTCTTAATTCTTCAATTAAATCATTAATTGACATACTTACTTCCATATGATCATTGCTAGGGCTTTGTCTCTTGAATTGGAACCCTAATTCTTCTTAATCTTGATCATCATAATCTTGTTCTTTTATGTTCTTTTCTTTGTTCGTCACTCTCCTAACACACACACACAAACATACATGAATTTTCTGAAAACTTATGGAAAAGCCTGGAGATATCATCTCTTATTTGGTACATTTTAGTCACTTGGCAAGAATGGCCCCTAAAGTACTATAAGAATTTGGTCATGGTACTAGAACAAGTTGGTTCTAGTGCCAGTTTGAGATTTTGGCGAGAATAGCCCCTCTAGTCCTATAACAATTCAGTGTTGGTACTAGAACAAGTTTGTTCTAGTACAGTTTCAAGAACTGGCAAGATTAATCCCTGCAGGCTAGAACAAGGTGGTTCTAGTATTATTTTGGGATTCTGTCAACTTAGGTCCCTCAAGTCCATTTTCTTTCTACTTTAGCCACATTAACTTTATAACTCATTTAACACTTGACAATTTTAATCCCTTAAGTCTAAATCTCTTATATTTAAGACACATCAATCTTTCTATAATCATATTACATCTTCTTTGACTATTAGATTGACTATCGTGTTTGACGAGCTAATCACATAACACTTTTAACTTAACATCCATTGACTAACCAATCATATCGAGTCTCCCGACTCATAAAAGTCTTAGTTTCATCTAAAGTCGTACTCATTTGAAAACGGGTTTCGGGTGTAACAATAACTAGACAAACTTCGTTGGTATACGACTATATGATTTTACATACTTTCTAACTAAGAAAAACAGAAGCAAACATCCAAATATAAATTAGGAATACTAAACAAAGTAATGCAAAAGTTGTTAGGTGAAAATAATGTGAAATTACTAGCTAACCGACGAGCGTAGGTTTTGTGACACCGATGGCACCATCTCGTCGGTGGTGCTTCGGTTTGGCGACCAGGAAGTGGATGAGAGAGTGAGGCCCCTTTGAGTGTTTTGTGTATGAGTGTTTTGTAATATAAGCGATTCCAAAAGAGACACGCTACCGTTGACAAGAGTGTGTTAGTTTAGGAAGTGATGATGTGATGCTGAGAAGACATAACTGACAAAAAATAAAAATAAATAAATAAATAAAAAAATAAAAAACGTGTCACTGTTGACAGTGGTTTGAGATTAAATATAATTCAATGATTCCCAAATCAAATACATTTTGTCGACTGAAATAACGATAATGGTTTGAAGTTTGACCAAATTTTTTTAGCTATCTTTTAAAGTACATAGTTTTTTTTTTCGTATACCTTTTGGATACAGGTGAACCTCCGTGTTCATTGCGGGATTAATTTTCTCTTCAGGGTTCGAACCCAAAACCTGTAAGCACTTTCGTCTTAAGAAACTAAGCCCTTACTACTGGATCATCCTCATTGATTTTAAAGTACATAGTTTTGACCTTCATTAATATGCATTACGTATTCAAATTCGATATTTTTCTTGTTCAAAGCTTGGAAACTTTTCACATGGTCTTGTAGAATTATGGCAAAGAATTGGAATTAAATATTTTTTGATGACGTAAAATTTGTTTACTCTAAGACTATTTTGTACACGTGCAACTAGCAAGTCACCATGGATTACCTAAAGATATGCGGTTGTCACATGTTACTTATAATTTCGACCTTGAGTCCCACATAACCCAACAATCTTGCCTTTGCATTTTTTCTAGGTGGTAAACAAATAATGTAAAGAAATGAGAATTCTTTAATTGATAATCATGTGTTGTAGCATCGGGTTGTAAGACATGATAAAATTTTATAAAAAAGTAGAAACTTCAAGTGTTTTATCTGCTAAACTCATAAAAACTTTAAATGGTTCAAAGTTACACAAGTTTTCATAAAGCTAAAGAAGTATACAAATTTTCAAATGTTGTATCAGGAACTGCCATATTGGAAACATAATATTATTTTTAACACATATGATCCATACACATTATGATATATTAACTACAAAAGAGTTAGGTGCTATTTGAATTCGACTTAATTAACTTAATATGAAAAAAAAAAAAAAAAACTGAATTAATTAAGTCATATAAAAACTGTTTGTTTGTAACTTAATAGAGAAAGATAACTGAAAATATTAAGCAATAAAACTGAAGGTGTCTGCATTAAGTTACCTTTTAATCAAACGTGACTTAATAAAAAAATTTAACAAACAAGCCCTTACTTCTTTAGTCTATGGGCCTGTTTGGTAAGGGCTTTTTGGAGGAGCTGTTAGCTTTTAGTTACAAAAATAATATCTTCTAAAATAATAGCTCCGTTTGGATATATTAACTTCAAGCTTTTATTTCAAACAAATAGCTCCTAGATGAAAAGCTGATCCATGAAGTTTTTTAAACATATTTGAGCTGTTAAAACTTTATATTACTGATATACCCTCCAAACATTTATTTATAATTATAGATATGCCATTTTATGTCATTTTACATCTTATAATTATATTTAACAGTTAACTTACCAAATACTTTTATTGAAAAAATGATACAGCTTGTAGCTCATGTTAAAAGCTTTGCAGTTTACAGCTTACAGCATATGACTTACAGCTAATTTTGCCACACATACCCGGCGGTCTTTGTGAAGTGTCATAGATGAAAAGACGGTGGTTGCCGAATGAGTTATCTATTAATCCGTTATGGTCTTTAGTTTCAATTTATTTGTGTATGTGTTTGAGGATAAAATGGGTGTGTTTATGTTTTTAAGATGACTTTGTGTATAAAAGTAATTATTATTATTATTATTATTATTATTATTAAAAAAGAAAAGAAAAAAGAAAAGTGATTGGCAATTGTTAGAGATAAGGATGATTGTGTGTAAATCATGGACACATGTAGGGTTGAGCATTATAGAACGCGGACAGCACTGACCAAGAAATCGGATCGAACCGGACCGACCAGACTGGACCAAATGTATTTCGTTCCGGTCTTCGGTTCACCCTTTTAACCATTTTTTGTTTTCGGTCGAGTTCGATCCGGTTCGGTCTTACGCACAACTGAACATTGTGCTTTGTTAGAACGGACCGACTGACGAACCGGACGGACCAGATCGACCCAGACATGGACCGAGCATTTCGGTCTGGTGTTTGGGCCAAATCGATTTTCGGTCCGGTCCGATTTTCGGACCGTACTTACACATGTTTTCCTATTTGCTGCTACTATTTTATTTTACATTAAAATTATTTTCAAGACTTAAATTTGATGAGTAGTTACTTAACATATATCCATTTTATTAAGAAAAGTTTTAGAGAAAAGTCCAAAATACATCCCTATGGTTTGGCCTTTGCTTGCTTTACATTCTTTTTCTTTTTTTGGCACAAAAAATCATCCCTGTGGTAGTAAAGTTGGCACAAAACCACCACCTCCACCCACCACCGCTACCAACACCCACGATCACCCGTCGCCGCCACCACCACCACCACCATACACTGAACGAATATTATAAGTGGTGGTGGTGGTGGCGGCGGCGGCAGTGGTGGTGGCGATGGGTGGTGGCGGCAGCGGTGGTGGTGGAGGCGGTGGTTGGTGGTGATGGGTGGAGGTGGTGGGTGGTGGTGGTGAAGGTGCAATTTCAGGTTAAAATCTCGCGTGTCTTGATGTAAAGCATTATTCCAGACAACTTTTGTGTTTCACACTTTTGATGATTCGGACCAGAAACGGGTCAAAATCGTGAATTTAAATCGATTTAGAAACCATTTTATCAAATGTCAAGTTTTCATACGTTTTTTATATATAAAAATGGATGAAACCGGATAAAATATAAGAAAAACGGATAAAAACATAAAATAATAAATGAAAACGAGTAAAAATGTATGAGCACGATTAAAAACGTGAGAAAAACGAAAGAAACGGATAAAAACATGAGAAAAATGGATGAAAACGTATAAAGACGGACGAAAACTGATAAAAACATGAGAAAACTGGACGAAAACGGATAAAAACAGACGAAAACGTAAGAGGACTAACGATGCAAATATTTTAACTCAATGAGGACTAACGATGCAAATATTTTAACTCAATAAGGACTAACGATGCAAATATTTTAACTCTATAGTTAATGAGGACTAACAATGCAAATATTTTAACTCAATGAGGACTAACGATGCAAATATTTTAACTCTTGTTACGAGATAACGGAAAATAATTTGCATCGTTAGTCCTCATTAACTGATATTACTAACGGAGGGATGGTTTTGTGCCAACTTTACTACCACAGGAATGATTTTTGT
The DNA here is from genome assembly GCA_030686995.1 of Artemisia argyi. Taxonomy (NCBI): domain Eukaryota; kingdom Viridiplantae; phylum Streptophyta; class Magnoliopsida; order Asterales; family Asteraceae; genus Artemisia; species Artemisia argyi. Next base: position 154,536,662 of record CM060694.1, read on the forward strand.
GCCAAAAAAAGAAAAAGGATGTAAAGCGAGCAAAGACCAAACCACATGGATGTATTTTGGACTTTTCTCAAAGTTTTAATATAAGATTTGGTAAATACGATTCCTAATCGAACAACAAATCATCACTTATCTTATGGACAGTGGGTTGTGCGTATGCACATGATTGAACGTACCTAGTTTAGTTATAACGAGGTTTTGAACCCGCGCGTTGCCGCGAGATGTTTGTATACATAGTTATACTGGCACTTGTTGCCGAGGGTGCATTGTGTCATGTTAATGCCAGCGACATCTATTCTTTTGACTATATAATATAGATATTTATATATACCAATATACCATACAGCAAAGTCTATGTGTAGCATATTTTCGTGTTTTTCCAAGTACTAAAACTGAATTATGTGTCTACATAGTTTTGAAATGTGTGTTTTGGTTCATACATTTGGAGGAGAAACCATGAGAACGTACATGCTTCAGTTAGTCCAATATATTAAAAAAAAAGTTTGGAAACAAATATTTCTATTAGAGTAAATTGAACAAAGTTATCCCCTTGCCTAACTTCCAATGATTCACGTAGATTATGCTCATCTTTCTCCAAGTCTTCTTTAGAAACCTCCTTATCTTTGGCCTCTCCCAAAATCATGGACTCTAGTATATCTTCAACTTGTTCTACCTGCTCCATTAACAACTGCTCCATTAACAACTGCTTAATATTGACTTTTAATTGTATAACATTTCATTTTCAACATTAACAACAGCAATGTTCATCTGCTTACCTGCTTACAGGTAAATAACAAATTCTAAACAAACTCCAGATAGGTGGTAACTTAATGGTGAATAGTATGTAGTAAAAGTTGCTACCAGGTTGAGAGCGGCGTTCTCTTACGGCATTGGTGACATCCTATATAACACCTTTTCTTTATGACTTAAAAAAGTTATACTACATACATAATAATAATAGTTAAGCGAAAGAGATAATTAAAAACCTATTTCTTTCCAAACGATCTGACATGTTACATTTTTTTCTGTAACGGGTAGAAAACGGCCAAGAGTGGTAAAAAATTTGTTGAGCCATATAAATTTTTAGCCTAATCAATGCATAAAGTTTGTTAGTTTAAGGGCGCAAAACTTAATTGTAGTTTTATCTCAACTAATGGAATTAGTAAACATATAATAACAGGAAAACTGAACATGATTAGATTATAATTTCATCCACAAAGGCAAAAAACGCAATAAGAAAAAGGTAACAACTCTTGAGTATATTAAAAATGCTTTGGTGGTGCAAGTTGATTTCAATGCTATAAACATACCAGGTATGCTAGAAATCTCAGTTATATATAAGCACATATTCAACACAGACAAATATCAATATGGTTATCGAATGAACTCAAGTTTAAATATTTCAGTGAACAAACTAATCATATCCACAAACGGTTAGAATTACACATAACCTTGAAGGGAATATTGCGTATTTCATCCTCACTACTTGTTATTAGATGGACTCTCATATGACCCCCTAAAGCTTCTTCTGATCTCAATTTCCTGAATCAAATTAATCAATAATGATTCTGCTAGTTTGCCATCCCATTGGAATGGACCTTCTTATGACTTCCTACAGCTTTTCCTGATCCAAATTCCCTAAAGAAAATCAAGCATTTATAATCTGCACTAATTTTTTTCACAAAACAATCAGCTCTCTTGTGGTGCTCTAAATCTTCGCCTGACTCAAATTCCTTAAAGCAAACCAAAGACTAACCATAATGGGCTCTAATATGTCCCCTAAAGCATTTCCTGGCCCCAAGTCCTTAAATCAAACCGCGTAGTTAAAAGTCTTTCATTTACTTATATCCCTCGACTTGTTGTTCCCTAAATCCATACTACTTTGACCCGACTCTAATAGCAGAAGTTCATCTAATTCAAGGGCTATTACACAATATAGGATAGCATATTATTATCATCTACCAATCACAGCTACCCACTTCTTTGTTCTTTATTATTTGCAACGATAGTTATCGAATTTATATGTAGAAAAATCAAACATTTAACCCACTTGTCGTAACATATCAGAACACCCTTGAACGGACGCCCCAATCTGTCACGGCTGGTTTCGCCTCTTTCGCTGCCTATAACCGATTTCAGTTTCATTGCGTATATGCATTTCTGTAAAAAAACAGCAATAAAAACCGATAAAGCAAATTGAGATGCATATTAACAACGGTAGAAGAGTAACTTCCATGTAACATGGAATTCTAAAATTGGTGATTAAAAAAAAGATGTTAACAACCTGAATTGCTTTCAAAGTTGTGCCTGTTTCCACTGGCTTTAAACCTTGATTTTTATAAGTTTGGGGGGAACATGGTCCCGCTTCAGCGGGATGACTACCAACGTCCTCATCAATATGTGAAATAGCCGAGGGAACACGCGTCCGGTCATTACGTCGACCAACTCTAAGAGAAGTCTCCATTTCTGCTTGGATTGGGTGAGGCCATCATTTATGATAATGCATACTTGTATATACATGACAAAGGAAAAACAATTGGTTACAATACTATAAGAAGATCTTACATGTCTATACCACAGATGTGAAAATGTTTTGAGTCATACCGGTTGTTGTGGATCTCTGAACTTCTGTCACATTCATTGCGTTTTCCATAACGTTCTTTTCACTTCGCATGATTTATTCCCTGTACAGGAGGCATATTTGGTTCCAACACTTGCAGTCGCAACACGCACGGACGATATTATACCCTTTGAGTCTCTTGAGATACCTGCAATGAATGAAAATAAACAGTGTTTACTGTTCAGTCGGCATATATTCAAACCTATTTGCTTATATAAGTTTATATAAGCCACAAATTTCATAAATAGCTTGGAAAAATGGTTTTATGAAACAGAAGTTGAAACTACATAAGCTTGTAAGCCTTTAAAAAAAGGTTAAACCAACACCCCTTTAATATAACACCGACCAAAAAAACATACATGAAGAATCTCGGCAACCCATTAATAGGTTTGCCTACTTTTGGTTTTGTTTGAAAGGTTTTGCTTTGTGAGCAATACCCAATTTCTCTAGTTTCATTGTAGATTTCTCAATATCAGCTAGAATGACATATATGATCAAAGTATCCCCTGCTACCTCATTTTATTGTGTATGCCAGAATCGATCACCAAAAAAGCATAAGTTGAATGAATTTGCAATAAATAAATTTTAACAAAATCCAAAGAAACAAAAATACCCAATATAAAATGTGAAACTTTTATTGCATTAAAGAAGTAACTGAAGGCGATATTATACAAAAAAAAATACAAACCAAAACACGTATCAATCCAATAGAAGTGTATGAGATAAGATTGCTATTGCTCCCTAAATTAAAGCTCATAAGCCCACTAAATAAGGTAACACAAACACCCCTTAAGTAGTTTATATCAGTTGTTAACTATAAGCAGAAGTATAAGCAACCCTTACATACTCATAAACTTGATTAACAAAAATATATTAACACGGAGATCAAAATGTGATATCTATTTTTACATATTATTAAGGAAATCAAAATGAGAAACAAACTTACTGCTCATTGATGAGTGTGTAAATACTCATCATTTTTATCGTATCTGAACTGCCAAAACATCCAAAAACAATCAGAAACGCATCAAAATACAGAAATTATCTCAAAAGTGTGTTTTATATGTTTTAGATGCAAAATGTTTAAAAACAAATGAAAAACGAACAAAGTTTGCACAATTGGCAGTTTCAGTCCCTCAAATTTCAAAAATTGACAAAACTAGTCCCTAGAAGTTTAAAACGAAAGAAAAGTCAACCCAAGGCATGGAAAAGTCAAAAATTATGAAAAACGATCCTTGGGTAAAAAGTTTGAGAAAATTGCATGTTTGGTCCCTGTAGTTTGCAATTTGGCAAAAATGGTCCTTGCAGTTTGGAAAATTACACAAATGGTCCCTGGGGTTTTGAAAGATAAAAGTTATCAAAAATTGCCCTTGTACTATTCACATGTGTCAAAATAGTCCTTGTTGCAACTTTTTAACATTGGCAATTTTGATCCTCCAAGTTTCAGAGTTTTACAGTTTTGGTCCCTGGGATTAAAATATTGAAAAATCAAAATTGGACCTTGTATTAGTCAACCTTGGAAAGTTTCACCCTTTTGTAAACTTGGAAAGATGTACACAACCAGCCGCTCAAACTTCTGGAAATTACAAAATTGGTCCTTGTGTAAAATTTCAATTCAAACCAAACGGATCCTAATACTAATACCACTCTCCCTACAATCCAATCCAAAATAAAACCCATAACCTCCCAAGCCCACCTCAAACCCTAGCCTATCACCACAGCCCAATCCATCCCCACCTTTTAAAAATAAAAGAACCGGTCAAACATTGACACTGACCCCTTTGACCATCTCCCACCTCCAACACCCCGTGACCTCTGAAACTCTCATCATCACCACTCACTGCCACACTCAACCATCATACCCCTGCACCCCCTCTTGCATCTCCAAACAAGGGCAAAGCTCCAAAAATGTATCCCTGGCATCAATAATATGAAGAAGCAGACAAAACCAATTGGGCGCCAAAATTCAAACAACGGCTAGGATTGTTTCTTTTGATCCAATGGTCTAGATAGCAGCTGGGAAAGAGTCCAAGGCCCTCAAAACCCTAATTTGGAAGCTATAAAAGAGGAAGGAAAGAGTGGAGCAGTTGGGTTAGAACTTTTAGTTTAAAATTAACATATTTCTAGTATTGTAATTTCATGTTCAATCAAAAAAAAAAAAAAAAAAACTCAGTTGTAATGTGCTCCTTTCATTAATACAAGTTGTTATTTCAAGAATTCAAGCTTTGATTTTAATTTCAGTTCCCTAAAAAAATATAAAGAAAAAAAAGAAACAAATAAAACAACAAAAAAAAGAAGCAGAGAAGAAAAATTGGATGGCATTGGGTATATTAGAATTCCATGGGGAATAGTAGGTGGTTACTTTGATACTTGGTTCTTAATGGCTGAGCAGGATTGCTTATTGTAAGTGTTTAGTAAATTCTTGCTCTTACTATATCAATGCCTGTAGCTTAGTTACTATGCTTAATTTGTATTAATCTAATACTTGGCATGCTTATCTTTAGCCTTTATAATCTGTGGTGTACTGATGAGGTGAAAAATGAACCACTTTTAGGGGGTCATTTAAGCCCGGAATTGAATTTATTTGATCAAATATTGCCCTAAATCATTCCTTTTGTGATTTTAGGTACTTTGGGAGTGAAATCTGGAAAAGGAAGCAATTCGGACGTTTTTGGAGCATAAAAGTGAAGAAAACGCCAAAGTCTTAATTTTTCTTGCTGGGAACAGTAGGTGACGGCGTCAAGAGTAACACCCTGACGGCGTCAAGAGCAATTTTTCATGACGACCCAATACAGATTTGACGGCGTCACAAGAAAGGGCGTCAAGAGTAAAAATCATGACGACCTGGAAATGCATAATACATGACGGCGTCAGAAGTAGATCAAGGCAGTCCGAGAAGAGTTTTGGCGGCGAGGTGACGGCGTCACAAGTTTGGTCTTGACGCCGTCAGACCCCTTTTCCTATATATAGTTTTCTAATTTTCACATTAAAAAAGGAGGAAGTTTTGGAGAAACCCTAAGTACGAACTTGGTGCAAATTTTACAGGTTTTTCAAGGGTTCTAAGCCCTTGATACCTTTCATGTGTAATTGAGATAAGTGTTCTTTTAATTCAATCAATATGTCTATGTGTTGGTTGTCTATATCTTGTTCTTGTCTTAATTCCATCATGCTAGGCTAGATCTATCTTGTGTTTGCTTGGATCTAATAAAACCTAGATGTTAATTATGTGTTGATTACTTGTTTGTAATTGTCTTGGATGAATGAATTTATATGTTAGGCTTAAGAAAACTGACAGATCTCCAAATGGCAACATGCTTGAACGTCTTAGGAAACATGAACCTATTGCACTAAGGTCTTTATTCGTTGTATTTAATGTATGAGCCACTGTTTATAATCCCTATGGTTGTGCTAGGCATGGTATAGGAGGAGATAAGAGCTCATAGAATTGGGAAGTTATGTGCGATACCTCATGAATGGTATTAAGGAATACAATCCGTCATCCATGCAACTATAACAAGTAATTAACATGTAAAAGATGTCTAGGGAGTAGTGAAATCTAAGTAAACACATTTTCTCCACTCATTGCTCACAACATTAGTATAATTTAGTTTATTTTTATTTCTAGTATTTTATTTTGATTGCATCTTTAGTATTGGGTTAGTTGACTAGCAACTAATTCCGCCCAAATCCTTCAAACCCGAGATTTTTACTTGCTTTCTAAAAAATATAAAAATACAAAAAGAATCATCTCTCACCTTTAGAACTAGTATTTAGGTTTTCTAATCCTAGCGATACTATTCCTAGCTGAACGATCAATCCCCCGGTACTTGTCACTATACTATACTACAACGATCAGGTACACTGCCTGGTGGGGGTTGTAAGCTTCTCAAGATCCCTTGAGAGGTAAAGCCTGGTGCGATTCCTACGTATCAAGTTTTTGGCGCCGCAGCCTGGGGAATAGTTATTGTCTAGGTTAGAATCTCTTTTTATTAGGTCTACTTGCTAGATTCCGTTCTAGTAAGATTTTATTTTTATTTTTAGGTCTTCTTTAGTCTATCTTATTTCTTTGTGTTTTTGTTCGTAACTTTTCACCACCCGACATCATGGACAACGGGAACATCTTTGAACCCGTCATCCCACCACAACAAAACCCACCACTAGAACCTCTTAGGCCCCGAACCTTAGGAGAATATTCCCGACCTAGCCACCAAGGCTACCGAAACACCATTGAGCTCACCGGAGCCAATGTGACCCCCTTGCGATCCGACACCATCCGGTTGGTGCAAAGCGGACGTGCATTCCATGGACTTCGTTCCGAAGATCCAAACCAACATCTTAAGGACTTCCTCAAAATTGTAGATTCCATAGACCTAGATGTTGCAACTAGAGAGACAACCCGATTACGCCTATTCCAATTCTCTCTACGGGATCAAGCTAGTCAATGGCTTGAGCGTTTACCCGCGGGATCCATCACCACATGGGATGATCTCACCACTCGTTTCCTTGCTCAATTTTTCCCACTGGGGAGAACTACTAAGCTTAGAAATGACATCTTGATGTTCCAACAACGTCAAAATGAAACCTTTTATGAAGCATGGACTCGATATAAAGACCTGCTCCGAAAAGTCCCTCATCATGGCATTGAACCATGGCTACAAATTCAAATCTTTTACGATAAAGTTGACTATCAAACAAGGAGAGCCATTGATTACGCAGCCAAGGGCAGGCTAAATAGACTTAGCATTGATGAGTGCTGAAAAGTTTTTGAGGGGTTGGCACAATACGAAGAAGAAGGATGGGAGGACCCGATGTTTCCAAGCAAGGGAAAACTTGACTATGCACACGCCACCCAAGAACAATTATTAAGAAGCATCGAGAAGCAGGTAAAAGAATTAATGAGTATTGAAAAACCTGCTGATGAACCCATGTGGAATCCTAATTTACGTAGGAATGCGGTTATCGATCACGATTTTTGTGAACGTTCACGACAAGAGGAATTCGAAGGGATAATGGTAACCTTCATAGATAATCAGGAAAAACAAATCCAGCACCTAGAAGCACGCATGGAAAGCACTCACAAAGCTTTTATGAATTTAGCAGACCAATTCATATCGAGGGTCAAAGAAAAGATCAAAGAAAATTCCGTACCTAAAAAAATCGAAAAAGTCTTTGAGGTTTCAACCCCTTTGGCATTTGACCAAGAGGATAGCGAGAAATTTTCCCAAAGAGCTTCACCATTAACTACCCCCCATTCTCGTGAGCATCCCCAGGAAGAGAAGAATTCGCAATTCCATAACATTTTCGTTGGATGCTTGCGAACCACATTCCCAAACCTATCCAAGAGACGTTCTTTTGGTTTTAAACCCGGTGTAAAGAGGTTGGAGCTCAAAAACACCACTGATTTGAAACCCTCTAGGGAACAACGTATCTTTTCACACACCGGTGACCCGTGTGCAGGATACAACTTAGCCAAAACATCACCCAATCCCTTTTACAACCTCACCTCTTTCCGTGACAGTAATGAAACGTTCGATCCTGGTAGACCTCGTTAACGGAATAGCTAATCATGGTTTTACTAATGTTTAGCTATTCACACAAAGTGCAGGGACTAAACATGGAATTACTTCATTTTTCACCTCACACGGGCATCTGACGGCGTCAGACATAACTCTTGACACCGTCACCTCGCTAGATCAGCAATATTAACCCAAAACCAATCACTTTCAACCCATACCCCACAAATCTCACCCAAAGTGCTGCTACTACTCCAAATCTCCACCCTTCAATTCGATGTCTTCCGCAACCGATGTTCACTTGGTAAGTGATTTTTCTTCATTCTTTCTCGATCAATTGTCCTTAGGATCAATCAATTTGGAAAACCCCTTTCGCCCGAAACCCCATTCTTGACCCATCATTGACAAATCGTAATGCCATCCATTTGGTGATTTGTAAACATGGGGTTACCCATTGATTATGTTATCCCACTCGAATCATGCCTTAGTTTAGGGAAAGCCACTCATGCCACGGATTTTTTGACCCCCCACCCATGTTTTCTGATTAAAGGAGCGTTTGGGTAATGGGTTAAGAGTTTGAAACTTGATTTTTCCCTCGCATTTGCATGGTTCGGATTCTACTAAGTCTGACGGCGTCAGGACTACTTTTGACGGCGTCAGATGTATCTGACAGCAGAAAAATCATTAAAATTCTCGTTCTAATCGTTTCCGTTCACTCTACCTTTTTCCAGGAAAATGAGCAAGAGATCTCATCAACATCGGGGCAGTTCCTCTAGGTCCCAAAGAGTTAATTATGGAGAGTTGGTCCATGGTTGGAGCGAGTTTGACACTGTTGGTGCTACCCCTAAGTATGCGGAAATTTGTAACCACCATATTGATGCTAGGGCTATGGTTGATTGGGAGTTTCTTAGGGCCCAAGGATTGGAAGCTGCGTTTTTGGAGAGGATCCACACTGATGGGTTTGCGGGTCCTCAATGGGAGAGGTTATTTAGGATTAGGGAGACGGTGTATAGTGAGTTGGTGAGGGAGTTCTTTGCAACCTTCCGTTTTGATCAGGCTGAGGCTAGGACGGATGTGGGGGGCACCACTATCTATTTTAGGCTAGGAGGAGAAGTGCGGTCATGTTCAGTCACTGAGTTTGGTTGGAGGATTGGGTTGTATGCTAGGGATGAGGCGGTTGATGGAGGTTTTATGCAGAGGTTGTTGCTTGGGGAGACTCAGAGGAGTGAGATGAGGTGTATCACTTTTTGGCCGACCATTGGGGACGGGGTTTACACCTCGACTACTGGGGCAGCATCCATCAGGGACCCCATAGTTAGATTGGTCCACAGGTGCATCACATACAGCCTGTCAGGACGTCATGGCACCACTCACTGTGTCACTGCTTCAGATCTTTTCTACCTTTACACGATCTTTTCAGCGGATGTTTACTGCAACATCCCATTTTGGGTAGCTAGTTACTTGAGGACCAGTGTGGGTGAGAGGTATATCGATAAGGTGTATGGGGGGATGTTCGTGACCCGGTTGGCTCGTTCCTATGATCTTCTTACTCCTCAGATCCTAGGGTACTTGAGCGACTGTGGGGCTTGTAGGGTGGTGAGGGCTAAATCCCTCAGGCAGATGAGCATTGTGATGCTAGAGAGGAATGGGACCTATAACTGGTATGAGGCAGGGGGCCTGATGATGAGGAGGATGCTGATGATGAAGTAGGGCCCCAGCAGCATCAGTTCCAGGGTTATGAGGAGGGGACAACTGACTACTACCGACACATGAGTCGGGGAGACACGCAGGCACACCAGGGGGCCTGGATGGGTCAGGTGGACGCATGGCGGACCACCACTGACCAGCGCTTTGATTGGATGTATGATCATACCATCCGCCAGATGCAGCACCTCTCCACCCGTGATCAACTTGAGCCTCACCTGCAGATTGACCCATTCCCCGGCCGTGAGACTGACTACCCTCCCTACGGGTACACCGGACACCTCCCTCCTGGCTATGACTACCGTTTTGGTCCTCCTCCCCAGTGATCTTTCTTGATATCTGTTATTTGTGAACAATTTATTGATGGTCATGTAATTCAAAACAATTGATGCTGTAATAGTTTAGGATTCGGCCTCTGTTGGCCTTGAACAATTTTATTTTCATGTTTATTTTTACTTGAAATAATTGAATGTGCTTGTGTTGACGGTCTTCATGCTTCGTGTGATTTTATTTTTGTTTGTTTGTTATTTGCTTCCGTATGCATGCTTTATTTTTATTGTTGGTTGATCATGTTTCTAAATTAAATAGTGGAAATACTTTACTTTGTTGTTTTGGCCTAGTCTTAACTCCACCTAAAAGTATTTTTGCAAAAGATAAGTGTAAGGGGAAACCCCAAATATGTTTTTAAGAAACAAACCGATCAAGATTCTCCACAATAATAAATGAACATGTATATTAGTATTTGTTAGAGTCAAATGCTTGTATTGAGTCATAATGAAGTTTTGCAGGATTTTCCAGGAAGTAGGACCAAGTTTTTCCAGAAATTTTCCGGAAACTTAACATAAGAATTTCTGCAGGTCACTTCTGACGGCGTCAAGACTTAACTCTTGACGGCGTCACATGTAAAAATCTGGAAATTTTACCGGTTTTGTTTTTCTAACGGTGTCTTATGGTTTTTGTGAATTATTAAGTTTTATAATCTCCAGGAGATCTGCAAACTTCATTCCACAAGCATTATATCTTATCTTGTTTTCTAGGATTTAGTAACTTATATAGGATGCCGCCGATTTTACGCGAGGTTGTTTTGTCTACTTTTTCAGGATTTACAGGTTATGTATGACAAGAAGATGATTTATATTTTGGAAGGGAAGCTTTGATTGTTCATTTTCTTGGAGGAAGATTTAACCTGGCCACCTTATTATCCATACCGAGCGAATCAGGGGAGTATTTGATTTCATTCTCTTTACTTTTTCACTTTTACATTCTTTACTTGAACATTGGGGACAATGTTCATCTTAAGTGTAAGGGGAGGGTAAAAAGATGATACCTTACATATGCACTTTCGCTTGAGTTTGTTTTGTTTAATGGTAGATGTGTAATAAAACTATGAGAAATACTTGTTAGTGCGATTTTAGCGCCAAATTTAAAATTTTTTACAACATTTAGGAGTGAAACTTTAGCCATAGCAAGCGTCTCATGGATAGGAGATTGTATGACTAGCACATAACCGTATATTCAGAAAAAATTTCCACCCAAATATGTGAGGTTCGCCTTTAGATTTGATAGGAAAAGCATTTACTATTAGTGCTTATGAGTGTACCGGTAGCATTTAGATTCTAGAACTTGCGTTAGTGATGCGTCTCGAGACCGCTAGTGAGACTACATTCGTGTAGTAGGATTTACTACATGATAAGAGGCATTAGGATCACCCTTGTGTTAAACCCGTATCATAATTACTTGACCATTTAAGTCATATTACTTGGCTAGTTAAGTCAACTAATTTTTCTCACACCCTTAACGTTGTACTCATTTTTAGTACACGAAACCCCTAGTACACCCCTCTGAGCCTATCTTTTCGTTTCTAACTTTAAGCATTTTACTTAAAGGAAGAATTTGTTACACCCCACTTAAATGTACAACCAAATTGCCTTAGCCTTCCGTGTATGCGCTCATTTTTAGTGCATTATTGTTATTTGTTAAACCCTAAGTTAACTATCTAATTGATTACATGGTTGCTAAGTCGAGTCATATCCTTGTACATATTGTTTTGGGACGATTGGGACTCATGGGTAAGTACTTATTTTATGGAGTAATGGGGAAGAACATCATTTATTACCCCAATATGTACGTTAATCTTAAAAGTGCTCCAAGTGTTTTGATTTTCTTAATTCGAGTCATTAGATTAGTTAAATGTAAAGTATGTAAAGATTCAAGTGTAAGGGGAATATTCATTCCCTATAATGTATTATTTTGAATGGTAGGGTAACAGTGTATGCAAAAAAAAAAAAAAAAAAAAAAAAAAAAAAAAAATCGAAAAAATCAAGAAAAAGAAAAAAAATAGAAAAAGGAAAAAGAGAAAAAACATACGGACTACCATCCCGTTTCATTCTATGTTCATTTTATGTTTTTGTTATTTTTCATTTATTAGCTTAAGTCGAGTCTAGTCTTGGCTTAGCAACGCCATATTGTACATGTAATTAACCAAGATTGTTAACTCGCCACCAGTAAAACTTCCTTTATCCAACAAAACCGTGTATTTCATATCCCTACACCTAACGTTACAACCCTTTAAAAGACCTCTTTGATAGTTTATCCTAGGTGCTTACGCCATGTGGTGGAGGTTTGATCCTTTCCCAAGCCTATGGTAATCTATTTTGCTATGACAGGTAGTGAGAGATATCTTCCGTTTCCATATTGTAATCTATACTTTATTACACCCGAGAGATGTGAGTATCTAAACACTATTTGTGAGGTACTAGTGTATGACCTCCGTGCTTGTCTATTGGTCTTTAGTGGAACGATTATGTAAAACCCGAAAATCCGTTTCCTAAAAAGAATCCGTTATAAATTTAACTTTCGATATGAACATAACCTAAGATGGAATTTAGGTTATAATTTAAAACTTAAACTACGATATAAAATGACACAAGATTTTGTCATGAGAATTAATGTCACACATTGGATAGCTTATGCTAGGACATATTATTATTTTGTACATACACTCTAAAAACGAAATATGGTAACTTTTCTAAACCAAATAAATCACAAATCACATCCCGTAATTCTCGGTCTAATCTCTGTCCTAATCACCCTAAATTACGTCTAAATTAACCTCAAAACACACGACTTTCCTTATTTCTCACATGCATACACGCTTTTACTTTTAAGAAGATATGAAAATATTTGTCATTTCCCTATACATATAAACGCGTCTTTCCATCCCTTTTCACCAATCACGTTTTTTTTCCATTTTTGAAAGATAGATCTTATAATCGTCCTCAAAACCGAAGGAGGAACTAAAGAAAATCTCAAACACACTTACACGACGTGTTACAAAGGTGGTTTGGACGTGGAGTTGCTGGTTCGAGGAGGGTACATGCATGGGTTTTTTGTTTTTCTGTTCGATGGTTGGTTCGGTGGTGTTGGCTAATTTGGTACTCGACCATGGTCATTGTTCTCTTTTCTTTGACACGCTTCAAGGGTAAGTATTTCCAGCAACCTTGTTCGATTTGCTCATTTTTTGTTGTTCGATCATCGTGGTGTTTTCTTTCTTTGGCTATACACTTTCAACGACTAACAAGAACACATAAAATCATGGCTAACCACATTAAATAACGAATGGGAAGACTTATAAAACCTACATATAATCTGTTGTAGTCCGTTTTCTGTTTGTCATGGTTATTAAATTGTTTTGGTCTCAATATAAACGGCTCTAAATCATTTGAACTATCGAATTGCATGAAAGCTTAAAAGGGACCTAATCTAATCGACCCATTTACATTGGTTAAACTCGTGTATGTTTCGGTTCGAACCTGTCTTTCACTCGACATTAAAATCACTGTGTATGTTAAATATGGTGTAATATGGTAAAGTTGGTGTGTGCATGCATGGAAATTTAGAAAATGAATCGCATGCATGTCGACCTGTCCTTTATTTCACTTCTTGAAATTGTTATAATAATCTCACGTCCCCTAACCTGAAATAGAGCACAAGAAATAAAATATAGGACATATATGTTTACGTGAAAGAAGGTTGTATGCATGTTCTTGTGAATCAGTATATATATATATATATATATATATATATATATATATATATATATATATATATATATATATATATATATATATATATATATATATATATATATATATATCAACAAAATATATTACGAAAGGCATATATATATATATATATATATATATATATATATATATATATATAGTGTAAGGTTATTTTCAGAACCAATTAAATTGCGAGAACTGCGAGAACCAATCTTAACCGTAGGATGAGTTGATCAATGGTTAAAATTGCATGTGGCATAAATGTAATAAAATGAAACTTTAGATATTATGTTGTAGTGTCTGAAAGGGTAGGATAGGAATTTTCTTCATATTTTTTTCCTTTTAACCGTCCCTTTTAATCAGGCATTACTATGGGAAAAGTCAACTTCTTTTACCTATCTTCTCTCTCACATTCCACACACATTCAGATCCAAACCAACCCTTATTTTTGTATCTTGATTCCATCATCATACATAGCCGTCGTTCTCTTATTTTCCGGATAAAAGAAAAACATCATGCTAAACGCCACTTATAACGACACATCGAAACCACCCCACATTTTTCAATCGATTCTCAAAGGACGGGAAAGCTAATTTTATTATTGTATTTTTCGAATACATCGACAAAGATTTAGATAACAGGTTACGTTGTAAGTAATTTTCTATTTTATTTTTTATTTTTCAGGTGCTTTGATTTTCGTTTCCGTGATACAAAGACCAATTAAAAGATATGATGGAAACTTAAGATCTGGATTCAAAAGAGACGGATTTGTTGGATTTTTATTTGTTTAAACTAGAAAGGGTAAGGTTTCGAAACAAGGGTTTTAATAATAAATTAAAAGTGTATCCATCACCGTAATCATTTTTAACATTGGGATGTAAATGTTTGTTACTAGTACTCTGTAATTATTATTTATTTAATACTAGGCTTGCTTAAATTCTCATATCATAGTCATATAATCTGATTGCGAATAGCGTAATATTGGGTTTTTGGTGTCATACATAATTAATGCTATATCTAAAATTGTTTTTGATTATTTTATACGAAATACTATTTGACTTGGATTGGTTAGTTACTAATCCAACAACGTATATTATAGAATTTTATTTTATTTTTTTATTATTTTTTTAACAAAATAGAATAACTTTTAAATACATATATGTTTTATAGCTTATACAAAATTAATAAAAGGAGTGTGCACATGATGTTATTTAGAGTGCATACGTGTTTTTTTAGTTTTTGGTGAATTTGACGCCCCTTTTGCATATGTGTTTTTACGGTTTTTGAGTTTACATGGATTTGCAGGTTATCATTTGATGCACATGTATTGATGTGATGAATGATAATTGATTTGGCAGGTTACTTGATGTTGTGGATGTTGGCACATACTTATATAGTTAAGATGAGCGAGACGATAAAAACACATGTGCACAAGGATTAAAAACACATGTGTTCTTGAATCAAGCGAGGAATACATGTGCACGCCTAAAAGATGAACCAACTATTAAAGACATTGGATAATGCATATGTGCAGGCTTCATATATTTGTTACAAAACATATTTATGTATTTTTTTAATAAAGTTTTGTTGTTTGTATGAAATTGATAAATCTATTGATAAACTTTTGTTGTTTGTATATATATTTATGTAATATTTTTTAAAGATACATGTGCAAATACAAAACACTTATGCATAAACGAAAAATACAATTGTCACATAATGCAAAACACATGTGCACATAATGTTTTTTTAATAGGTATAATGAAATGAAAAAAAAAAAAAAAAAAAAAAAAAAAAAAAAAAAAAAAAAAAAAAGTTCCTAGACTTTAGTGAACTAAAAAAAAACGTTTTTTGTAAAAAAAAAATCAAAAAATAAAATAAAAAAGTATTTTTACCATTATACCCTTTTGAATTATATAATAAAATTTAATATTTAAAAAAATCTGATTGGTTGACATTGGTTCTCGCAGTTCTCGCAATTTATTTGGTTCTGAAAATAACCTCACCCTATATATATATATATATATATATATATATATATATATATATATATATATATATATATATATATATATATATATATCAGTAAGCATTACTAATATGATATGTAGAGATAGAAAGGTTGACATGCATATTATGCACTGAATCTGGATAAGTATTTACATTTGAGTGTTGGACGTTAAAAGATGTACATGCATGCGATACGGAAAATTGTTGTTATAAAAAAGGGTGTGTCGGATATAAATACAGGTCATGCATGTGATAATAATATTTTGGTCGCCGCGGTCCAAAATTTAATGTCAATGATACATTAATAAATTATAAACGACGGGGTCTAAAATAATCATTTTGATATAAAATTTTAGTATAAACTTTAGAATAATTTTATTTGACATTTTAATATTTAATTTTTGATTTTAACCCTAAACTTTACTAAATTGTCGTAATTGACCCTAACTTATTATATTGGTCATTTAAACCCTTAAAAGATTAATTAATTGTTATTTATAACCTTAAAGTATGAAATTATTATTTCGGAAAATTTACTAAATATGAAAACTTACCAATTATGGAAATTTACTAAAAATGGAAAGATAACTAAAAGAGGTAACTTACGTGATTTGGACTCTTCTTAATTCGAATCCACTTTCTTCTAGGTTGGTGAAGGGGGAATGATCGTTCTCTTTTCGTTTGGTCTCGGTTTGTTTTGACTCGGCAAAGGTATAGATATTCCGTACTCTTTCAGTAAGAGTGCACACTTTCTCTCTCTTAACTTTGTCTTTGATTTGTTATCGAATTATGATTTCCGTTTGATCTTGGTTACGATCCTTCGTACTTGGCTCTATGATTGATGTGTTTCACCGGTAATTGTGATCCTATTGTTATTCGTTTGAACTCTTTTGATCCGTTCGATAACCTTTTGTGACATTAACCTTTGAACCTTTGTGAGACCTTGGATATTCTTTGGGATAATATAACGGGAGGTGAAAATTCTTTTCTTAATCATGACATGGAAACATTTAAAGGAGAAACTATTTTATAACGGTACTTTTAATATGATTTAAGACCACTTATCTATGAGAGTATATAAAGACCACTTTTGAAGAATATCTTATGAAAACCTCTATTAAAGATCACTTTTATAAATGTCATCTTTTGGAAGATCTTTCTAAATGAACCTTGTTATAAACTTTTTAAATGGGATTGTACTACGAACCTTTTTAAACAAGTGATGGGAACCTGCTAAATTGAACTTTTGTTTTAAACTCTCATTATGACCCTTTGATTTATGAACTATGGGACTTTGGAACTTGGAATAGTGAACCTGGTGGATGGGGAACTTTGGCTTTGACCTCTCCATTTTGACCCATTGATATTACATCTTTGATTGATCCTTTGACATATACCTTTGATACTGAATCTTTGATACTGAACCTTTGATATTGAACCTTTGATACTGAACCTTTGATATTGAACCTTTGACATTGAACCTTTGAATTTGACTTGGCACTTATACTTGATACTGAACCTTGACTACATGACCCTTCAGTATTTACCCAGGTATTACTTGTTGTGGAGTAGCTACAACCATAGCATTGATGCACCAATGTTATGTACTCTAGTGTGGTTGGAGAGATGTACCACACCGTCCCTGATTATTGTTATCGACTACAGCTATGATTATTATTGGCCTGCAGGGGCGTATGGATGCATCCTAGATTTGATTGATTGATTGATTGATTGATTGTGATTACTACATTGACTACATTGATTATTGCTACATTGATTGGTGACTGGGTGTGCGTGCATTGCAACCCCTCACATATTAGGAGCTAGCTACTCCATATTGGGCTACTATTGTATTGTATTGGTTGATTGATTGGGCCTGGGGAAATACTGAATTCCACATACATTACATCTTACATCTTACACTTAACCTTTGACAACCTTTGACTATCCATTGACACCATATGTAAACTATCTTCGTATTCCTTTGTTTATCATATCTCTTTTGTATTGTATTATTATTCGTTTGATATCTGTTCACTGAGCTTTGTAAGCTCAGCCGCATTTCTTTTCCTGCGGCAGGTTTAGTAGGAAGCTAAGTTATGGATGAAGGTTTTGCTTTTGGGCTTAGAAGACTTCACCCTATTAGATACTTGCTGGACTTAGAGATGATTAGAAGCATCTATATTGGGCTTAGATTATTGTTTCCCTTTTGTACCTTGTATTTTGATTAGTTTTCTTTTGTTATCTTGTAAGTTTTGAATTAGTATTGTATCTCCGTTTCACTTGTATTCTGAATTGACTCCATAATGTTGCACTTTAGCCCTTCTCGGGTTGGGGTGTTACAATTATGGTATCAGAGCTAGGTTTGGATCGGCGGATTCAACACCCGTAGCGCTTAGGCTATGATCTGTGAGTTTTGGACCATTAGGCTTCCACTATAGGAACATAGGAAACCACTTTGAGAATTTGCTTTAAGATTCCCCTGTATGAACTTAAGTTTTGACTGGTAAGGAATGGGTAGACTTTAAGAGATTTCTTATGTATCTTTACTGCCGCACACTCTGATTCGTGCCTTACGTTTAGCTATGCCTTATTGGAATCATCCTTTTGGAGTTAGAGATTTTGCACCACCTAAGTTTACCACTAGTAAGTTGGAAGGCATTTAAGATTGCATGGTAATGCATAACGCTATTTTGATTTTTCGATCCCTGAACTATATGTTAATCCTTTTGACATCTCTTCGGGCATTCTGAGAAATCTACATGGCGATGACGTGTTTGAAGAACTCTCTGTTCGTATCTTACTTTTGGTAAATCCCCTGTAAGCTTTCTGAAGTTATTTGATTTTGTTTTACTCATCTTTTCCATCTCTGAGAAGTCTGGTGGTGTTTAACCACGAGTATGAGAATATCTCTTTCCCTTTGGAATGATAAAATCCGCTATTAATCTGCTTTTCTTTGGAAAATCAACTTCGATCTGATTTTGATATATGGTTGGTTGTTTAAGCATTTGAGATGCTGACAATTGTTCTACTATGTCTCACCTTTGATGTTTTGAACTATTTGAAAATCCTCTACCATGATTTCTTATCATTGAATTTTTGCTATCATTATTTTCTCTAGAGACTCGTACGTTACTTTCGCGGTTATGAAGTTCTCTTGCACCTATTTTGTCCACCAAGAGATGAACACTTTCATGCGAATTATGTTTTGGCACCCTGAAATTTCGGATATGACTCTTGTTGAACCACCAAGTTTTTTTTTCCCATTGGAGGATGGAACTGGATAGAACCTGAAGATGACAGACAATGGTAATTACCCTGGAGAGTTGATGACATACCTCGCAACATGGAAAAGTGGACGAGCAGAATGCAGGAACCTAGTCAAGACGGCGAACCTCGAGCTGACAAAGAACATACAGTCTCACTTCCCTATCTATCTTGGTTGTACTAAGATGAATTGAGAGTAGAAGCAGACTAGATGATGAGGAGATTGAAGATTGTACCAGAGATTCACATTCCTCCATCACATTCCAAGAAGAACTGCAGAAGGCTTGAGGAACCAAACTCAAGTTAATGATTCCGTCTCACTCTCAGACTAGAAGACGGACGAAGACTGACCACTCAGACATAACAAGATTCTAAAGAGAAAAATTCTTGAAACGAACCTTGTGACGAAGGAATTGATACCTTAGCAACTTGTTTCTTTCTGATGATGATTGGTTGATTTTGTTACGACTTTTCGGGCTTCATTTGTTTTGTCGACATCGTTTGTTATTGATCTTGAATAGGACCAACCCAGGAGTTAGTTGGACTGTTAGGTGGATTTGTAGAATTGTTTCACTGATTGAGACAAAGTATGACCATCATGAGGGCATATTTATATGATGCAAGTATTATGACGTCTGGCCAACGTGATAATACTTACATCATATAACGTGCACTTGTTGTGATCATAGGATGTCTCGAGAAGTGCCTTAGTGGAGACCTATATTTCTGTTTTCGTTTGCGACGATCTGTGAATAGTGAGACTTTAGGATTCTTTTGATCTGTACGTTTGATCTACCTTATCGCCGTACATTTTGGTATGTTTGGTTACGCGTCGCGCGATTGTTTGACTTCGATGTTTTGATAAATCCTAAGTTCCGTTGTAGAGCTTCCTGCCATTTGATGTTATCGAGCAACTTATCTTCTGCCTATATGGGTTTGATTTGTTACTATGAAGAGCTACACCTATGCCTTGCTATGTATACACTTCTCACATTCAATGGATCCGTTTCATGATAATCTTTTATGAGTTCTGAGAATCAAAATCTGTCGGTTTACGAAAAATACCTTTGGAAGGTTATTTTGAAGACGAAACTATTTGTGAATCTAAAGAGTTAGACTTATATATGTCACCTTCATCATACTATCATTCAATATATTCTCATCTGATTAGTTCAAACCCTTATCTGCGAATGGAGTACCCACCCCATCCTACATCTTCCTTTGTATGTCTTTTAAAGGGATACGTTTGTCATCTGTTACGTTCGGTATGTGATTCTTTTGATTTGAATTTTGTGTGATGTGCCTTCCCTGGGTGACCCAAAACCATCTTTGAATCATTAAGATCAAGTATTGGGAAACATGATCATTCTGTTGCAGACATTATTAAGTTCTGAATTTGTGCGAGTTAAACTACCCCTTTTTCTGTTCGTAGTTGGTGCACCTTCGTTTTGTCGAATAACCGCGATTAATGAAACCTTAGGATCATTCTACCTATACGTTTACTCTGTTTCGTTCGTTAGATATCTGGATAAGTTTGGATTCTCGAATTGCATTCTGTTGGCCTCTGTTAAAAATCATATGCTCCTGGTATAACTCTCTACTGTTTGATAATAGTTATTCGATTTGAAATTTTGTCCATATCACATATGATATTTTGAGAATATTCACCTACATCCGATATATGTTGCATTGGCTTTTGTGACAAAATTAAACCAAATTGACTCCTTCTGAGAAATCTGTACCCACCTTGTCTTGATTGAGTCATGAGAAAACTATGTTGTTGTGAAGATTTTTGGAAGAACCTTCCCGAGCGTGCGTATATTTGTGACAATATTTTATGATTTGCTACGACTAAGTATAACTTTAGTGACTTCAATTTCGCGGACGAAATTTTCTTTTTAGAGGGGAAGAATTGTAAAACCCGAAAATCCGTTTCCTAAAAAGAATCCGTTATAAATTTAACTTTCGATATGAACATAACCTAAGATGGAATTTAGGTTATAATTTAAAACTTAAACAACGATATAAAATGACACAAGATTTTGTCATGAGAATTAATGTCACACATTGGATAGCTTATGCTAGGACATATTATTATTTTGTACATACACTCTAAAAACGAAATATGGTAACTTTTCTAAACCAAATAAATCACAAATCACATCCCGTAATTCTCGATCTAATCTCTGTCCTAATCACCCTAAATTACGTCTAAATTAACCTCAAAACACACGACTTTCCTTATTTCTCACATACACGCTTTTACTTTTAAGAAGATATGAAAATATTTGTCATTTCCCTATACATATAAACACGTCTTTCCATCCCTTTTCACCAATCACGTTTTTTTTTTTCCATTTTTGAAAGATAGATCTTATAATCGTCCTCAAAACCGAAGGAGGAACTAAAGAAAATCTCAAACACACTTACACGACTTTCTCTAAAACAACACTAGAAAACCTAACACCAAAACACAAACAACGACGGCTGCTCTCTTCTTTCTTTCTGATCGAACCAAGATGGTGCCAAGGAGGTTTAAGCGCGGTGTCTTAGACGTGTTACAAAGGTGGTTTGGACGTGGAGTTGCTGGTTCGAGGAGGGTACATGCATGGGTTTTTTGTTTTTCTGTTCGATGGTTGGTTCGGTGGTGTTGGCTAATTTGGTACTCGACCATGGTCATTGTTCTCTTTTCTTTGACACGCTTCGAGGGTAAGTATTTCCAGCAACCTTGCTCGATTTGCTCATTTTTTGTTGTTCGATCATCGTGGTGTTTTCTTTCTTTGGCTATACACTTTCAACGACTAACAAGAACGCATAAAATCATGGCTAACCACATTAAATAACGAATGGGAAGACTTATAAAACCTACATATAATCTGTTGTAGTCCGTTTTCTGTTTGTCATGGTTATTAAATTGTTTTGGTCTCAATATAAACGGCTCTAAATTATTTGAACTATCGAATTGCATGAAAGCTTAAAAGGGACCTAATCTAATCGACCCATTTACATTGGTTAAACTCGTGTATGTTTCGGTTCGAACCTGTCTTTCACTCGACATTAAAATCACTGTGTATGTTAAATATGGTGTAATATGGTAAAGTTGGTGTGTGCATGCATGGAAATTTAGAAAATGAATCGCATGCATGTCGACCTGTCCTTTATTTCACTTCTTGAAATTGTTATAATAATCTCACGTCCCCTAACCTGAAATAGAGCACAAGAAATAAAATATGGGACATATATGTTTAGGTGAAAGAAGGTTGTATGCATGTTCTTGTGAATCAGTATATATATATATATATATATATATATATATATATATATATATATATATATATATATATCAACAAAATATATTACGAAAGGCATATATATATATATATATATATATATATATATATATATATATATATATATATATATATATATATATATATATATATATATATATATATCAGTAAGCATTACTAATATGATATGTAGAGATAGAAAGGTTGACATGCATATTATGCACTGAATCTGGATAAGTATTTACATTTGAGTGTTGGACGTTAAAAGATGTACATGCATGCGATACGGAAAATTGTTGTTATAAAAAAGGGTGTGTCGGGTATAAATACGGGTCATGCATGTGATAATAATATTTTGGTCGCCGCGGTCCAAAATTTAATGTCAATGATACATTAATAAATTATAAACGACGGGGTCTAAAATAATCATTTTGATATAAAATTTTAGTATAAACTTTAGAATAATTTTATTTGACATTTTAATATTTAATTTTTGATTTTAACCCTAAACTTTACTAAATTGTCGTAATTGACCCTAACTTATTATATTAGTCATTTAAACCCTTAAAAGATTAATTAATTGTTATTTATAACCTTAAAGTATGAAATTATTATTTCGGAAAATTTACTAAATATGAAAACTTACCAATTATGGAAATTTACTAAAAATGGAAAGATAACTAAAAGAGGTAACTTACGTGATTTGGACTCTTCTTAATTCGAATCCACTCTCTTCTAGGTTGGTGAAGGGGGAATGACCGTTCTCTTTTCGTTTGGTCTCGGTTTGTTTTGACTCGGCAAAGGTACATATATTCCGTACTCTTTTAGTAAGAGTGCACACTTTCTCTCTCTTAACTTTGTCTTTGATTTGTTATCGAATTATGATTTCCGTTTGATCTTGGTTACGATCCTTCGTACTTGGCTCTATGATTGATGTGTTTCACCGGTAATTGTGATCCTATTGTTATTCGTTTGAACTCTTTTGATCCGTTCGATAACCTTTTGTGACATTAACCTTTGAACCTTTGTGAGACCTTGGATATTCTTTGGGATAATATAACGGGAGGTGAAAATTCTTTTCTTAATCATGACATGGAAACATTTAAAGGAGAAACTATTTTATAACGGTACTTTTAATATGATTTAAGACCACTTATCTATGAGAGTATATAAAGACCACTTTTGAAGAATATCTTATGAAAACCTCTATTAAAGATCACTTTTATAAATGTCATCTTTTGGAAGATCTTTCTAAATGAACCTTGTTATAAACTTTTTAAATGAGATTGTACTACGAACCTTTTTAAACAAGTGATGGGAACCTGCTAAATTGAACTTTTGTTTTAAACTCTCATTATGACCCTTTGATTTATGAACTATGGGACTTTGGAACTTGGAATAGTGAACCTGGTGGATGGGGAACTTTGGCTTTGACCTCTCCATTTTGACCCATTGATTGATCCTTTGACATATACCTTTGATACTGAATCTTTGATACTGAACCTTTGATATTGAACCTTTGATACTGAACCTTTGATATTGAACCTTTGACATTGAACCTTTGAATTTGACTTGGCACTTATACTTGATACTGAACCTTGACTACATGACCCTTCAGTATTTACCCAGGTATTACTTGTTGTGGAGTAGTCACAACCATAGCATTGATGCACCAATGTTATGTACTCTAGTGTGGTTGGAGAGATGTACCACACCGTCCCTGATTATTGTTATCGACTACAGCTATGATTATTATTGGCCTGCAGGGGCGTATGGATGCATCCTAGATTTGATTGATTGATTGATTGATTGATTGTGATTACTACATTGACTACATTGATTATTGCTACATTGATTGGTGACTGGGTGTGCGTGCATTGCAACCCCTCACATATTGGGAGCTAGCTACTCCATATTGGGCTACTATTGTATTGTATTGGTTGATTGATTGGGCCTGGGGAAATACTGAATTCCACATACATTACATCTTACATCTTACACTTAACCTTTATACTTAACCTTTGACAACCTTTGACTATCCATTGACACCATATGTAAACTATCTTCGTATTCCTTTGTTTATCATATCTCTTTTGTATTGTATTATTATTCGTTTGATATCTGTTCACTGAGCTTTGTAAGCTCAGCCGCATTTCTTTTCCTGCGGCAGGTTTAGTAGGAAGCTGAGTTATGGATGAAGGTTTGCTTTTGGGCTTAGAAGACTTCACCCTATTAGATACTTGCTGGACTTAGAGATGATTAGAAGCATCTATATTGGGCTTAGATTATTGTTTCCCTTTTGTACCTTGTATTTTGATTAGTTTTCTTTTGTTATCTTGTAAGTTTTGAATTAGTATTGTATCTCCGTTTCACTTGTATTCTGAATTGACTCCATAATGTTGCACTTTAGCCCTTCTCGGGTTGGGGTGTTACAGATTATTTGTTGTAATTACTTTTATATTAGTGTTAAATGACCCCTAACTTTTATTTTGACTAGAATAAAAGCGCATTTGTTTGAGGACAAGCAAATCTCAAGTGTAAGGGTATATGATGAGGCGAAAAATGAACCACTTTTAGGGGGTCATTTAAGCCCGGAATTGAATTTATTTGATCAAATATTGCCCTAAATCGTTCATTTTGTGATTTTAGGTACTTTGGGAGTGAAATCTGGAAAAGGAAGCAATTCGGACGTTTTTGGAGCATAAAAGTGAAGAAAACGCCAAAGTCTTAATTTTCCTTGCTGTGAACAGTAGGTGACGGCGTCAAGAGTAACACCCTGACGGCGTCAAGAGCAATTTTTCATGACGACCCAGTACAGATTTGACGGCGTCACAAGAAAGGGCGTCAAGAGTAAAAATCATGACGGCTTGGAAATGCATAATACATGACGGCGTCAGAAGTAGATCAAGGCAGTCCGAGAAGAGTTTTGGCGGCGAGGTGACGGCGTCACAAGTTTGGGCTTGACGCCGTCAGACCCCTTTTCCTATATATAGTTTTCTAATTTTCACATTAAAAAAGGAGGAAGTTTTGGAGAAACCCTAAGTACGAACTTGGTGCGAATTTTACAGGTTTTTCAAGGGTTCTAAATACATAAATTATCTCAAAAGTGTGTTTTATATGTTTTAGATGCAAAATGTTTAAAAACAAATGAAAAACGAACAAAGTTTGCACAATTGGCAGTTTCAGTCCCTCAAATTTCAAAAATTGACAAAACTTGTCCCTGGAAGTTTAAAACGAAAGAAAAGTCAACCCAAGGCATGGAAAAGTCAAAAATTATGAAAAACGATCCTTGGGTAAAAAGTTTGAGAAAATTACATGTTTGGTCCATGTACTTTGCAATTTGGCAAAAATGGTCCCTGCAGTTTGGAAAATTACACAATTGGTCCCTGGGGTTTTGAAAGATAAAAGTTATCAAAAATTGCCCTTGTACTATTCACATGTGTCAAAAATAGTCCTTGTTGCAACTTTTTAACATTGGCAATTTTGATCCTCCAAGTTTCAGAGTTTTACAGTTTTGGTCCCTAGGATTAAAATATTGAAAAATCAAAATTGGACCTTGTATTATTCAACCTTGGAAAGTTTCACCCTTTTGTAAACTTGGAAAGATGTACACAACCAGCCCCTCAAACTTCTGGAAATTACAAAATTGGTCCTTGTGTAAAATTTCAATTCAAACCAAACGGATCCTAATACTAATACCACTCTCCCTACAATCCAATCCAAAATAAAACCCATAACCTCCCAAGCCCACCTCAAACCCTAGCCCATCACCACAGCCCAATCCATCCCCACCTTTTAAAAATAAAAGAACCGGTCAAACATTGACCCTGACCCCTTTGACCATCTCCCACCTCCAACACCCCGTGACCTCTGAAACTCTCATCATCACCACTCACTGCCACACTCAACCATCATACCCCTGCACCCCCTCTTGCATCTCCAAACAAGGGCAAAGCTCCAAAAATGTATCCCTGGCATCAATAATATGAAGAAGCAGACAAAACCAATTGGGCGCCAAAATTCAAACAACGGCTAGGATTGTTTCTTTTGATCCAATGGTCTAGATAGCAGCTGGGAAAGAGTCCAAGGCCCTCAAAACCCTAATTTGGAAGCTATAAAAGAGGAAGGAAAGAGTGGAGCAGTTGGGTTAGAACTTTTAGTTTAAAATTAATATATTTCTAGTATTGTAATTTCATGTTCAATCAAAAAAAATAAAAAAATAAAAAAATAAAATAATAAAAAAACTCAGTTGTAATGTGCTCCTTTCATTAATATAAGTTGTTATTTCAAGAATTCAAGCTTTGATTTTAATTTCAGTTCCCTAAAAAAATATAAAGAAAAAAAAGAAACAAATAAAACAACAAAAAAAAGAAGCAGAGAAGAAAAATTGGATGGCATTGGGTATATTAGAATTCCATGGGGAATAGTAGGTGGTTACTTTGATACTTGGTTCTTAATGGCTGAGCAGGATTGCTTATTGTAAGTGTTTAGTAAATTCTTGCTCTTACTATATCAATGCCTGTAGCTTAGTTACTATGCTTAATTTGTATTAATCTAATACTTGGCATGCTTATCTTTAGCCTTTATAATCTGTGGTGTACCTAGGAATTCAGTGGTGTTGTTTTGTTAGCTAAAATTTAGAAAAAAAGCAACCTGGGTAGCAATGGTTAGATGTTGGTAGCAGTTGTGTTTGTATGCTTAAGTAGACTCACCTCATGCATATGTAAACTTATGTGAGTGAATGTAGAAGCTGTGTAGTAGTTTGTTCATAACTAAATTTCTTGTTCATGTGAAACTAAGCAACTAATGCATAATCATGATTAAGAGATTAGCACTTAGTTGAATCTGTATCTTTGACTTCTAGTTGGTATAATTGGTCAAAGTTTGAACTGAGTTTGTGGATTTGTAGTTTGTAATTCATACTTGCTCAAGTTAAGCTCATAGGGTCTGCCTAAAGGGGTGTTTGGATTTAGTTAAGTAACTGAGCCCCTGAGCTTTGTAGCTGTCAATATTTGTTGAAACCTTTTCCTTAGTATCAAGATAGTTCAGATCAGCCTTAACATTGGAA
Source organism: Artemisia argyi (assembly GCA_030686995.1). Classification (NCBI taxonomy): domain Eukaryota; kingdom Viridiplantae; phylum Streptophyta; class Magnoliopsida; order Asterales; family Asteraceae; genus Artemisia; species Artemisia argyi. The sequence continues at coordinate 154,564,195 of CM060694.1, forward strand.
GTTTTTGAAGCAAAAGTCAAAAATCTCTCTTACATTTTGTGTCAGTTCACTGTTGGGGATTTGAAACCTCAAACCTTGAATTTCAATTCAAAGGTAGTTAAGTTTGAAAGATTTGGGTGCATATAGGTTCAGAACATCATCCACAATCAGTTTGAGCCAAGCAAATCTCAACTAAGTCAACTGTGGTTTATAATTAGAAAAGTCAAAACTTGTATACTGCTGAGTTGAGACAGATTTCAAAACAAGTTGTAGGATTTAATTGTGGAAGAAATGAAGTAATTTTTGTTGATTTGTACTACTTGTCAGCTTGATTATCATAAGCAAAAAGAAAATTGCAATTTGAAGTTTGTTTGGTCACTTAGAATTGACCCTTAAATTGCATGTTCTCACAAAGTTTGCCCTGCACCCAAGTTTTTGCTCCACTGACCCATTTTTAATTGACTACATCTTGCTCTTTTGTTGACCATTTTCCTTGGTTCTTGTTGTTATATATAGTTACTAGTACTGTCTTTTTGCATGTGCCTTTTGATTTCCCTTGAATGTTTAACTGTGTGTTTAGTTTGCCCCTCCAAACTTGCTCATTTTGGACCATAACTGCTGATGCATCAGTGTATGACTTGAGCTTGTGGATTTCATGATACTATTGATATTCTTGTCAATTTATTCGTGTTATCAGCTTAGTTATGTGTGTTGGTGATTATGTTTGAGAGCTTTACCTTTGCTTTAGCTTATGAGTTCAATAACCTAGCCTTTAGTTTTTTTTCCATAACTCACTTTGGCATTTAGGCCTCAACTGTTGGCTTTTAAGCCCTGCACAAGTTCATTTTAACTCTCAATGTTGTTCAATTAAGTTCAGTTGGTTTTTAATGAGTAATTTCCTAGCTTGTGAACCTGAGATCTTTGCTTGGTTACTCTTGAATTAGCATTTTGAACTCTTAGTCTCAACTGTTTGGTCTTCTCAATTCAGAAAATTGAGCCTACTTCACAAGCCCCCCATTTACTCAATATTGAACCCCAAGGCCTGATCCCTGGCTTTTTGGAAAGCCTTCCAGGTTGAATTTTAGGTTCCATCTTCATTTTGTACCTTGGTTCATTCCTGTGGACCCCACCAAGGGCTGCACATTGCCGTTTAGGCCTGTTTGAATCTGAGTGAGCTTGGGATTGCTTATTTGTTATTTCAAGCTTATTCTGTTTTCTTTTCTGGATGTTCAAGCTTATCCTCAGTGTATCTCACCTAATTATATCTTAATCATCCTCTGGTTCTGTCCTAGTAGCTTAAACTTAGCTTCTCATAAGCTTATTTGACCAAAAAGTCAACTGTTGAGCTTATTTAAGTGCATTGTGCTTATTTTTGAGTTCCACCAAAAGTGACTTCATAAAAGTTTCATTTTTTCAATAGTTTAATAGTTTTGTAAAAGAAAAATTGGAAAAAGACAAAAATACAGAAAGTGATAGCTTCTATTTAAACCATTTTGGCTTATTTTCTGCTTATTTATAAGCAATTTTCATTTTAAAATTTTTCTTAGGTTTCTTTTCAGTTAAAATAATTTTAGGAATTTTTCCAGATTTTTCCTTGTTCATTTGGTATTTTTTATAATTAATTTTAGTTTAAATTAATTAAATAATTAATTTTAATTAATATTAAATGATTAAAAAGTAGAAAAAATAGGTTTTCTGTTTTAAAAATAGTTTTATAATATTTTTGATTTTTCTAAATTTAATTTTCATTTTTCTGGGTAATTCTCATCATTAATTAATAATTGGTGTAATTTAGTTAATTAAAAAGTAATTAGAAATTAGTAATTAATTAATAGTAATTAATTAAATAGTGTAAAAATTATTTTTCTTTTTTTAAAAATTTTCTTAAGTCATTAGGTTGTAAAAATATAATTTTCACGTTCGTAGGACTTTATTTGCTCACGTTTCACTTTTTATTTTGCGCGTTCGCATTATTTTTAATTCAAACGCACGTTTTTAGGTTAACTTACGTTTCTAGGTTATCTGATTATCAGTAATTGTTCCAATAGTATTTCTAAGTCATTTTCAATCATAATCTTGTAGTATAATCACTCAAATCAAATTTCCGATCCTCCTGTTAAATCACCCGATCACTTTAAACGTTTTTGAATACGTTTGCCTACCTCGCTGGGACATAACGACCCGGGAATACACTGTACTCCTTGGTTAGTTGGTTTTAGACGTTTGAATAGGTTGACCTTTACCTGGGAAACTTAGTTGACCATTCAGGACCAATCACTCATTCATCTTGGTATCAAAGTTGACAGGCATGAAACAAAGATCATTCATATGTGGACATAACTGCAACAACAACAACAACAATATTAACCAACAGGAAAAAAAATATTGTAATGACGTTTAAAACGCCTTCTGGTCATAACCTTATCAACCCTAATTAAGACCACACAGGAACCACATATAACAAATATAATAAAAACCCCAAATTTAAAAAGATTAAAATTTAAAAAAGAAACCCTAATTCGATTCAACCGAAAGAAAATTAAATAGAATAACGAATTTACACGAAGCAAATTAAGAAGACACTACAAGAAAAGGGGGTTTTTAGGACGAAACCTTTTGGAACAGTCAAAAAATCGTGCCAAATATATGTATTTGGCACTTGTGGGGTAACCGTGACAAAAAAGTAGGTATTTGGGACGGCTATTACGAAACTGTTCCAAATACGTATGCATTTGGAACGTTTTCTAATAATGGTGCCAAATACATGTGTATTTGGGACGGTTTGAGTTACCAGTGCCAAATATTTATGTATTTGGAACGGTTGGTACCACCGGTGCCAAATGTATATATGTATTTGGAACGCTTTATGTTGTTGGTGCCAATTACTCATGTATCTTGAACGGTTGGTACGAACGGTGCCATATACTTATATGTATTTGGGACATTATCTAATGCTCGTGCCAAATACATATGTATTCAAAATTTTTCTCGTTTCATATATATTTCTAATATTAGAATATCATATTATGTAGGATTTATATAGAAAACGTGATCCGATGAGCTTTATTCGTTACCGTTAGTAATAAATTGTCTTATTGATTGATATTTAGTTCTAGTTATAACTTTGTCATTCTAAAGACAGTGGTTTACTAGGATGTTGGACGAATTAGTTTTTACTGTATGTATTCAAGGGACCATATATGCTGACTTTATTTTAAGGATGATTAATGAAAACTGAATTCAATTTATTTTTGGGTTCGATTGAATAATATTTGCATATATGAAATGGTTGGTTGATACGATGGTGTATTAAAACCTATTTGTAACAAAAAATGGTGCTAATACACGTTAGCAATCACTACTACACAAACAAGCTAATGAAAATTTGCAACCATTGGCAGAGCCAAGTAGAGACCAAAGGGGGTGGTGGCCCTTTTATATCATTAAATTTACACTAACAGGCTAATGAAAATTTACAACCATTAGCAGAGCCAAGTAGAGACCAAAGGGGGTGGTGGCCCATTTTCATATAATAATAAAAAATTATTACACCTTGGCCCTTTTACATCATTAGATTTACACTATTAGCCCTCGGCCCTTCTACAAAAAGTTGTCTAGCTCCGCCATTGCTTGCAACAATAATTTTTTGTTGGAAATTTACAACCTTTTTGCAACCAATTACGCAACGGTATACGAAGATGTTGTAAAATCTCAATTTTCCAAAATTTACGATGAAGATTAAAAAAAAGTGAAATTATTTAGAAATCTGCAACGAATTTGCAATTGGATGATAAAATTATATATATATAAAAATGTATATATCATTTTTGTTGCGAATTTTCAGCTTTTTGCAACGAATTACCTACTGATAGGAACGACATAAAAAACCCTTGCAAGTCGTTTATAAAAAAGATTTTCTTTTACTTTTACTTTTTATGTTGTTAATTTTTAAGTTTGCAACATATATTATAAGAATGGATAGTAAATTGAATAAATAAAAGTAAAACTTGTAAAACACAAGTATACATATTTTGACTTTTAGGGGCTTACGGGATAAGTCGGTTTATAAAATAAATCTTGTTTGTCGCACTGACTTTTGACTTATGGAGACTTATATAAGCCATAAGCCTCTATAAGTCCAAGCCTATTGAATGGCCTTATGAGGGTTATAACTAGTTAAATTACTTAAATACGCTTAAAAATATAATACATTATCACGCAAAGATCAAAAATATATCTGAACTTAATTTTATGTATTTTTATGTCATTTTACATTAATAAACTTCAACTCCAACTAATTCACCAACGCTTTATAAAAATTTAAACTCCATTTTTCGGCATATAACATAAGCCTTAGCTTCAGCTACCGCCCCAGTTCTAGCCCTTTCCACAAAACATACCCAAAATTCAAAAAAAAAAAAAAAAAAAAAAAAAAAACTTAACTTAATCCCAAAAATTTCTAATATCCCACTCATTTTTTTCCCCAAAGTCTACCGCCTATGTTTTCCCTCTTTTATCTATCACAATTGAAACCCTACACCATTAATATTCTTTTCCCAAATCTCACACACGGCTGCTTCTACCGCCGCCACCCAATGACAGCATGACTGCTTCTAACACCTCCGGTGTACCCCTACTATGCTACTGCTAAAAAACCGACACTACTGTCACCGATCTCCCTCAACCATGGCCGAGAGTCAAATGTAATTTTTGCGATTTCGAGTGGTATTCTTTACAGATCAGGTAGTTAATGAGTTTTATCTTGAATTTCATCAACAAAATAGATATAGAATGCGTACAGATATGGCCATGATTTATAGACTTAAGATGATTTTAATCATGGCTTGGTAATATATTTATTCTCATTGTATGCAATTCTACGACAACACATTAAATTGTGGTCAATTTAGTATTTAGTTATTATTATTTTTAATCTTGGTCTTTTCTATGAAAGAAGAATTTGGTTTTTTTAACCCAAACCTCATAGATTGAAGATTTGAAGGCTGGATAAGGAGTTTGTGAACCATATAGGCCGCTGACATTTATAGCATCTTGGAATATTTTCTAAGACAATGCTTTTATGGTACTTCTTTTGAACGCTTTAGTTCCACTTTTTAAAGTTGTGATGTACGTGGATGTGGATTAACTTGAACACATATCATCATTTTTTTATATAGTTAGTTTAGTCTTAGGTAAATGAAACACTTCGTCTTTACCTAACTCATTTACACTGTTGTTGTAGTCTAGGATATGATGCTACATAGGCGTTGATTTGATTTAATTTACATGTTGATTTTAAGATTATTTTGATATATATATATATATATATATATATATATATATATATATATATATATATATATATATATATATATATATATATATATATATATATATATATGCTGCTACTGATTGAAATAGTTTTATACTGTGTTGCTATTTAAATTACACTGTTAGATATCATAGCGTTATTAAGTGGCTTCATATTGTTACAAAATTGGTTTAGTATGCGCACGTCAGTCAATCTATATATATTTATTTATGTTGAATTCAAGCTTTAATTGAGGACTTGCTCATACTTTCACTTATAAAAGTCTAGATGGAATGATTGCACCTGGATGGAAGATGTTACTTGTGCTCGTAATCGTCTTGAAGTCCTAATTCCTAAACGAACTAGAAACAAGTTATCTAAATTCATAGTATAAGTACTTTCATTATTAGATATGTGTACGGTTTGTCTTTATGTTTAGACACTTGCTCTTTTTTAGCAATGAACTAAATGGATTCGATATTTAATATTTTCAGTTGACAAAGAATGAAAAGGATGGATGCGGTTTGAACCTCATAAGTGTTGGTCTCATTTTTATGGTAGAGATGGAGCAAGCTAGAGAAAATGAGCTTTTTGAAAAATGACTTATCAAAAGAGAGAAAGAAAGACAAATTTTGGAACAAAGAATTCTAAACATATTGAGGCAAGGAACGATGCGAAACTTGCTGGGATTTGGACACGGTTTACACATGAACCTCCCTATTGATGCCTCGTAAACTCTTAATTGTATTTTGTACACTATGTTATATAAACTTTATTAGAATTTGCACAATTGGTTGGAAATAGTATATTTTTAATGATGTATTCTCATATTTAGATGTTTGTATAATTATTAATTGGGTCGTTTTGTGTATTTAAAAAAATTTGGTTTTAGATTATTTTATATTACCACAAAGATTGATTACGTAAACCGTGCCAAATGATTTTTATAACGAATGCAGAAGCATACCAAATGTTTTTTTGGCTAGGCGGATAAAAATGTGCCAAATATGTTTGGCACAAAAACTGAAACCGTGCCAAATACGTTTGTCACGGCAGATGAAACCGTCCTAGTTAATTTTGGCACGGTAAATAAAAACTGTACCAAATAAACATTCAGCACGGGTGATGAATTGGTACCAAGTATGCATTTGGCACGAGATATAAAAGTGTGACAAATGCTCATTTTCGAACGAAAGATTGTCATCCATGCCAAATACCTCACTCATGGTACCCCAAAGTTAAACCGTCACATGGACCGTGCCAAATACTATTTAGCACAGTTTCAACCCGACCCAAATGTATTTGGCACCCTCATATTTAGGACGAAGCCAAAACCGTGCCAAAGCCGTGCCAAATAGCATTTGGCACGGCTTTTTGAGTATTTGACACGTTTTTCCACCCTCTCAAATACCCGTTTTTCTTGTAGTGAGATACCGTTGATGTTGATGCCGAATCCTCTGTGTGTGGATCTGATTTGTTATCTTTGTGTCGATCGGATTTATTATCCCAGCGTGTGTGGTTTTCGTGTTTTGGATAATCGGTGTGTGTGTGTGGATATGATTTCTTATCTTTCTGTGTGGGTAACAATAAGTGAACAGAGAGTTGAGAAAGTAGGCTGCCAATAATGGGCTACCAAAGAGTGTTCGTAAAAAGCGGCCCATAAAGGTATTGTAGAAAGAACAGTGCAGTGGAATACTGTTCACGGAAGCCACGAGAAATGTATAATAGTTATAACGAGTGTTGATACCCGCACGTTGCTGCGGAATTCTTTTTTTTTCCCTAAATGTAAACTTTTATTAAGGAAATTGCCACAAAGGCATAGTACATCAATACATACAAAACAAGACTAGAACAAAACTAGACTTAATAAACAAGCAACCAGGCATGGACAATACCCATGCTCAACAAATATCAGACTACATAATAAACAACTGACCTTGTAGCCAAGCAGCTCAACCCAGCATACTTCTGAATCCATGAAATGATACAGGGACCAACCTGCCACCTCAATCCATCACAATATACTGGACCAAACTGACAACTACAAGATAGTAAATACATAGCCCAATATTGAATGACAAACTCAAAAATACCAACCAAGTACATAAACACAGCAAGACCAACATAGCCACTATCTTCAAATGCCAATCTTCAACAGAACCTTATGATCCACAATCTTCAATACCAGAAGCCATGTCAAACACCAACCATCAGAAAATCAATAATCAAACCTTGACACAATCCATACCAAAGTAGATTTGCCTCCTTAAAACCCTCACCATAAGAAAAACCATAAAGGCCAAAACCTTATGGAAAGGGAAAGAGTACAACATCTACAAGCAGCCCATCACTCCAAATCACATTCCAAACCAGAATAAGAATTACGCGTATAACACCAACCACTAGAAGATCATCATTGGCACTTCTTAAGATAAAAGTAATCTCAAATCTTCAGCATAAATCACCAGACTTCAATATACAATCCATGAACAAATCACACATGAAAATCACCATCTGTTATAACTTTAAAAAAACAAAATTCATTAAATTAGTCATATCATCACAGTCAAAAATTGTATTGCATTTCCAGAATCCAGTACCCTCATGGAACCAGCAGAACCACAATCTGAAAGAAAAATCACTCTTCATTCAACAACTTATCATCCTCACATAACTCCTATATCATATCTCTATACATCTCAACCCTGCAAATAGGGAAATTCCAGACTTGTTCAGCTTTCATAACATCAGGAGTACACTTAAATGATAATCCTAAAAGCTTAAATCTAACTGAATCAAATACAAGTTTAAAAAGACAATCAGTAGACCTCTCCACAGCCTGCATTCTTCTAATATTCCTCTCTTGCCAAGTGTAATATACTGCAGCTCCAAATACAAGTCTTTGTATCACACTCCAAATCTTATTCTTAGCAGGAACATTAACCACCCCAGAAATAATGCTAGGCCAATCATTGCTGATATTGTCTAGATAAGCTAAAGGTTTTAACCTCTCCCACAGTCTCTTAGAGTAAGCACAGGCAAAAAACAGATGCTTATGTGATTCATCATCAACTTTACATAAATGACATAATTGGTTTTGAATACTGAACCATTTAGCAAGTCTATCTTTGGTTTTTAATCTTCCTTTAATAGCAACCCACAATATAAAACTGTGCCTAGGTATACATTGGTTATACCACACATGCTAATACCAAATAACCTTAGGACTATCTTCTTTTATAGCATTCCAAACTTCCTTAGTACTAAAATTTACCACTTTACCCTGCCTATTAACCCACACAGTCTTATCCACTTCATTATTTATAAGCCTAGGAACAGGTAAATTTACAATTATATCAAACCTATCAACCCAATCAGCAGGCCATAACCACCCATTATTCAGAATCATATCAGCAACACAAGATTGAGTATTTAATCCAGCTACCTCTAAAACTCTTTGGTTAATAACCTTAATTAAAGGACCCTCGGGACACCACTTATCAAACCAAATATTACATCTGTGCCGATTTCCAATCTTAACAACAATAAACTTCTCAATCTTATCTCTTAGGTGCATAATCTGTTTCCATCCCCAAGATGAACTTACATTGGCATCAATACTCCAAACACTTCTACCCTTTAAAATATGCAAGTTCACCCATTTCACCCAACTAGAATCTTTATTACTAGCAATATTCCACAAGTGTTTAGCCATCAAAGCTTCATTCCATAAATGCATAGTTTGAGACCCAGTCCACCTTGGCTCTTAGGTTTACATATATCCTTCCAAGACACACTTGCTAATCCTTTAATATTATTACCCCTGGCCCACAGAAACTTTTTACTTAACTTTTCAATTTTCTCACAGACAGATATTGGCAACATAAAAAGAGAAGCCCAATATACTTGTAATGAAGAAAAAATAGAAGCCACCAATTGCAATCTACCAGCAAAGGATAAGTTCTTGTTTTTCCAATCACTAAGTCTCCTTAACATAATCTCAATCAGCCATTACAGTCATTACTAGTCAGTCTTTTGGAAATCATAGGTACCCCTAAATACCTAAAAGGTAACGAACCTTCACTGAATGGCACAACCATCATAATCTTCATCTTAGTACTAGTAGATACATTACCTGCGACTTAACGTGAAGTTAGTTACCTATGACTGACTTTGCAATTGATGTATAACATGAAGGACCATTTATGTAAATTATGTGATGATTAAATTTGCAATGAACCGTTGAGATGAAGGACAAAGTGTGTAATTTTTTTTAAATGTTAAAGTAACGGTCGTTAGTTAACAGCCGTTAAATAACTAACGGCTGTTATTAATGTACAAATAGGACTGAATTTGCAATTGATGTATAACATTAAGGACCATTTATGTAAATTATGTGAGGAATAAATTTGCAATGAACCGCTGAGATGAAAGACAAAGTGCGTACAAATTTTTTTTTAAAATGTTAAAGATAACGGTCGTTAGTTAACAGCCGTTAAATAGCTAACGACCGTTAGTAATAAAAAAAAGTTACTGTAGCAACCACTGTAGCAGCTACAGTGCTGCTACAGTAAACGTTTCTGCCTTTTAGTATATATATATATATATATATATATATATATATATATATATATATATATATATATATATATATATATATAAAATATCACCTTTATTAGTTAGATGAATAAGATGATAAAAGAGTTCTAACATTAATTTTTTTTTGTTTGACTACATAACTAGGATTTACATGTGTATTTATGTGTTTATACTAGGGCTATGTTTGGCGCGGAGCTTTTTGAAACTTTTTGGGGCGATAAGCAGTGAGTAATGAATTTTTTGATTTTTAGTGTTCGTTTGACAAAAGAGCGGCGAACTTTGCTAATTTTTAGGAAAGCTCATTTTTCCAATGCTTCTTTAAGAAGCTATGAGCAGTGAGCTGTGACTACAGCTCACAGCTACTTTTGCCAAACATAGCCTATATGTATTGTTTAGCGGAAAAGCAATTCTAACTTTAAACATAATAGATCTCAAGCCCACAACTAGACTTAACCCAACTAATTTAGTCATTTAAAACTCGTATGCAGTTTGAATGGGAAGGTTTCTAATGGAAAAACTCAAACATAGGTTGAAAGCCGCTTCTTCTTCTTCTTCAATTGTTTGTTTGAACTAGGGTTGAGCACAATGGACCACAGACCAAACTGAATCGAGTTTCCCTCATACATTGTTGAGATGTTATACTCTCAGGTTGTTAAACATATTCATCATTTTGTAAACTGACACTATCAATTACTTTAGTATGATAAGATAGCGAAAAAAGTAAACTATCTTTTAGCATGCTTAACAGTTAACATTGTCATTCATAAACTAAAAATATATCTAAGAAAAATCTAAGAAAATAACTTCAAGTTAATGCTCAAAATACACATGCCACAATTTGATTAGAGAAACTAGTTACATGTTATTATTCTTTGAATAGGAAAATTTTACAAATATCATTTCAACCTTGAGTCCCACACAGCTTAAAGAAGGGAAGTTTTGCAAGCTAATATACCACAGTAGGTAAAGATCATTTGTGTTCCGATTAGTATTATATTTTCATTTCTGCATGTTAGTGAATTTGGGTGTGCCGTTATGAAAATTTGCATAAGTTTGGACTTTTTTTGCTTTATAACTGCAAGTGTTTCTTAAAATATGAAAATGTCAGATTTTTCTAAAATAAAGAAGTGCTTGGATTGCACTTGATCGAGACTAGCAGGTACTCGTGCGTTGCAGCGGCGGTTTTCCTGTAACAAAAAATTTTGATGAACAGTATTATTCGATTAAATGTTTTTTGTGATAATAATTTTACTCATGGCGAGAATTTAGAATAAATTTATCGTACACTATATATCTCATATAAATATGGTAGAGTACCCGTGCATCGTGATGTAATGGATATACCAAAAGGGTAGTATGTAACGGTGAAAAATACTTGCTAATCAATAAGTGTTGTGTAATATTCATCGCAACTTTTTATAACGGGTAAACATAGAGTAGTATAAATTAGTTTGTGCAAATATATGATTAGTAAATCTATATATGATATTGCTTAATAAAATACGAATTACGGTATTCAAAAGATGGGGTCGAAAATTCCTAAGCATCGATGTTTGTGATTGAGTCGAACTCGAGCTTAGTGACTTCATTCAACCATTTTTTTCACTTTTATTTTCTGAGCATACGCATCTGTAATTTTCATTAATCAGATGAAGTTATATACTTTCACGCAACTAGTTGGTCAAGATGAATGGTTATAGCATATCGTAACATTGTTGGTCATACAATTAACTAAAGTTCTTTATATACACATATAATATGGTATGACGAGATTTATGTTGGTTTTATAGACAAAATAATAATAGTCGTGTGTTAGGATCGAACTTGAGATCACGGGATTGCACACAATACGTATGAAGAGGAAATGTAATAATTATTTATAAAATGTTATAATTAATTATTAAAAACAAAACAAATAAATAATAATTAGTATTATTGATTAATGACTAATTAATTATTAAACGAAGATTAGAAAACTAATTACTAGACAATACATGGAAACAAGAGAAGGTTCCGGAACACCCCTATGGGCTCCAAACCGATCGGCAAAGGGGGGTAACCCACCTCCTTTGTGCCTTGAGCTCCAAGTAATGTTTAGTATATAAGCAAACCCAAGGTGTAGGTTTTTCTCATAACTTGTACACACACAACTTGGTGTTTTTCTTCTCCTTCTTTTCCTTGGTCGATCATCAAACCGAACACCCCTTAGGGTTTCGATTTCTTGCATCTAAAATTGTTTTATGTCTATTACTTGCATAAACTTTTCCTTGAATTAGTACGTGTGTACAAGAACGTGAATCAAACACACTATTGTTTGATTCTTGGATTGAATTACAAAAAGGTAAGGGGTAATTCATATAATCCTTATAAACCCTAATTAGGGTTAATTGGTTCCGGAAGATTGCATTGATTCTTGTTCGGGCTAGAATCACTACGGTATGTTTACTATTTAAATTAATGATTAATTAATTACATGTTATTCGATCTATTATAATTGCTTCTTCTTATGCTCACTTTGATGTTCATGGTTTATTAATATGATTGTCATGATATAATAATTCCAACAGTGGCATTTAGAGCCGTTATAATGTGTAATTAATTATCGCAACGCATAAAATTGGATTTTGATTCGTATAGTTACATGTTTTTTTAGGGTTTATGTTTTTTTTTCCCTAACCCTAATTTTGGGTCGAATGACCTTTTAGGGTTTTTAGGGTTTTGCTTTTATTTTTTTAAATAATTTGACTAGAAACCCTAAGATGTCATGTAATTGTTATGCGTTTTAGTAAACGATCTTGGTGCAATGTGTTAATTGTTAAGCTAAATCCATGAAAAAGTGCATATTTGCATGAATTTTTATTGTGTTATTTAAATTGTTTAAATTGCTTATATATATTAATGGTTAAGTTATATTAAAACATGTAAATTTTAATAGATGTCGAATTGGGGAAGACTCCAATATTAAGTAATCAATTATGTGCTATGTGGTATTTATTTAATTTTGGCTTACGCAATCGATTTATCGATGTATGTGGCTCTTTTTCTAAGAAAAAGAAAGCCCTAATTGAATTAATACGTTATACGCCTAGATTTGATTATTAATAGGACTTTTTAATAAGATTTGCATGTGGCTACATGTTTTATACATATTTAATTGTTATGATTATGTATATGTGTTTATTTAGTTGCTTTATTTTTTTATTGCATATTACTTGTTTTGTTTATTTATTGTGTTAGACATGTTTATATAAACAAAAAGGGTAATTTTTTGAATAGAAAAATAATACGGACTAAATAATGGCGAAATTGTTTTGGTTTTTAAGAGTTAAAATTTCAAAGGATTGGTTGATTGATGTTTTTGTACGTAATGGTTAAATAGGCTCGACCGAAGTTTACACACTATAAGATGGGTATAAGGATGGCATCGCATTAAATTGTGGCCTTAGATAGACAACATTCATGTCTTAACGCTCGTTTGTGTGTAAATTAGACTTACCGAACAACCATTACATGTACATTGTCATCTTAAGGGTGAATAATCCACAATTCCACAATGATTATCCGAAACACTAAGCTTTCGGGCTTATGCAAAAGTACGATATAGTGGACGATAATTGATGGTTATTCTTTAATTGGTGAACCTGATACCTCAATCAAAACTTTGTTATTTTACTCTTAGCAAATTGGTAATAAAAATGTTTTGTAAAACCAATGTTATGAAGTTGCATGCATGCTTCTTCATACATTATTTTGATCACATCAAAATAGTAATACCCTTATAAAATTAAGTTGAATGCCATCTAATTAAGAACACTTGAAGTTGTAATTTACGTTAAGTGAGACTTGGCGAGATTGCAATGGAGAGGTAAATTTCATACTTTCATTACTAGCAGATCAACTGATGTGATGGATTTGTGAATTTACAGTTTTTAAGTTAGACGACTTAAATTGAGTAGGAAGTGAGACTTGAACTCAAGGCATTAAGATGGGGACTAAACATGCTTACAATACGAATGTTTTGTGATTGTAAATCCCATATATCTAGGAATTGGACAAATGTTATGCCAATTACTTGTACGACAAGTTACCTCATATTATACTTTCATTACTAGCAGATCAACTGAATGTGATGAAACTATGTTTATGGAGGATCCTAGTTTTCAAGATTATTCTATGGATTTATTTTCCTTGGGTATTTTAATTTTCTTGAAAAATTGTATTATCAAAAATACTAATGTTTTGAACTTTCTTTATCTGTAGAAATGGCTCAAACTGATAACACCAACTTTCGTTCTGTGTTCAAAACTTATTTTGAACGAGAAAAATTGACTGGCTCGGAAAATTTCAATGATTGGTACCGTTCACTAAAGATTGTCCTGCGAGTGACTGGTCAACTCGAAATCTTGAAAACGCCTTGTCCTGCTGAACCTGAAGGCACGGCAGCTACTGATGCTGCTAAAGCCAAATGAATCTTGATTGCAAGGAACATATTGATGTGGCCGCAATGATGTTAGGGGCGATGTCCACACCTCTTCAAAGGCAGTTTGAGGAGTATTTCCCCATGAACATGATTGATGAACTCAAGAAACTCTATGAGAAACCATCAAATGTAGAGATTTACGATTTGATGGAGGCTCTACATGGTTGTAAGCAGGGTGATGGTGAACCTGTGAGTGCTCATGTGTTGAAGATGAAAAGTTTCATGGATCAACTACAAACACTTAAGAAACCCTATGACAATGATATGGCTGTGAACTTAATCAATAGGTCCCTTAACAAGGATTTTAATGGTTTTGTGAGGAACTTCAATATGCATTGCGTGGGGAAGACAGTAAGTGAATTGCACGCACTGCTCATTGATTATGAGAAAGGGTTAACACCAAAGGCTCCTACGCCCCAAGTTCTTGCTATACAAGGGGGTAGAATTAACAAGCCAAATGCGAACAAGAAGAAGGGTAAAGGAAAGAAGAAGGCTGATAAGAATAAGCAGGTTATGGCTTATCAACCACCTCAACCTAAGAAGAACCCTCCTGTCAAGAATAATCCAAAGAAGGATCAAGGATGCCATTACTGCAAGGTGATGGGCCATTGGAAGAGGAATTGTCCTCTTTATCTCGATGACTTGCGAAACAATAAGGTTAAGAAGACTGGGCACATTGGCGCCAGCACTTCAGGTAACTTATTTGTCATTGAATTATTTACTTTATCTCGTGTAATAAATTCCTGGGTATATGATACTGGATGTGGTATTAATATTTGTAATACACTGCAGGGGTTTAGAGAGGAAAGGAGACTAGCTTATGGAGAGCAATTTCTGCATGTGGGAAATGGAGCACAAGCAGCAGTTGAAGCCATAGGAATGTTTGATTTAGTTTTACCTTCGGGTTTAGTACTTTGTTTAAACAATTGTCATTATGCACCTTCTATAATTAGAGGTGTTGTTTCCTTTTCATGTTTGTTGGATCTTGGTTTTTCTCATACTATTGATGGCAATAAAATTTCTGTTTCTTTAAATGGTGTATTTTATTTTAATGCTGTTGCTGTGAATGGTGTGTTTGAAATTGATATGAATAATTGTGTGACTTCCAACAATAATAATAATTCGATGTACAACATAAGTAAGAGAATGAAGTATGACTTGAATTCGTCTTACCTTTGGCACTGTAGACTTGCCCATATAGGCAAGACTCGCATGCAAAAGCTACAACGTGAAGGGCTTTTGAAAGATATCATTGATGAGTCATTTGATAAATGCGAATCTTGTATTTCTGGGAAGATGACGAAGAAACCTTTTCATAACAATATGGAAAGAGCTTCAGATCTACTTGGTTTAATACACACGGATGTATGTGGACCACTTAGACATGTGTCAAGGAGAGGTGCTGTCTACTTCTTAACTTTTACGGATGATTTCAGCCGTTATGGTTATGTTTATTTACTTAAACATAAACATGAAGTGTTTGAAACATTTAAAGTTTTCAAAGCAGAAGTAGAATTGCAATTGGGAAAGAAGATTAAAGCTCTTCGTTCTGATCGAGGTGGTGAATACCTTAGTCAAGATTTTAAAGATTTCTTAACTGAGAATGGAATTGTCCAGAATCTCACGTCTCCATATACTCCACAACAAAATGGTGTATCTGAGAGAAGGAATCGTACATTGTTGGACATGGTTCGATCAATGTATAATCTTACTAATCTTCCTTTGTCTTTTTGGGATTATGCTCTTGAATCAGCTGTTCATATTTTGAATATGGTTCCCACCAAGAAGGTTGATAAGACACCATATGAGATATGGACTGGAAAAGCTCCGAACTTGTCTTATTTAAAGGTCTGGGGTTGTGAGGCGTATGTTAAACGTGACTCACAAGATAAACTCCAACAAAGATCTGTAAAATGCATTTTTGTAGGATACCCTAAGGAAACTATGGGTTACTACTTTTACTACCCACCTGAGAACAAAGTGTTTGTTGCAAGATATGGTGATTTTCTTGAAAGTGAATTTGTGGTTCAAGAAATTAGTGGGAGGGTATATGATCAAGAAGATGATCTAAATAATGCATTGCCTTCAGAAAACACTAGCACACTTCCTATAGAACCGGAAAGTCTGGGTCCTCCACCGGAAGATGAAGTAATTCCCATTCGCAGATCTGCGAGATCTGTGAAAGCTCCTGACCGTCTATGTCTTAATGTAAAGGTCGATCAACATACACTAGGGGATCTTAATGAACCTACTAGTTATAGAGCTGCCATTAATAGCCCTTAAAAGGCTAAATGGAAAGCTCCTATGGATGGGGAAATACAATCCATGCATGACAATGAAGTCTGGGAAGAAGTTGACTTACCTCCTGGTGCCAAAGTAGTTGGGAGTAAGTGGCTTTACAAAATCAAGACTGACATGGATGGATATGCACACATTTATAAGGCTCGTCTAGTTGCTAAAGGTTTTACTCAAACTTTTGGAATTGATTACGAGGAGATGTTTTCTCTTGTAGCAGACATAAGAGCTATAAGAATTCTCATAGCTATAGCAGCGTACTATGACTATGAGATTTGGCAAATGGATGTGAAAACCGCTTTCTTAAATGGTCATCTAGATGAAGACATCTATATGGCACAACCAGAAGGGTTTGAAAATCCAGAATTTCCAAATCGTGTTTGCAAGCTTAAGAGGTCCATTTATGGATTAAAGCAAACATCACGACAATGGAACAAGAGGTTTGATGCTGAAATTAAAAAGTTTGGATTCACTCAAAATCTTGATGAGCCATGTGTGTATCACAAAGCTAGTGGGAGTGATAATGTAACTTTCCTAATTCTATATGTTGATGACATATTGATCATGGGAAAAGACATTCCAAGTTTGCAAGAAGTAAAGGCATATCTTGGAAAGTGCTTTTCTATGAAAGATTTAGGAGAAGCTGCATACATTCTGGGAATCAAAATCTATAGAGATAGATCAAGGCGGTTAATTGGATTAAGTCAAAGTGCTTACATTGACAAAATATTGAAAAGATTCAATATGCAAAATTCCAAGAAAGGATATTTTCCGATGGAAGTAAAACATGGCTTATGTAATGAGTTTTGTGCTTCAACACCTAATGAGGTGGCTCGCATGAGTAAAGTTCCTTATGCTTCGGCTGTAGGATCTATTATGTATGCGGTTAAGTGCACAAGGCCAGATGTGGCATTTGCTCAAAATATTACCAGTCAATTTCAACAGAATCCAGGTGAAAAACATTGGATTGCTGTTAAACATATTCTTAAGTATTTGAGGAATACAAAAGATATGTTTTTGGTATATGGTGGAAATCCAGCTACAGAACTTTGTGTTACAGGTTTCTGCGTTGCATCCTTTCAAAGTAATAAAGATGATTCGAAGTCTCAGACGGGTTATGTCTTTGTTATCAATGGAGGAGCTGTAGACTGGAGGAGCAAGAAGCAGAGTACAATTGCGATGTCTGCAACAGAAGCTGAATACATTGCTGCTTCAGAAGCTGCAATGGAGGCTGTTTGGATTAGGAAATTCGTTTCTGGGCTTGGTGTTATGCCTTCAATTGAATTACCTATTAATATGTATTGTGACAATTCTGCTGCAATTATATTTGCCAATGAACCTGGAGTCATGAGAGGCACCAGACATTTTTTACGGAAGTATCACTTTGTTCGTGAAAAGGTTGACGAAGGTGAAATAAATCTGCTGAAAGTTCACACAGATGAAAACTTAGCTGATCCGTTCACTAAGGCTTTGGCGAAAGAGAAGCTTAATGAATTGGCCAATGGAATTGGACTTAAATTAGCTAGTAGTTTCATGCATAACTGTGATTAGTATTTGGATAAAGGATATTGTAAACAATTATTATTTTAATGAAATAAAGTATGTTGGTATGTTTATTTCTGTTATTAATTATTGTTGTCCTATTTTTGCATGTTTAAATCCATGAATAAGAGTTATTCTAAATTGTCCGTTGTCAGTTAATAATATGGGAATATTATTAAATTAAGACAAATCTGAAGTTGATATAATATACTTAAGTATATTGATGCGTAGACATGTCATTTCAGATGATATTCGATGATACTGAATATAGGACTTATCCCAACTATATGATGTTACTTTATGGATCTTGTCATTAAGTAAATCATAAGAAGTTATCCTTAGACTTGAGATACAAGATAACGGTCATGAATGTAGTACATTTTTGTGGAACAACTTAACGCTATACGTAACTGGTAGTCATAAGGGTTGTTTTCGGAAGTGTTACAAAGTTTGTGTGTTTTGCTTGTAATCAATAAAGAATTTGTTCCTTCAAATTAATTTTTGGAGTTTAATACTGCTGGGCCCCTCGTAGGGTTGTCAAGGTGTTTGCGTGGCCACGCCCAAGGTCTTTTATGAAAGGTTCAAAAGATTTGGTAATCTTGTCAATTTCTAAAAACGAGAAACAGAATGGTTAATTAAGGAATGACCTAGATCCATATCCTTATTTAACATGGTATTAGAAACAAAGGGATAATAATAATGAGAAATCATTAAAAGGTTTTCCAGGAGCCTTACTCAAGTTGTACTAGAGGCATCGACGTGTTGCAAGACGCTAATCGATGTGATCACACTATTATGATATGTCTAAGTGGGAGCTGTTGGTTTTATAGACAAAATAATAATAGTCATGTGTTAGGATCGAACTTGAGATCACGGGATTGCACACAATACGTATGAAGAGGAAATGTAATAATTATTTATAAAAAGTTATAATTAATTATTAAACACAAAACAAATAAATAATAATTAGTATTATTGATTAATGACTAATTAATTATTAAACGAAGATTAGGAAACTAATTACTAGACAATACATGGAAACAAGAGAAGGTTCCGGAACACCCCTATGGGCTCCAAACCGATCGGCAAAGGGGGGGTAACCCACCTCCTTTGTGCCTTGAGCTCCAAGTAATGTTTAGTATATAAGCAAACCCAAGGTGTAGGTTTTTCTCATAACTTGTACACACACAACTTGGTGTTTTTCTTCTCCTTCTTTTCCTTGGTCGATCATCAAACCGAACACCCCTTAGGGTTTCGATTTCTTGCATCTAAAATTGTTTTATGTCTATTACTTGCATAAACTTTTCCTTGAATTAGTACGTGTGTACAAGAACGTGAATCAAACACACTATTGTTTGATTCTTGGATTGAATTACAAAAAGGTAAGGGGTAATTCATATAATCCTTATAAACCCTAATTAGGGTTAATTGGTTCCGGAAGATTGCATTGATTCTTGTTCGGGCTAGAATCACTACGGTATGTTTACTATTTAAATTAATGATTAATTAATTACATGTTATTCGATCTATTATAATTGCTTCCGCTTATGCTCACTTTGATGTTCATGGTTTATTAATATGATTGTCATGATATAATAATTCCAACAATTTAGACATAGAAATACATGTGTCTAAAATTCATATTTCACTCATAATAATACATAGTGGTTGTGGAAAACTAGAAGGGGTTGAATAGTTTTACGTCTTTTTAATTTTATTATGAAAACTTAGTTTAGTTTTAAAGTCTTGTTTGCTTTTAAAAACTTTGATTCTATCTTATGTGAACTTAAATCTTAAACGATATGAACAACTATATCTATGTATGAACAATAATAATAATGTAAGCTAAGTATGTGAAATCAACACATGCATAATATAAACAATTATAGCTATATACAAGAGACAAGTAAGTAAACGTTTATTTTATAATCCTTAGTTATATTTTGTATGAAAACTATACTTGATCGAAATGATCAATTATATGTATTTTACCTTTTTAGTTTGATTGTAAAAACTTTGTTTTATGAGTAAATTGCAAAAATCGTCCCTAAAGTTTGATCAATTTGCATGTTTCGTTCTACAAATTTCGAAACTGCAAGGATCGTCCCTAAAGTTTCGCCCGTGTGCATGTGTCGTCCCTAAAGTTTGGTCCGTGTGCATGTATCGTCCCTAAATTTTGACCAATTTGGGACGATATATGCCCCAAAAGGACGATATTTGCCCCAAAAGTTTGCCACAGGGACGATTTTTGCAGTTTCAACAGTTATGAATGAAACTTTTGTTTGATCTTTAAGTAAAATTAATACTAGCACTATATGAGCAACTACATATATAAACGTCTACGTCTACAAAAGTAATAACGATATAAATAAGATAATAAGAAAGATATGGAAAGATCTAACCGCGAGACAAAGGATTTATAGTGGTTTGGCTACAAGAACACCTTCCTTGCCCTACTCCACTCCTCGAGTCATCTACTCGAGAGTTTTCTTCACTATGTCAACAAGCTCCCTTATGGTGGAGAAAACCTTACACACCAATATACACACCACAACTTCGTCACAACTTATTCACACCTTCTTCACACCTTCTTCACAACTAGTCACTACTTAATCACAACACTACTTCTTCACACCTATCTAGCTTCACAACTATCTACTTCACAACAATCTTCTTCACAACTATCTACTTCCTAGCCCTTCTTCTTCACAACAAGCTACTTGTATCTCACTACTTCTATTCACAACTTCTACTCCTAGATCTATCTAGTTACGATACTATCACACCTTTACAATGAATGTACACAACAACTAGACTATATACACAAATCTACAATACTTCAAAACTTGATGTTGAAGGAGTATTCTTCTCTTGCACTTTGAGAGATGAGAGGTGAGGGAATGAATCACTTGAAACAAGGATTAACAATTATATGATCAAAGGGTTTTTAGGAGGATGTTTAGAGAGATTTGGATCTGAAAATTTTCGTGCAAGAGGTGGGAAAAATTCCAGATTTTAGGTGCTATTTATAGGGAAAAATTTCTGACAGAATCTGACAGAGGAGCGTGGCCGGTCCCCTTAATTGTGTGCCGGCCCCCTTAAAATTAAGGGGGCCGCCCTTATAATTAAGGGGGCCGCCCAGACGTAAACTGCAGTTTTCTTGTCTTTTTCTGTGAAAAGTTTATTTGGTGAAAAACTAACTGATTTTGGTTAAAATTTTGAATTCATATATTTATTATGAATAAAACATTTTCCTTTATTACCAAAAATATTTTTCAAAAATATATAATAAGTTTATTTAATTTTATAAACTTTGTATTATTTAAATAAACATCCCTTTGATCATAAAATGTATTAGTCGCTTGTTTATTCATACCTTAAGTGATTTTGTTTGATGAGATGATATAAACTTGCTTAAAACTTGTTTACGTATTAACTTTGCGTTTAATGTTCTTATATTTTGTGATCGTCAAAACTTAAGGATATCGAAAGATATTAATAACGTTTTTATACATTATTTATATCAACAGTGGTTGTAGTATGCGATTTGAATGAACCACGTTAAGGATTTCTGCAACGAGTAAAACAAAATGTTCGAATTAGTACGTAACGCATGACTAGAACCACATGATGAAGATGATGAAAAACAAACTTGAAATAGTATTTGAGATTGTCGCTAAAGCTTATTCCTTAAGATTTATCAAATGCATTGTCCTATATTAGAAATCATAAGATGTGACTTATATGATATCCTTAATCTTTTTACTTACTTGAGTATTAACTTGACATGTCTTCATTCGTAATTTATTCATTGAGGGACAAAATGACAAGATTGACTATTACTAACATACAATCCAACAAATTGTTTTGTAACATCAACTAAAATATTCATAAGATAACTAGACAAACTTCGTTGGTGTATGATTACATACTTTCTAACTAAGAAAAACTGAAGCAAACATCCAAATATAAATTTAATAATAAACAAAGTAATGCAAAAGTTGTTACGTGAAAATAATGTGAAATTACTAGCCAACCGCCTCGTCTATTTACAAACCGATGAGTGTTGGTTTTGTGACACCGATGGCACCATCTCGTCGGTGGTGCCTTGGTTTGGCGACGAGGAAAGGGATGAGAGAGTGATGAGGACCCTTTGGGTGTTTTGTGTATGAGTGTTTTGTGTGGTATATTTGTGTATAAGTGATTCCAAAAGAGACACGCTACCGTTGACAAGAGTGTGTTAGTTTAGGAAGTGATGATGTGATGTTGAGATGACATAACTGACACAGAAAAAGACGAGTCACTTGACGGTGGTTTGAGATTGAATATAATTCAATGATTCTCAAATCAAATACATTTTGTCGACTGAAATAACGAGAATGGTTTGAAGTTTGACCCAATTTTTTTTTAGCTATCTTTTAAAGTACAGTCTTTTTTTTGGTATACCTGGGTTTCTGACTCGCCATTGTGAGCCGACTAATCCCAGGGCGACTACCCTTTTGGATAGCCAAGAGTCGGCACAATTAAACCTCCGTGGTCAATGGGGCATTAATTTTCTCCCAAGGGTTCGAACCCAAGACCTCTAAGCACTTTCGTCCTAAGAGACTAATTAAGCCCTTACAACTGGGTCACCCTCATTACTATATATATTATTTATGAACATAAACGACGCCGTTCCATATACAGGAACGGGCCATTTTTTTTCCGTTCGGTAGCCCAGTTTTCAAGCCCAAGATGTGGCAGGTATTAGCTAAGGCCCAGTATCTAGAGGGTTTGTATATATAATCGTACGTTTACAATCCAGACACACATACAAATACCCAGAAGATTCCAGACACAAATACACCGACTCAAAAGATGTTCACAAGATGGATCTATTGCTTCCGGTGGATTGATACAAAACCAGTTGCTGCTGTTGTTTTGTCGATGACTAAGATATTGAGCTAGCCACTGCCATGGCTTTTTTCCTTTTGGTAAGCAATAACATGGTTTGATGGATTTAGTGGCAGACACCTCATAATCAAACTCGCGGTAGGTTTTTCTTGGTGATATCTGTTTTTTGTAGACCATTTTTATAGATTAATTTGTAAAGGATGAATGATGTGATTTATTGTGGCATGTATCAATAGGTTTAAATATTTGGTTTATAAAGACTGCAAGCCTGCAAGTGATGTGTGTTCCAGTAGTGTGCGTAAGTTAATGTGCTTATTGTCAAAATTTAAAGAACAAGGTCGGTGTAGCTATATTTAGAAGGAATGCTTTTATTGTGTTTAAATGGTATGTCTCACAAATCTGATGATGATTTAGGGACTGTTTGGATTCATCTTCATTTTACCGCATGATGTGATCGGTTTGTATTTTTATTGAAGATTCATGGGACAGGAGGTGCATACATGATCCTTTTTGCAACGTGTAGCAAGTATCAGCGAAAAGGTATGTGTAGGCAGACCCAGGCCGTGTTTGTAAGTTCTAATATTTATTTTGTAGGTTAACATTTTTGTATGCGGTCTCAATTTATGTGTTCATTTACCTTTGCTGCTTAGCGAGTTTTATTAGGTCTGCAAACTAAAGTCATCCTAACAGGTTTTCATCTTTTTTGGACAGGTACTAGCCATCTTAAACGAACTATTTTGAATACCGCCATTCATTGTTACATACATGGTATCGGATCAACCAGAGGTGGCGATTCTTTCTTTTCTACGATTGCGACTAACCTTTCATAAGTTCTGGAAATCACTGGCGACATTCAATACTTATCTTAAGAAAAAACAGTGAAAGATTGGTCGCAATCGTATTTGTGGAAAACTAGAAGGGGGGGTTGAATAGTTTTACGTCTTTTTAATTTTATTATGAAAACTTAGTTTAGTTTTAAAGTCTTGTTTGCTTTTAAAAACTTTGATTCTATCTTATGTGAACTCAAATCTTGAACAATATGAACAACTATATATAAGTATGAACAATAATAATAATGTAAGCTAAGTATGTGAAATCAACACATGGATAATATAAACAATTATAGCTATATACGAGAGACAAGTAAGTAAACGTTTATTTTACAATCCTTAGTTATATTTTGTATGAAAACTATACTTGATCGAAATGATCAATTATATGTATGTTACCCTTTTTTTTGTTTGATTGTAAAAACTTTGTTTTGTGAATGAAACTTTTGTTTGATCTTTAAGTAAAATCAATACTAGCACTATATGAGCAACTACATATATAAACGTCTACGTCTACAAAAGTAATAACGATATAAACAAGATAATAAGTTAGATATGGAAAGATCTAACCGCGAGACAAAGGATTTATAGTGGTTCGGCTACAAGGACACCTTCCTTGCCCTACTCCACTCCTCGAGTCACCTACTCGAGAGTTTTCTTCACTATGTCAACAAGCTCCCTTATGGCGGAGAAAACCTTACACACCAATATCCACACCACAACTTCGTCACAACTTATTCACACCTTCTACACAACTATTTCACACCTATTCACTACTTAATCACACCACTTCTTCACACCTATCTTCTACACACCAATCTTCTTTACACCTATCTTCTACACACTAATCTTCTTCACACCTATCTTCTACACACTAATCTTCTTCACAACTATCTTTTTCCTCGCTCTTCTTCTTCACAACAAACTAGTTATATCTTACTACTTCTATTTACAACTTCTACTCCTAGATCTATCTAGTTACAATACTATCACACCTTTACAATGAATGTACACAAAAACTAGACTATATACACAAATATACAATACTTCACAACTTGATGTTGAAGGAGTATTCTTCTCTTGTACTTTGAGAGATGAGAGGTGAGGGAATTAATCACTTGAAACAAGGACTAACAATTATATGATCAAAGGGTTTTTAGGAGGATGTTTAGAGAGATTTGGATCTGAAAATTTTCGTGCAAGAGGTGAGAAAAATTCCAGGTTTGAGGTGGTATTTATAGGAAAAAATTTTTGACAGAATCTGACAGGGGAGCGTGGCCGGTCCCCTTAATTGTGTGCCGGCCCCCTTAAAATTAAGGGGGCCGCCCAGCTGTAACGGCCAAAAAATCTGTCTTTTAGTGGGGAAAGTTTATTTGGTGAAAAACTAACTAATTTTGGTTAAAAATTTGAATTTATATATTTACTATGAATTAAACATTTTCCTTTATTACCAAAAATGTTTTTCAAAAAATATATAATAAGTTTATTTAATTTTATAAACATTGTATTATTTAAATAAACATCCCTTTGATCATAAAATGTATTAGTCACTTGTTTATTCATACCTTAAGTGATTATGTTGGATGAGATGATATAAACTTGCTTAAAACTTGTTTACGTATTAACTTTGCGTTTAATGTTTTTAGATTTTGTGATCGTCAACACTTAGGGATATCGAAAAATATGAATAACGTTTTTATACATTATTTATATCTACAATCTCCCCCTTTTTGATGATTACAAAATCTAAACTTATTAAACTAAAAATTAATATATATGCAAGTTTAGTGTGAGTTTATATCACTTCTCCCCCTTTTTGTTAGCATCAAAAAGGTTATCCCGATGAATGTATAGCTCCCCCTTGAAGTATACTCCCCCTCGTTTTGAGGTCAAAAGAGATCGAGATATGGAATGCTTGCAAAAATATTTAGAGCACAAGGAACATAGATATATATGCATGCAATAGATATGAAGTAACTAATAAGAATGCATGGTAATAAAACAAAAGAAACATTCATTAGTAATTATGTTGAAAACATAATCATTAGTACATAAGCATATGGATGGATGCTTTTCTAGCAAATTACACTAGATAATACTAAGTTGCCAAGTTGAGGTCTCTTGGACTTGCTTGGAACACAAAAGGTTTGAAATGATTTTATTTTTGGAGATGGGAAACATGGTATTTAGGAAAGGTAGACTTTTGAGGGAATGGTGTTTGTAGAGTTTGGAGAGTTTGGTGGTGAGTTTGGAGCGGAAGGATTTGCTTGAGGGTTGGTGTTTTGTGTTATGGATGATGTTGGAGAAGACCTAGTGAGGAGATACTCAATCCAAGTGAGGTGTTCATTCATGGCCATGTTTTGTTTTTGGAGAAGAATGCAACAAGAACAATTGTTGACATGATTCTCAAGATGTATCAAGTTGTTGGGTGGTGATGAGTTGGTGGATGAAGGTTGTTGATCCAAATTGCTTTAAGCAAGATGTAAAGCAAGAAGAGCACTAGGCTCATGTGCTTCTTTAAGTTCTTCAACGAACTTTTTATGTTCGGAAGATGGTGATGATGGTGGAGTTGGATAGTGATTATTGATTGTGGATTGAACATGGAACATAGGTTTCATGTATGGATGAGTTTTTATGGTTGTTGTTTAAATATTGAGTATGTTCCTCAAGAGGGTCATTTGGAAGAAATGAATTGGGTGAATGTGGAATTTCAGTAGTGAGGGTGATTGTGAGATTGTCTTGTTGAGATAAAAGAGAGGTTTCATTTGGGTAATCATGAATAGATGAGGATGAATGTATGGAAGAATGGGATGTTTCATGAGTGGAGAATGTTTTGTATAGTGGATTTATAGTTTGACCAAAATGTGAGGTGTTGGGAGTGAAATTGGGATTGTTGTTTTGAGATTGAGTATGCTCTTGAATTTTATGGGTGAGATGAAAGTGCATTTTTGGGAGTAAGGATGGAAACGAATATGGATGGAGTAATTATGTGAGGATGAGTGAGGTAAGTAATTTGAGTATGGTGAGGAAGGTGTGTGATGCAAATTGCATTGTGCAAGGTGCATAGTATTGAGATCACGATGATCATGGAGTTGGTCAAGTTCTTCACGAAACATCAAGGTTTTCAAGGAAGATGATGATGAAGGAATTTTGTAATGTTGGTGGAAAAGAGAGTGAGGTGTAATATTGATTATTGTTTTTGATGTTTTTCAATAAAAGGATTGTTTCGAGGAGATAGATGAAATGTAGGTATGTAGATGAAGGTGTACTTGGGTGATGTGATGGATGGTTGGTTATTATGATGTGGTTTGTGAAAGGGTTCATTTGAGTGAACATGAGGTTTGTGTATCATGAAGTATGGTTTGACCTTCATGGGTTAAGTTGTAGTGGTGATGACACACTTTGTAGAGTGTAGGGAATGGTTACATGGTTGAATCATTTTGTGAGGATGACTAGATGGAGTTATTGGTGAGGATGGGAAATGAGTATCAAGTGGTGTGATTGATGAGAGTGAAAGAGCGATGTTCACGGAAGGAATGACTTGGTTTTTCATTTCACTTTGGTGGTTTGAGTGTGTAAAGGTTATGAGTTTGGTTTTGAGCAAGTCCAACTCTTTAGGCAACTATGCATGTATTATCTTAATGGAATATGCATGAAAAGTATATAGGCAAACAAACACGTAATATAATTGCAATTAAACATGCATGCAAAATTAATAAAGTAATAGATCAAGTAATTTAGGCATTCTACCTAACATGAACAACTTAGTGCAAGGGCAAAGGCAACTAATGAGTAAGATACTAGTAATGGAACAAATGTGGTAGTGTAATTCTTGATTTTGTGCATGGTTTGATAGAAAAACGTTTTTATCATTATTCAACAACGAGTTTTCCTAAACGTGAGAATAATTTCAAAATGAATTGAGGTTTTCTTTGAGAATATATTAATGCAAAACAAAATATCTCAATTCTTGATTTTGTGCAAAATAGAATCCTAGACTCAGATTTGAGAGGAAAGAAAATTTTAAAATTTTATGCTCAGATGGCCGGCCCCCTTAAAGCGAGGCCGGTCCCCTTAATTTTAAGGGGGGCGCCCTTATAAATTAAGGGGTCTGCCCATCTGACAAAGAAAATTTTCCAGAACTTTGATTTTTCAGAAGATGTTAAGTATTTCAAGAATTTAATCAATTTGCTCCATCATTCCTAATCCTAAACGTAAGTGGTTAAGTAAATCACGCTTAAGAGGCTTAGTGACTTTATCGGCAATGTTACCTTCCGAAGCTACCTTCTCTATTGTTATATATTCTTTTTGTATAATGTCCCTAAGAAAGAGATGACGCATTTCTATATGTTTAGTCCTAGAGTGTTGAACATGATTCTTACTTAAATCTATAGCACCTTTGTTATTGCACATAATAGGAAAATTTTCTAACCTAATGCCATAGTCTTCGTGAGCTTGTTTCATCCATAGTTTTCTTACGCGAGGGATCTAGTCTTACTTCTATATTAACGATTAATCCACTTAATTCATTTCACTTCATCACCATGAGTTTTCTACTAGTGGACATAGAAGATTTCCATTTTCTATGTTGTTCGACAACGAGCAATTTTAATTCAAATCCTAGGAAAGCCAACTAAGAGGGGTTCATAATATGTGAGCAAGTAAGTATTACTAGCTATATAACTAAGCATTATTCTAACTAGTTATTAATCTAAGAATATAAATATTAACGATAAACTTAAAAGAAATGCGTACCTTTTGGTCTTTAATAAATTTTCTTCAAACACATCAAGATGCCATGTTGACTTAAAGAAGTCATTTGTAGATGAGATACCAATATTTTCCAAAAGTGACAACTTAGCCATTTGGTTCCCATGGTCTCATTGGTCCAAAGTTGTTTGAACCAAACATGATTTGCAATTGACTAGGATGCATGTATCGTGGAAGTATTCCCCATGGGCTAAAGCTTGGTTGATGTGGATAAATCCACATTGGGTGACTATTATTAGAAAAGTTTTGTCTACATTGATTTCTCCTATGTTGAGGGGTTTTAGACCGAGGATGAGGATTATTTGGTCTATTTGGAGGTGGAGTTTTAGATCTTAATTTTAGTTTAGAAAATCCGGTTTTGGCTTTTAATGATGGTTTATAAAAACTTTTTACATCCTCATCACTCGCAATAGGTATTTTTCTATCTTTTATAGGTACATACTTAGGTTTTGAGTCTAATGGTTTTTGTTTACTAGATTCACATTCAAACTTTTCATTTTTATTTTCACTAATTGAAACATTAGTTAAGTCGAATCCTAGACCGGTTTTATCTCCCAAAGTTTCTTGAACACTTATTATTTTTTTAAGTGAGTTACTACTATCTTTAAACTTGTCAAATTTGAAAATTTTATCTTTAAGTTTTTCGTTTTCATTTTAGACCTCTAAACATGTTTTACATTCTATAAAAACTTCTTTTTCTTTTTCCAAATGTTGTAGTTTAATTTTTAATTCAAGTACTTCATTTTCTAATTGATTATTAATATGTTTTAGTGACTTATTTTTAGCTATTACCTTTTGACTTAATTTACACAATCTACTATATTCGCTATCTAGGTCTTTTTTATCTAAAAATAAATTTTCATCACTATAATATTCGGTTTTAGAACGTACCTTATCGGATGCCTTTGCCATGAGACACCTTTCATCTTTTGTTGTCTCTTTTTCATCATTGTCACTATCGCTCCATGCTCCTCCTACAAAGGCCTTGTGGTTTTGACTTCTTGACAATTTCGGACATTCTCCAATAAGATGATTTGGATCTCCACACTTAAAGCACTTTCTTTCATTATATGGTTGCCTAACGTATCTTCCTCGTCTTTTGAAGAATTTCTTGAAATCTCGTACGGCCATAGCATACTCTGCATCGTTGCTTTCGGAGGTTGAGCATTCTTCATCACTAGAGTCCTTTTTAGCTTTCAACGCAATCGATTTGCTTTACTCCCTTTTTCTTTTGACCATCTCGGAATCTTTCTTTATTATTGATTCGTAGACTTTCAAGTTGCCAATTAACTCGTCAAGTTGAAGAGTTGACAAGTTCTTCGATTCTTCAATCGCCGTAACTTTAGCTCGCCATTTTGGATGAAGAGCTCTAAGAAATTTCCTAATAAAATTCTTACTAGAAAAATTCTCATCAAGTGCTTTTAAACTTGTGATGATAGTGTTAAACCTAGCAAATGCATTATCTATTGATTCCTCTTCCGGAATCATAAATTGTTCATATTGTTGAACAAGAAGATCTATTTTATTTTCTTTGACTTGACTATTACCTTGGTGAGTAATTAATAAAGAATCCCAAATTTCTTTTGCGGTTTTATACATAAAAATTCTTTCATATTCTTTGCGTGGTAACGCATTATAAATAACCATTTTAGCCTCATTATTTTTTGCTAGTTTCTTTTTCAAATCATCATTTTGTTTTTCAAAAGATACAATTTCATCCTTTTTAATTTCAAAATTATATTGAATAGGGGGAAAGTCACCAAAGGTAATAACATGCCAAAGATCAAGATCTTTTGATTTCACATAAGTTTCGAATCTATTTTTCCAATAAAGAAAACCGTGACTTTCAAATAACGGTGGTCTTTGCATAGATTGCCCTTCTAAATATTTTTCCGATTCCATAGATCGATTCAAGTTTTAAAATACAATATATTTTAAAAATCTTGTTTGACGTGGCTCTGATACCAATTGTGGAAAACTAGAAGGGGGGGTTGAATAGTTTTACGTCTTTTTAATTTTATTATGAAAACTTAGTTTAGTTTTAAAGTCTTGTTTGCTTTTAAAAACTTTGATTCTATCTTATGTGAACTCAAATCTTGAACAATATGAACAACTATATATAAGTATGAACAATAATAATAATGTAAGCTAAGTATGTGAAATCAACACATGGATAATATAAACAATTATAGCTATATACGAGAGACAAGTAAGTAAACGTTTATTTTACAATCCTTAGTTATATTTTGTATGAAAACTATACTTGATCGAAATGATCAATTATATGTATGTTACCCTTTTTTTTGTTTGATTGTAAAAACTTTGTTTTGTGAATGAAACTTTTGTTTGATCTTTAAGTAAAATCAATCTACATATATAAACGTTTATGTCTACAAAAGTAATAACGATATAAACAAGATAATAAGTAAGATATGGAAAGATCTAACCACGAGACAAAGGATTTATAGTGGTTCGGCTACAAGGACACCTTCCTTGCCCTACTCCACTCCTCGAGTCACCTACTCGAGAGTTTTCTTCACTATGTCAACAAGCTCCCTTATGGCGGAGAAAACCTTACACACCAATATCCACACCACAACTTCGTCACAACTTATTCACACCTTCTACACAACTATTTCACACCTATTCACTACTTAATCACACTACTTCTTCACACCTATCTTCTACACACCAATCTTCTTTACACCTATCTTCTACACACTAATCTTCTTCACACCTATCTTCTACACACTAATCTTCTTCACAACTATCTTTTTCCTAGCTCTTCTTCTTCACAACAAACTAGTTATATCTTACTACTTCTATTCACAACTTCTACTCCTAGATCTATCTAGTTACAATACTATCACACCTTTACAATGAATATACACAACAACTAGACTATATACACAAATATACAATACTTCACAACTTGATGTTGAAGGAGTATTCTTCTCTTGCACTTTGAGAGATGAGAGGTGAGGGAATTAATCACTTGAAACAAGGACTAACAATTATATGATCAAAGGGTTTTTAGGAGGATGTTTAGAGAGATTTGGATCTGAAAAGTTTCGTGCAAGAGGTGAGAAAAATTCCAGGTTTGAGGTGGTATTTATAGGAAAAAATTTCTGACAGAATCTGATCGGGGAGCGTGGCCGGTCCCCTTAATTGTGTGCCGGCCCCCTTAAAATTAAGGGGGCCGCCTTTATAATTAAGGGGGCCGCCCAGCTGTAACGGCCAAAAAATATGTCTTTTAGTGGGGAAAGTTTATTTGGTGAAAAACTAACTAATTTTGGTTAAAAATTTGAATTCATATATTTACTATGAATTAAACATTTTCCTTTATTACCAAAAATGTTTTTCAAAAATATATAATAAGTTTATTTAATTTTATAAACATTCTATTATTTAAATAAACATCCCTTTGATCATAAAATGTATTAGTCACTTATTTATTCATACCTTAAGTGATTATGTTGGATGAGATGATATAAACTTGCTTAAAACTTGTTTACGTATTAACTTTGCGTTTAATGTTTTTAGATTTTGTGATCGTCAAAACTTAGGGATATCGAAAAATATTAATAACGTTTTTATACATTATTTATATCTACAGTATTTCCTTAGGGTTTTGATTTTTTTTGGTTTTTCTGGAACAACAACCACGATACAAGAGTTATGGTTTGTTGGGAGCTTTTGTTTCTACTCCCTTCATGTTCGATTAAAGGTATGTATATGCTTTTGATTATATTTGTTGTTAGGTTTATGTTTTTGGGCTATAAGTAACATAATTATTTGTGGAAAATTAATTTATAGGTGTCGATTTGTGTTCTTCGCTTTGATATACTGAGGAAAGATCTATGGCGGTGATGGCGCGAACGACCGACAGTGAGTTGGATTTAGGTTTCAATATAAACAAACACAAAATACTAAATACTATTTAACTAAGGTATGTGATTTTGAAGGTATCCAGATGAGGCATCGGGGTAAGTGCCTATGGGATTTGTGGTTAGATAACACTATTGAAGCACAAGTGATAACTTTTTTGGCAAAATAGGTAACATTTGGTTGATTTTAGTTTTGTCCAACAACAAGTTTTTAGGTTTATTGTCGGTTAAATGTATATTTGATTGTGGATTTGAAATTTGTCGGTTTTTGTTTTGATTGGTTTAGGGTTGAGGGCTTGGTGCGTTGTTGTAAAATCATTAACCGACGAGAGGACGCCGTTTCGTTTCAGGTATTCTGGTGGTCAATTCTAAGATACCATGGTATGTTTTTTTTCGTTATTACTTTATTCATTATTTGAATCCGGTATAGCTTTCTGTGGGTTAAGTTTTATTTGTTGCGAAATAAGCTAAGGCAAGCTAAAGTAATAAGCTCAAGAATTAACCAATTGGTAAGAACCCGTAATGCATACTGCAACTTCACAGTTTAGACAGGTTAGTTGTTTGATTTGTATGTCTATTAATACTTCTACAGTTATGTATTTATATTCCTATGCTAACACATGCGTCTTATTCCTCTATATCATGTAGGCTAAGAGAGTGCTGAGAAGCAAAACGAAATCAGGATTTGGCCGAAGCAACGCTATGGTGCTAACTGGATTAGCCTAGATGAGTTTCTGGAAGATATAGAGAAGTCATGTGGCATGTCTTTTAGTCGCATGTAGAGAACTGCAAAAATCCATATTATTAACATCGGTTAATT
Source organism: Artemisia argyi (assembly GCA_030686995.1). Lineage (NCBI taxonomy): Eukaryota > Viridiplantae > Streptophyta > Magnoliopsida > Asterales > Asteraceae > Artemisia > Artemisia argyi. The sequence continues at coordinate 154,597,601 of CM060694.1, forward strand.
ATATATTAATCTTTGTCCTTATTTTAATCACCATTTTTACAGAAAAATTTGAAGATTTTCTTATTATATTAAATGGTCATGATTACGATATCACAAAATTCACCAAATGACCAAACAAGTTCTCGACACGTTTAATGAAATATTAAACGTCACTAATCCTAATTAAATTCCCTAATCCTAAATTAATACTAAACGGGCCCTTAATTAAATTCTCAGCCCAAGCCCAATCGGCCCAAACCATAAGCCATTTTTATTATTTTTATTTATTTCTAGTAATACTCGACTAGAATCAAGCTACAAATCGATCTTCGTTCTCTCAATTCTTACACACGACACCTATATATTTTTGCACCGTCTCGTTTCTCACCTAGCTGACTAAAAGTATGCCAAATCTCATGATCATATATCGAGTTTTGCCATGTTTTCGAAAGGCAAAGTGTTTGGCAAAAACTCACCCATTCGACATTTATATATAATTCAAAACTTAATCGTTTTGACTCCAGTTTGTTTCTAAGTGATCCTAATATTATTTCTATCCTATTTCCATGTTAACAAACCATATTTCATTATCACAAATCGTGTGTAATACGAATTGTATAAATCGTGTACAACATAAATGTTGGTCGACATATATATGTACACAAAGCAAAATCCAATTTTGCTACCTTCTCCTTCCTTTCTCAAAGTCTTGAAATGTCAGTAACTTCACAAGAAAAATCTCTTATTCACTGACATGCATAATATTTCATGTCTCCTTGAAATATTTATACCAATACGTGTTCTAAAATCTTTCTATATGTACTCCTCCTTCATCACCTTACTTCTTTCCTTAAATATTATCATACTAACTCTCTTAACAAAATCATCTCTGAAAGACCAGAAACATTAATTCGTGCTTTGGGAAACATATTGAGAAAATCGGGTTTGTTTCATACATCGTTACTTGGGTTATAGGCTAACGTGGGATTTTCTTGTGTTTCCTTCATCACTCTCGACTCTCTACCACCCTAGTGGTGTAGTAAGTCATTTATATCTCTCTTGATTTCATTTTTATACGTTAGTTCATGTCCATGCATCATGTTTAATTCATGTCAAACGTATAATATATATACATACGTACATACAAACATATAGCACCACAAAAGTGACTAGCCTCTATCTTGGAAGGCCTAGGAGTCACGATACACACTCATCTCACGTTTATTACTACGTTACTTGCATCAAACGGATCTATTTTAAGTCTTGTTTCAAACCGAATACAAAAACTCTAAACACTTAGAAAATATTCTAAGTCTTTTAATCATAAACCACGTCCCAAACTACCTAAGGAACGCACGTATAGTTTGAAATATTACTTAACAAACATACTATATTTTTACATAACTTACTAGACCACCTAGATAGCTATCAATTTCATTTAGATAACTCGTAAAGATACTCACGTCTCGACCCTTAAAAATTGCCCAAGTGAATCAAGAAAAACATGATTCAAAACTAATTATAAAATTTTAATGGACTGAAAAGCCCAACAAGCTGAAATTAAGCACTCCGTATAAGCTAAACCTCAAAGCTCTTTTGACATGATTTTAGAACATGAAAAATGACATTTTTGATGAGCTCAACTCGTCTCACGAAGTACGGTTTTTAAAACGTCATTGGGCCTTAAACTTGGCTCGATAAAAGCCCATAAGCTGAAAAATAAGCTCTAAACCATATAAGCTGTTGAAATAAGCTTTTTATTACTTAAATAAGCTTTGGAAAATTTAATATAATTTTTCTCATAATTTTTGTAAATTTGGACTAAAAATGTAACGTGACGACACCTAGAAGGACTAAAACTATCTATCAATGAAAGGTAAGGACTGAAATGATAAAAACAGAATCTATGGGATATAAAATGACATTATATCAATTTCCAAGCTCAAGAATTATTATTGGACAAGTAGAGGACTATAATTGTAAATTTTATATAAAAAGGACTAACGGTGTAACGCTAACGTCGTTAGAGTAAAATTTGTAAAATTGGAAAAGGACAAGGACTAAATATATTCTATTTAACATTCTTAGTTATTTTCTATTTTATAAACTTGATCACGTCATATGCATATAAAATTTCATTTTTATTTATATATTATATAACGTAACGTTAATAATATATATAACGATATTTCAAAACTAGATATTATTACTTGTGGTTAAAAAGGGAAAACTATAGGAAATAATTTAAATGACATATTTTGTCATATCACTTTTAAACGTAAGAATTTTATTTGCATATCATCTATTCATCACAATGATTAATCATTATTCGTTATTCGTTTTGTATTTACCAAATAGTATTTGGTCAAATTCTCAGATAAATTTATTTATCAGGTTGTATATTGAAAGCCGTCATCATAATCTCATCCGACTTTACTTTTCATCATTTCAGTATCAATCAAGGTGAGTCATAGCCTCATTTCTAATACTTGTTTTAACTCTTTGGGGGAGATACATGCTTACATATACTTTGATAATTTTATGAGTATATGAATAACTTACATTTTTAAAATCAATTTCCTAATTAATATTTACCTGATATGGTTTATGACCTAAGATGTGATATATATATATATATATATATATATATATATATATATATATATATATATATATATATATATATATATATATATATATATATATATATTTTACTGGCAAATTGTTTAACTAGAATACTGAACTCAAATGATAATGTTTCCAAAATGATTATTGTGGCATGATGCTTGACTATACTATAACATCCTGAATGATTCCATTATCTCTATATGATATTTCTATGTTTCAACAGAAATAATCGCTAGGAAGAGCAGAAATACTTTAGTTACATTATTACCTTGATATTGCCTAAGTTACCCTTATCGCCATAAAGTCCCTCTATCATGAGCCATTAATCACTTGTATGTGAGCACGAATATAGTGAACAACTTCGAAACCTGTTGAGGCTTGACATCCTATCCCACTAACACTTGACGGAATGCCTTTTGGTTAGTCGTATTAGTCGTGATACACTATATTTGAGTAAAAATAGGAATTGGCAAATCACCTATTACATGAGGGCAATATTATCATTGACTTGATAATCAGCTTCGTTTTTACGGTATTTTGTTAATGTTTTGTGTGTCATGAGGCTTGGAGCAATATCTATAAGAAAATATATGTCTTCAAACATATATCTAGATACAGCTGTATAGGTAATTGACCAGATTTGAATTATAAATATCACTAAATTAGCATCATGAGTTTCCATCTCATGTTAGGATTATGATCCAATACTTGAATTTGATTGAATACATATATGATTGATCTGTGATTATAATCAACATCACTCAATACTTGTTCTATCACTGTTAGTATTTATTACAATTATTACTAAATATTCCTGAATCTATTGAAATAAATAGTTTTCCATTAAACTCTATGAACTCACCAACCTTTGTGTTGATACTTTTAAGCATGTGTATCTCAGGTAATTAACGGAGCAGGACAAGACACGGAGCGGGCATTTATTACTCTGATAAATTAAAATGGTGTAAAAATCAAATATGTCATTCTTACAAACCTTTATATCTTTTAATGAGATTTTAAATCAAAGGTTTCATCTTTTATCAAAAATATTATTTGAATGACAAATAACTTTCAAAACGCCTCTTTTAAGCCGTTTTATATGATTATGACTTCGATCCTCCCCGTAACACCCAAATTACTTTTCCGCTGCTAAACCATAAATTTGGGGGTGTTACAGATTGGTATCAAAGATAAAGTTATAGAGAACTAAATGTTTTCAAACATTAAACTATATCTACACTTTCAAAATGAATGATTTTACACCAGATCATTTAATGCCCTCCGTGTCTACAGACTGCCGTGCTCAATACATTACCTGTTAAGATTATTTTACATGTTTAGAAATTACTCTTACACAATTATTATTTCATCCGTACTGTTACATCTTTAACGTAAAAATTACTCATAAAATACTATTCTCGGTTACTACAGTAACATGTCTCCTGAAACTCCCGTGAATGTCGAAAGTACTCTCCGTAATACTAGTACATCACCTATCAATCAAAATTCTCCGAATACTGAAGGCCCTTAAGTACAAATATCAAAACCCCAGCCTGATATAGAACTCACTCAGAGATCACTTCCATCGTCACCTATTTGTTCACCTTTACGTCAAAAACTCAGGAGAGCTACTGAATCATATGAAGATTTGATTAGTGGTCAGGCAACATTCAAAGTTAGACAAAGTTCACGCCAAGAGATGCCGTGGAAGAATGTTGAGCCAAATTATCCGTTACCTTATACTTCAGATTCCTCAATACCAGATATTCCAAATAATTTATCCTCACCTAATTCACCCGACTACAATATAAGCACTTCTGATTCAATATGGACTCTTATTTATCAACAAGCCAGCATATTAGATGCTCACACAGAACAGCTAAAAGAGTTACAACCATTACATTTTGAATGGTACGGCCGTAACCTTAACACGTTGTTCAAAAGAGCGGATGCTGAAAGATGAGCAATGTTTGAATTAGGAATGAAGATTGGTGAGATAAAGGACAAAACCGACCAGGAGCTTGGAAACTTGGACTCCAGGATCCGTTATGCAAGAAGAGAACACGGTCATACACATGGTAGAGTTGAAGATATTGAAAGAACCCTATGGATGGCCAGAGACACAGCCAGAACCCAGGGTCAAAAGATTTCCGCATTAGAGACTATGTTGGCTAATCAAATGAACATGTGTCAGGAACGTTTCTCAAACATGGAAGCTGCACAACTTAAACTTGAGAAAGAAGTTAGATAATTACGTCAGAGGCGTAACTAATCTTAAGTTTACAAGTATCCTTGTTGTACCTACTAAACCAAATAGATTTGGTTAGTATTTCATGTAATTTTCAATAAATTTGGAACTTTTAGAACTTGTAATCGAATCATAATGTATAATAACCTCCTTTTCGGTTATATCTCTTTGTTATGAATCAATCTTTTCTTTCATATCAAACATGCGTGTAATGAATCCTCATACCTTCATGCAAAAATCTCATCATTTGTTATTTTCTTTGACAAACAAATGACTCCGCGCAGATCAATGGAGTATTAATAAAAGATCTTGTATCGTTTGTTTTGCAAAAACAGTCAGTCAAGTTATTAATATTATGTTAACTTCTGCAATATTATTCAAATCTACCGTAAGATTTCTTACAATTGTTAAGATTTCTTAAACATACCATAATTAACCAAAAACCAAAGAATTGTCTAAAAAAATAAATTTTCAAGAGAGAACTTGAAGAATAGAGAGAAGTTTATTTTAGTAGACAAATCAGTTTGTTCCTTAGTAATCCCATATCAAGAGTTGATCATTTATCTATGATACAACCCAGGCATATCTTGAAATGAGATTACAGTATGAATTCAATTCAGTCTATCATCAATGAAATAATTAGCTTCATTATTTGAATTATTCTGACATTAGATGGATTCTAAGTTGAGTTTCATTAATGATTTCAGAAGATGGACAACATGAACAATACATATACTCCATCATCATCTAAAATCACTATGACTCCTGAAGCCATCAAGAAATTGGTAAACAGCATCGTGTTAGTAGTACTCGAAGGGACTACCATAGTTTATCCGAGAAGAGAGACGGGTATACCTGGTAAGCATAACCATGAAAGTTTCACGGAATATAGGCCAGCCCACTTTAAACTCCAGAAAGAATGATTAACCCTACCATCACCCCTAACCAAGGGATTAGGCAAGGAGTTATATCTAATGGAAATAACCAAAAGCGAAAACTCACTGAAATAGGAACCATCAACCCCATCTGCTACAATTTCACCAATGCTCAAGACTGCTATCATAAACATCTGGAAGATCGTATCAACTTTCATCGTCAGCTGGAATACAAACAAAAAGCTAGTAGAGACTGCCTCGCCACACCTGTTACTAAAAGTGGTTATCGTGGAAGTCAACCCCTGTGTAAAAAATGCAAGATGCATCACACAGGAATCTGCATTGTTAAGTGCAGGAAGTGTTAGAAAACAGGTCACAAGGCAAATAGCTGTAAGGCTCCGGACAGAAAAGGGAAACCAACAACTGTAGTATGCCACGGATGTGGTGAAAAAGGGCACTACAAGAGCCAATGTCCAAACTACAATATCAATTGGAAAGCCAAGACTTTTGCAAGAGAATGAAGAATCTTTAAAGACTTCGATAGTATCAAGGGAATGATAACTAGATTTAAGCAGATGAATAAATTTCTATTGTAGATAAATAAACTCAAGTTCAAAAAAAGTTCCTAAGTTTTATCTCTTCCTTGTATTTTACTTTAAGTTACGATGGATGTAACCTAAGTATAACAACTATCTTTCTACCGTATCGAAAAAAAAATCTACCTTGTAATATTTCTATAATAATCATAATCTACGTCAATTTCAATTTCTATTACATTTACCAAATAACAATATACTGTTATTACCCTAGAAATTTCTGACTCGTCATCATAGTATGAACAAAAATTTTCTACTTTATTCTTAAAAGAAATTACGTGTTATATTATAAAAATGACAAGTTGAACACCATCTAAAACAATTTAGAGAAACATATGATTGAGCCAAACATCACATCATTTAGTCCTCAATTATACATAGCCTGATCAACTATGTCTAATTTAGGAAGAATCAAGTTATGAAGGGAACAATCATAATTTCATATTTTCTAAATAACAATATTTATTTAAAAGCAAAATATAGAGATAAAATGAACTGTTCATAAATATTACATTGGACAAACCATAATAAATACCTATCTTATCCCCTCATCATTATGATGAGAAACCGACAAATGTACAAGTAGGAAAACACTAATAATTCACAAAGACTGATAGAAAACTAAAATAGCGAAAATTTTATTTGAATCTGTGAAAATTAATAAATAAACAAATAATTAGCATCGAAAGTGCTTATGTTACAATAATTACGATATAAATCATGGAATCTTCAATAGGTTGATCCGCTATGGCAACAAAGACCCCCACCAACATAGCAATAGCAAGAGCCACCACAGGATGAATCACTCTAATTATACTGAAAGATAAAAATGAACAAACCATTAAAAACAATAACGAGATAAATTCCTAAACGTAAAAACAAAACGAGTATTATTCCATATTCGTTACAGAGTACCTAATAAAAAAAAACACACCAAGAACTTAATTTTAAAACAACCCTAGCTCAAGATTATTACCCCCATATCTTGTCTACAATAATAGCTAGGACCGTGAGGGGTACGACAAACAACAAGATCGCGACCAAGAATCCAAAGTCTTCATCTGGAACATACGCCAAGTAGATAGCGGCAAGGACGACATACACAATCACTAATATAGTGATGAGGTGCGGCATTTTGAGATGTGAAATAAGAGGAAAATGGTTGATGGAAGAAATGGAAATTAGAAATGGGTATTTATAGGCTAAAATATAGCCGTTAGTACACTATTCATGGCCGTTGGAATTCACTATTCCCGACCATTAGATTACTGTGCACTAGCCGTTATTTTACTATTCATGACCACTATTTCCAATATTTACAGCCCTTAAATACATCAGTTACTTTGTCTTGTCTTGTACATATAAATCTAACTGAATAATATTTCCTTAATTTTTGGGAATAAAAATCTCTCGACAACCCTCTGTTCATAATTCTCTACTCAAGTAATCACGTTAAACTTGAATTTCGGGACGAAATTCAGAGTGACAGCTGGGTACTGTAGAGAACTGCAAAAATGCATATTATTAACATCAGTTAATTATATATTAATCTCTGTCATTATTTTAATCACCATTTTTATAAAAAAATTTTGAAATTTTTCTTATTATATTAAATGGTCATGATTAGGATATCACAAAATTCACGAAATGACGAAACAAGTTCTCGACACGTTTAATGAAATATTAAACTTCGCTAATCCTAATTAAATTCCCTAATCCTAAATTAATACTAAACGGGCCCTTAATTAAATTCTCTGCCCAGGCCCAATCGGCCCAAACCATAAGCCATTTTTATTTTTATTTTATTTATTTCTAGTAATACACGACTAGAATCAAGCTACAAATCGATCTTCGTTCTTTCAATTCTTACACACGACACCTATATATTTTTGCACCATCTCGTTTCTCACCTAGCCGACTACAAGTATGTCAAATCTCATGATCATATATCGAGTTTTGCTATGTTTTCGAAAGACAAAGTGTTTGGCAAAAACTCACCCATTCGACATTTATATATAATTCAAAACTTAATCGTTTTGACTCCGGTTTGTTTCTAAGTGATCCTAATATTATTTCTATCCTATTTCCATGTTAACAAACATATTTCATCATCACAAATCGTGTGTAATACGAATTGTATAAATCGTGTACAACATAAATGTTAGTCGACATATATATGTACACAAAGCAAAATCCAATTTTGCTACCTTCTCCTTCCTTTCTCAAAGTCTTGAAATTTCAGTAACTTCACTAGAAAAATCTCTTATTCACTGACATGCATAGTATTTCATGTCTCCTTGAAATATTTATACCAATACGTGTTCTAAAATCTTTCTATATGTATTCCTCCTTCATCACCTTACTTCTTTCCTTAAATACTATCATACTAACTCTCTTACACTTACAAAATCATCTCTGAAAGACCAGAAACATTCATTTGTGCTTTGGGAAACATATTGAGAAAATCGGGTTTGTTTCATACATCGTTACTTGGGTTATAGGCTAACGTGGGATTTTTCTTGTGTTTCTTTCATCACTCTCGACTCTCTACCACCCTAGTGGTGTAGTAAGTCATTTATATCTCTCTTGATTTCATTTTTATACGTTAGTTCATGTCCATGCATCATGTTTAATTCATGTCGAACGTATAATATATATACATACGTACGTACAAACATATAGCACCACAAAAGTGACTAGCCTCTATCTTGGAAGGCCTAGGAGTCATGATACACACTCATCTCACGTTTATTACTACGTTACTTGCATCAAATGGATCTATTTTAAGTCTTGTTTCAAACCGAATACAAAAACTCTAAACACTTAGAAAATATTCTAAGTCTTTTAATCATAAACCACGTCCCAAACTACCTAAGGAACGCACGTATAGTTTGAAATATTACTTAACAAACATACTATATTTTTACATAACTTACTAGACCACCTAGCTAGCTATCAATTTCATTTAGATAACTCGTAAAGATACTCACATCTTGACCCTTAAAAATTGCCCAAGTGAATCGACAAAAACATGATTCAAAACTATTTATAAAAGCTTAATGGACTGAAAAGCCCAAGAAGCTGAAATTAAGCACTCCGTATAAGCTGAACCTAAAAGCTCTTTTGACATGATTTTAGAACATGAAAAATGACATTTTTGATGAGCTCAACTCGTCTCACGAAGTACGGTTTTAAAACGTTATTGGGCCTTAAACTTGGCTCGATAAAAGCCCATAAGCTGAAAAATAAGCTCTAAACCATATAAGCTGTTGAAATAAGCTTTTTATTACTTAAATAAGCTTTGGAAAATTTAATATAATTTTTCTCATTATTTTTGTAACTTTGGACTAAAAATGTAACGCGGCGACACCTAGAAGGACTAAAACTGTCAATCAATGAAAGGTAAGGACTGAAATGATATAAATAGAATCTATAGGATATAAAATGACATTATGTCAATTTCCAAGCTCAAGAATTATTATTGGACAAGTAGAGGACTATAATTGTAAATTTTATTTAAAAAGGACTAACGGTGTAACGCTAACGTCGTTAGAGTAAAAATTGTAAAATTGGAAAAGGATAAGGACTAAATATATTCTATTTAACATTCTTGGTTATTTTCTATTTTGTAAACTTGTTCACGTTATATGCATATACAATTTTATTTTTATTTATATATTATATAACGTAACGTTAATAATATATATAACGATATTTCAAAACTAGGTATTATTACTTACGGTTAAAAAGGGAAAACTATAGGAAATAATTTAAATGACATATTTTGTCATATCACTTTTAGACGTAAGAATTTTATTTGCATATCATCTGTTCATCATAACGATTAATCATTATTCGTTATTCGTTTTGTATTTACCAAACAGTATTTGGTCAAATTCTCAGATAAATTTATTTATCAGGTTTTATATTGAAAACCGTCATCATAATCTCATCCGACTTTACTTTTCATCATTTCAGTATCAATCAAGGTGAGTCATAGCCCCATTTCTAATACTTGTTTTAACTCTTTGGGGGAGATACATGCTTACATATACTTTGATAATTTTATGAGTATATGAATAACTTACATGATTAAAATCAATTTCCTAATAAATATTTTCCTGATTTGGTTTATGACCTAAGATGTGACATATATATATATATATATATATATATATATATATATATATATATATATATATATATATATATATATATATATATATATATATATATATATATATATGTATATTTTACTGGCAAATTGTTTAACTAGAATGTTGAACTCAAATGATAATGTTTCCAAAATGATTATTGTGGCTTGATGCTTGACTATACTATAACATCCTGAATGATTCCATTATCTCTATATGATTTCTATGTTTCAACAGAAATAATTGCTAGGAAGAGCACAGATACTCTAGTTACAGTATTACCTTGATATTGCCTAAGTTACCATTATCGCCATAAAGTCCTTCTATCATGAGCCATTAATCACTTGTATGTGAGCGCGAATATAGTGAACTGCTTCGAAACCTATTGAGGCTTGACATCCTATCCCACTAATACTTGAAGGAATGCCTTTTGGTTAGTCGTATCAGTCATGATACACTATATTTGAGTAAAAATAGGAATTGACAAATCACCTATTACACGAGGGCAATATTATCATTGACTTGATAATCACCTCCGTTTTTACGGTATTTTGTTAACGTTTTGCGTGTCATGAGGCTTGGGGTAATATCTATAAGAAAATATATGTCTTCAAACATATATCTAGATACAGCTGTATAGGTAATTGACCAGATTTGAATCATAAATCTCACTAAATTAGCATCACGAGTTTCCATCTCATGTTAGGATTATGATCCAATACTTGAATTTGATTGAATACATGTATGATTTATCTGTGATTATAATCAACATCACTCAATACTTGTTCAATCACTGTTAGTATTTATTACAATTATTACTAAATATTTCTGAATCTATTGAAATAAATGGTTTTCCATTAAACTCTATGAACTCACCAACCTTTGTGTTGACACTTTTAAGCATGTGTATCTCATGTAATTAACGGAGCAGGACAAGACACGGAGCGGGCATTTATTACTCTGATAAATTAAAATGGTGTAAAAATCAAATATGTCATTCTTACAAACCTTTATATCTTTTAATGAGATTTTAAATCAAAGGTTTCATCTTTTATCAAAAATATTATTTGAATGACAAATAACTTTCAAAACGCCTCTTTTAAGCCGTTTTATATGATTATGACTTCGATCCTCCCCGTAACACCCAAATTACTTTTCCGCTGCTAAACCATAAATTTGGGGGTGTTACATCGCACGTTACAAACGCGCACAACTTGGTACAGTGTCAATATATGAGTTTTAGTGAATTCAGAATATTATCATTGGATTTTGATACTAGCCCCATTTTGCGAAGGTTCAGGAAGTGACAATTGGTTGGAAATCTTTGCCAAAGTGGACGAGTAGGGGGATAAGAAATGGCATGGAGTATCAGATGTTCTGACGTTGAGGTAAGAAAAAAGAGTTTTAATTTTTCAGACAGTAAACTCCTTATACGTTATAACATTGCCTTTATATGAGAGTAAAAATGGTGTTGTTGCAATCATATAGAAAGATGACCCATCAGAAATCAAATGAAGCAACTCTTTAGATTGTTTTTGCGACACAAATTAAACGATACTAAGATTCTCAGCTCATAATCTTTTATTGTGTTTTGCTAGCCTGGACATATTTATCACTGATTTTCAACACTTGGTGGATTAAGGAAATCTTGAACATCATCTCCTTTATTTTTTTTTAAAGTTTTGGGTCTATTCATTTTTGTGTCATCATTCGGTTTGAGGGTGTTTGGGTTTTTTTTTTTTTTTTTTTTTTTTTTTTTTTTTTTTTAATTATTATTATTAGTTTTTTCTTTTGAAGTTTGCAGTATGTAATTGCAGCTGCAGAGTGCGCTGGGAGGTAGTTTTATGCCTGCAATATCATCTAACGGTATAAGGTTTGTGATTTTGGTTTTTACTGCAAAATTACAACGATTATTCAAACATGTTAGTTTCCGTGTTTGACTCATTTTGGGCTAATAGTTAAAATGTTGGCCAGTATTTGTTTTACCTAATCTTTGGGATTATGCGCTAATTTGACATCTTACAAATAAACTGTGTAGGACCTTAGATATCACAACTTTATCACATCATTAAAGAAGCAAAGATGAAGTAGAGATTGAAAGATGGTGACTTGATATGTATAAGTGTAATTCGTGTATAGAGAGAGAGAGAGAGAGAGATGGAAATGAGAACTTATATTAAGAGAAAACACACACAAATACACACACAAGCACACCTTACAAATGAGAGGTAAGGTGCCTTTTATAGTTCCATACATAGGCTTTCAATGGGCTTGGGCTTGGACTTGGTTTACAGGAATTATAAAAGGCTTATGTAACATAGCACATAACATATTAGCTTGCCAAGTCCAAGGCCCAATGACTAAACTATTACTAATCTTAACAAACGACACAAAATTACAATATGAGAATGACCATCACTTCTATACATATATATTTTAATGCTAACAATCTCCCCCTAAGGGGTGGTCATTCGAATGATGCTCCACGTGAGTGGGTCTTCCGTGTTCTTTGTCTTTAACTTTGTGTGTCATTGTAGAATAGTCTTATGTCTTTGTTCCTTCATGCTTTGTGATCTTTGATAACTTATTTTTCATCGTTCTTTGTTCCTTTGTGAGGTGGAGTTATCTGCCTTTCGTCACTTCTGCTTCTGTGGTGGTTGTTTGCCATTCCAACATGCTCATACGTCTTTAGTCTTTGTGATACATGCATTTGTTATTCCCGTTCTTTCACACCGATCTTTGTCACTTTACTTCTGTAGATTCTTTCACATTGCGTAGAATCTTTCTTTGAACCTTGCTTTGCTTTGATCTTTGTGAGAACTTTCCTTTGATGTAGTGATGCATGTATGAGCATGTGGAATCCTTCGCCATGGAGATGATGTATAGCTGCATGAAAACAGTTAGCAATAAATCAACCGGTACTTACAGGTTCGAAATTAGAGATCATCAACAGCATAGTGTGAAGACTCCTTCTAATCCTTACCAAGGCCGTTCCCATTTCGGATACTCCCGAGAGAGCTTACGAGACCTACTAAGTAGCTCAACGAATGGGTGAGTCGCTGGGGATCACTCCACGACTGTAGACCGTTTGAAACCACCGCGAACACTAAGCGTAACCCATAAAGAATTACCGAAGTGACCTGCTGTCATGGCTGTTTGATGTTGACCCTGGCAGGAATTTTCATTCAATCATTGAGAAACACTTTTGTGAATTCTCTCATAAATGTTCTGGCAGATTGCTAAGAACTGCGTAGGACTCTAAAATTTACATCTGGCGTCCTTAATGATGAACAACCAGTGTAGAAATATCATGTGTTCCTATGAGATCTTTTTGATGAATCTCAAGGCTCTAGACTCGATAAGTGCACATTTGGTTTCCTATGCAGATATTAGGGAGAGCTCTCCTGCTTCAATATCAACCATCTCTAAGAGACAGGTCAATAGATTACACCGGTTCCCCGTGAGAATGAAACAAGCTCTTTTAAGAGAATTTGAGTGGTTAAGAAGGTTTAGTGCAATGCGTCACTGGGTCCATGACGTTTTTGTCTTCAATACCGGTGTCACCTTAGTAACAACCAGTAGCATACGAATTGTACCCGGTGTCTACCCTAAGGTTGAATATTTGGAGGGCTATTTCTTTTCACCCTTTTTCATAACTTTTCTTTTTAATTCTTCAACCCCTTCTTTCTCATTTCTCATTTTCTCCTTTTTTCAATCATACCTAAGGACTTCTAATTCTACTCTATTGGAATTGTCCTTGGGTAGATCTCTCCGGCTCTGGCGGATCATAGGACGGTTTTTCCTAACCTTAGTCACCTTATAACTTCATGACTATCCTATAATTGATCGCATGCCAAAAAAAACCTTTTTGTGAAAAATCTCTCAAAGTGTTTATGATAATAAAACATATTGTTGACATAAATAATGTCTTAAAACATTGTTAGCATATTAACAATGTCTCTATGTTTTGATAATTACAAAGCATAAACTCATTAAGCTAAAACTTATGACGTAAACAAGTTTTTAGTGCTTAATATTTGTCTTTGCTTCCATATCACTTAAGGTATGAATAAACAAAGGGTTTATCACATTTCATGATCAAAGGAAATTTTTCTAATCACTAGAATTTTTATAAAATGTATTAAACATCTTATATCTTTTACAAAATTACTTTTGGAATTAAAAGAATATGTTTAATTCATAATAAATATATGATTTCAAATTTCTAACCTAAAATAGCAAATTCTATCCAGAAAAATATTCTCCACTAAAAGACAAGAAAAACTAACGTTCAGGAGGGCGGCCCCCTTAATGTTACTAGGCGGCCCCCTTAATCATTAAGGGGACCGGCCACGCTCCAGAACAGTATTTTCCCCCCCTTTAAATACTGATTCATCCCTCAGATTTTCCTCACCTTTTGCACTTCTAAACTTTCTGATCTAGATCTATTTCTCTATTCTCTCATCCTTTGATCATAAGTGTATATATATTCTTTGTTTCAAAGTGATCCAATTTCCATCCTCTCAAGTGCAAGAGAAGAATACTTCTATCTTCCTAGACAAGAAGTATTACAACTTGTTGTGATCTCCACATCCAAGTTGTTGGTGTATCATCAAGATTATTTACATACTCTTGTGAAGATTGTTGTGAATATTTGCTTGTAGATAGTTGAGTGAGATATAGATTGTGTGATTAGTTGATAGCTTGGTGTGAAGAAGAAAAGCTAGGAAATCTATTGGTGTGAAGAAGCTAGGTGTGAAGTAGATTGATTTGAAGAAGGTGTGTAGAAGTTGTGACTTAGGTGTGAAGGTGTTGTGGTGTGATTATTGGTGTGTAGATTGGTGTGTAGATTGGTGTGAATATTGGTGTGTAAATTGGTGTGTAAGGTTTTCTCCGCCATAAGGGAGCTTGTTGATATAGTGAAGAAAACTCTCGAGTTAGGTGCTCGGGGAGTGGAGTAGGGCAAGGAAGGTGTCCTTGTAGCCGAACCACTATAAATCTCTTGTCTCGCGGTTCGATCTTTCCATCTCTTACTTATTATTGTTACTTATCATTGTTATATATTTCGTATTGATATTTGTTTATATTGTGCAAGACTTGAGATCACATATTATCGAATCTAAGTTTTAAAACACTAAAACTATTTTTACAACTAATTAAAAAGACGTAAAACTATTCAACCCCCCTTCTAGTTTTCCACAATTGGTACCAGAGCCAGGTCTAGCAAGAATTTTAAAATATATTGTATTTTAAAACTTGTAACGATCTATGGAATCTTTAAAATATTTAGAAGGGCAATCTATGCAAAGACCACCACTATTTGAAAGTGATGGATTTTTATATTGGAAAAATGGATTCGAAACGTATGTGAAATCAAAAGATCTTGATCTTTGGCATATTATTACCTTTGGTGATTTTCCCCTATTCAATATAATGTTGAAACTAAAATGGATGAAATTGTAGCTTTTGAAAAACAAAATGATGATTTGAAAAAGAAACTAGCAAAAAATAATGAGGCTAAAATGGTTATTTATAATGCGTTACCACGCAAAGAATATGAAAGAATTTTTATGTGTAAAACCGCAAAAGAAATTTGGGATTCTTTACTAATCACTCACCAAGGTAATAGTCAAGTTAAAGATAACAAAATAGATCTTCTTGTACAACAATATGAACAATTTACGATTCCGGAAGAGGAATCAATTGATAATGCTTTTGCTAAATTTAACACCATTATCACAAGTTTAAAAGCACTTGATGAGACATTTTCTAGTAAAAATTGTGTTAGGAAATTTCTTAGGGCATTGCATCCGAAATGGCGAGCTAAAGTCACGGCTATTGAAGAATCAAAGAATTTGATGACATTGTCACTAGATGAGCTTATTGGCAACTTGAAGGTCCATGAAGAAATTATAAGAAAAGATTTGGAAACGGTTAAAGTCAAGAAAGAACAAGTCAAATCCGTTGCTCTAAAAGCCAAAAAGGAACTTTGTGATGATAGTGACTCAAGTGACGAGAGTGAAGATGAAGAATATGCAATGGCCGTAAGAGAATTCAAGAAATTCTTCAAGAGACGAGGAAGATTCACTAGATCATCACATGACGATAGAAAATCGTTCCAAAGAAATAGAAGTGACAATTACGTGAAAAGAAAATGCTTTAGATGTGGAAGTCCAAATCATCTCGTTGGTGAATGTCTAAAGCCGCCGAGTTATGACAATCAAGGTGCATTGGTTAGTAGAACATGGAGTGATAGTGACAAAGAAGAAGTGGAAAAACCAAGAGAAGAAAAGTGTTTCATGGCAAAAGCAACCGACGAAATATGCCTTGGAATTGACTTGGAGCCTGACGAATGGATCAAGGATAGTGGATGCTCAAGGCACATGACAGGGAACCGAAAGCTATTCTCTACATATAAGGCATACAACGGAGGTAACATTATTTTTGGTAGTGACTTGCGTGGAAAAATTATTGGCAAAGGTACGATTTCTCAAGACTCACTTACTATTGAAAATGTTGAACATATTAATAATTTAACATATAACTTACTTAGTGTAGGCCAAATATGCGATAATAAATGTAAAGTTATCTTTTCCGAAGAAGATAGCGAAATAGTTAAGAATGGAAAAATTATAGGTAGAGGTATTAGGAAAGGAGGTGTATATGTTATGAAACTAGGAAACAAACCTGAAGATAGGATATGCCTAACGACCCTAGACGAAAACTCCACATTGTGGCATAGGAGATTAGGACATGCTAACATGCAACAAATACAATCTTTGGCCTCTAAGGAATTAGTTAGAAACTTGCCTAATCTAAAATATGACAAACATTTTTGTGATGCATGTAAAGTTGGAAAACAAGCTCATGCTAGCCACAAAGCTAAGAATATAGTATCCACTACTAGGTGCCTAGAATTATTACATATGGATCTTTTTGGTCCATCCGCTGTGCGGAGCTATGGAGGAAACAAATATACCTTAGTAATAGTAGATGACTACTCACGATACACGTGGACTAGGTTTTTAAGTGACAAAACCCAAGCCTTTGAAAAATTCGAAATATTTAGTAAAATGATTCAAAATAAATTAGGATGCTCAATAGTTGCCATTAGGATGGACCATGGTAGGGAATTTGATAACGAAGTACAATTCGGAAAATATTGTGAGTTAAATGGAATATCTCACAATTTCTCCGCCCCTCGTACTCCTCAATCAAATGGGGTAGTAGAAAGAAAAAATAGGTCACTACAAGAAATGAGTAGAACTATGTTAAATGAACAATCCATTCCACAAAAATTTTGGTGTCACGCCGTAGATACATCGACTTATATTTTAAATAGGGTATCAATTAGAAGAATTCTAGGAAAAACTCCTTATGAGTTATTAAGAAATAGAAAACCAAACTTAAGCTACTTTAGGGTATTTGGAAGTAAATGCTATATCTTAAACACTAAGGACTACCTCACTAAGTTTGATCCAAAATCATATGAAGGAATATTTTTAGGATATTCACAAAATAGTAAAGCATATATAATACTTAACAAACACTCCATGAAAGTAGAGGAATCACTAAATGTAACATTTGATGAAACACCACCACCTCCTAAAACGCTACCTTTAGAAGATGATGATTTAGTCGAAGATGAAGCTATTGAGGTTAGTAAAACAAAACCCATAGGAAATGATAATAAAGACATTGACTTAGAAAATAACGAAACCGTTAATATTAAAGAATCTAGATCACATCCATTAGATAATATAATAGGACATCTTAACCAAAGAACCCTTGGTCACAAGCCCAAGATAAAAACAACTTCTTTTGTTTCCTCTCAGCAATAGAACCTAAGAATATTAGCGAGGCTTTAAAGGATGAAAGTTGGATTATAGCTATGCAAGAAGAATTAAATCAATTTAAGGCAAATGATGTTTGGGAACTAGTCCCAAATCCAAAGGATATGACTATCATAGGAACCAAATGGGTATATAGGAACAAGTTAGACGAGAATGGAATAGTTACTAGGAATAAAGCTAGGTTAGTTGCCCAAGGTTATAATCAACAAGAAGGAATTGATTATGATGAAACTTATGCCCCCGTAGCTAGACTTGAATCAATTAGGATATTACTCGCCTATGCTTGTGCCCTAGATTTTAAGTTATTCCAAATGGATATGAAAAGTGCATTCCTTAACGGTTTTATCAATGAGGAGGTATATGTGGCACAACCTCCAGGATTCGTTGACTTCGCAAAACCTGATTATGTTTATAAGTTAAAGAAAGCTTTGTATGGACTCAAACAAGCTCCCAAAGCTTGGTATGATCGATTAAAAGCTTTTCTTATTAAACATGATTATTCTATGGGAATGGTAGATAACACTCTTTTCACTAAAAGGAAAGACCCTAATCTCATCATTGTTCAAATATATGTTGATGACATTATATTTGGATCGACTTGTCAAGACATGTGTGATGAATTTGCCAAAATCATGCATGATGAGTTTGAGATGAGTATGATGGGTGAACTTAACTTCCTTCCTAGGATTACAAATAAAACAATTAGAAGATGGAATATTCTTTAACCAATCTAAGTACATTAAGGAAATGCTTAAGAAATTTGGCCTAGAAGACTCAAAACCCATAAAAACACCCATGTCTACGGAGGTAAAGCTCACAAAGGATGATGAAGGTGAGTCCGTAGATAACTTCAAGTATAGAGGAATGATAGATAGTTTACTATACTTGACGGCAAGTAGACCCGATATCATGTTTAGTGTCTGCCTTTGTGCCCGTTTTCAAGAGGATCCCAAAACCTCTCACCTAGAAGCGGTTAAGCGTATCTTCCGATACATTAAAGGCACTATACACTTAGGATTATGGTATCCTAAGGAATCCGGCATATAAACCATTGTCTATGCGGATTCGGATCATGCGGGAGACTACGTAGATAGAAAGAGCACTAGCGGTATTTGCACGTTTATGGGATGTTGTCTAACGTCTTGGTTTTCGAAGAAGCAAACCGCACTTGCTATTTCTACCACCGAAGCCGAATATGTAAGCGCCGGAAAGGCATGTCAACAAGCACTATGGATGAAACAAGCTCTCGTAGACTATGGCATTAGGTTAGAAAATGTCCCCATTATGTGCGATAACAAAGGTGTGATAGATTTAAGTAAAAATCCGGTGCAACACTCTAGGACTAAACACATAGAAATACGTCACCATTTTCTTAGGGATAATGTACAAAAAGGAAATATATCTATAGAAAAGGTTGCATCGGAAGATAACATTGCGGATATATTTATAAAACCCCTTAAGTGTGAATTATTCAACCACTTGCGTTTAGGATTAGGAATGATGGAACAAGTTGACTAAATTATATTGAATTATTTCAAATTAATACTTGCATGAAATTTATTCATTTCACCTTTTCTGAGTCTAGGAATCTATTTCGCACAAAACTAAAGATTGGGAAAATTTATTTTCTTTGCATAAATATTTTTTTTTTATTGTAAATCTCAATCAATTTTCTCTAAAAATTATTCTCACAATCTAGGAACCCCATGAAAACCATTTTCCTTGCATTGTTGACTAATTCTAAAAACATTATATTTCAAAATCATGCATAAACTCTCACATAAATTGTCAAGGTATATAATCTAATATATGTCTTTGACATTCATGATCGAGCAAAAATTGAATCAAGGAGACTATTTGGATTGTTTCTTAGGATCGCTATTTCTTTTTGCTTCTAGGAGTCGAAACAATCACAACTCCACATTTGTTGCATATAGACACTCACTAGGACAAATTCACTAATAATGGTGTCATCTTGATCCATCACTAGTTTTTCACTCACTAAGATAGGTACCTTAGGAAGCTTAAGTGTGCTTGCCTTTGTTTACCTCCTATTGCTTATTATGTGTTGATTATTTGCTCCTTTGCTTATATGTTTTTGCATGTATGCTATATCTTGATTAGATTAGACTCTATATTGCCTAAGAGAATTGAACTTGCTTGAATTCTAATCCAAACACATAACCTTTCTGCAAATTTTCTGCCAAAAACCCAATTCTGGCAACCTGGAAATCACCAGATGGGCGGCCCCCTTAATTTTGTAAGGCGGCCCCCTTAATCATTAAGGGGACCGCCCCCAATTAAGGGGACCGGCCATCTGATGGTCGGGTTTACAGAATCTTTTCTGCTTTTTAGCCCATTTCAACCTACATTTCCCAATTTTAACCAACATACTTTGTCCCAATCTTCCAACAAACCTTATCCATCCTTAAACACACAAATCTTACACTATAAATATCCCCAATCTTCAAAACTATCCATTCATCCCATCATGAACTCTCCAAACAAACCAAGATCAAAAGCCTCAAGGCTAGCAAGGATGACGGAAAAACCCGTTTGGCGAAGAAAAAACCCTCGAAACAAATCCATCATAACCAATGAGATTGGAAGTCATTCAACACCTCCAACTTCTTACTTCCCAAACTTTACCTCAAACCCACAAGGTCATTCATTTGATCCTCTTTACAAACCATACAACATTGGCCAACCATCAAACTACAATTCCAACTACACAAATCCAACCCATCCATACCAAACCTATGATCCTCTTCACATTGCCACGGAAAAGCAAAAGTTCCGTGATGAAATAAACCAAATCCATGATCTTAGTGATCTCCTTGCTATGCATCTTGCACAACGCAACAAAGGGCAACCTCCATCATCACCCTATGCAAATTGCCTTCCCCACTCTCTCAATTTGGATCAAGTTACCAACCACACTCACTTTTGCCCTTGTTGCATATTCCTTCAAAAACAAATTCTCTACTTGAGTGAAGATATTTCTTGGATTGAATATCTTCTCACTCGTAATCATCCAATACCACCCTTAACACGATACAACATCGTGAGATCCACCTCTTCCGCTCCATACTCCACCCCATATCCCTCTCCATCTAACAACTAAGCTTCATGCTTATGTTATCCTTCAAGCAAATAAAACAATCAACCATGAGTTGCAAGCAAGTCCAAGTGCTCTTTCTAGGCAATATAGGACTATGTCTTTTCATTTGTTTTATTAAGATTAATATGCCTTAAGCATATTAAATGTTGTAATGCTTTCTATGATGCTTGAATGAATCTATTTTTATAACCATTGCTTTGCATATATATTTGCCTTGCTCTCTTCTAATATTTTGTGTAGCCAAGATTTCCATAGCTCATCTCCTTGGTGCTCTCAAATGAGGGGGAGTATACATCAAGGGGGAGCTTTAACCTTTTTGATTTTACAAAAAGGGGGAGAAGAGAATGTTAAACTCTAAATTCTTGTCTAAAAATTAATTTTTAGACTTAATGAGTTTAAGGTTTTGTAATCATCAAAAAGGGGGAGATTGTTGACATAAATAATGTCTTAAAACATTGTTAGCATATTAACAATGTCTCTATGTTTTGATAATTACAAAGCATAAACTCATTAAGCTAAAACTTATGATGTAAACAAGTTTTTAGTGCTTAATATTTGTCTTTGCTTCCATATCACTTAAGGTATGAATAAACAAAGGGTTTATCACATTTCATGATCAAAGGAAATTTTTCTAATCACTAGAATTTTTATAAAATGTATTAAACATCTTATATCTTTTACAAAATTACTTTTGGAATTAAAAGAATATGTTTAATTCATAATAAATATATGATTTCAAATTTCTAACCTAAAATGGCAAATTCTATCCAGAAAAATATTCCCCACTAAAAGACAAGAAAAACCAACGTTTAGGAGGGCGGCCCCCTTAATCATTAAGGAGACCGGCCACGCTCCAGAACAGTATTTTCCCCCCCTTTAAATACTGATTCATCCCTCAGATTTTCCTCACCTTTTGCACTTCTAAACTTTCTGATCTAGATCTATTTCTCTATTCTCTCATCCTTTGATCATAAGTGTATATATATTCTTTGTTTCAAAGTGATCCAATTTCCATCCTCTCAAGTGCAAGAGAAGAATACTTCTATCTTCCTAGACAAGAAGTATTACAACTTGTTGTGATCTCCACATCCAAGTTGTTGGTGTATCATCAAGATTATTTACATACTCTTGTGAAGATTGTTGTGAATATTTGCTTGTAGATAGTTGAGTGAGATATAGATTGTGTGATTAGTTGATAGCTTGGTGTGAAGAAGAAAAGCTAGGAAATCTATTGGTGTGAAGAAGCTAGGTGTGAAGTAGATTGATTTGAAGAAGGTGTGTAGAAGTTGTGACTTAGGTGTGAAGGTGTTGTGGTGTGATTATTGGTGTGTAGATTGGTGTGTAAATTGGTGTGTAGATTGGTGTGAATATTGGTGTGTAAATTGGTGTGTAAGGTTTTCTCCACCATAAGGGAGCTTGTTGATATAGTGAAGAAAACTCTCGAGTTAGGTGCTCGGGGAGTGGAGTAGGGCAAGGAAGGTGTCTTTGTAGCCGAACCACTATAAATCTCTTGTCTCGCGGTTCGATCTTTCCATCTCTTACTTATTATTGTTACTTATCATTGTTATATATTTCGTATTGATATTTGTTTATATTGTGCAAGACTTGAGATCACATATTATCGAATCTAAGTTTTAAAACACTAAAACTATTTTTACAACTAATTAAAAAGACATAAAACTATTCAACCCCCCTTCTAGTTTTCCACACACATTGTTGACACTTCGAGAGTTTTGCATTTTTGAAGGACTCCCCCTTCACATGTGCTCATGTAATTTTTAAGAAATTTGCACATGCGTGAGGAGTTTGCACTTTTGAATTGATCCACTTTCAGTGAACATGACCGATTCGAGACACGCTTACATCACCAGTTAGACTAGCTTGAAGTTATTACCCGTCCTGGTCAAGTCCAAAGAAAGTTTCTCGATACGGTACATTCTATTCAGACAAGTCCTATTCGAGACACGCTTACATCACTAGTTGCACTAGCTTGAAATTATTACCCGTCCAGGACAAGTCTTTTCGATTACTGACATTTAAGCTTCGTCAATTCATTGGTACTTACTGAGTCGAGCTCTTCTGAGATTCAGCCACAATCTTTATACATCTTTGATCACATTATAATCATGTCTTCTCCCTCTCAAAAATAGCATAACGTGATATTTTTGATATCAACTGATTAATAAAAAGCTTTTTGGAGAGATAAACAGATTTGATTTTGCATGAAATCGGAACATTTTAGTTTTTATACTCCCCCTTAATGATAACACATTTAAAATCAATTAAGGGTTTTGAGGGAGTTATCTTGAGCACTCATTTGGAGAGATTTTAAGAAATCTTTTTAACAATCTTGAAAAAGTGCTCAAGAATTTTGTTTGAAAACGAGTTTATGCTTGAAATCTTTTTCGTTTGTTTAGACTCGAACTTTTTGAAAAAAAGATTTCGTCATTGAACGTACGAGTCCTTGATTTGAAAAAATAATCAGAAGTCATCGTTAAAGTCCGGGTTTTGTACTGAAGTATACGAAAGCCATCATTAAAGAAGCAAATATGAAGTAGAGATTGAAAGATGGTGACTTGATATGTATAAGTGTAATTCGTGTATAGAGAGAGAGAGATGGAAATGAGAACTTATATTAAGAGAAAACACACACAAATACACACACAAGCACACCTTACAAATGAGAGGTAAGGTACCTTTTATAGTTCCATACATAGGCTTTCAATGGGCTTGGGCTTGGACTTGGTTTACATGAATTATAAAAGGCTTATGTAACATAGCACATAACATATTAGCTTGCCAAGTCCAAGGCCCAATGACTAAACTATTACTAATCTTAACAAACGACACAAAGTTACAATATGAGAATGACCATCACTTCTATACATATATATTTTAATGCTAACAAACTGAAAGCCCCCTCAAATCTGATGCGTTATCGTGCTCTAACGAGATACACAATGGTATTAATCGCTTTTGACTGTTATTGCAACACTTTCAGTTACTTTTCATAAGCTTTCAATTAGTTGGTGTCTATGAATACGATTCTCATCTCCCTGTCGAATGACAATAACTATTTTATCTGTGTTTGTTGTGGTTAAGAACTGAATAGTGTACAACCTAATATGGTAAGCGTATTATTTACATGATTGGCGGGTGTTTGTTATTGCATCTATATTTGCATTCCAAAAACTGACCCATAATTAAAACGCCGTACTTTCGATCGCCGAATTATTGCTTATATAATATAATGCCCGTATCTTGGCGAGGCATGTTGATGGCTGCTAATGAAAAAAATGATCCGCTATCATGCCAGTCCTAATGTTACAGAACATGTGAGTTTATGTTTTTGGCAAATTCGGTTCACATTTCTTTTTATTTAAGGGGGTGTTTGTTTTAGTGTGCTTACGCCTTATGAGCTTATGTATATTTGAAAAATATCTCTTTTTTCTAACAAGTAATTGAAAAATATCAAAAGCCACTTTTTCAACGTATGAGTTTATCAAGATCACCTTATGACAAAATCATTAATTCAAATTGGTAGGCTCATAGGACGAAAAAAATGGTCTTATCAGCTATTTTCAAATATATATATAAGGCAAGTAAATAAGCTACCACAAACACCCCTATATAGTGTAATATATGGTCACTAGGTTGCTCATTGAGTTGTTGCTGATGTTTTGGCAGGCAATCACTGTTTAGAAGTCCAATCGGACATTACAGCTAGCATAGAAGTCTCATACCAGAATAGCCGAAAACGACTTTGAAGATGTCTCTCCGCAAGAATTGCAGGCAAAGATGTATCTATGGTATGTTGAAAAATATTAACTCAGTGGTGTAAAACATCAACACATTTGGTTAGCTTTGGAACTTGGTAACACCCATGTTCTATTTTCTATGGACCGTCAAACTATAAGGTAAGTGCAAAAGCATTAACATCATGAAGCCGTTATGTGCAAAAGTTATACGCTGCATTGTCTTTTTTAAAAAGGTGGAAATGTGCACATAATAATCTTGCAATAAGGTTGTCTACTTAATAAGTCGCAAAAACAAAGCTGAAAAACTTATGGTACAAATAAACCTCCTCAAAAGTTGCATTAAGTTCCGAGTAGTGAATTACCGAAAAGCGGTGTCTTTGTTTTTTTATAGCATAAGATTAAATTGTTGATGCTTTGCGCAATTGCAAGCCTTATACGCTAATTTTTTTTTTATCATTATGCTGAAACGCATCTGCCATTTTTTTTCTGGCCGCAGGAAGTCGAAGAATGGTAAAGAATACATAGGAGGGGTTATTTTTTGATGCGTACATGTTCATAAAAAAGGGTTTAATTTTTTTTTGTCCATGCCTAAAAAAGGCCTGTTAACAACTCTAGGTATATTTCTCATTTCCTCATTTCTTCTTGGTCTTTGTTGTACTCAATTATCTTAAATGTAATTTTTAAAAAATCTGTTACATTCATGAATATTTTGGTGCTAAAATCTACCCATTGCAACGGTAATTAACTGATGCCGATTTGTTGCGAGTTACAAAAGTTGCGATTGATTTACCTTGTAGTCAAGTTTATTATTATTATTATTTTCTGTTTGTTTGATCATATACTTTGTTAATTTGTCTGAATCAGTAAGCAACATCACAACTAACTTTGTTTATATGATTTTCATGTCCTCAATACTTACGTTAGTTCACTTGGCATGATATATAATAAATATGTATATCACTATATCTTGCAGGTTTATCCATGGAAACAAGTAGACGGTTCTTGAGCCTGCTGCGCCTGAGGCTCTTAAGTGATTAACAAGAGAGCACCCAATCATCACAAAACACGAAGGACCATATCTGAACCACTCTAAAAAAGAGCAAAAAGAAAAATCATGTTCCCATCTCAAAATGGGGGTAAGCCTTCCGAGTTATAGAAATGATTTTCCATCAGCCATTTGTTACAATTTTGAAAAAGACCAAAATTACAAGATAAACATGCGACTCCACCAATTGAAGGAATTCAAAGTACGACGCTAGGTAAAACTAGCATGTATATGTTTCTCTCTTTGTGGCAAACGAGGTTAGGATATTAGTGTCTTAATTTGATACTAAGGAACTAATAGCATATTAAATGAAAATGGTACTGCTTCATGTTGAGTACAATAGAACTAGCCATCTGCATGTAAAAGTGGATATTATTGTTATTGATTAGATATTTGTGTTTCAATAAAATGTAGAATGAATGCATGATGTTTAGACTCTGGATGTTAAAAAAAAATCCCGTTCAATGAACGACGACATGAAACGACGCCCCGCCGTGTTGGTATACAACAAAAACAATTTAAAGATAACGAAAAATTTCCTAAAAAAATAGCAAAAAAATTACGGTAAAAACCCGCGAGGCCGCGTAGACTCGTTGGTTTTATAGTACATAGTTTTGACCTTCATTAATATGCATTACGTATTCAAATTCGATATTTTTCTTGTTCAAAGCTTGGGAACTTTTTGCATCGTCTTGCAGAATTATGGCAAAGAATTGAAATTAAATATTTTTTGATGACGTAAAACTTGTTTACTCTAAGATTATTTTGTAAATGTGCAACTAGCAAGTCACCATGGATTACATAGAGATATGCGGTTGTTACATGTTACTTATAATTTCGACCTTGAGTCCCATATAGATTAAAGAAGTAACTATTTTATAGTTAATATACCATAATGTGTATGGATCATACGTGTTAATATTAATATTATGTTTTCAATTGATGTATCACAAACGCCATAAATATGGCAATTCCTGATACAACATTTGAAAATTTGTATACTCCATCCATCTCATAATTATAGTCCACTGTTTGAAGTCTTTAGTTTTCAACTTTTACCATAAATATATGAATGGATTGAGTTTCAAATGTATTTTCCATTTGTATAATTTTTATCAAGTATTATATAACACAAATAAAAATATATAAGGTCCAAGTTGCAAAATGAAAATTTAAAAAGTCAACAGTGGACTATAATTATGGGACGGATGTATTACTTCTTTAGCTTTTTGAAAGCTTGTATAACTTTGAGTTTTTTAAAGTTTTTATGAGTTTAGCCGATAAAACACTTGAAGTTTCTACCTTTTTATAAAATTTTATCATGTCTTACTAATATGTAAAAATTGTTCTTTTAGCTTTCTAACAGTTCATTATTCAGGCACCACGTGATTGATTATTCACACAACCCAAAGCTACACCACATGATTACCATTTAAAGAATTCCCATTTCTTTACATTATTAGTTTACCACCTAAAGAAAATATGTAACAGAGCCGGTTCTGAGATTTTTGCTGCCCTGAGCGAAACAGTTTTTTGATGCCCTAAGTGTGGCTAATGAAAACTGAGTACAAGATATTATAAACAAACATTGTGCTATCTTCTAAAGATACAACCTTTTAAACAAAACCCACATATCAACTCGATTAAATTTTGGACAAGTTTCTTAATTAACTTTACTTAATCTAATAATTATTGGCTTTTAACATATATAATCTGAAATATGTATTATGCACAAACCAATATGAGTTAACATGTTATCAAATATCTATATGACCAACATTTCTATAAACATTATATGTCAAACATTTTATTGAACTTAAAACTAAAATTCAAGTATTTTTTACATGTACAAAGCGAAAAATTTAAAAGAAATAAGAAAAGTGAGACTAAAAAGATTTAAAAAACATGTAGAAAATGAATGTCAAATATCTAATTGATTGAAGCTATTGTGTGAGTTCACTTTAATATGGGCAACTTACGAATATATATATATATACTTTTTTGTGTGTTTCTCCTACATTACATTGAGTTACCTATTAGTAAGAATTATGTTTAAAAACAATAAAAAACCGAGTTTTTTTGTTTGACCATAGTATTTTTAAAATTTATTTAACAAAATGAGTACTTTCAAATTTATTTAAATTGATATGGTATTTTTCAATGTTTCATTATCCATCCTACCACGAACGCAATGACAAAGATGACGGTAGTCTAGATGGTTCAACTTGTTGGTTAATAACTAAATAGGCCTGGAATAACAATGTAAAGAAATATACCGTAAGAATATAAGCAAATCTCTAGCAATAGTTCCAGATTTTTGTAAATGTCATTGATTAATTGATTAACGTCATATACTAGACTAATCTTAATCAAACAGCCATAGAAAATGGAGCTTGAAACAAAGTGATGCAGAAAGTATAAACAACCGAAGATAGTATCTGAATACAAAATTAATCTAGGCCAGGACATGAGACCACATAAATAACAGAGCAGCTGCCATGACTACAATTTACTATCACATAGCTTCAATCATACATATATCTAAAACTTTAAGAAAGATTGTCTAGTGGTGGAATTTAGAAACATGATTCCAAGATAAATCATTTGAATATCGGATAAAACATTTCCCATGTATCATTATAAACCTTTGTCCACCATGCGACTTGAACCACCAAACACGATCTATTATATTATTATATATTTCTTTACATTGTTATTTCAGGCCTATTTAGTTGTTAACCAACAAGTTGAACCATCTAGACTGTCATCATCTTTGTCGTTGCGTTCGTGGTGGGATGAACAATGAAACATTCAGAAATACTGTATTATCTTAAATAAATTTGAAATTACTCGTTTTGTTAAATAAGTTTAAAAAATTTAAATTACTCGTTTTGTTAAATAAATTTAAAAAAAAAAATACTATGGTTAAACAATAAACTCCAAAAAAAAACCTAGAAATAAAAGTAGAAGCATTTTGAATATGAAAAGGAAAAACCAAGCACCTGACAAAATTATTATTTTCTTTTTAGCAAAAGGCTACTAATACTGTACTACTTTTCTTAACAGTTTACACTCATGCGCTTCTTCTTCATATCATTTTCCCTCATGGATGAGAAACAAAAAAAAAAAACACAAACCATGCATGTATCACTGAAAGCATAAATAAAACTTATACACAACACCATAATAGTGATGCCCTCTATTTATTTGTTGGATGCCCTGGGCCGTCGCCCGTGCCGCCCATAGCCAGGCTTGGGCCTGGTTTGGGGGGATAAAAAATAAAAAAGCCTAACCCTAAAAAGAACACCCGGTATCTTGTTTCCCCAAAAACTAAAGCCACCTTAATTTGTGAGGGTCGGTACTCATCCTAATCAATTGTGAATCGGTTACTTTTTCAATTGTGACCTCATATTCTCATCATATACATTTTTCTGTTTGTTTTATAATCATTCAATCCTAATATTCCGATTTTTATGATTGATTGTGTTAGGGTTTATGAATTTTGCAACACTGATTGATTGTGTTAGGGGTCCTTTATTATTTTGTTAGTTTAATGTACTGTAACAACTTACAGGTTATCAGTTGATTTTTAACCAGTAGGATGGAATAGTTTTTCGACGTAATTAGTTTTCAAAAACACTTTGATTTATAACCAGTAGGATGGAATACTTCTTCTAGAATGGCTTTAGTTTTCCAGAATTGCACCTAACAGTTTATTATTAGACTGATAGTAATGGGACCAAACCATTTGGTTGGTACCGAGAAATGCATTTGCTTGGTCTGTCAGGCGATCAAAAGGTTGAAAGTGTTTGTGTTTGTTAATTTTTTTAATCTATTTTTGTGAGGTTGTTTTTTTGTTGTGACTGCGGTCTTCTTACTATGAGCATTTGTTTTTTAATCTATTTTTGTGGGGCGTTTCCTGTAAATTTATTGTGAAGCATGGAGTCCCAAAATTTATCGTAAATAAACGTTCGCTGAGTGTGATGAACAAACATGCTGATAATTATATTTTTTTGGCAATCAACAGGTACATTCAAGCTTTTATGATCCACACATGACTAATACAAATATGTCAATGGTGTTCATACCTCACCAAAATCGAAACATTTGTGACGAAATTGAGATCAAAGTGGAAGGCCGGAAGAAAACAATGCATAGCAAGAAATGCTTGCCGAGGTCAGATGTTGATGATGGCAGGATTAATTTAAGACTAGTTGAGCTTCAAGGGCTACTTGGAACCTATTGTTATGGAATTCCAATGTCTTGTTTGTCTTGGTTAGAGAGACTTTACCTGCAAAAGCTTGACAAATCACTGGACTATAACTCCTTAGGTGTGAATAATATTAAGGAGCTCGTTGAAAAGATGCACGACAAGGGCATGGTGTTGTTTCTTGAAGAGCCAGAAAGCAAGAAGGTACATGTGATGTCTGCTCATAAGGTAAAAGTCAGACAAGATGACTCTTTGAAGCCTAATGTTCAAACATTACTCGATAGGCATTCTGGTTTGATCAAGTTCATTTCTTTTGAGGATTTATACGAGCGTCAGTTTAAGGTGAAATTGAACTATTTTCAGTATGGTTTGACCAATCTTGATCATCTTTGTGAAGTCTTGAAATATATTCTGATGGTGGAAGAAGCAGATCCCCCAGGAGCGAAGGTGATAAAGGCTAAGAAAAGGAAGTATTGTGGAAAGGAAAAGAAATGCTTGCCGAGGTCAGATGTTGATGATGGCAGGATTAATTTAAGACTAGTTGAGCTTCAAGGGTTACTTGGAACCTATTGTTATGGAATTCCAATGTCTCGTTTGTCTTGGTTAGAGAGACTTTACCTGCAAAAGCTTGACAAATCACTGGACTATAAGTCCTTAGGTGTGAATAATATTAAGGAGCTCGTTGAAAAGATGCGCGACAAGGGCATGGTGTTGTTGCTTGAAGAGCCAGAAAGCAAGAATGTACATGTGATGTCTGCTCATATGGTAAAAGTCAGACAAGATGACTCTTTGAAGCCTAATGTTCAAACATTACTCGATAGGCATTCTGGTTTGATCAAGTTCATTTCTTTTGAGGATTTATACGAGCGTCAGTTTAAGGTGAAATTGAACTATTTTCAGTATGGTTTGACCAATCTTGATCATCTTTGTAAAGTCTTGAAAGATATTCTGATGGTGAAAGAAGCAGATCCCCGAGGAGCGAAGGTGATAAAGGCTAAGAAAAGGAAGTATTGTGGAAAGGAAAAGAAATGCTTGCCGAGGTTAGATGTTGATGTCTTGATTGATCAAAGACTAGTTGAGCTTGAAGAGTTACTTGGAACCTATTGTTATGGAATTCCACTGTCTTGTTTGTCTTGGTTAGAGAGACTTTACCTGCAAAAGTTTAACAAATCACTGGACTATAAGTCCTTAGGTGTGAATAATATATTGGACCTCGCTGAAAAGATGCGCGACAAGGGCATGGCGTTGTGGTTACAAGAGCCAGAAAGCAACAAGGTACATGTGATGTCTGCTCATATGGTAAAAGCCAGACAAAATAACTCTTTGAAGCCTAATGTTCAAACATTACTCGCTATATATTCTGGTTCGATCAAGTTCAGTTCTTTTGTGTATTTATACGAGCGTCGGTTTAACATGAAATTGAACTATTTTAAGTATGGTTTGACCGATCTTGATGATCTTTGTAAAGTCTTGAAAGATATTCTGATGGTGAAAGAAGCAGATCCCCCAGGAGCGAAGGTGATAGAGGCTAAGAAAAGGAAGTGTTATGGAAAGGAAAAGAAATGCTTGCCGAGGTTAGATGTTGATGCCTTGATTGATCAAAGACTAGTTGAGCTTGAAGAGTTACTTGGAACCTATTATTATGGAATTCGAATGTCTAATTTGTCCGAATTAGAAAGTAGTTACAGGCAAAAGTTTAATAAACCACTGGACTATAGTTCCTTAGGTGTGAATAATATTAAGGAGCTCGTTGTAAAGATGCGCTGCAAATGCATGGTAGTGTTTGTTAGAGAAAGCGAGTGGGGACATGTGATGTCTGCTCGTATGGTAGAAACCAGACAAAACGTCTTTTTGAAGCATAAAGTGAAAAAATTACTCAGAAGGAATTCTGGTGAGATCAAGTTAGAATCTTTTAAGGATTTATACAATGGACTGTTTAAGGAGAAACTGAAGTATCTTTGGTATGGTTTGACCGGTCTTGATGATCTTTGTAAAGTCTTGAAAGATATTCTGGTGGTTGAAGAAGCAAATCCCTCAAGAGTGAAGGTGATGAAGGCGGTCAAAAATGATACATGTCCGCCTCAATCAGTACGTTTCGAATTCATAAATCTAATACTAATAGTAGTAGCATATCTCATATAAACATATATTTGTAGTAGCATATCAGTTGATTTATAACCAGTAGGATGCAATAGTTTTTCGAGTTAGTTTCGTAATTAGTTTTCAAAAACACTTTGTTGGATCTAAGAATAACAAATATGACCATCATTTCCTTTAAATTGCGGTTCTAAGTCTTGGTGTTGGTATACATAGTTTTTCTGTTTTAGGGGCGTTTCCTGTAACGTTAAAATGCAAGTTAAACGTGGTAATACTTTTCTTAAATTTGTGTACGCTTAGAACAAACATTATATAGGTAGACACTAGATAATTTGGAAATTAAGTGTATATGATATTAGCAATTGCGGGTGCTTTTGTCATTTGTGCAACTCTTTCTCGGTTTGCTTGCTTAAATCACTGCAAGGACCTACTAAGTTGTAAGTTGTAATGAGCCTTTCAATAAGTTAAAACTGTTTTTAAGGGTAGCCCTTGTATAGGTTTGATGCTGGTGTAGTTTGTTTTTCTTCCTACTAAGTTGGGTTGGCTACATGTCGATTACATCTATATATATATATAGACACACACACACACACATGGAGTTAGTTATAGCTTGTGGTTCATGTGCAATTGTTTTTTGATTGGATTGCTCAATACGTCTGTTGGAATCACCGCAAAAGCCCTTTTTTTTGTTATTAGTTCTTAAAGAGCTTCTCGTTTGGGCTTGCCTCTATTAAGTTTTGATCTATTGAGTTGGCTTGTCAGCTTAGTAAATTCAAAATCCCACTTAGATGTCACATGCGTAATCATTAAGCAGGGCCTTTTATGTTCTAGAACGGCTTAGGTTTTCCAGAATTGCACCCAACATTTAGTTGGAAATATATATATTGGTTCACTAGCAATGACAACTCTTTGTTAGTATAAAATTAGTTGGAGTAGGGACTAATCTCATAATCTTTACAATATATATAGGCTTATAAATCTTTATAGTTATTGGATTTCTCAACTGGCTTGTCGTTTTGAGCTTTCTGAATTAGTGGTCATATGTTCTCTGTAAACTGATCAAACTTTAGGCACTTCAAGATTAATATAAGTGATTTCCCAAATCTGGATGTGAAGCACGGAGTCCCAAAATTTATTACAAATAAACTTTCGGTAAGTTTGATGAACAAAGATACTGATAATTATATGTATTGGCCATCAACAGGTACATTCAAACTACATGACTAATACAAATATGTCAACGCTATCCTCAGATGCCTGCGAAGAAATTCAAGAGGTACTTGGAGACTTTTTTCTCGGAATTTCATTGTCTTGTTGGTCTATGTTCGAATATTCTTACGACCTGAAGTTCAACAAATCACTGGAGTCCTTAGGTGTGACTAGTTTTACTCAGCTCCTTCATGAGATGGGCAAAGAAAGGGTGGTGGTGTTTGTAGATCGAGAATGGGAGGAGGAATATATGATGTCTGCTCCTGTGGCAAATTTCAGAAGAGAAACCAGTTTGAAGCCTAATGTTGAAAAATTACTCAGTATGCATGATGGTAAAATCGAGTTCGATTATTTTGAGAATAGTTACGAGGATCAGTTTAAGGAATTGTTCTATCATTACTATGGTTTGACCGATCTTGATCAACTTTGTGAAGTCTTTAAAAATATTCTGGAGGTGGTGGTAGAAAAAGGAAAGAAGGTGATAAAGGCGGTCGAAGGCCATATATAATTGAAGAAAAAAGAAGAAATGAATGAAAAGATAGAGGGTTGCCGGACATTTGAAGAAGATGATGATAATTTACCCTCTTTGGGTAAAAGTATTTTTATTGGATCGTTTCAGCATCTTAGTTTTTATCAGTTCAAAGGATTATTATACTTCAATGTTAAAGTTATGTCTGTGTTTTCAAACCTTGTTGGATCGTTTCAGACTCCTCGTTTTGTGTAGTCAATTGAAAGTTTTATTTGGAAACCCGTGGCATCTTGTTTGGTCAAAATCAATGTTTGTTTATATGCCTAGTCATAAAACTCTTTTTTCTAACAAGTAATTGAAAAATATCAAAAGCCACCTTTTCAACGTATGAGTTTATCAAGATCAGCTTATGACAAAATCATTAATTCAAATTGGTAGGCTCATAGGACGAAAAAAATGGTCTTATCAGCTATTTTCAAATATATATATATAAGGCAAGTAAATAAGCTACCACAAACACCCCTATATAGTGTAATATATGGTCACTAGGTTGCTCATTGAGTTGTTGCTGATGTTTTGGCAGGCAATCACTGTTTAGAAGTCCAATCGGACATTACAGCTAGCATAGAAGTCTCATACCAGAATAGCCGAAAACGACTTTGACGATGTCTCTCCGCAAGAATTGCAGGCAAAGATGTATCTATGGTATGTTGAAAAATATTAACTCAGTGGTGTAAAACATCAACACATTTGGTTAGCTTTGGAACTTGGTAACACCCATGTTCTATTTTCTATGGACCGTCAAACTATAAGGTAAGTGCAAAAGCATTAACATCATGAAGCCGTTATCTGCAAAAGTTATACGCTGCATTGTCTTTTTTAAAAAGGTGGAAATGTGCACATAATAATCTTGCAATAAGGTTGTCTACTTAATAAGTCGCAAAAACAAAGCTGAAAAACTTATGGTACAAATAAACCTCCTCAAAAGTTGCATTAAGTTCCGAGTAGTGAATTACCGAAAAGCGGCGTCTTTGTTTTTTTATAGTGTTAATACAAATATCGCCTAAAAACGTTATTTATATTTTACGATCTTCGCTAAGTTTTGTTAACGACAAAATGTAAACTTTAGTTTTAAGCAAAACATATTCTTAGTTTTTAAGACTTGCATAAACAAGACTTTTGCTACATTTTACATTTCATAAAACATAACACAAGTTTATTTCTTAAATTAGAAATAGTCACATCACATTTATGGCAAGTTTTGTCATTATGTATTTATGGCAAGTTATGTGTTTGACTTGCTTTCATGTTGCTTGCAAGTATCATGTTTGACTTACTTTAAGTGATGTGACATTGTTTGGTTGATAGAAGTTATGAGACAAGATCTTGTTTGGTTTGAAGAGTAATTGCAAAAACCTACTGCAGACCCGGCGGTACCCTGGGGGTACACGGGCGGAACCCATTTGAGGGTTCCGCCTGATCCGCCGAGCACACAGTTTGTTGTGCTATAAATACCAAGCCATAACTTGATTTTTGGCTAACCTCTTGAGATCATTTTTACACACACACTCATCTTTCTTTCTAACATCTTAACATTGTAAATGTGAAGTTTCCTTTTGTAGCAAAGAAGCTCACAAGGTCGTCTAAAGTTACAAGTTTCCAACACAACGTTGCAAGACTTAGTAGCTTAGTATTGTGTAAACTCGTGTTGTTTACGCGTCATTTGTTTGTGTATATTCTGAAGTGAGTGGTTAGTATTTTAGTCCTCAAAATACAAAGAGTGTTGGGAGTTGTTGTACCCTAGTAAAAGAACTAAACGGGAGTGGTTGTGCCCTTGTAAAAGAACTCGACATTTAGCTTTGTGTCGGTAAAAGTATAAGCGACGTGTAAGGTTTTCTCCGCCGGTGAAAGGAGCTTGTTGACTAGTGAAAGAAACTCTCGAGTTGGATACTCGGGGCGTGGACGTAGGGCAAGGAAAAAGAGTCCTTGTAGCCGAACCACGATAAATACTCGTGTTGTGGTTTGATTGTTTCTTTCCTTTACTTGCATGTTATATATATTGTGTTTGTGCATATATCTTTGATCAAACGGAAAGTTTCAAAGCTAACTAAACAAGTTAAAAAGCTTTTAAAAACGCTAAAACTATTCAACCCCCCTTCTAGTTTTCCACAATTGGCATCAAGAGCTACGTTACTCAAGCTTTTAAAATATATTGTGTTTTAAAACTTGAAACAATCCATGGATTTTGAAAATTACAAAGAAGGGTAATCTATGCAAAGACCACCACTCTTTGAAGCAAATGGTTTTATATATTGGAAAAACCGTTTTGAAACTTACGTGAAATCTAAAGATATAGATTTATGGTATATAATTGTTGATGGTGATAATATAGTTACTAACATTAAAGATGATGATCAAAAGAAATTGATAGGTAAAAATAATGAAGCTAAAATGATGCTTTACAACGCTTTGCCTAAGAAAGAATATGAAAGGGTCTTTTTGTGTAAAACCGCCAAAGATATTTGGCAATCTTTAATTGTCACTCATCAAGGAAACTCACAAGTTAAAGATAACAAAATTGATCTTCTTGTTCAACAATATGAACAATTTGTTATTTCCGAAGATGAGATTATTGATAATGCTTTTGCTAGGTTTAACACTATTATTACTTCACTTAAAGCACTTGATGAATCTTTTTGTAGTAAGAACTTTGTCAGGAAATTTCTTAGAGCACTCCATCCGAAGTGGAGAGCAAAAGTGACGGCAATTGAAGAATCCAAAGATCTTTCAAGCATGTCACTTGATGAGCTAATTGGAAACCTCAAAGTTCACGAAATGGTGATGGAAAAAGATTCGGAACTAGTTAGAGGCAAGAAAGAAAAAGTTAAGTCCATTGCCTTGAAAGCTAGAGTCCAATCAAGTGATGATGAAGAATCTAATTCGGATAGTGATGATGAGGAATATGCTATGGCCGTGAGAGACTTCAAGAAGTTCTTTCGTAGGCGAGGGAAATTTGTAAGACAACCTAAAGATGACAAGAAAACCTTCCGGAAAGATCGTGATGATCGAAAAGGAAAAGTTGAACGAAAATGTTATAGGTGTGGAGACACAAGTCATCTTGTAGGAGAATGTCCAAAACCACCCAAGAGCAAGCCTCAACAAGCTTTTGTGGGTGGTGCTTGGAGTGACTATGAAGGAGATGATGATGAGCCAAAGAACGATGATATTGCTCTCATGGCTCACAACTCAAATGAGGTGTGCCTCAAAGTTTGTTTGGATCCGGATGAATGGATCAAAGATAGCGGTTGTTCAAGGCACATGACGGGTAATAAAAGCCTCTTCTCTACATATCACAAATGTGATGGAGGTAATGTTACGTTTGGTAGTAATGCTAGGAGCAAAATCATCGGAAAAGGTACAATCTCTCATCACTCCCTTTCTATAGATGATGTTGCTCATGTTGATAACTTAGGATTTAATCTCCTTAGTATTAGTCAACTTTGTCGTAATAAGTATAATGTTCTTTTTAGTGAGAACGGTAGTAAAATACTTAAAGATGGTATAACCATAGCCAAAGGTGTCCTTAAGAACAACGTATACGTCATGAAGTTGGATTCTACATCTAGAGACAAACTTTGTCTTACCTCATTAGATGAATCTTCAACTTTATGGCATAGACGTTTAGGACATGCTAACATGAGACTTATCCAAAACCTCTCCTCCAAAGACTTAGTTCGAAACCTACCCAAGTTGAAATATGACCAACACTTTTGTGATGCTTGCAAAGTCGGTAAACAAGTCCATAGTAGCCATAAGGCTAAAAACTTGGTTTCTACATCTAGGTGTCTAGAACTTTTACATATGGATTTATTTGGTCCATCCGCTATACAAAGTTATGGAGGTAACTTCTACACTTTGGTCATAGTAGATGATTACTCACGTTATACTTGGACAAAATTTTTGAAAAGTAAAAATGAAGCTTTTGATAAATTTGAGATTCTAAGTAAGAAAATTCAAAATCAAGTAGGGTCTAATATTGTGTCTATTAGAACGGATCACGGTCGTGAATTTGATAATGAATTTCAATTTGGAAAATTTTGTGATAATAATGGAATTACTCATAACTTTTCGGCTTCACGTACTCCTCAATCTAATTGTGTAGTAGAACGTAAAAATCGGACATTACAAGAGATGAGTAGAACAATGCTTAATGAACAAAACATTCCACAAAAGTTTTGGTGTAATGTCGTAGACACATCAACGTACATTCTAAATCGAGTCCTAATTAGACCATTTTTGAATAAAACTCCTTATGAACTTTACAAAGGTAAAAAGCCTACATTAGGATACTTTAGAGTGTTTGGTAGTAAATGTTTCATTCTTAACACCAAGGATTATCTCACCAAATTTGACCCAAAGTCTTATGAAGGTGTATTTCTTGGATATTCACAAAGTAGTAAAGCTTACATTGTTTTAAACAAAGAAACCTTAAGAGTCGAGGAATCGTTAAACGTAACATTTGACGAAAGTCCACCTCCCTCTAAGACATCACCTTTGGTAGATGATGACTTAGTTGAAAGCCAAGCAATTGAAAGTCAAGAAATCTTAGATAATGACAAGGAAGATGAACTATTAAACAAGGAACTTGTTAATGTCAAAGAATCTAAAAGTCATCCATTAGATAGCGTCATAGGCAACATTAATGAAAGAACACTAAGATCAAAAGTCCAAAATGAAAGTAATTATTTTTGTTTCGTGTCAACCATTGAACCAAAAAATATTAATGAAGCCATTAAGGATGAATCTTGGGTAATTGCAATGCAAGAAGAATTAAACCAATTTGTTAGGAATGATGTATGGACATTAGTTCCTCAACCAAAGAGTCAAACAATAATTGGAACAAAATGGGTCTTTCGTAATAAAATGGATGAAAATGGAATTGTGTCTAGAAACAAAGCTAGGCTAGTAGCACAAGGATATAATCAACAAGAAGGCATTGATTACGATGAAACTTTTGCTCCGGTAGCTAGGCTCGAGTCAATTAGAATATTACTTGCTTATGCGTGTGCACATAATTTTAAACTCTTTCAAATGGACGTCAAAAGTGCATTTCTAAACGGAGTCATTAATGAAGAAGTATATGTGGCTCAACCACCGGGCTTCATCGATTTTGAAAAACCTAATTATGTTTACAAACTTAAAAAGGCTCTTTACGGACTTAAGCAAGCTCCAAAAGCAAGGTATGATCGACTTAAAACATTCCTAGTTGACCATAAGTATACCATGGGCTTAGTTGATAATACTCTCTTCACTAAGAAGAAAGATTCACATATTATCATAGTCCAAATCTATGTTGATGACATTATATTCGGATCAACTTGTCAAGAATTATGTGTGGATTTCTCAAAAATCATGCATGACGAGTTTGAAATGAGTATGATGGGAGAACTCAACTTCTTCTTAGGACTCCAAATCAAACAACTAGAAGATGGTATCTTCTTTAACCAATCTAAATATATTAAGGACATGCTTAAGAAATTTGGACTAGAAGATTCGAAACCTATCAAAACTCCCATGTCCACGGAAACTAAACTCACCAAGGATGAGGAAAGTGAATCCGTAGATAGCACTAAATATAGAGGTATGATTGGTAGTCTACTTTACCTAACGGCTAGTAGACCCGACATTATGTTTAGTGTTTGTCTATGTGCTCGTTTTCAAGAAGATCCTAAAACTACCCATCTCGAAGCCGTTAAAAGGATTTTTAGGTATATTAAGGGCACTACACATTTAGGTTTATGGTATCCCAAAGGAACGGGAATAGACACCATAGTGTATGC
Source organism: Artemisia argyi (assembly GCA_030686995.1). Lineage (NCBI taxonomy): Eukaryota > Viridiplantae > Streptophyta > Magnoliopsida > Asterales > Asteraceae > Artemisia > Artemisia argyi. The sequence continues at coordinate 154,637,683 of CM060694.1, forward strand.
CGACTCGGATCATGCCGGTGACTATGTCGATAGAAAAAGTACAAGTGGTATTTGTACTTTTGTTGGACATTGTCTCACCTCATGGTTCTCTAAGAAGCAAACGGCTCTTGCTATCTCAACAACGGAAGCCGAGTACGTTTCGGCCGGAAAGGCATGTCAACAAGCTCTTTGGATGAAGCAAGCTCTTGTCGACTACGGAATTCAACTCAACGACATCACAATTCTTTGTGACAACAAAGGTGCCATTGATCTTAGCAAAAACCCGGTTCAACATGCTCGTACCAAACATATTGAAATCCGTCATCATTTCCTTCGTGACAACGTCCAAAAAGGAAATATCTCAATTGAGAAAGTCTCTTCCGAAGATAACATAGCCGACATTCTCACAAAACCTCTTAAACGTGAACCTTTTAATCTTCTTAGGCTAGGCTTAGGACTCATGGAACCTACATTGTAGTTCTGGACATTAGACAAAAATCACAAAAATCAAAACAAATCCATAACAATTTTTCTCAGCAGGGTCGGCGGAACCCTGAGCCATAACGGACGGAACCCAACCCAGGGTTCCGCCGTGTCCGTCGACCTGCAGAATCACTTTCTTTGTTTATATTAAACCAAACACCCATTATTTCATACCACCACTTCAAGGCTGCTACTATTCACTTCACCACTCATCCACACCTACGAATTCTTGGTCCTCCATTCATTTACATTGCAAATCAATCATCATTGTAAGTATTCTTAACATGATTACAATCCTGATCTGAGTCTAGGAATTCTATTTCTTGCACAAAAACAAAAACTTGGGGTTATGCACTAACTTGAAAAACTCATGCATTAGATTAGGTGTTTAATAAAACTAATCATGTTTCCCATAGTTAGGAATTGCATCTTTAATTAGTATAAACATGTTTGCTAAAACACCCCATGTCAAATCTTTCCAAAAATTTCTCACAAGTAGGACAAATATTTTTTCGTCTCACATTGACAATACAAAATCAAAACGTTATTTTTAAAACATCACGTGCATAATGTCTCTTGAATGCTAAAGGGAATACATAACCAATATGTATTTTCGGGTACATTCAAACGAAGCTACATTGAACTAGGAGTGTTTGGGTTATCTTTTGTTTTATAACAAAACTTGCATTATAAAACGTTTTGATGCATCAAAATGAGTCAAGATAACCGCACCTCCACATTGTTTTCATATAGGCACACACTAGAACTCCCACATTATAAAAGTGGTTTAAGTAAACTAAAATGTGAAATTTTGTTGTTCTAGGAATCATCATGCCTCCTCTAACCCATTACGACCACAAGGACACCATTAAGTACCTACCAAAACACCACAAAACCAAAGGCCTTACCACAAATCAAGTAAACGTTTTCAAAGCCCTAGAAAAACACTATGTCCATGAGGGTAGAACCATAGACCCATCTTTCTTAGAAGGCACAAACCTTTACGCCGATTTTGCCACAATAAACTTTGAGTGTCTTTTGAATATCGACGAGCCTATTTGTCCTAGGTTCATTCTAGAGTTCTATGCATCATGCGTCCTCTCAACGGATGATTATGGTCATATGTCTATCCACTTTAGGGTTAGCGGTCACCAATACTCCTTCACACTTGAGGAGTTTGCTCAAATCCTAGGTGTTCCAAACCGTGGTACTTGCCTCTATTCCGACTTGCACTCCCTCTCAACTCTTGACAACCTCCAAGACCATATCCATCCCTATGACACACCCCTTGTCTCAAAAGACATACTCCGTGACCACCTCTTTGTTAGGACCACCACCACTAGGAGAACCCGTTCGGGGAATGAGGTCGATAAGGACCCATATGGAATGGACATGAACGAACTCAAACCCCAATTCAAGAAATGGGAGGAAGTCCTTAGAGCAAATGTCATTAGCACAATAGGGAACCGTGACCATATCAACCTTTGCCTTTGCTACATGCTCTACTCATTGTCCGTTAGGCAACCCTTCAACCTTGCCTACTACATGTCAAAGAGAATGGCCGACATTCCCGTGCATGGCACAACGGCTATGCCATATGGAATGCTCTTGACCCGTCTCTTTAGGTTCATCTCACCCATTCCACCAACTTCAAATGGTCTTCGTCTTGACTACACTCTCATTCCACACACCTTTGTTCCACTTAGTGATAAGAGAGTTTACAAAGCCCAAGGAAAACGTCCACATCCTCCTACCTCATCTTCATCTTCCTCAATGAGTGAAGATGACAATTTGCCAAACTCTAGGCTCCACCTCTAGAATACCTTTCCCAACTTCTGGATATTTCAAATGAGTCGGAGGAGTTCAAGCAAACAAAGGGGATGTTCAAAAACATCAGGAGATTCCTCGGGAAGATGAAGAAGAAAATGGACCGTCAATGAATGCGGGTGTGTTAGGAGTGTTTGGCACAAGGTGCTATTGAAACAATTTGGTCGTTTAAACAATATTTGTGATGTATTTGTGTGTTAGTACAATGTTTGATACACTTTGGAACATGTTTCAACTAACAATGTTGCAGGAAGACCACTTTTGGCGAGTTGTCAAATTTTCATGGTTATGAAATTTTCACTAAGTATGGTGAAATTCTCGACCTCAAGGTCAAACTCCTATGATATGTGTGTTTAGGTGTCTAATTTTTGCATTGCCTAACCAGAAATGAAGTATCTCTTTGATTTTAGGAATTTTCGAAAATTTTGAATATCATTTCGCGGGTCAAAAACGCGGACTGTGAAGTTTTTCAGGCCTGGCGGATCCGGCGGATCCCAAATTTGGGTTCCGCCAGTTCAAAATCTGGGTAACCCAGGTTTGGCCCAACGGACCAGACGGCCCCCTAATTTGGGTTCCGCCTGTGTATTTCCAGGGTGCCGCCAGTTGACTGCAGAATTTCTATTTTCTTTTTCGCCAATTCAACATTGAAACAACAAAATCCAATCCTTTTAGGTAAAAACCCATTACTTGCAATGTGTTTAGCATAATAGGATACTCCTTCTTCCATGAACTTAACCAAAACCAATTCCCGCCAAAATTCAAATTTTACCATAACAACCTCAAGGACCCCTCAAACATAAAGGAAGGAACCCTTCTAAGGGATCCTTGAAATCCCTGAGATTTATACAACCAAAATCTACCAAAACCACTATGCATTTAGTGCAAAAACTTGTCTTCTCACTTCACCATTTTCATTGGATTGACTTCCATGACATGACAACCCACAATTAAGTTTTCCAAATCATTAGGAACCACCATTTTTGTATGGACTAACATCAAATCCAAACACTCCTTCCCACAAATCTTCATCACTATAAATTAAACCATCCTAAACACTCTCAAACCACACCTTCTTCATCACAAATTCTGAAACTTTAAACCATTTTAAACAATGACCAAGTCAACAAACACCTCTCAACCATCACGACCCATCCGTAGAACCGCCCGGATAAGTGTAAAACCACTATGGTCAAACCAATCCATCAACCTTAGCTCCTCATCCTCGGATGAATTCACATCACCCATAAAAAATGAACACTTTTTGAATCTTGCATCTCCATCTCCATCACCCAAACAACCAAATGAGCACACTCCACCACCTACTAAATCACCTATTGACCCAACTCCACCAAGTGCTCCAACTCAACCATCAAAGACTTCATCACCATCACCATTACCAAAAATTGAACCTATGGAACTTTTTGGGTCTCCTCCAACATCACCACACCCATATGTCCAAGATTTAAATGATCTTCCACCAAGACATAATCAACCACCACCTTTTGCAACTCACTCACCAAGGTCAATTCTTGACCTTGATGAAGATCTTGAACTTAACCAACCACCACAACAAGTGTACCAACCACCCAAACCGTTGTTATTTCACCCAATCTACCGTGAAATCCATGGTCCTCTCTATGGAGAACCAAATTTTGAACACCATGATCACCCAACTCCACCTCCTTCTCAAGCCCATACCTATGAGTCTTTCTTTCCTTCTTATGAGGAAATACAAAACATGGTTGACAACCAACTTCATCAAGCAATGGAATTTCAAACCACCTTGCTTGAATCAATACCAAATCCATCCTCCACCCAAGAACCAAAACCAAACCAACCCCTAAACCAAGAAACCAAAACCAACCCATATTCACCCAATCATCCCCATGTTTGCTCAAATTGTGAGCAAATGGGTGAAAGCATAAAAACCTTGCTTCACCAATTCCAAAATGAAACCCGGTTTGCATTCCAACATGTCATTGAACGTTTGGATGCACTTTCCCACCCCAACAAATCCTAAACAACCCTTGGAGGCCGTTTGCCCCAACTTAGGAATGTAGGATTTTTTTATTTTTATTTTCTTGATTATTTTTTTTAGTTTTTGGTTACTAAGTAGAAGAATAGTTAGCATTTCTTGTCTTTTGACTTTTATAAGTCAAAATTTTACTTGGAATGAAATTTCTTTCTACTTACTTTTGTGCATTGTTGGTTGATCAATGTTGTGTTGTCATTGTGGTTGCATTGTGTGTGGTAACTACAAGCTTAACTATATATATCACCAACTAACCATTTTTTTTGTAGGTCTCAAAATCCATGTTTCCCATATTGGTACTCCATTTAGGGGGAGTATCGACCAAGGGGGAGCATGGCGATTATTCCGCTTCGCTACTCTACTTTTTGTTTCGACAAAAAGGGGGAGAAATATATTAAACCTTCAATACTTGATGTGCTTTTCATCTCTTAAGTAAAACAAGGTTAATATAATTTTTTTTAAGTCTTAAAAACCAAGATTTTGTGTGTTACTTAAAAACAAAGTTTATGTTTTGTCATCAACAAAAAGGGGGAGATTGTTAATACAAATATCGCCTAAAAAAGTTATTTATATTTTACGATCTTCGCTAAGTTTTGTTAACGACAAAATGTAAACTTTAGTTTTAAGCAAAACATATTCTTAGTTTTTAAGACTTGCATAAACAAGACTTTTGCTACATTTTACATTTCATAAAACATAACACAAGTTTATTTCTTAAATTAGAAATAGTCACATCACATTTATGGCAAGTTTTGTCATTATGTATTTATGGCAAGTTATGTGTTTGACTTGCTTTCATGTTGCTTGCAAGTATCATGTTTGACTTACTTTAAGTGATGTGACTTGTTTGGTTGATAGAAGTTATGAGACAAGACCTTGTTTGGTTTGAAGAGTAATTGCAAAAACCTACTGCAGACCCGGCGGTACCCTGGGGGTACATGGGCGGAACCCATTTGAGGGTTCCGCCTGATCCGCCGAGCACACAGTTTGTTGTGCTATAAATACCAAGCCATAACTTGATTTTTGGCTAACCTCTTGAGACCATTTTTACACACACACTCATCTTTCTTTCTAACATCTTAACATTGTAAATGTGAAGTTTCCTTTTGTAGCAAAGAAGCTCACAAGGTCATCTAAAGTTACAAGTTTCCAACACAACGTTGCAAGACTTGGTAGCTTAGTATTGTGTAAACTCGTGTTGTTTACGCGTCATTTGTTTGTGTATATTCTGAAGTGAGTGGTTAGTATTTTAGTCCTCAAAATACAAAGAGTGTTGGGAGTTGTTGTACCCTAGTAAAAGAACTAAACGGGAGTGGTTGTGCCTTGTAAAAGAACTCGACATTTAGCTTTGTGTCGGTAAAAGTATAAGCGACGTGTAAGGTTTTCTCCGCCGGTGAAAGGAGCTTGTTGACTAGTGAAAGAAACTCTCGAGTTGGATACTCGGGGCGTGGACGTAGGGCAAGGAAAAAGAGTCCTTGTAGCCGAACCACGATAAATACTCGTGTTGTGATTTGATCGTTTCTTTCCTTTACTTGCATGTTATATATATTGTGTTTGTGCATATATCTGTGATCAAACGGAAAGTTTCAAAGCTAACTAAACAAGTTAAAAAGCTTTTAAAAACGCTAAAACTATTCAACCCCCCTTCTAGTTTTCCACATATAGCATAAGATTAAATTGTTGATGCTTTGCGCATTTGCAAGCCTTATACGCTAATTTTTTTTTATCATTATGCTGAAACGCATCTGCCATTTTTTTTCTGGCCGCAGGAAGTCGAAGAATGGTAAAGAATACATAGGAGGGGTTATTTTTTGATGCGTACATGTTCATAAAAAAGGGTTTAATTTTTTTTTGTCCATGCCTAAAAAAGGCCTGTTAACAACTCTAGGTATATTTCTCATTTCCTCATTTCTTCTTGGTCTTTGTTGTACTCAATTATCTTAAATGTAATTTTTAAAAAATCTGTTACATTCATGAATATTTTGGTGCTAAAATCTACCCATTGCAACGGTAATTAACTGATGCCGATTTGTTGCGAGTTACAAAAGTTGCGATTGATTTACCTTGTAGTCAAGTTTATTATTATTATTATTTTCAGTTTGTTTGATCATATACTTTGTTAATTTGTCTGAATCAGTAAGCAACATCACAACTAACTTTGTTTATATGATTTTCATGTCCTCAATACTTACGTTAGTTCACTTGGCATGATATATAATAAATATGTATATCACTATATCTTGCAGGTTTATCCATGGAAACAAGTAGACGGTTCTTGAGCCTGCTGCGCCTGAGGCTCTTAAGTGATTAACAAGAGAGCACCCAATCATCACAAAACACGAAGGACCATATCTGAACCACTCTAAAAAAGAGCAAAAAGAAAAATCATGTTCCCATCTCAAAATGGGGGTAAGCCTTCCGAGTTATAGAAATGATTTTCCATCATCCATTTGTTACAATTTTGAAAAAGACCAAAATTACAAGATAAACATGCGACTCCACCAATTGAAGGAATTCAAAGTACGACGCTAGGTAAAACTAGCATGTATATGTTTCTCTCTTTGTGGCAAATGAGGTTAGGTGTAGCAACCCGTAAATTTTCACACATCAAAATGACTATTTTGTCCTTTTGACTTTGACTTTTGACTATTTGACTTTTACCGTAACGTAAAAACAATTACTATGACCGGTAGTTAACCAGTAGTCTTCCAAGTTAAATAATTCATTCTGTTTTGAATTATTACTTTTTGAACAATTTCGTTCACCTCTGTCTATTTAACGAGAAGTTATCTAGTTAAACGTGAAAATTACACACAACGCGTATTGACACCATATTAGTTATGGTTTAATCCCGATAATTATTTATTCAGAGTCAATAATTTTGTTTATATATTATTATTATAAAAACGCTTCCAGAAATATATTTCTCGCAAATTCTCAAACCGAGGTACCGCGTTTACACTCTATCTCAACGGGACACGGGGTACACACAATAACCTCAATAATAATAAATAAGACTCATTTGTCTTTACCTTTTATATTCCCACCGCCTCTCTCTCTTACACATTAATAACAGATAGATTAGATCTATCTTTCTCATTCACAAGATAATACTTATCTCACATCTCTCTCTCAATAGCCGACTTACCCAGTCATCACCGCCTCACCAACCGACCTCCACCGCTACACATCAGGCCACCATCTCCAGCCGCCATCATCATCATCAAGCTCAAGTGTGGTTAATTACGGGATTGAAGCTAGGATTTGATTGTTGGTTTAGATCATGAGGTTTTGAACCATGATTCACCACCACCGTATACCACCACCTGTCCACCCTCTTCCTTTTCATTTCCTTTCTTTTTGGTAAGTGAAATAGATCTAAACTCGTATTTATTAAATCTTTGTTAATAAAGATTTATTAATGTTTTCGTGGAATTAAGATTTCAATAAAAATGTCTTGATAAATATTCGTGTGGTTAAAATCTGTAAGGTGATGCTTGTAGTTGTTTTTGGTCTCGGCTGGAAAAGGAAAACCCAAGTTGGGTTGCGCTGTGGCCCAGGGGGTTTAGGTTTGTGATGGATTTGCTTATTTTTACTTTTGGACTAGCTTATTTAGCTTAAAAGCTTATTTGGGTTCTGGTTTGTGAAATCCACAGCCACACTTGGCTGCTTTTGGTTTTGGGGTCGATACCCAAAGACAACTCAAAGAGTTGTTTACTTTGGTTCTCGTTTGCGACACAGCCAAACCGTAGGGTGTGTTCGATGGCCTGGTTCACAGCAAACCCCAGGAGGGTGTTTTGGGTTTAGTCTCGACAATAAGGGATGTTCGTTTGATCCTGGTTCTTGACTGGAAACCACCCATAAGAGTGTGCTTGGTTTAGTTGTTCGACCCACCACCTAGACACCCAAGTAGGGTGCATTTGGTTTTGCATATAACAGCCCACCAGGGGGCATTTGGTGTTGTTTTACTGTCCTGCGCCAACAGTCGCCCCGAAGGGTGTACTTAATTGCTTGTTGATTCGTCTTGTTACAGCCCTCAAAGGGTGTTTGTAGTTTGATGTCACAACATCCCCATCAGGGGTGTTTGTTGGTGCGTATTAACAGCCCAAGGGGTGTGTTTGTTGGCTGCCAAAACAGCCCCAAGACCAGCCCCAACCGAGGGTGTTTAGTGGCTGCAAAACAGCCCCAAATAGGAGTATTCGTGTGCTGATTTTCTGCACCAAATGGGTGCGTTTTGTTTGTCTATTTACTGCATACATGAGCTGTTTGGAACAGCTCACTGCAGTCCTGCCTTTTCAGCGATATCTAGAGTTCTACAACTCCGGTTGATGCGCCGTTTGCGGCTACATTTAAGTTTATGTCTTACCTACATTTCATAAAACTGGGCTGAGCTCCAGAAATGACCAGAACCATGAGCTTTTTCTGATTGAAATCTGGTGTGCAGATTTTGACACCTTTCGCCATTTTGGCTCTCATTTACTCATCGGGATGAGTTATGAGGTGCGCCACCCGGCGAAACGACTACAAGACATAGCTCTATCACCCTATCAAATTACCTAAGGCCCATAACTCACTGAGTTGTGCAGACTTTCCAATCTTTGGGACTGTTTTAGAATTTCAGGTTTCTAACTCATACATAGGGCTTGTTTTAGCAAATCTTCAAGTTACAAACCTCATGTACCATGTCAAATACATATATAATCTTACAAGGGTTTAGGATTAATGTATTGCACTCTTAATGGACTTACGACTTAATAACAAATCACTTATTACCGGTTTATTCTTTTATACGTGCTTATTACCTTTCATACTTATGCTATATGATTTGTGCTTTGGCGTGCGTTTTGTGTGAGTCTATGACTTTATACCACCACACGAATGGGATACTAAACTTTTTACAAACATTGATACAAATATTCCACGAAAACTACAACACTCTACCTTTTGAAACTCATACGTATCGATTACTTTCTGCGTATTATGTTTTGAGACAAGCTTATATTCATTAGGTTATGCCGATTCTGTATCGTTGCGCTCTAATTATTGACATCACTTATGTTACTATTCTGCCATACACCTTGGCACAGTTGTGTTCATTACGTCACTACATCCCAAGGTGAGTTCATAGCCCTACTTTACATTACTTCAATGTTTTACAAACCCTTGGGGGAAATACATGCTATTTTTAACCGAGCACAATGTTTTTAAATTGTATGCTTGCCTGATTGTTTTATTATCACTAAGTACCAGCCTTGCTAAACCGAGATTCCTTATTATGAACCATTTAATCACTAGCAATAGTGAGCGCGAATATTGTGAATAGGCCTATTGGGATTGACGAATCCCATTTGTAGTGAATACGTTCATACAAATGCATTAATATTTGAGACATGGGTATAACAGCAACATACCTACCGGGATAAAACCGCCGATCGATATTGGTACCCGTTAACGTTTTGGTGTCATAAGCTTAGTGAATTAATAACCGTACCGGGCGTATAATAACGTAGCCTACCTGTTTTGTTTTCCAAACATTGGTGTGAGTCTATAGCTCACACTACCAACATATTGTGTTCAAACATTAAACAAACTCTATGAATATCACTCAACCTTTGTGTTGACCTCTCAAGCATGTATTTCAGGTTCATGACGATCAAGGATGGCACGGAATGGCACGGATACTCAAGAGGGCTATAAATTTTATTATCATTCAAAAACTCATTTATTATACATTGTAAACATGGAACCATTTGAGACCTCATTTTGTAATCTCTGATATTTATACAATTTGAATGATAAATCTTTTAAAACGACTCAATTGGAGTTCGTTTTCTATTATTGTGACTATTGTGCCGTCGAGTAACACCCAGTTTGAATTCCGCTGTATCCATGAGTTGGGGGTGTTACATTAGGAGATTAGTGTCTTAATTTGATACTAAGGAACTAATAGCATATTAAATGAAAATGGTACTGCTTCATGTTGAGTACAATAGAACTAGCCATCTGCATGTAAAAGTGGATATTATTGTTATTGATTAGATATTTGTGTTTCAATAAAATGTAGAATGAATGCATGATGTTTAGACTCTGGATGTTAAAAAAAAATCCCGTTCAATGAACGACGACATGAAACGACGCCCCGCCGCGTTGGTATACAACAAAAACAATTTAAAGATAACGAAAAATTTCCTAAAAAAATAGCAAAAAAATTACGGTAAAAACCCGCGAGGCCGCGTAGACTCGTTGGTTTTATAGTACATAGTTTTGACCTTCATTAATATGCATTACGTATTCAAATTCGATATTTTTCTTGTTCAAAGCTTGGGAACTTTTTACATCGTCTTGCAGAATTATGGCAAAGAATTGAAATTAAATATTTTTTGATGACGTAAAACTTGTTTACTCTAAGATTATTTTGTAAATGTGCAACTAGCAAGTCACCATGGATTACATAGAGATATGCGGTTGTTACATGTTACTTATAATTTCGACCTTGAGTCCCATAGAGATTAAAGAAGTAACTATTTTATAGTTAATATACCATGTGTATGGATCATACGTGTTAATATTAATATTATGTTTTCAATTGATGTATCACAACCGCCATAAATATGGCAGTTCTTGATACAACATTTGAAAATTTGTATACTCCATCCATCTCATAATTATAGTCCACTGTTTGAAGTTTTTAGTTTTCAACTTTTACCATAAATATATGAATGGATTGAGTTTCAAATGTATTTTTCATTGGTATAATTTTTATCAAGTATTATATAACACAAATAAAAATATATAAGGTCCAAGTTGCAAAATGAAAATTTAAAAAGTCAATAGTGGACTATAATTATGGGACGGAGGTATTACTTCTTTAGCTTTTTGAAAGCTTGTATAACTTTGAGTTTTTTAAAGTTTTTATGAGTTTAGCCGATAAAACACTTGAAGTTTCTACCTTTTTATAAAATTTTATCATGTCTTTACTAATATGTAAAAATTGTTCTTTTAGCTTTCTAACAGTTCATTATTCAGGCACCACGTGATTGATTATTCACACAACCCAAAGCTACACCACATGATTACCATTTAAAGAATTCCCATTTCTTTACATTATTAGTTTACCACCTAAAGAAAATATGTAACAGAGCCGGTTCTGAGATTTTTGCTGCCCTGAGCGAAACAGTTTTTTGATGCCCTAAGTGTGGCTAATGAAAACTGAGTACAAGATATTATAAACAAACATTGTGCTATCTTCTAAAGATACAACCTTTTAAACAAAACCCACATATCAACTCGATTAAATTTTGAACAAGTTTCTTAATTAACTTTACTTAATCTAATAATTATTGGCTTTTAACATATATAATCTGAAATATGTATTATGCACAAACCAATATGAGTTAACATGTTATCAAATATCTATATGACCAACATTTCTATAAACATTATATGTCAAACATTTTATTGAACTTAAAACTAAAATTCAAGTATTTTTTACATGTACAAAGCGAAAAATTTAAAAGAAATAAGAAAAGTGAGACTAAAAAGATTTAAAAAACATGTAGAAAATGAATATCAAATATCTAATTGATTGAAGCTATTGTGTGAGTTCACTTTAATATGGGCAACTTACGAATATATATATACTTTTTTGTGTGTTTCTCCTACATTACATTGAGTTACCTATTAGTAAGAATTATGTTTAAAAACAATAAAAAACCGAGTTTTTTTGTTTGACCATAGTATTTTTAAAATTTATTTAACAAAATGAGTACTTTCAAATTTATTTAAATTGTATGGTATTTTTCAATGTTTCATTATCCATCCTACCACGAACGCAATGACAAAGATGACGGTAGTCTAGATGGTTCAACTTGTTGGTTAATAACTAAATAGGCCTGGAATAACAATGTAAAGAAATATACCGTAAGAATATAAGCAAATCTCTAGCAATAGTTCCAGATTTTTGTAAATGTCATTGATTAATTGATTAACGTCATATACTAGACTAATCTTAATCAAACAGCCATAGAAAATGGAGCTTGAAACAAAGTGATGCAGAAAGTAGAAACAACCGAAGATAGTATCTGAATACAAAATTAATCTAGGCCAGGACATGAGACCACATAAATAACAGAGCAGCTGCCATGACTACAATTTACTATCACATAGCTTCAATCATACATATATCTAAAACTTTAAGAAAGATTGTCTAGTGGTGGAATTTAGAAACATGATTCCAAGATAAATCATTTGAATATCGGATAAAACATTTCCCATGTATCATTATAAACCTTTGTCCACCATGCGACTTGAACCACCAAACACGATCTATTATATTATTATATATTTCTTTACATTGTTATTTCAGGCCTATTTAGTTGTTAACCAAGAAGTTGAACCATCTAGACTGTCATCATCTTTGTCGTTGCGTTCGTGGTGGGATGAACAATGAAACATTCAGAAATACTGTATTATCTTAAATAAATTTGAAATTACTCGTTTTGTTAAATAAGTTTAAAAAATTTAAATTACTCGTTTTGTTAAATAAATTTAAAAAAAAAAAATACTATGGTTAAACAATAAACTCCAAAAAAAAACCTAGAAATAAAAGTAGAAGCATTTTGAATATGAAAAGGAAAAACCAAGCACCTGACAAAATTATTATTTTCTTTTTAGCAAAAGGCTACTAATACTGTACTACTTTTCTTAACAGTTTACACTCATGCGCTTCTTCTTCATATCATTTTCCCTCATGGATGAGAAACAAAAAAAAAAACACAAACCATGCATGTATCACTGAAAGCATAAATAAAACTTATACACAACACCATAATAGTGATGCCCTCTATTTATTTGTTGGATGCCCTAGGCCGTCGCCCGTGCCGCCCATAGCCAGGCTTGGGCCTGGTTTGGGGGGATAAAAAATAAAAAAGCCTAACCCTAAAAAGAACACCCGGTATCTTGTTTCCCCAAAAACTAAAGCCACCTTAATTTGTGAGGGTCGGTACTCATCCTAATCAATTGTGAATCGGTTACTTTTTCAATTGTGACCTCATATTCTCATCATATACATTTTTCTGTTTGTTTTATAATCATTCAATCCTAATATTCCGATTTTTATGATTGATTGTGTTAGGGTTTATGAATTTTGCAACACTGATTGATTGTGTTAGGGGTCCTTTATTATTTTGTTAGTTTAATGTACTGTAACAACTTACAGGTTATCAGTTGATTTTTAACCAGTAGGATGGAATAGTTTTTCAACGTAATTAGTTTTCAAAAACACTTTGATTTATAACCAGTAGGATGGAATACTTCTTCTAGAATGGCTTTAGTTTTCCAGAATTGCACCTAACAGTTTATTATTAGACTGATAGTAATGGGACCAAACCATTTGGTTGGTACCGAGAAATGCATTTGCTTGGTCTGTCAGGCGATCAAAAGGTTGAAAGTGTTTGTGTTTGTTAATTTTTTTAATCTATTTTTGTGAGGTTGTTTTTTTGTTGTGACTGCGGTCTTCTTACTATGAGCATTTGTTTTTTAATCTATTTTTGTGGGGCGTTTCCTGTAAATTTATTGTGAAGCATGGAGTCCCAAAATTTATCGTAAATAAACGTTCGCTGAGTGTGATGAACAAACATGCTGATAATTATATTTTTTTGGCAATCAACAGGTACATTCAAGCTTTTATGATCCACACATGACTAATACAAATATGTCAATGGTGTTCATACCTCACCAAAATCGAAACATTTGTGACGAAATTGAGATCAAAGTGGAAGGCCGGAAGAAAACAATGCATAGCAAGAAATGCTTGCCGAGGTCAGATGTTGATGATGGCAGGATTAATTTAAGACTAGTTGAGCTTCAAGGGCTACTTGGAACCTATTGTTATGGAATTCCAATGTCTCGTTTGTCTTGGTTAGAGAGACTTTACCTGCAAAAGCTTGACAAATCACTGGACTATAACTCCTTAGGTGTGAATAATATTAAGGAGCTCATTGAAAAGATGCACGACAAGGGCATGGTGTTGTTTCTTGAAGAGCCAGAAAGCAAGAAGGTACATGTGATGTCTGCTCATAAGGTAAAAGTCAGACAAGATGACTCTTTGAAGCCTAATGTTCAAACATTACTCGATAGGCATTCTGGTTTGATCAAGTTCATTTCTTTTGAGGATTTATACGAGCGTCAGTTTAAGGTGAAATTGAACTATTTTCAGTATGGTTTGACCAATCTTGATCATCTTTGTAAAGTCTTGAAAGATATTCTGATGGTGAAAGAAGCAGATCCCCCAGGAGCGAAGGTGATAAAGGCTAAGAAAAGGAAGTATTGTGGAAAGGAAAAGAAATGCTTGCCGAGGTTAGATGTTGATGTCTTGATTGATCAAAGACTAGTTGAGCTTGAAGAGTTACTTGGAACCTATTGTTATGGAATTCCACTGTCTTGTTTGTCTTGGTTAGAGAGACTTTACCTGCAAAAGTTTAACAAATCACTGGACTATAAGTCCTTAGGTGTGAATAATATATTGGACCTCGCTGAAAAGATGCGCGACAAGGGCATGGCGTTGTGGTTACAAGAGCCAGAAAGCAACAAGGTACATGTGATGTCTGCTCATATGGTAAAAGCCAGACAAAATAACTCTTTGAAGCCTAATGTTCAAACATTACTCGCTATATATTCTGGTTCGATCAAGTTCAGTTCTTTTGTGTATTTATACGAGCGTCGGTTTAACATGAAATTGAACTATTTTAAGTATGGTTTGACCGATCTTGATGATCTTTGTAAAGTCTTGAAAGATATTCTGATGGTGAAAGAAGCAGATCCCCCAGGAGCGAAGGTGATAGAGGCTAAGAAAAGGAAGTGTTATGGAAAGGAAAAGAAATGCTTGCCGAGGTTAGATGTTGATGCCTTGATTGATCAAAGACTAGTTGAGCTTGAAGAGTTACTTGGAACCTATTATTATGGAATTCGAATGTCTAATTTGTCCGAATTAGAAAGTAGTTACAGGCAAAAGTTTAATAAACCACTGGACTATAGTTCCTTAGGTGTGAATAATATTAAGGAGCTCGTTGTAAAGATGCGCTGCAAATGCATGGTAGTGTTTGTTAGAGAAAGCGAGTGGGGACATGTGATGTCTGCTCGTATGGTAGAAACCAGACAAAACGTCTTTTTGAAGCATAAAGTGAAAAAATTACTCAGAAGGAATTCTGGTGAGATCAAGTTAGAATCTTTTAAGGATTTATACAATGGACTGTTTAAGGAGAAATTGAAGTATCTTTGGTATGGTTTGACCGGTCTTGATGATCTTTGTAAAGTCTTGAAAGATATTCTGGTGGTTGAAGAAGCAAATCCCTCAAGAGTGAAGGTGATGAAGGCGGTCAAAAATGATACATGTCCGCCTCAATCAGTACGTTTCGAATTCATAAATCTAATACTAATAGTAGTAGCATATCTCATATAAACATATATTTTGTAGTAGCATATCAGTTGATTTATAACCAGTAGGATGCAATAGTTTTTCGAGTTAGTTTCGTAATTAGTTTTCAAAAACACTTTGTTGGATCTAAGAATAACAAATATGACCATCATTTCCTTTAAATTGCGGTTCTAAGTCTTGGTGTTGGTATACATAGTTTTTCTGTTTTAGGGGCGTTTCCTGTAACGTTAAAATGCAAGTTAAACGTGGTAATACTTTTCTTAAATTTGTGTACGCCTAGAACAAACATTATATAGGTAGACACTAGATAATTTGGAAATTAAGTGTATATGATATTAGCAATTGCGGGTGCTTTTGTCATTTGTGCAACTCTTTCTCGGTTTGCTTGCTTAAATCACTGCAAGGACCTACTAAGTTGTAAGTTGTAATGAGCCTTTCAATAAGTTAAAACTGTTTTAAGGGTAGCCCTTGTATAGGTTTGATGCTGGTGTAGTTTGTTTTTCTTCCTACTAAGTTGGGTTGGCTACATGTCGATTACATCTATAGGATATATATATATATATATATATATATATATATATAGACACACACACACACACATGGAGTTAGTTATAGCTTGTGGTTCATGTGCAATTGTTTTTTGATTGGATTGCTCAATACGTCTGTTGGAATCACCGCAAAAGCCCTTTTTTTTGTTATTAGTTCTTAAAGAGCTTCTCGTTTGGGCTTGCCTCTATTAAGTTTTTATCTATTGAGTTGGCTTGTCAGCTTAGTAAATTCAAAATCCCACTTAGATGTCACATGCGTAATCATTAAGCAGGGCCTTTTATGTTCTAGAATGGCTTAGGTTTTCCAGAATTGCACCCAACATTTAGTTGGAAATATATATATTGGTTCACTAGCAATGACAACTCTTTGTTAGTATAAAATTAGTTGGAGTAGGGACTAATCTCATAATCTTTACAATATATATAGGCTTATAAATCTTTATAGTTATTGGATTTCTCAACTGGCTTGTCGTTTTGAGCTTTCTGAATTAGTGGTCATATGTTCTCTGTAAACTGATCAAACTTTAGGCACTTCAAGATTAATATAAGTGATTTCCCAAATCTGGATGTGAAGCACGGAGTCCCAAAATTTATTACAAATAAACTTTCGGTAAGTTTGATGAACAAAGATACTGATAATTATATGTATTGGCCATCAACAGGTACATTCAAACTACATGACTAATACAAATATGTCAACGCTATCCTCAGATGCCTGCAAAGAAATTCAAGAGGTACTTGGAGACTTTTTTCTCGGAATTTCATTGTCTTGTTGGTCTATGTTCGAATATTCTTACGACCTGAAGTTCAACAAATCACTGGAGTCCTTAGGTGTGACTAGTTTTACTCAGCTCCTTCATGAGATGGGCAAAGAAAGGGTGGTGGTGTTTGTAGATCGAGAATGGGAGGAGGAATATATGATGTCTGCTCCTGTGGCAAATTTCAGAAGAGAAACCAGTTTGAAGCCTAATGTTGAAAAATTACTCAGTATGCATGATGGTAAAATCGAGTTCGATTATTTTGAGAATAGTTACGAGGATCAGTTTAAGGAATTGTTCTATCATTACTATGGTTTGACCGATCTTGATCAACTTTGTGAAGTCTTTAAAAATATTCTGGAGGTGGTGGTAGAAAAAGGAAAGAAGGTGATAAAGGCGGTCGAAGGCCATATATAATTGAAGAAATGAATGAAAAGATAGAGGGTTGCCGGACATTTGAAGAAGATGATGATAATTTACCCTCTTTGGGTAAAAGTATTTTTATTGGATCGTTTCAGCATCTTAGTTTTTATCAGTTCAAAGGATTATTATACTTCCATGTTAAAGTTATGCCTGTGTTTTCAAACCTTGTTGGATCGTTTCAGACTCCTCGTTTTGTGTAGTCAATTGAAAGTTTTATTTGGAAACCCGTGGCATCTTGTTTGGTCAAAATCAATGTTTGTTTATATGCCTAGTCATAAAACTGTCTTTACGATAATCACTATGGAGCATATATGATCTGATTGAATGTTGATATATATCCTAGCAACTTTTAGTTTACCATTCATGTGGTTGGTTGTCAAGTGAAGTCATGTTGGTTATAGTTATTATCTTCTGGTTGGTTGTCAGGTGAAGTCATGTTGGTTATAGTTATTATCTTCCGATTGACATCATGATGACTTATTTCCTGGCACTAAGATATACAACTACGTTTTTACTTGAGGTCAAATAAATATTTTTATAGCTCTCAAAGTGAGGCAATATTTTCTAAATTTTTACAAGGATTTTATTTATTTATTTATTTATTTATTTATTTTGTCACTAAACTGCAGCTCATTTATTAAACGAGCTCGAGCTTTACATTCAAAGCTCGCTAAGGCTCGCGACACTAGGGTATTTTAAGTATCTTTTTCCTAATAAAATAAAACCTCTAGTGGGAACTTTTTCATTTCAAAATAATCAAATCATTCCTTATTAAGTAATAATTTAATTATTTTAGTTTTTATTTTAAAGATTTTTGATAAAAGGAGCCTTAAATATTTCCTAATTTAATCAAAAAAAATTGTAAATTCGTTTTAGGTGAAAAGTGAGAGAAAAATTATATGTGTCAAAAGTATGAAAAAATAAAACTTTAAAAAGGTGGGGTAAATATACAATATCTTCAAGGGTTTAAACAAAAATTTTGAAAAACAATACCAACCAAACTGAGCCAGTCTTTTCCTAGATTTCATCACATCGACACAAAAGAATCAACCAACAAACCCCTAATTTTACCAAAACAAAATCGAACTATCAAGTATCACGTTTTTGAAAACTCGACCGATCATGGGTTATTCATGCTTATTCGTGGCTTTACAAAGGAGGTACAATACATTATTTTTTTCAATTCGTGTTTGAGATTAGTTTTTACATTTGCTTATGTGAAGGTTGTGATTTTAATGGATTTTGTAAGTGTTCTTTTCAAACTTTTACTCTTTATAGCTTAACTAATCATGGGTTTACATTCTAAAAGGCTTTTTACTTTTTATTTATTTGCTTGATCTTTTACTAAAAAGATAAGTGATGATATGTGTGTTGAGATGCAAACAAATGATGGTTTCTCTATAAGTAAAGGTAAACGTTGGTTATGTTTTAGATATGTGATTTGGTTTTTTTCGTTCATTGTTCTAAGTTTTGTAGTAAATTATTAACATCTCTATAAATATTTGTTGATATTGAAACGCTACTCAATAGGCCAATTCGGGTCTCCCACCCTTGTCTTGATTTGTCCTCGAGTTTGGGTTTTTTCGTTGCTTTCAGGATGCCCAACATGTTAATTAGGTTTTTAAGTGTTAATTTTCATCGAATTTGTGGATTTAATAAAGTGTGTGGTTTAAATTTCGTTGCTAAATTTTGCTTTCAGGATGCCAACATTGGATAATTGAGTTCAAGACCATACTGATCAATTTAACAGGTTTTTGGAATGTGGTGACAGATTAAGTCTCAACTACATAAAACAATTTCGATGATCTAAAAGGGATGAATTGGGATTCCTTATTTAGGTACTAATCTGTTTATTGCATTTGTTTGAAGTATATAAGCCATCTGAAACACTCTTTATGCTTATCTTATAGAAATTTGACCACTTATACAAAAGAACTGCTCCACTTGATGGTATAAAAGTTGAAGAGGTTTTAGACTCGGATTTTGGTGAATCAGCTATAGTTCGTGTTTCACCCGTTGATTACAATTTACATGATCGGCAATCTACAACCAGCACATATGGATGTCAGATTTTTTACACTTGTGAATTTTTGTGAATGGTTTCCTCTTTAAGCACCCCGAAACAAAGCAATGCGATATTGAATCTGATGGAATCTAAGTGGGATGATCTTGTCGGCAGTATGCCTCTAAAGCTCAACTACTATGCCTTGGAACATGAAGAGTGGTGCATTATCGCTGGCAGTGATCCAAAGAACACGTGAGTTTCATTCTTTTTCTTTCTGTTTTCTAAACTACCATGAATATTATTTGGAGGTAGCATTACCGGGGGCGGGTCTGATAGGATGAATAATGGGATTGGGAAATTAACGGTCATTTTTGTACGGGTCCAGTGGGTTTGACACAAAAGACTTTTGTCCTAAATGTTACTAATATTTGAATAGAAATAAATAGTGTATTGAATATGATGATTACAAGTAAATAGAAGTTTATACTCAAGAGATACATTTGGAGCGACTTTCAGTGTGCCTAGCTCCCGTTTGTTTCTAAACTGTTTTTTCTTTATTTTACCAATTTGGCCCATTACATATAACTTCCAAATCAGCCCATCTATAAGTTATATCAACTATACCAAGCTCCTCACTATTTGTATTTGAAGACCATGGTCTCATCACTTCATTTAAGTGTTGGCAAAGAACAGGTTGGTTGACATGAGGTTTTATCTTTTAATGAATCTCATAAGAATAATCAAACAATTAAAGATAATGGTATATATGCAATTCTTCATATTAGTCCTTATGTATGTACATTCAGAATGGAATTATGGCCCAATTTATGCGTATATTAATCTATCGGCCTTGTGTTGGCTCCAATGGTTACGAGGTGGTTGGTGTAACCTGGAGGTCACACGTTACGAGTTGGTCTGTGTTATATGACTTAATTGATGAATATAATTCATGTTTTTGTACCATTATCTAATAAGTAATTATCTATTAGTTAATATCAAAAGTATTATCATATACAAGTTAGCATGTTTGTAGTGATATTTACATAATGGTATATTGTATAAGATGGTTTCGTGGGGTTTCAACTTTGAACAAGTAGTATATTTGTCTTATTGCTATTCGTTAACTTGACATTTACATGGGTAGGAAAATTCCTATTTTCCTAACAGCAAGTTAGCGAATTGCTTAATAATTCGGCTTATTTATAATGAGAACGAGATGCATTATCTTACTGCATTGATAGTTTACATGGCTAAGCAAGAGAACCTTTTTGATTCTCAAGGAGAACCCATCACTTTTGCTTAGGTATAATTAGTAAAGTATGCTTAAAATCATAGCTAGAGTGCATATATATGTCAATGGAATAACAGAGTAATGTAAATGATAAAATGCAGGTTAAGAATAAACATGTGAATGTGATGACATCATATGTAGATGACAGAGAAGCAATGTTGTTGCTTGGTGTGCACCGGCCGACACACTTGATATTGGTGTCCCGCGGATCATGTATCAACAGGATAATGTTCCCCGGCCTTTGGTAACCACCAGATTATTGGTAAGTGCTGTTAGCAAATCGTGTTTTTAATTCGTGAGTTTTTTTTTTTTTTTTTTTTTTTTTGAAGTTGTTGAAGAATCAGATTACCACTACGGTGTTTAAAATCTGAATTAATACATTAATAATTACGTAATTAGTTTTAAAGATATTTTTTTTGACAAATTGTTACCCGGGCGGCCTAACTTGACATGTTTTACCTGACCCACTCATTTTCCACCTCTACATAATTTTTGTATTATCTGACCCATTTTGACCCATGACATACCATTTTCCCCTATTTGTGTATCGTAAATGTTCTTTTGAGCTTGATTTCTTTATTAGTATGCAGGTGGTTGCTTCGATGGTGGTTGCTTCGATGGACTGGCCTCAAGTGACAAGTACATGATACATCTCTTTTAGTGGTGAATATTGGGCAATATGTGATGAGATTAAAGTTTGCTAAATCCATTGTCAAAACAATTGAGCAGTGAATGGTTTTAGTGTTTACCAAGTCTAATGATTTTGATGACTTAATGATAACTTTTGTGCTTACACAAATATATTTAGATGATCATTAGATATAATCATAGGTGGATCTTGGGATGTGTATTCCCCTACTCAGTTCATTTCCAATTATAAATGGTTTCAAGTAAGCAAATATCTTTGGGTTAATGGCATGTAATGGCAATGTATTTTCCCATTTGTGCCATTATCAGATACGAACCCAAAATAATACAACAATACCCATCCAACTTTCAAATTTTTGTTTCATTATTAGATATGAACTTTAAAATATCCGATATCACATACGAACTTTAAAAAAAATTGTTTCATTAGCAATGTACTTTCTCATTTGTTCAAGTATAACCAAACTAAAACCATTTTTTTTAAGTTCATATATGATATTTGAACAAATGAAAAAAGTACATTGCTAATGAAACAATTTTTTTTTTTAAATTCGTATCTGATATCTGATATTTTAAAGTTCGTATCTGATAATGAAACAAAAATTTGAAAGTTGGATGGGTATTGTTGTATTATTTTGGGTTCGTATCTGATAATGGCACAAATAGGAAAGTACGTTGCTATTACATGCCATTAACCCAATATCTTTTCATCGTAAAAAAGCTTCACTATATCTTGACCTGAGCTGCTAAATAATATTGACTTGCGATCTCTATTTAGCGGAATTAATGTCTGATTAAATGATTAATTTATTGAGTACTGAATGTTTTTATGTGTCATCAGGTCATTTTTCTTATATACTGAATTTGAAATGTAACTAAGAAGCTAGATACTTGCTAATTTGAAGCGCTGGAAATTTTTTTGTTAGTTATAATGTTAGTTACATGATAACGAATACTTTACTGTGATTTCATATGTGTGTTGTATATACAGTTACGATTAGATTTATTATTGGTTTTTGAAGGTCTTGATTATATGCTTACTAGATAGAACAAAGTTTTTATTTTCATTTCATGTTGGGCGGATTGGATAATGTGCCACAACATTAGGATTTTTATGTTGGGTCAAAATGGGTAATTTAGGGCCTGGGGTGGCCAGAACCATTATTCTTTGAAGTTTTTTGCTACGTGCCGAGTTCAACGACAATGACATCGATATAAATTCTCTTTTATGTCTGAGTTGTCAAAAGAATGTGGAATCGGTATTTCGTTGTTTAGTGTTTTGTGAAAAGCGCTATAGGTGTGGGATATGATATGTAGTTGGTTGGGGATTGGTCTGTTAGATGCTTTTGCTTTATAAGATATTTTGGAGCATGTGGGTGTGGCGATGAGAAAAGAGACGAGTGTCATGGCAAGCTTTTTCCTGCTTTATAAGTCTTTATTTTTATATCCTGGAAAATCCTTGAACTTTCTGATTGTAGTTTCAATATGTTGATTAGTTTTTTTTTTTTGCTATTAAAACTGTGAATCTGTGATGTTATATGTGCAGGCAAGTAGATTAGGGATCACGGCGGTTATGTGTACAGACTCCGTTCGGCCTATCATGATGAGCTTTGTCGACGAAAAGTAAAATGCGCTTCTCTGGTATTCAACCTACCATGCAGGAGAGCATCTTCATCCGGTGGCTATTTCAGAAGCCAAATCCAAAAGAAAATCAAACGAACATGGAAGTGTTTCCCCTCAAACGCATTTCAATAATGTAACATTTGATATTTCACCACAACCATCACTTAAAAATACTTCTGCTACAGTTGACTTAATCAACACAAAACAAATGGCAATCGAAAGGTTTAAAGCATAAAGCGAGATGGTCATTGATAGTCTTGATCGCCGCATCACAACATGGTAAGAACATAAATAATCAGTGGCCGTGGAGGGTGTTCATTTAAGCCCTAACTTTATGGTATAATGTTTATAAAAAGTTTTCCCTTATGAACAACTATTTTAGTTATTTAAGGTCTACTGCAAAAAAAAAAAATGTATATGCAGATGGGATTAATGAAAAAGCATCCTCCGATCATGCCAATCATGATGTACATAGAGAACAAAAGCATGAAAAGATTTGCAGTCAAACATTGAGTTTAGAAGATGTTGGCACCCTAATGATTACAGTTGACCATGATTCTGAAAGAAGCAGCCCTTGATGTTGGATTTTGAGTCCAGGCCGAAAAAAGTTTACGTTCGGAGACTAAGATTTGGAAATTATTGGATGAATATGGTTAGAATGTCAGCTTTTGGTATTTTATTAATGGTATTTGTTTCCTATTCTAAAATCAATGTATATACAGATATTTAAAACGGCTGCTAGAAGTGGAAGGAAACTACAGTATATGAAGTCGGGTGCTCCAAGTCATGTATGGACCCTGGGAAGAAAGGGTTGCTATTTTGGATGTTGAAAATGATGTTAGTATTGATTTGATTGAGAATAAGTATGGCAATGAGACTGTTATAAATTTATCGCCTCAACGGTTTAGATATGGACCTGTTCATAAAGAGAATAGCATACGCAGAACGCCAAGTACACCGCGCCCTGAAGAAGGGAATGGGGATTACGAGTCACAGCTGGAGTCTCTTCCAATGATACATGGTAATTATTTCCCGTATCTTTTATACACAAGAAGTTATCGTACTCATATTATTCATATATATGGAATATCCACTACCTAAAATTTTGAGTATGATAAATATTACATGTACTAGCATTAGTTTTAAAGTTTATAAGATCCTCAGAGGTGCCAAATGGTACGCCGACAAAAAGATAAAAACCAAAATGTTTAAAAAATTATAAAACCAGAATTCTACACCCCAAAAAAACCAAAATAACCCAGCCGCAACCCAGCCAAAAGGCCAACACAAATACAATGAGTTATTTGTAAAAAAACAGATTAGGCACTCTTTTTGTAGTTTTTTATTTGGCGTACATTTTTATTAGAAGCTCCTTCGGCCATATGATTGACCTAAAAACTATATATGTACAGGTTGCAGCAAAAAGGCTGTTAATTTGAAAGTTTTGAAGGTTCCCGAAGTCGAACAAAATATATTACAGAGAAGACGGGCCTTATGAGAATGCAAAAGAAAGTGCAGAATCAATATACCCAATGCTATCAAGCTGGGAATAAAAACATAATTAGTTTTTCAAATGAACAAGTCTATAATGTTCCACTGCTTCTGAATCTTAGGGCTACGGCTCAAACCCATCAACAGTTATTAAATTTAACGGTTACTTATGACATAAAGTTTGATAGTTTATTGTTTCTTGGTGGGTTATGATTGGTTGGTAGCTGTTGAGATAAATCTTTGGTCTGTTTTTGTGATCAACCTACTGTGACTATTGTTGCCCTTGATAATTCCTAAGAGGACCTCAATTATGATCAGGTAATTGTAGTTTCTTTTTTGTTTTTGAAGTCTAATGTTTGTAACATTTCCATAATATTGATATGTGCTTTTGTATCTCAAATGGCTAAAGTTTAAAAATTTAACTAAAACATAAATACAATACTCCTATCGTTTGCCTATAATGACGACACAAATTTGTTAAGGTTTTATGAGTCACATGTGTCATCGTTAAGTCGATGAAAATGCAGTTTTTTAATAGGTATCAAAATGGGTCACATTGGTCAAATAGGTAACTGTTAATTGCAAGTTGATACTAAGCAATATGTTTTACTCATATGAAATGAGGCATACGCATATATGACCATACTGTTGTGGCATTAGATTCCCATATTTGTATGTAGTTATCTTACTAATATTACGAATGAATTGTTAAGTCACTCCTCCATTATTGATCCCATTATGGTAATAATGTAGCAACCTCTTCTGTTAAGCATTTATAATGGGCTTGAAAGATACAAAAACACAAGAAACGGCTGATCAATGACGTGAAACGACGCACCACCGCAACATGACGGCCCGTCGCCCACCTCAAATAAATTAAAATACATTATTAAAAAAATTAGAAAAAATCTCGCGCGTGCGCGGGTATTATAACTAGTTAAACATATATAAAACATTATGCACATGTAGTATAAAATTTCATTTTCAAACGACGCTCGAGCCGAGTTCAAACGACGAGCTCGAGCCGAGCTTTAGAACATATATAAAACATTAACGAGCTCAAAATAGATATATCATAGACGAGTTCGAGCCGAGCTTTAAAATTTCATTTTCAAACGACGCTCGAGCCGAGCCCGAGCCTGTATAAGATACCACGAGCTGAGCTCAAGCATAAAAAATTTCATTTTCTCGTTATTAGTTACATCATACGTGTTTACTTTCCATTGCGTACTCGTGTATTTATTAGTGTAATATTAGGATATTAGATCACTTATTCCAATAAATAGATATATTGAGGGTGACACCTCCGTCTCAGTTGGTAGTGCCAACAGGCAAGACATATATCATGTCGAAATTCAAGTGTATGGACAAACACTTGCTATGGGTCCCTTTTTATATGTCACATTGTGCATATTTTACTGTCGTAGCTTCGGTTGCATGAACTTAGTACTAACGTAATAGAATTTGAGAGGATCACTTGATTTGATCACACACTATGAGGTGTTGGACCTTTATAATGTGTATATGTGATACTTTGAGTGAATATGATTAAGTATGCGGAATCTACTTAACCACACTTAGAATGTTTATTGGAAATGGAACTGTGATGCTTGTGTTTATTTAACAAAGAACAATGAAAGTATTTCACTAAACGATTCAATATTATTCAGAATAATACGAGTGATCTTCACTATCACTAGGGTTACAAAGACCTTGAATCTTGTGTTTTGTTCTAATGTTTTATGTATATCTCTACTCACATATATTGCTATCACACTTAGCACATATCTAAGATCTTCCTTTTATAGTCCAAGGAAAGATCTTTTATGTAACAATTCACAACATTCTATTATAGGTTGCTCGTAGAAACCTTCGCGATTCGACCGTTACATTCATTACTTGCTATCTTACTTAAGGTGAGTTCATAGCCCCACTTTCGATTACTTAGTTGTTTAACAAACCCTTGGGGGAAATACATGCTATTTATAACCGAGCACAATGTTTTTAAATTGTATGCTTACCTGATTGTTTTATTATCACTAAGTACCAACCTTGCTAAACCGAGATCCTTTATTATGAACCATTTAGTCACTAGCAATAGTGAGCGCGAATATTATTAATAGGCCTATTGGGATTGACGAATCCCATTTGTATTGACTAAGTTCAAACAAATGCAATAATATTTGAGATTTAGGTATGTTAGCAACATACCTACCGGGATAAAACCGCCGATTGATATTGGTACACGTTAACGTTATGGTGTCATAAGCTTAGTGTATAATACATGTTCCGGACGTATAATAACGTAGCCTACCTGTTTTGTTTTCCAAACATTGGTGTGAGCCTATAACTCACACTACCAACATATTGTGTTCAATCGATTTAACAAACTCTATGAATATCACTCAACCTTTGTGTTGACCTCTCAAGCATGTATTTCAGGTTCATGACGATCAAGGATGGAACGGAAGGGCACGGATACTCAAGAGGGCTATAAATTTTATTATCATTCAAAACTCATTTATTATACATTGTAAACATGGAACCAATTGGGACCTCATTTTGTAATCTCTGATATTTATATAATTTGAATGATAAACCTTTTCAAAACGACTCAATTGGAGTTCGTTTTCTATCATTGTGACTATTGTGCCGTCGAGTAACACCCAGTTTGAATTCCGCTGCATCCATGAATTGGGGGTGTTACAGATTGGTACCAGAGCCATGGTTATAGAGAAACGTGTCTAATTGAGACCTAAACTATAACCACACATACAAGCAAAAACATTTTATAGCCTTCCGCTCTCCGTGTCTTCCATCCTCCAGACGATTATGGATTTAGTAAGCATGTTATGATACACAAACATGTTAGTATATTCATATATACCCATTTTGAGCATTTCCCCGAAGACATTTTTATGCTACACAAACATAATTGCATATTGATATATGTACCCTAAACATAATTGAGCATTTCCCCGTAAGCATTTTATGCTACATGAACACATATAAGTATATTGATATATACACACTAAGCATTTTATGCTACATGAACACATATAAGTATATTGATATATACACACTAGGCATTTTATGCTACATGAACATATTAGTATATTGATATATAAACTCGGTTTATTTTCAATCATTTTATCTAAACATATCTGCGTATGCCTATTCAATGGCATTTCGGCACAACTACATTCTCCCAATCATGTTCCTACTCCAACATTCATTTTCCAAGACATTGTGGGATACAATGGTCTCATTCATTTTCCAAGACATTGTGAGATACAATGGTCTCATTCATTTTCCGGTCTCATTCATTTTCCGAGACATTGTGAGATACAATGGTCTCATTCATTTTCCAAGACATTGTGAGATACAATGGTCTCATTCATTTTCCAAGACATTGTGAGATACAATGGTCTCATTCATTTTCCGAGACATTGTGAGATACAATGGTCTCATTCATTTTCCAAGACATTGTGAGATACAATGGTCTCATTCATTTTCCAAGACATTGTGAGATACAATGGTCTCATTCATTTTCCAAGACATTGTGAGATGCAATGGTCTCATTCATTTTCCAAGACATTGTATGATACAATGGTCTTAATCATTTCTCAAATGTTTTGAGTCACACAACGGTTTAACCTACTTCCCAGACATTGTGAATTACACAATGGTCTAACCTACTTCCGAGACTTTGTGTTTTGTGCAAATGGTCTCTAGAATTATTCCATCACATAATCAATATCATTTCTTATGATATCAAAAACCCGTCACAATCTATCGATTTCAAAACAAGAAATATGAGATTTCTAAAGGACAAACTAATCCATCATCGACAAAAGCTGAACTTTCTCTACATTCATCAAAGTTTTCTTACGAAACCTTCATTATTAAAAGTTCGTGATCCTGGCCAAGTATGTTCTATTTTAGAACTACTTAAAACTTCCTTTCTATACGTATCTACCCTTACTACCTTCTATGCAATGGAATATGAAAACATACGTTACAAGTCTTGTATGGACGGGACTTGCAACTTGTAACACCCCCAAAATCGGGTCCAGCGGAAGCATACGTGTAGCTGGGGTGTAACTCAATTGGTATTACAACACAAGTTCAAAAATAGTTTTCACTTTAATCATTTAGAATAAAATCGTTTAATCAAAAATGTTAAATTTACATCGTTAAAAGTAGCGCGGAAGTAGGCCCTTAAAATAGTTTAAAACGGTCCCCATATAAATAATCAGAGTCTTCTATGACCATGCCGTACCCTGCCAAAACCTCCTGTAGCGTGCCATAGATTAAAACCTGAAAATACATGCTAAAGTGTCAACACGAGGTTGGTGAGTTCATAGAGTTTGTTTAACAAATAAAGTTTATGCATATGTATGTAGGTTTCCCAGCAAAGGCATCGTAAATCCACTCAGTTACAAGTCCCGCCATAAGAGCCTTGTAACCTGTGTGTTTACAACCCACTGCTACAATATATAGTTTCTCAGGATTATATTCACCTAAGGTCAAGTATAGACACAAAGGCGGGGAACCACCATCCCAAATAGTACCTGTCACCCAACGTCGCCTCTGTTTTGGACTTGGGTGGGGGGTGTTTCCCCATAATAGTACTATCAATACCTCTCCTTTGACAGATTACTGGGTGTCGTTTCCCAAAGCATAAAAGTTTACTGGGTGTCGTTTCCCAAAGCATAAAAGTTTACTGGGTGTCGTTTCCCAAAGCATAAAAGTTTAAACGTTTCAAGTATCAAGTAAGTATAACACAGTTAAGTATAACACAATCACGTATGTATAAAATCAAGTATAAGTATAATCAAGTATAAGACAATCAAGTATAAATGTTTTGAGTATCAAGAAAGTATGTTTTGAGTATTTATACTAGTAAACAAATAGTTGAGCATGTATCTCCCCCAAAGAGTTAAAACAAGTATAAAGAGTAAAAGTGGGGCTATGACTCACCTGGTACGATAGTTACGAAGACAAAAGTGGATACACAGAAATGAGGTTCGATCTCTAACCGCAACCTAATATGAATGATAGTGATCTACTTAGATCATGAAAGGATGTAATGAATGCACATGCACATGAAGTCTATACCACTCGTACTTTGAAAATAATAGTTATCGTTGAAATTCAATGTTTTCCGATACTTGGTGAAAATAAGCCCAATTAGCTTCGTAAAGACTAGTCGTGTAATAATATATAAAGTGTTAGTGTTTGGTCTTGGCGTTTTGAAAACCTTGAGATGTCATCTCATTGATGGGTTAATAAACTTTTGATGGTACCTGCCTCAACGGCTAGGAAGGACGGTTCTCCATTGTTCGTTTGGTGAAAGTATATTGTTTAGTGCGCAAAATATTCTCTATTAGAAAAGCTGTCAAAAATATATATAGTTCGTCTAGTTTCAAACGTGTATATCTTAGTCGTTATAAGCCCGTTTTCTATGTTCTTTATATTCCCGGAATCGTGGGACAACATACTAACATATTTTTGATAAGTCGGGATGGCTAGATTTAGTTTTACGCCTCGAAACAGTCGTGACAACTGTTCATCAGCAAAGGATTTTCAGAAAAATAGTTTTCGTCGTTAAACTCGTTTTTAGCGTATCTCCTTCGTTATTAACTCGTTTTTATCCCCGTTTTCGGCTATAGTTTCGTATCGGAGAGTATTTTCTAAATCTTTGGTCAAAAGTTACACCCTTGCCCCTGATCTTTCCACGTTTTCCAAAAAGGGACAGCAGGTTTTTATATATGTTTAGAATCCATTTTTAATGTTCCAAACTAGTTTCTAATCCAACCAAACCACTTTCAATCACCACAAATCTAGTCTAATCTTACCATACACCTTCTTAGGGTGTCATGGGTTCCTAAACATCACAAATCAAGTGGATCTAACTATAATCCATTTCTAGATTTTCAAAGTAATAAAAGTATAAATAGAGTGGTATAAACTAACATATGCATATGGATCTTGAATAAACAACATGAAACTAGAAAAATGAAAGTATGGAAAGATCAACAAGTGATCTTGAAGCTTACTTGATGATTGGATGAGTTTTGAAGATGATTATGTAAAGAACCTAGGGTTTTATCACAAAACCCCCAACAAGGAATGAAAGTATAGCATGATTATGACTTGATCTTCAAAAATTAATGGTTTCCTTCTTGTGTCTTTGTTCTTGGCCGATCATCACCAAGAGAAGAGAGAAAAAGATGAGTTTGCTAGTTGTTATTTGTGAAATGAAATGAAATAATTGACAAGTATAAGTTATATGTATATTTAAGTTGGACAAGATCCATAAAATGGGGAGGGATGTATAGGGGGGGCGGCATTTGGAGAAAAAAAGGAAGAAAAGTGAAGAAATCTTGACTTTTGGTATACATTGGTTAGATATTAATTAGTTTTAGGTGATACCGGGTACCGAGTTAACTAAAAATAAACCATGACGAGTTGAAGTAAAATATGATGAAGTTAATTGGGACATAATAAAGTTATAAAAATTGTGAAAATATGTTGGGTATAAATATTGAGTGTGTTCGGGTGAGTATTGTTTAGTTTTTACGAAAACCGTCGTAAATAAATTAGGCGTACGATATAAATTAAATAAATTTCCAGAATACCGGGCAAATTAATAATATAATTTTTATATTATTACTATGAGTATAAAATGTGTTAGGACCATAATTGGGAGTGTCGGATCAATTATTCAAAATATTAGTTCATAAGATAACATTTATTAGGTTGATAATCGTACGTTTACAAAAAATGACGCAACCCACGTATAAATGACAAATTTTCTCCGGAGGTGAATAGTGTTTTATGAATAGTAAAATTTTAAAACGCTTCTCAGAATATCAAACTGACCTCAAAAATGATGAATAGTAAAATGATGAATAGTGATCGATGAATAGTAACCGATGAATAGTAAATGTTGAAAGTTCGGGAAAAGACCAGAATTTACGAGTTGTGACAGTCTTTACCCCATAAGGGAACTTCGTCCCGAAGTTCAGTTAACGTTGGTCTCCGAAGTGTTATAAAAGTGAAGATTCATGAGATGAAATGACGAGTTGACGTGCTTCCAAGCGGCGGTTCACGAGGTGACGAAAAGTATAAGCGTTCTGACAACGAGGGTATACACACACAAAATGAAACATTTGGAAATTGAGTAGAGGGTTCAATCCAGACAGAATTTTATTATAACCATTCTCAGTGTTGCAAAATTCATTTCTGAGTTGGATATAGGTAGTCAGCCTATGTCCCACTATCCCGGGTTGAATATAGGTGACTAGTCTATATTCCACCGAGGTTCCATGAATTTTGAAATACTCAGCTCAGTTATACTACCAAGACGTACAGAAAAACTAAGGCAGGTGACCAAACTCGAGGTCAAATGATGAGACTATACAAGGAGATACATACCAGGGTGACATATATGATACGTGAACATGCTTATATGAAAGATAATTATAGTAATCAACTAGAATAAGTGAATATAATATATCAGATAATGAGACGCAAATCTCATCACCTAAGTCAGCAACAAACCACAAGTGAGGCATCATCTTGGCAGGCAGGCACGTGACGGTCATAGGGTTAAGTTTTTCGTAAAAGTAGCTATAGTCTAGGTTTTAAAAACACTTAGTTCGCTATAGCCAAAGCTCTGATACCAATCTGTAACACCCCCAAAATCGGGTCCAGCGGAAGCATACGTGTAGCTGGGGTGTAACTCAATTGGTATTACAACACAAGTTCAAAAATAGTTTTCACTTTAATCATTTAGAATAAAATCGTTTAATCAAAAATGTTAAATTTACATCGTTAAAAGTAGCGCGGAAGTAGGCCCTTAAAATAGTTTAAAACGGTCCCCATATAAATAATCAGAGTCTTCTATGACCATGCCGTACCCTGCCAAAACCTCCTGTAGCGTGCCATAGATTAAAACCTGAAAATACATGCTAAAGTGTCAACACGAGGTTGGTGAGTTCATAGAGTTTGTTTAACAAATAAAGTTTATGCATATGTATGTAGGTTTCCCAGCAAAGGCATCGTAAATCCACTCAGTTACAAGTCCCGCCATAAGAGCCTTGTAACCTGTGTGTTTACAACCCACTGCTACAATATATAGTTTCTCAGGATTATATTCACCTAAGGTCAAGTATAGACACAAAGGCGGGGAACCACCATCCCAAATAGTACCTGTCACCCAACGTCGCCTCTGTTTTGGACTTGGGTGGGGGGTGTTTCCCCATAATAGTACTATCAATACCTCTCCTTTGACAGATTACTGGGTGTCGTTTTCCAAAGCATAAAAGTTTACTGGGTGTCGTTTCCCAAAGCATAAAAGTTTACTGGGTGTCGTTTCCCAAAGCATAAAAGTTTACTGGGTGTCGTTTCCCAAAGCATAAAAGTTTAAACGTTTCAAGTATCAAGTAAGTATAACACAGTTAAGTATAACACAATCACGTATGTATAAAATCAAGTATAAGTATAATCAAGTATAAGACAATCAAGTATAAATGTTTTGAGTATCAAGAAAGTATGTTTTGAGTATTTATACTAGTAAACAAATAGTTGAGCATGTATCTCCCCCAAAGAGTTAAAACAAGTATAAAGAGTAAAAGTGGGGCTATGACTCACCTGGTACGATAGTTACGAAGACAAAAGTGGATACACAGAAATGAGGTTCGATCTCTAACCGCAACCTAATATGAATGATAGTGATCTACTTAGATCATGAAAGGATGTAATGAATGCACATGCACATGAAGTCTATACCACTCGTACTTTGAAAATAATAGTTATCGTTGAAATTCAATGTTTTCCGATACTTGGTGAAAATAAGCCCAATTAGCTTCGTAAAGACTAGTCGTGTAATAATATATAAAGTGTTAGTGTTTGGTCTTGGCGTTTTGAAAACCTTGAGATGTCATCTCATTGATGGGTTAATAAAC
The DNA here is from genome assembly GCA_030686995.1 of Artemisia argyi. Lineage (NCBI taxonomy): Eukaryota > Viridiplantae > Streptophyta > Magnoliopsida > Asterales > Asteraceae > Artemisia > Artemisia argyi. The sequence goes on from CM060694.1 coordinate 154,671,200, forward strand.
TTTTGATGGTACCTGCCTCAACGGCTAGGAAGGACGGTTCTCCATTGTTCGTTTGGTGAAAGTATATTGTTTAGTGCGCAAAATATTCTCTATTAGAAAAGCTGTCAAAAATATATATAGTTCGTCTAGTTTCAAACGTGTATATCTTAGTCGTTATAAGCCCGTTTTCTATGTTCTTTATATTCCCGGAATCGTGGGACAACATACTAACATATTTTTGATAAGTCGGGATGGCTAGATTTAGTTTTACGCCTCGAAACAGTCGTGACAACTGTTCATCAGCAAAGGATTTTCAGAAAAATAGTTTTCGTCGTTAAACTCGTTTTTAGCGTATCTCCTTCGTTATTAACTCGTTTTTATCCCCGTTTTCGGCTATAGTTTCGTATCGGAGAGTATTTTCTAAATCTTTGGTCAAAAGTTACACCCTTGCCCCTGATCTTTCCACGTTTTCCAAAAAGGGACAGCAGGTTTTTATATATGTTTAGAATCCATTTTTAATGTTCCAAACTAGTTTCTAATCCAACCAAACCACTTTCAATCACCACAAATCTAGTCTAATCTTACCATACACCTTCTTAGGGTGTCATGGGTTCCTAAACATCACAAATCAAGTGGATCTAACTATAATCCATTTCTAGATTTTCAAAGTAATAAAAGTATAAATAGAGTGGTATAAACTAACATATGCATATGGATCTTGAATAAACAACATGAAACTAGAAAAATGAAAGTATGGAAAGATCAACAAGTGATCTTGAAGCTTACTTGATGATTGGATGAGTTTTGAAGATGATTATGTAAAGAACCTAGGGTTTTATCACAAAACCCCCAACAAGGAATGAAAGTATAGCATGATTATGACTTGATCTTCAAAAATTAATGGTTTCCTTCTTGTGTCTTTGTTCTTGGCCGATCATCACCAAGAGAAGAGAGAAAAAGATGAGTTTGCTAGTTGTTATTTGTGAAATGAAATGAAATAATTGACAAGTATAAGTTATATGTATATTTAAGTTGGACAAGATCCATAAAATGGGGAGGGATGTATAGGGGGGGGCGGCATTTGGAGAAAAAAAGGAAGAAAAGTGAAGAAATCTTGACTTTTGGTATACATTGGTTAGATATTAATTAGTTTTAGGTGATACCGGGTACCGAGTTAACTAAAAATAAACCATGACGAGTTGAAGTAAAATATGATGAAGTTAATTGGGACATAATAAAGTTATAAAAATTGTGAAAATATGTTGGGTATAAATATTGAGTGTGTTCGGGTGAGTATTGTTTAGTTTTTACGAAAACCGTCGTAAATAAATTAGGCGTACGATATAAATTAAATAAATTTCCAGAATACCGGGCAAATTAATAATATAATTTTTATATTATTACTATGAGTATAAAATGTGTTAGGACCATAATTGGGAGTGTCGGATCAATTATTCAAAATATTAGTTCATAAGATAACATTTATTAGGTTGATAATCGTACGTTTACAAAAAATGACGCAACCCACGTATAAATGACAAATTTTCTCCGGAGGTGAATAGTGTTTTATGAATAGTAAAATTTTAAAACGCTTCTCAGAATATCAAACTGACCTCAAAAATGATGAATAGTAAAATGATGAATAGTGATCGATGAATAGTAACCGATGAATAGTAAATGTTGAAAGTTCGGGAAAAGACCAGAATTTACGAGTTGTGACACAACTTAAGGGTTTGACATCGCCTTTGTTTAGTGGACAGTTTCCCGAAAGCAACGGACATATCAAAAGTATACCTAGTTTACGTATTTGAAAATTTTATCGAACCTTGGCTAAATATAGACTAGTCACCTATATTTAACCTTGGGACAGTGGAATATAGTCTGACTAACTATATTCGACTTAAAATTTTCCAATACTGAGAGTAGTTGTACTAGGGTTATGTTTAGGTTGATTTCCTACATGAACTCGATAAACCACCAGAATACATTAAGACAATCTAGAGACACGATAATGTCTTACCACTCAGCGAAATCTTAACACCTTATTTGTGTTACCTAATTTCATTCTTGAAAATTTTCATTTATGAGATAATCCGAACTACTATCTTGGGATAGTTATCAATTATTCTCTTCATCCTGTAGAAGTACCATCCTGTTTAGGATACCATTCCATCATAAACTTTTAAAATCTCTTAAGATTTTTAAAGCAAACTCAACATCTATACCTAAGAGTATTAATGTTAAGCATACACTACACACTTTTATTCATCAACATATCATAACATTATCTTCACAACCGTTGGAACTACAAGCTCATTTACAGATTTTGATGCACTTTTAAAGCTCAAATCATCCTTAGTTACACCACAAGTACCCTCATCAGCTTTACAAGTTTGAATATTCATCTTGTACTTTTGGAACACCAGTATCATCTCATAATACACTACCTTGTAACTCACCGGCTAAGTATGAATGTTGTGTCGGGAATTCTTGAGTAGGATGATTTATAATGTCCTTATTTGAATGGATTGGGATGCCTTTTCATTTAAATAAAGAAATTATAAATCATCGAACCATACGTTTATATTCCTTTAGTTACATTGTTTGGGATGCCTCTCTATGTAAATAAAGAATTATAAACAAGTGGGCTTAATTATATCCGAAATAACATAAGTATGAAGTCAATAAACACTAGATACAACAACAGATTACCTACTAGGCTATGATTGCAACAACTATCCCAATTTCCATTAGTACGAGATTTACTTTTGGTTTTCATAATGATAGTGCAATAACAAACAAACTCATTACGGGGCCATGTAACCATACGCATGCGCAGTCGTACCAAACTCATTGCGAAGCCATGTAGCCATATGCATGGGCAGCCGTACAATTCAAACAGGACTTGGTCCAACCACATGTTCAACGCTTATTCCATGATTCGATTCTTATATCAATTGTTATTGATACTTGACAACTATATCAAGTTCTATTTGATATTCAACTACTATATTAATTCCTATTAATATCCGACTGCTATATCAATTTCCTTTGATATTCGACTATTACCATACCTTTCCTACATAAAAGGAAGCCTCATCCTACACCATACACCGAAATGACAAATCAAATTACATCACTGGTAATTCCAGACTCTAGTCCTCATAAGTAACCACACCTTTTCATCGACATCACTCCAACATATGACACACAAAGAACTTCGGGACGAAGTTCCCCGTAAGGGGTAGAGACTGTAACAATTCACAACATTCTATTATAGGTTGCTCGTAGAAACCTTCGCGATTCGACCGTTACATTCATTACTTGCTATCTTACTTAAGGTGAGTTCATAGCCCCACTTTCGATTACTTAATTGTTTAACAAACCCTTGGGGGAAATACATGCTATTTATAACCGAGCACAATGTTTTTAAATTGTATGCTTACCTGATTGTTTTATTATCACTAAGTACCAACCTTGCTAAACCGAGATCCTTTATTATGAACCATTTAGTCACTAGCAATAGTGAGCGCGAATATTATTAATAGGCCTATTGGGATTGACGAATCCCATTTGTATTGACTAAGTTCAAACAAATGCAATAATATTTGAGATTTAGGTATGTTAGCAACATACCTACCGGGATAAAACCGCCGATTGATATTGGTACACGTTAACGTTATGGTGTCATAAGCTTAGTGTATAATACATGTTCCGGGCGTATAATAACGTAGCCTACCTGTTTTGTTTTCCAAACATTGGTGTGAGCCTATAACTCACACTACCAACATATTGTGTTCAATCGATTTAACAAACTCTATGAATATCACTCAACCTTTGTGTTGACCTCTCAAGCATGTATTTCAGGTTCATGACGATCAAGGATGGAATGGAAGGGCACGGATACTCAAGAGGGCTATAAATTTTATTATCATTCAAAACTCATTTATTATACATTGTAAACATGGAACCAAATGGGACCTCATTTTGTAATCTCTGATATTTATATAATTTGAATGATAAACCTTTTCAAAACGACTCAATTGGAGTTCGTTTTCTATCATTGTGACTATTGTGCCGTCGAGTAACACCCAGTTTGAATTCCGCTGCATCCATGAATTGGGGGTGTTACATTTTACAATCTATATGACTCATCTAATTTACTAGCTTATGACTAATCTTCATTCTAGCTAGATGATGACTTATCATGTCAGTCATTAAGATACAACATGTATCTAGGATTACAACTCACTTGGAGTGTTCAATTTGATGACTACAACAAAGATATTTTTCTTGTATATGAGTCAGTAGAATAAGTCGTACTTATCTACACAGCTGTTGTATGAGTCATAGTAGTATCAGCAGAATCCATCAGCAGAAACACCTTCAGTAGAAAACGTTCTTCAGCAGAATCCATCAGTGGAAACGTGCTTTGTGCTTTATCAGTAGAAACATACTTGATGTATTTCCGTAAACCTTTATGCTGATTCTTCTAATTATTTAATTCCCAACAATCCTCCCCTAAACATGTGAATTACATTCAAACATGTTTTTCTGAATTAAATGAGGACTTTTGTGAAGATCTTTCAAACACTTCATTGTCAGACTGTGATCTGAACTTTCTTCTCTTTTGAGTGATTGAATGTCTTTCTCTGTAACTCATCTGCTTTCTTTTCTTTGCTCCAATCTTGGACTAAAAGATGGTGCAATTTTCAACTTGAAGAATTATAAGAGGCAATGATGCTGTGTATCTTGGATGCTTGTTCCAAGAAATAGAAATCATCTTTCAGCATGTCTTTGGAAGTGATGAACAAACGTAGTGAACTGAAATTGAAACCTTTCATCTTTTGATCTAGATAGAACTTTCTCCTATCAGCTCTATTCTTGTTCTTTATCAGTAGGAACCATGTCATCATCTTGTATGCTCTTATCTTTTTCTTTGGATAATCTTCCTTTTAAAGGGCTTTTTGTAACCTCATCTGAGATTTATTTCTCTTTTGAGCAATTTCCTCCCCTGTTTGGAAGATCTCTCACAATCATATCATATCACAATTATCTGATCTAGCAATTTCCATGTTTTCAGACAATTTGTACATGAAGCCATCAATTCCTTAAAAGTTTAAATGTTGCCCTCATCACTTCTAGGTGTGTAACCTCCTATGAGTGGTGAATCACTGAGCATTGACTCATAATCCATCATAAGATGATTTTCTGAGTCTTTCTGAAAATCCTTTTTAAGAAATATTTGACTTAGCAGTATGAACATGATTTTCTGATTAAAAATCATACTGCTTCTAACCATTTTGAAGGGATTAAGTGTGGTAACTAACACTTAATCAAAATTTCGGTTTAAAGCAACCTCTGGTTGTGTGAGAACCAATGTTTTCATTTATAAATAACTGCCTGTGTACAGATAAACCTATTCAAAAGGCTTTCTTTACAGGGTTTCCAGCTCGTGGCATTTGTTACCTCTAACACAAGTGTTAGATTCACTTTTGCTCGCTGTTCTTTCTATCAGATATCCGTAGATTAGTCACATTATACTTGAGAGTATAAAATGATAGAAAGTGAGTTGTATCAGTTAATAACTGATCAACTAATTTAACAATTCAATGTGAAACATCATAATCAGGTTCCAAGAAAGAAGTTTTAAGGAGTTTTGAAATCCCAAACTCTTTCTATCATGAACCTATTATGTCAGCAGCAATGATCAGCATTCAGCAGCAATGATCATAGATTTCACTTGAAATAGCCTTTGAGCTCAAACATTCATACCTGAAATTGTTAGTCTAAAACCAAAAGAACAAAGTACAAAGTACTTGTCTTGAATTAGAATTATGCATAGGACTAACTGTATGAATAACTTTTAAATTGGTAATAGTAGTTTTAGATGACAAAGTTAGATGCATTAACAAAATCTATATACAAGAACACATTATTTTGACAAATTTAAAGATTAAGCATTCTAATACCTGCTACCAAGTACTGAAATCTTCCAACATCAAAAGCTTTTGTAAGAAGATCTGCAAAGTTTTGTTTTGAAGCAATTTTCATTACTTGAATTAACCTCTTTTCATTGCAATCTCTAATAAAATGATGTCTTATTTCAATGTGTTTTGTTTTAGAATGTTGCACTGGATTTTTAATAATGCAAATTGTACTACTATTATCAATATGAATAATGGTATGTAAGAAATTGTACCCATAATCAAGAAGTTGGTTTTGAAGCCATAGAACTTGACCACAACAATTTGCAGCAGCTACATATTCAGCTTCAGTTGTTGAAGTAGCCACCATTGTCTGCTTCTTACACTACCATGAGATAAGTCTACACCCAAGGAATTGACATCCTCCGGTTGTTGACTTTCTGTCCAAGCTAGCACCAGCATAATCACTATCTGAGTATGCTACCAAGTCAAAAGATGACTCCTTAGAATACCACAGACCCAACCTAGGTTGACCCTTGAGATATCTAAAAATTCTCTTGACTGCTGTTAAATGAGAAACCTTAGGAGTTACTTGATATCTTGCACAAGCACAAACACAGAACATGATATCAGGTCTTGATGATGTAAGATACATCAAAGAACCTATCATAGATCTGTATGTGTGTACATCCACATTAGTTCCTTCTACATCTTTAAGAAGTGGCTTCTCAGGGTCCATTGGTGTGCTTATTATTTTGGAATCAGCAAATTGAAACTTTCTAAGAATCTTTGCAACATATTTGTCTTGACTAATAAAGATTCCTTCTCTTGATTGTTTAACCTGCAAACCCAAAAAGAATGTAAGTTCCCCCATGGAACTCATCTGAAACTTATTGTGCATAAGCTTCTCAAACTCCAAACACATCTCCTTCCTTGTAGATCCAAAGATGATATCATCCACATACACTTGAACTAGCAAAAGATTCTTCTTATGCTTCTTGGAGAAAAGTGTCTGATCTATCTTGCCTCTTTGAAATCCATTTGAAATTAAGTAGGAAGCCAGTGTTTCATACCAAGCTCTTGGTGCCTGATGTAGGCCATATAGATCTTTAACAACCTTGTACACTTTGTCTGGATGGTCAGGATTAACAAAACCAGGAGGTTGTGAGACATACACCTCCTCTTCAATAGTACCATATAAGAAAGCACTCTTGACATCCATTTGATAAACTGTGAATCCCATAAATGAAGCATAAGCCAAAAAGAGTCTAATGGCTTCAATCCTTGCTACTGGAGCAAAAATCTCTTCATAGTCTATCCCTTCTTCTTGTGTGTACCCTTGAGCTACTAATCTAGCTTTATTTCTTATCACTATGCCCCTTTCATCCCTTTTATTCCTAAAAACCCATCTAGTGCCAATTACCCTTACACCACTTGGTAAATCAACTAGCACCCATACCTTTTGAATCTTAAACTGAAGAAGCTCCTCTTGCATAGCCTCCAACCAGCTTGAATTCTCTAGGGCTTTATGAATATTCTTTGGTTCATCTTGTGAGAGAAAACATACAAATAAGCAAGAGTTTGAAAACTCATGCTGTTTTGAAGCATAAAGGGCATCAAGAAGCCCTTGTTGATCTGAAGACATCAATTGTTGTCTTGTCTTTACTCCTGATTGTACATCTCCAATTACATTGTCCAGGGAGTGAACTTTGTGAATCCTTGAGTGTGGAGTAGAAAGAACTTGATAATCAGGTGGAAGGTTGTTGAAATCCACCTCATCTTCTGAGAGATTTGCTTGTGTTTCTTCTGATGGTTCATCAGCAGAAACATTTTGCTCATCAGCGGGAACGATTTGCTTATCAGCAGAAACAGCAGTGTTACTTCTAACTTGAAACTTTTGTTCCTTAGCTCCTTCTTCCTTATATTCATCTTCAACATCTTCTTTAGATTTACCAGAAGAAGATTCACCATTTATTGAAGTTGAATCCACACTTGTATTTGTCCATATTGGCATTATCACATAATCTTGATTTGCCTCATTCTCTAATCCTTCTCCATTTGTTGCATCTGAACCTGAAAATTCATTAGTTTCTGCAACAAAAGGCACATAATTCATTGATTTGGATAGAGATTCAAGATCAAATAGCCATTTGGGACCTTGACCTTCTACATTGGTTTCATTTTCCAAAAACTTCACATGTAGATTTTCCTCTACTCTTCTAGTTCTCATGTTGTATACTCTGAATGCTTTGCTATTGATAGAGTATCCAACTAAGAATCCTTCATCTGCTTTACCATCAAACTTTCCAAGATGGTCTAAGGTATTCAGAATTGTCACATGACATCCAAAAGGTCTAAGAAATCCTATTTCAGGAGTTCTACCTCTAAAAAGTTCATATGATGTCTTATTGTGAGGTTTTACAACTAAAACTCTATTTTGAACATAGCAAGCAGTGTTGACTGCTTCTGCCCAAAAAGTTATAGGCAACTTAGAGTCAGCTAACATAGTTCTAGCAGCTTCTATTAGTGTTCTATTTTTCCTTTCAACAACTCCATTCTGTTGTGGAGTTCTTGTAACACTAAATTCTCTTTTAATACATTTTTCTTTGCAGAAATCATCTATAACTATATTCTTAAATTCTGTCCCATTATCACATCTAATGACTTTTACTCTTTTGCTTACTAGGTTTTCTATCTCTGTAATGAAGGTCTTAAGGATGCTAGAAGTTTCATCCTTAGTTTCTAAAAAGAATACCCATGTAAATCTACTAAAGTCATCAGTAATAACTAGACAATATCTCTTATGCAACAAACTTCTAACATTTGTAGGACCAAATAAGTCCATATGCAGCATAAACAATGATTGATTGATAGAGTTAAAAATTTTGGGCTTACAAGTGGCTTTGTGTTGTTTGCCTTTAAGACAAGCAATGCATGTTTGATCATTTTCAAATCGTTTTTTAGGTAAACCTCTTACCAAACCATCTTTGACAATCTTATTTATGGTTTTGAAGTTAATATGACCAAGCCTTCTATGCCATTTCATAGATTCGTCCAATGTGGCCTTAGCAATAAGACAAGTAAGAGAATCTTTTGGAACAATTTTCTTCATATCAACACTGTACATGTTGTCTTTTCTTGGAATTCTAAGAAGTGCTTGACTTTCATCAGGCATCTTAAAATCAGAAGAAAATACAAGACATTCAGTGTCAGTAAAGAGAACTTTGTTCTTTTTGTCACACATTTATGAGACACTAAAAAGATTATACTTAAGCTCTTGCACATAGTACACATCTTCAAAATCTAATTTACCGGTTTTAATAGTACCTTTACCAGTAATTTTTCCTCCAATTCCTCCTCCAAAGGTAACATAGCCTCCATCTACTGATTGAAAATTTGAGAGATAATACTTGTTGCCTGTCATGTGCCTTGAACATCCACTATCTGAGAATCCTTGATCTTTAGTATCTGCTGATGAATGTCCCTACACATAAATAAAGGAATTAGTTTTGTTTTGGGATCCAAACCATTTCTGACTTGGATCCGCCTCTTGCATCAATGAAATGTGATCTTTTGAGAATTGTTGATGCAACATTGGATTTAAGAATCCAACATGCTGAGGCCTTAACAACATTTGCCCTGTTTCCCTTAGCAGCAATATGCTTAGCAGAAACTGCTAGCTTTGTAGTTGTACCCTTTGGTCTCCAAACTTGTTTTTGGACCACTGCTTTTGTTTGAATAGGCCTTTGAACAATATTAGATGCATGTTTGAAAGTTGTTTTTGCACCCTTAATTGTTGATTTTGGGTAAATAGTCATATATGGTTTTTCAGCAGAAACCATTTTCTTTTCAGCAGGAACAGTTTTTGCTCTATCAGCAGGAACTGCTTTTGTGACTGTTTTGGGTTTTGATCTTTTAGAATTAGAGTGAAAATGAGATTTAGGTGTTTGCCTTTTGTAGTTCACTCTATTACTTTCATACCCATTGGTTGCAGAAAGCTGCAAGATGGTCAAAACTACCACATGTGTAACAAACTTTGTTATCTCTTTGTTGGAGAGACTTGAGGCTATACCAATTCCTTTGGTTACCTCTAGGCTTGTTTATGGTTCTATATTGTTCACAATATCTTACTGGTTGCCTAACATGTTTTTCATTGGTCTTAGGCCTATCAGTATTGTGTTTGACTATCTTAGGAACTCTTGTTCTTGCTTTCTTAACCACTTCAGGTTTAGACATAACTTGTTTAACCTTTTTATTATCAGATGTTGAGTCCTCAATGATTGGACCATCTGACTTTCTACAAGAACACACCTTGTCCTTAGGAAGTGAATTTTTACTCAAACTTTCACTTTCTTTCAAAGGTTCATTATCAACTACATTAGATTTTGGTTGAACACCATATTTTAATTCAGGTAGTTGAAATTCAGGTAATCCTGTGTGTTCTAGGTCAATTCTTGGGGGTGAAGGAATACCTCTATATGGTGGAGGAACAGATTTGTATCCAACACCAGACTTAGCTTTATTAATTACTTGATATTCAATTAAGTTAGTCACACCCTTAGATGCATAATCTAGTGTTTCTACACTCATTTGAATATTCTCTTTAGCCTTACTAAGCCTATCTACTTCAGCTTTCAAGTTACTAATGTCATTATCTTTAAACATTATTTCTCTTTCAAGAAGAATTTTGACATCAGTAAAGGTAGATTCATTTGTTCGAAAATGTATGACTTGTTCCTCTATAGTAGCTATACCTCTTTTATGATTTGTTAAGCTATGAGCTGTATCAATTAATTCTTTCCTTTGATTCTCATAACGTTTGGTTAAGGTTTCTAAACTTTTAAGAGCAGAACAATTATTTGAACAAACTTTATCAGATTGTACCTCTGTGGTGAAAGCCATAAGAGCTGTCTGAGGAGAAGCTTCTTCTTCTTCAGCAGTAAAGCTCCAATCAAATCCTAATCCATTAATAGCTACCATAGCCTTTGGATTGGTTGATTCCCCCGTCTTGGACTTGCTTCCAAAACCTCTATTCTTGCTATCTTGCTGCCTTGGCCTTCTACATTCTCTTGAGAAGTGCCCCAACATATGATAGTTATAACATTCTATCTTTGACTTGTCAAAACCAGCAGTATCATTGCTGCTGATGGTGAGTTTCTTCCCCGTCCTCTGATAGAATTTCTTAGCCCTCATGCTAAGAAGAGAAATTTGCCATTTTAGGTCCATCTCTTCTAAATCATCATCATTGATTTCTAAGAGATCTTCATGAGTAAGTATGGACCCATTATTCTGGCTTGTGAAAAGGCACAACAAGCCTTTTCATTTAATATACCAAAGGTACTGCTTGATGAACTAACAGCACCAGCTCCACTATCAACCTTTTCATCTTTAACTGGGTTTGGGATACTAGGAGATGACATAAAAGCCATGTTCCCGGTATATGAACTTGAGACACCAGTTTTCTTTACTTCTTGTTCCACAATTTTAAAGTTGCTATACAAATCCATAAGATCCATAGTGTCTATGTTTGGTTTATTCTTCCAGACAACAACATGCATAGCCCACTCTTCAGGTAAGCTTCTCAGAAATTTTGAGTTTAAATCTTCTTGAGGTATATCGACCCCAAGAACAGCAAGTTGACTCACAATTTTCTGTAGCCTTGTAAACATGTGGTCAAGAGATTCATTCATGGTTGATGAGAAATTTTCAAACTACTGCTTGAGAAGGGTTTTCTGGGTCTTCTTGGTGGCTTCATTCCCTCCATACCTTGCAACAATTGCCTCAAATAATGACTTGGCATCTTTGAATTTGCTGAAGTTTATAAGTTGATCATTTGGAATGGTCATCATCAGCATACTTCTGGCCTTGAGGTCATTTTTCTTCTTTATTCTTTCATCAGTAGTTGTAGGGATAGTTTGAACAACTGAAATTTCCCTACCTTCAACTGTTGATAAAGTGGTTGTGGGTTTGAAAGAGTTTCCATCTTTAATGATTTCCCAGAGAGTGTAATCCTGCACCTGGAAAAACTGTTCTATTCTTAACCTCCACAATTCAAACTCATTCTGTTTGAGAACTGACAACTTTGCAGCAACATTTGTTTGAATAGATTATGTATCCATTTCTTCTTCTAAATCAAAGATATCAACCTGGATGCTCTAATACCAACTGAGAGGATCACTTGATTTGATCACACACTATGAGGTGTTGGACCTTTATAATGTGTATATGTGATACTTTGAGTGAATATGATTAAGTATGTGGAATCTACTTAACCACACTTAGAATGTTTATTGGAAATGGAACTGTGATGCTTATGTTTATTTAACAAAGAACAACGAAAGTATTTCACCAAACGATTCAATATTATTCAGAATAATACGAGTGATCTTCACTATCACTAGGGTTACAAAGACCTTGAATCTTGTGTTTTGTTCTAATGTTTTATGTATATCTCTACTCACATATATTGCTATCACACTTAGCACATATCTAAGATCTTCATTTTATAGTCCAAGGAAAGATCTTTTACAATCTATATGACTCATCTAAATTACTAGCTTATGACTAATCTTCATTCTAGCTAGATGATGACTTATCATGTCAGTCATTAAGATACAACATGTATCTAGGATTACAACTCACTTGGAGTGTTCAATTTGATGACTACAACAAAGATATTTTTCTTGTATATGAGTTAGTAGAATAAGTCGTACTTATCTACACAGCTGTTGTATGAGTCATAGTAGTATCAGCATAATCCATCAGCAGAAACACCTTCAGTAGAAAATGTTCTTCAACAGAATCCATCAGTGGAAACGTGCTTTGTGCTTTATCAGCAGAAACATACTTGATGTATTTCCTTAAACCGTTATGCTGATTCTTCTAATTATTTAATTCCCAACAGAACTTTTGTATAACATTATATGCGTTGTAATGTTTCATTGGTCTTACTTAACTATTTTAGAAAAGTACTTAGTACTAACGTAAAGAACTTTTGTATAACATTATATGCGTTGTAGGTATGTCAAGAGCATATTTGGACTGATTTAGAAAAGTACTACAAGGGGATTGATGAACTTGAAGTCCTAAGAAGAACGTCAGTTAACCGATCATGGACAAAGTTTTCTTTCATTGATTTTGCAAAAGCAGTTGCGTACTTTTTCTTAGTTGAACCAAAAATTATATCCTTAACATAATTTGAACAATTAAGATGTCCCCCTTGTAGTGTTGGATAAATAAATGGGTCCACATATCCTTTTGTAAAATGATTGGCAAGCAAGAAAGATAATAACTTATCATACCACACCCTTAGGGCTTGTTTGAGACCGTAGAGAGCCTTGTTGAGTTTGTAGACACGGTCTGGATACTCTGGATCAACGAATCCTTTTGGTTGACTACATACACAGTTTCCCGGATTTGGCCATAAAGAAATGCAGTCTTGACGTCCACTTGGTAAATGGTGATGTTCATATGTGCTGCAAATGCCAGAAAGATCCGAACAGCCTCAAGTCTAGCCACTGGAGCAAATGATTCTTCAAAGTCGATGCCTTCTTCCTGCCGATATCCCTTAACCACCAAACGAGACTTATTGCGAATAATGGTACCGTCAACGTCTATTTTGTTTTTCCAAATCCATTTAAGACCAATAATTTAGACCCCTTTTGGTTTCTCCAATAATTCCCAAACTTCAAGACGTTTAAACTGTTCTAACTCCTCTTGCATAGATGCAATCAAATTTTCATGAGTCAATGCTTCGTGAATATTCTTTGGTTCAGCATGACTGACTATGAGGGCATAAATACTGTGTTCCCCGTCTGCATGAAGTTGTTGTCTCATCATGACTGGTTCACTGAGATTACCAATGATGTTTATTAGGGGATGATCTCTTGTCCATTTGTGGGTTGAGGGTTGGTGTTGATATACAGTAGATTTGATGGATTTAAGTGAGCGGTGGATGATTCTGCAACATTAGGAATAGTAGGTGCTGGTGTAAATGGGTTAAAGAATGCATTTCCATCATAATCTGCAGGGGGGGGGGGGGGGGTACTTCATGTATTGGTGAAACATTAGTTGTGTCAGTGTCATTGGAGGCAGTTTGTTCAATGGTTGTTTGAGAGTCATTTTGTAGCAACCCATAAACTTTTCATAAGGCAAAATGACTATTTTGACCTTTGACTTTGACTTTTGACTATTTGACTTTTATCGTAACGTAAAAGCAACTATTGTAACCGATAGTTAACCGGTAAATTTTTCCAATTTAAATAATTCAATCTACTTTTAATTATTACTCTCTGAACATTTTCGTTCACCTTTGTCTATTTAACGAGACGATATCTCGCAAAATGTAAAAATCGCACACAACGCGTACTGACACAACAATAAACTCAACGAGCAAATTGATTAGATTATTATTTTTATGACATACGTAGTATAATATTACTTTTAATATTTAAATTACTCTTATAAGTAACCACCAAAGTTTAACCGTGTAAACTTTTCCCTCGACCAATACAAGACTAGGATGAGTCTATACATTAAAAATACTCAAACCTCACCAATAGTCATATTTTATATGAACTATTGTCATTTGTCATTTTTACGTAAACATTTTACTCTTTACGTATTATGCGTACTCAAACCTATGTTATTAGGTTTTAACAACGTATACGCATTCCGTTACACTATCACCCATCTAATATACTTAGTTGGAGTATATTGATAAGTTTTGACATTTTTATAAGTATTACATTTTTATGTTACCCGGTTTTAAGTTTTGAGACTTAAGGGCGTAACATTAGTAATTACCGGGACCAAACTATACCCCGTTGGACTTTACTTCACCATGAAGTAACGTTTTATAAGCTAGCAAGCTAGCTACTCACCACCTCAAACTTAAGGTGGCGTCTAAATGTGCTAAGTGTCCCAACAGTTGTCCCATTTTTGTTACATTTAGCTAGAATAACTACATGTGTACATAACCAAGATATAAAAACCATTAAACTAAAATTTATCTCATCACGACATGCAAAATTTCATCTCAAATTCTGTCTTTATTCTTCTTAGTGCCGTACAACATACAAGTCATCCTCACCATCATTGGTTTAATTCAAGACACAAGATATGCACAAGAGATGAAGACCATAGTGTGGTCTACCTAGCTCAAGTGTTGATTTATTGATTACCAGGGTGAATTAGACACACAAGACTAAGGGCTGAAGTAGATCAAGTCCAAGGTTTCATAAGACTACAACAAGTTGGGTTAAAGATTGAAAGACTAGTTGGTGATACAAATATTTAAGATAGTGGTTCTTGGGTTTTTGGTGTTTCTCATCCAAGAATTTGTAAGAGTATATTTAGTTTTCAATGTCTTTCAATCATTTTGATGTAATTTATACCTTGTACAAGTCTTATATGTACTTTGACAAGATATGATGTTGTACATAAAAGAAAAACATGAGTAAAATTTGTAGAAACCTTTTTGGTACAACTAGTATGTAACTACTAATTTTGTTAAGCCTTGACATGGAATAATAAACCTAGGACCTTGACAAGTTTGAGGAACAAATAGAGGATGCTAAAACATGAACTTGAGCTTTTGAATCATGTTAAAAGGGCTTGTGGCTAAAAAGTTATGCTTAAGTAAAGATAATTAAATAGAAGAAACTTGGTGCTGAAACAAATAGTCTTCTGATCTGATTCATAAAATCGCGATTTCGACCCTTTTCTGGTCCGAACCAGCGAAAGTGTAAAACACGAAAGTTGTTCAGAAAAATGTTTTGCATGAGACAACGCGGGAATTTTAACCTGAAAGTGAATAACGAAGACTGTAAACTACAAAAGCCAACTGGACCTGTTTAAGACTAAAAAGTAACTATGACTCAAGAGTCTTTATGGCGTTTTGATCTCTTAAGGCTAGGACACAGCCAAGGATGTTATCTCAAGACCTTCTAAGCCGAGACATAGCAAAGGTTATGGTCTTGGTTTTTGTCTCAAGGTCGTTTAACCATAGTCTAACCACACGGCTAGCTTGGGTTTGATGACCCGAAACTCGTTTTTGAGACTTGTTCACTAGATTGAACCTTTTTCCCGACCACGAAACCCTAGGAAAATGACCGTATGACATATTAACTATATGAATATAATTTTCACAAAGTCTCAACTTACATTTGATTCGCGAAATTTTATTAACTAATATGGTATTTAAAAATCGTTTTGAACTCTTTAATCGGCAATATTATGAAATGCCGTTATCATTTATTACAACATACATTGAGTTAGCAACATTTACACTTGACAAATGTTACACTAAATCATTTTACGACACCACACTAGTTCAACCAATAGTCATTGATGAAACACGACAAGTGCTTTTATATAACATTTGTCTCGTCAATTACCATTACTTATAAATGATAAGTATTACAACACTAGGGAATTTCATAACCATAAGAGGCCTCTTCGAGGTGTCGTATCGACGAGTTGTGGATTTACGAATTAAAGTGTCCTGGCTCCTCATACGTTCACTACATGACCTCTAGATTTTGATAGCCCGAAAGGTAGTACGAAGTCATTTGTAAAAGGCTAATAGCCAAACCATACTTTAAGGATATTTGACTCATTTACACAACTTAAGACATATGTACAACATCTTAATCAAGTCAATGACTTTACATATACTTGTACACTCATATTGTACATTATATTAAGACGCGATCACTATACTCTCGTAGGTTATCATTAAGGATCATGGTCTTGCCATACACTATCTGTTGTTATAAACTACTACTGGTTACTACGGTGAGTTCATGGCCTCACTTTTACTTGTTTTGAATTTCTTTGAGGGAGAATACATGCTCATTTATACATAAACTCGTTGTTGTTATACATATGGACACAAGTACATTGAACATTTGTTGATTGCCTAAGTTGCCTTATTTGCCATAAAATCCCCACAATCATGAACCGTTAATTACTCTTATGAGAGTAAGCGCGAATGCTGTGAATAGATCTATTGGGGGTAAACTCCCCCGTCCGTGTTGGTCGCTCCAACAAGAAAACGGACGCATTTCATTTGATGTCGTACAGGTGTAGGGCAAAGCACCTGGTTGGGGTGATACATAACTAACTGTCAAGGCTTCGGTTTCATGAGCTTAGTGCAATGGGAATACATGAACATATTTGAATTACAGTTGTTGTTGAACTTGTGGTCCACACTGTTGTTACTTTTACTAAAACCTATGAACTCACTCAACCTTTGTGTTGACACTTTTAGCATGTTTATTCTCAGGTTTCGTAAGACATAACTTTGGATTGGAGCATTAGAGTCGCATGGCTTGTTTTGAAGACTGGGATGCATTGTATTCACCATTCGATAAAACTTTTGTAAAACAATTATGTAATATTATATTTTGGGACCTCATGTTATAACTCTGATATTACTTATCGAATGAAAATTTTTCAAAGCGTCTCATTTAGAGTACGTTTTCTATAACTTGTACTTTGTGCTATGAAGTAACACCCAGTGACATTAGCTTCCGCTGCGATATTTTGGGGGTGTTACACATTTGAAGGTGCCTCTACAGCAACAGTTGTTGATGTCAGTTGATCGGATAATATCTAGCTTCCATAATAAATTGAAAGTTATCTACTTTGAATTAGTTAAGGCCGATTAATTTTTTTGAGGAAGTGTTTATATTATGTGGAGTTTATGTTTGAACTTGATAGGTATTCTTGTGACATGTATTTGGTTTAATTATTCGTTGTGTTCGATTAAGAGGTTGAATACTAGTGGTATATGTCAAAATTTAATACACTATTTTGTTCCTCACTTCAAATTTGACAAATGCCTTTAATTTAAAGGTTTAAAGATTATAAACTATAACATTTGATGTTGTTGGCCATCTATTTTTTTATGATAACTGAAATTTTATTAAAACTAAATTCTGAGTACAAAGCTTTTGAAATGAAATTACAATTAAAGAAAACAAAATAACAGCATAACTTTAATAAAAGACCTACACATTGAATCTGTGAATGAGGGGTAGTATTCTCTGTTGTAAAAATCGGCCCAGGCGGCTGATTAATCCCCGCATAATCGCTGATCGCTCACTAAGCGCCTTGATTTATCATAGTCGGCCTATTTAATCGCTTTGGTCAAAGATCGCTTAAAAATGGGTCAACAAACCGATTAATCAGACAAAATCGGTCTAATTGGATTAATCGGACAAAATCGCTTAAAAGTTAGACAAAATCGCTTAAAAATTGATAAACAAACCGATTAATCTGACAAAATCAGTCAAAGATCGCTTAAAAATTGTCATCAAACAGAGTAATATCTATGTTTGACTTTGAACATTAAAGAATTATGTATTATGTTTATATTTGAACACTTGAAATATTTGAACTTTGATGCATTATGCTTATCTTATACATATAATATAATGTAATATCTAAAATTATAATTTTGTGCATAAAAATTCCAATCCGATTAATCCCCGATTAATTCCGCGCCTAACCGATTAATCGCTAGGCCCTACCCGACCGCCTCACTAGCGCCTAGCGATTTTTACAACCTTGGCCTCTATTGTAAAAATCGGCCCAGGCATCCGATTAATCCCCGCATAATCGCTGATCGCTCACTAATCGCCTTGATTTATCATAATCGGCCTATTTAATTGCTTTGGTCAAAGATCGCTTAAAAATCGGTCAACAAACCGATTAATCGAAGAAAATCGGTCTAATCGGACAAAATCGCTTAAAATGGTCCACAAAATCGCTTAAAAATCAGTCAAAATCGCTTAAAAATCGATCAACAAACCGATCAATCAGACAAAGTCAGTCAAAGATCACTTAAAAATAGTCAACAAACCGAGTAATATCTATGTTTAACTTTGAACTTTGAAGAATTATGTATTATGTTTATATTTAAACACTTGAAATATTTGAACTTTGATGCATTATGCTTATCTCATATATATAATATAATATAATATCTAAAATTACAATTTTGTGAATAAAAATTCCAATCCGATTAATCCCCGGATAATCCCTGCCTAACCGATTAATCGCTAGGCCCTACCCAACCGCCTCACTAGCGCCTAGCGATTTTTACAACCTCGAATACCACATCATAAGTTGGTATTGAAGGTAGGTGCCCTGTCATGTGTTTGCGAAACATTGACCAAAGGGCTGGTCTTTGTAACGGCACAAGGCTGCAGGTATTAAGGATGGGAACTATTAATATAGAAGGACGAATTATTTCAGGTGGTAAGGTTGGAACAATTTGTGGTATACCACGGATGCCCATAAGCCCTTCCGACACAAAAATGCCTTTCAAGTTAAATAGGAGACAATATCCTATTTCTGTTTGTTTCGCTATGACCATAAACAAAAGCCAAGGTCAGACTTTATCTCAAGTTGGCTTATTGGTACAACGCCCTGTATTTTCACATGGTCAATTATATGTCGCTGTTTCGAGAGTTAAAAGCACGGAAGGTCTTAAAGTGATTTGCTGTGATAGTGATGGAAACTATTCGGATGAAACAACTAATGTTGTCTACAAAGAAGTCTTACATCGTCTTTAAGCATAACAGTTTTTATTTTAATGTTATTCACATGTGTTTTTTATCTTCATGAATTTTGTTTTATTGTATTATACATTTTTGTCATATTAATTTTTTTTAAAGTACTTTGCGTATTTTTATGTGTTTTTTCTTCAGTTTATTGTTTTTTATTATATTAATATAACGTTAAATACAAAATAAAATTGTAGAGATGGCCGGGTTTTGAAACTAGTTATCTTATATGTACCCTTTTGTATTCCCTACATTATGATCGATTGAACTCTATTCTTGTTCACAACAATTAGTCAATAGTTGGGGGGGGGGGGGGGGGGGGGGGAATAAAAAATAAAAAAGCCTAACCCTAAAAAGAACACCCGGTATCTTCTTTCCCCAAAAACTAAAGCCACCTTGATTTGAGAGGGTCGGTACTCATCCTAATCAACCATCACCAACAACATATTCATCATATCCATCCGTGAATCGGTTACTTTTTCAATTTCAATCTCATATTCTCATGACCCCGAAGCTAGACAAAATATTGTATTGGCCCCAAAGGAGTGTTTACCAGACACTCAAATAGTTTAGACATGAAATGCATCCGTAATTCCGTTGGAGCAACCCAAACACGGATGGAGGAGTCACCCTCAATAGATCTATTCACTCACTCTCGCTTGGCAATATAATTAACGGTCCATGATAATAAAGGGGACTTAACTTGGTAGTAAGGCAACTTAAGCAATGTATGGAATTTAATACTTGGGCATGTACAAAAATAATTGATGCAATGTATTCTCCCCCGTGGGATTTGAAATCAAAATATTGAATTAAAACGGGGCTATAAAAACTCACCTGAAGTGATAGTACAATGTGGTGAAATGATCGGGACAACAAGGCGCGAACACTAGCCGCAACCTAAATGAATGAATATGATCTACTTTAGATCATGAAATGATGTAATGAATATTCGTGCACATGATACCTATACCACTCGTAACTTGAAAATACTTGTTATTGTCAAAGTAAGGTATTTTCCATACTTAGGAAAAATAAGTCCAACTAGACTTATAAAAACTTGTCGTAATATATCGTATATAAAATGTTAGTGTTATATTCCTCGTTTTAAAAACCTTAAAATAATGTCAATTAGTCGTATAAATAAGCCTTGGGTCATACGTACTTCATTGGTTAAGAATATAGCTCTTTAACAATATATCTAGAAAATATAGTATTTAGTACGTAGTTTATTATTTCTAATTGTAGCTGCCAAAATAATATAGTTTCGTCGATTTTGAAACGTGTATATCTTTGTCGTTTTAAGTTCATTTTCCTCGTTCTTTATATCCACGGATTCGTCTTAACATGTATTAATATATTTTTGATAGTTCGGCTCCTCTAGGTTACGTCTAACGCCTCTATTTGTCCGTCAAAAATCGTCCAACAGCACGTTAAATTTTCAGAAAATAGTTTTCGTCGTTAAACTTGCAAAAATCATATCTCATTCGTTATAAACTCGTTTTAATCCGTTCTTTCGCCAAAAGTTTCGTTTTTGAAAGTATTTTATAGATCTTTGATCAAAAATTACCCACAATCTACTGATTTTCTCACGTTTTTAAAATAGGGACAGTAGGTATATATATAGTTTCAAAAATCAATTATAGGGTTTCAAACTAGTTTCAACTTCAACCAAATCACTTTCAATCACCACAAATCTAGTCTAATCTTACCATACACCTTCTTAGGGTGTCATGGGTTCCTAAACATCATAAATCAAGTGGATCTAACGAGGATCTACCTATTATCTATTTCTAAGGCTTAAAAGATATAAAAGTTTAAATAGAGTGGTATAAACTAACATATGCATGTAGATCGTGTATAAAAATCATATGAACATAATAAGAACTTGGTAAAATTATAAAAATGAGTTTTGTATACTTACTTGAAAGATTAGGGAGTTTTTGATGAAAGATGTATATGAACCTTGGGTTTTTAACACAAAACCCTAACTAGAAATACATATGAGACTTAATTAACATTTGATCTTGAAAAATTTGATGGAGATTGCTTGTTGGTTGATGATGGCCGAACACCCCAAGAAGAAGAAGAGAGAAACTTTGTTACTTGCACTTTTTGTTTATGTGAAAAATGAGATGAAAATAGGTAAATATCTAGTTTTAGACAAGTTGTTAGGTGTACATAAATGTTGGTTGACAATTTGAAACTTGGGGACCAGGGGGGGGGGGCTATGGTCGGTTCTAAAAGGAGCAAAACAAGGAGGATGTTTGTTGATTTAATTTATTTTGTGACTAGTATTTACATATGTGTAGTTTTTAGGTAGTTTTAAGTATAATCGGGTACCGGGTTTGCTAGAAATAAATTTTAACTAAATTAACCGGGACATAATAAAATCATAAAAGTTGTAAAAATATGTTGGGTACTCATCCTAATCAACCATCACCAACAACATATTCATCATATCCATCCGTGAATCGGTTACTTTTTCAATTTCAATCTCATATTCTCATCATATACATTTTTATGTTTGTTTTATAATCATTCAATCGGTACGGTACCTAATATTCCAATTTATGCCTGATTTTTATGATTGATTGTGTTAGGGTTTATGATTGACCTTTATTATTTTGTTAGTTTAATGTACTGTAACAACTTACAGGTTATCAGTTGATTTATAACCAGTAGGATGGAATAGTTTTTCGACGTAATTAGTTTTCAAAAACACTTTGTTGGATCTAAGAATAACCATCATTTCCTTTAAAGTGCTGTTCTAAGTCTTGGTGTTGGTATACATAGTTTTTCTGTTTTATTGCGGGCGTTTCCTGTAACCTTAAAATGCAAATTAAACGTGGTAATACATGTGTTCGTCTTGAATTTGGGGCACGCTTAGAAGAAACATAATATCTGTAATTTGGCATTATTTGGTGTTTCCCTCGGTTAACTTCTTCTAGAATGGCTTGAGTTTTCCAGAATTGCACCTAACAGTTTATTATTAGACTGATAGTAATGGGACCAAACCATTTGGTTGGTACCGAGAAATGCATTTGCTTGGTCTGTCAGGCGATCAAAAGGTTGAAAGTGTTTGTGTTCGTTAATTTTTTTAATCTATTTTTGTGAGGTTGTTTTTTTTGTTGTGACTGCGGTCTTCTTACTATGAGCATTTGTTTTTTAATCTATTTTTGTGGGGCGTTTCCTGTAAATTTATTGTGAAGCATGGAGTCCCAAAATTTATCGTAAATAAACGTTCGCTGAGTGTGATGAACAAACATGCTGATAATTATATTTTTTTGGCAATCAACAGGTACATTCAAGCTTTTATGATCCACACATGACTAATACAAATATGTCAATGCTGTTCATACCTCACCAAAATCGAAACATTTGTGACGAAATTGAGATCAAAGTGGAAGGCCGGAAGAAAACAATGCATAGCAAGAAATGCTTGCCGAGGTCAGATGTTGATGATGGCAGGATTAATTTAAGACTAGTTGAGCTCGAAGAGTTACTTGGAACCTATTGTTATGGAATTCCAAAGTCTCATTTGTCTTGGTTAGAGAGAGGTTACCTGCAAAAGTTTAACAAATCACTGGACTGTAAGTCCTTAGGTGTGAATAATATTAAGGAGCTCGTTGAAAAGATGCACGACAAGGGCATGGTGTTGTTTCTTGAAGAGCCAGAAAGCAAGAAGGTACATGTGATGTCTGCTCATATGGTAAAAGCCAGACAAAATGACTCTTTGAAGCCTAATGTTCAAACATTACTCGCTATGCATTCTGGTTTGATCAAGTTCATTTCTTTTGAGGATTTATACGAGCGTCAGTTTAAGGTGAAATTGAACTATTTTCAGTATGGTTTGACCAATCTTGATCGTCTTTGTAAAGTCTTGGAAGATATTCTGATGGTGGAAGAAGCAGATCCCCCAGGAGCGAAGGTGATAAAGGCTAAGACAAGGAATTATTATAGTAATAAGCCGAGGTTAGATGTTGATGTCTTGATTGATCAAAGACTAGTTGAGCTTGAAGAGTTACTTGGAACCTATTGTTATGGAATTCCACTGTCTTGTTTGTCTTGGTTAGAGAGAGTTTACCTACAAAAGTTTAACAAATCACTGGACTATAAGTCCTTAGGTGTGAATAATATATTGGATCTCGCTGAAAAGATGCGCGACAAGGGCATGGTGTTGTGGTTACAAGAGCCAGAAACCAACAAGACACATGTGATGTCTGCTCATATGGTAAAAGCCAGACAAAATGACTCTTTGAAGCCTAATGTTCAAACATTACTCGCTATGTATTCTAGTTCGATCGAGTTCATTTATTTTGAGGATTTATACGAGCATCAGTTTAACATGAAATTGAACTATTTTCAGTATGGTTTGACCGATCTTGATGGTCTTTGTAAAGTCTTGAAAGATATTCTGATGGTGAAAGAAGCAGATCCCCCAGGAGCGAAATTAGAAATGCTTGCCGAGGTTAGATGTTGATGTCTTGATTGATCAAAGACTAGTTGAGCTTGAAAAGTTACTTGGAACCTATGATGATGGAATTCCAATGTCTGATTTGTCCAAATTAGAAAGTCGTTACAAGCAAAAGTTTAATAAATCACTGGACTATAATTCCTTAGGTGTGAATAATATTAAGGAGCTCGTTGAAAAGATGCGCTGCAAGGGCATGGTAGTGTTGGTTAAAGTAAGCGAGTGGGAACATGTGATGTCTGCTCGTATGGTAGAAATCAGACAAAATGTCTTTTTGAAGCATAAAGTGACAAAATTACTCAGAAGGAATTCTGGTGAGATCAAGTTCGAATCTTTTAAGGATTTATACAATGGACGGTTTAAGGAGAAACTGAACTATCTTTGGTATGGTTTGACCGATCTTGATGATCTTTGTAAAGTTTTGAAAGATATTCTGGTGGTGGAAGAAGCAAATCCCTCAAGAGTGAAGGTGATGAAGGCGGTCAAAAATGATACACTAGATTGCAAGTGGAGAAACTTGGTAAGCATGCTATTCAAGCTAAGATAATTACAGGTACTAATGCTGGAAAGATAACTTTGATTCCAAAAATGAGGTCGACTCCATCAGATAAGTGAATTCCGTTCAATATTAAGAGAAAGCAGTTTCAGTATGTGTTTGCTTTGCAATGGCTATAAACAAAATAAAATGTAACATTTAAATCAATTGACCAAACATGAAATATGAAACATGAAAGAATACAATTTCTCATTTGTAACGGAAAATACTTTTTTGTTGCTTATATTATGAACAAACTGTGAAAGACAAATAATACAAACTGTAATGAGCCTTTCAATAAGTTAAAACTGTTCTTAAGGGTAGCCCTTGTATAGGTTTGATGCTGGTGTAGTTGTTTTTTCTTCCTGCTAAGTTGGGTTGGCTACATGTCGATTACATATATATATATATATATATATATATATATATATATATATATATATATATATATATATATATATATATATATATATATATATATATATATATATATATATATATATATATATGGGATATCTTGGCTACAATTATTGTAGCCAAGATAGCTACAATCATTCACAAATTATACACACAATAAATTAGGGACTCACAAAAAATAATAATGGACCCACAAAAATTAACAGGGACCCACAGTTTTGAGTACAAAATTGCAGCCAATTGGCTACAATTAAGTGTAGCTAATATATTTCCATATATATATACTAGCAGGGTACCCGCGCGATGCGGCGGCGGGAGTATTTTTTTATGGGCTGCAAGATTTCAGATTCTTGTTTTTGTAAGCCTAATTAAATTGTACTTTGTGGTTAAATAGTTATATATTTTGATGAATGCGTGAATTAAATTGTGTATTAATTGTATGTGTTGATAGTTCAAAAAAAAATGTATGTGTTGAATAATGTTTTTTTGTTTTTTTTTGGTTTTATTTGTATATTGTGCTTAAGTAGTTGTATATATTGATGATGTGGTGTTTTAAATTATATATTAATTGTATTTAAGAAATAGTATTTGCTTAAAATCAATTGTGCTTTACATAGTTGTACATTATGTTTTATTAATAGTATTTACTTAAAATTTAATTTAGGAAATCTTAAAATCATAAATAAGAGAGAAGGTATTATATGCTTTATAAGTAGTGTATATATATATATATATATATACACACACATGGATATATATATATATATATATATATATATATATATATATATATATATATATATATATATATATATATATATATACACACACATGGAGTTAGTAAGTTCAAAATCCCACTTAGATGTCACATGCGTAATCATTAAGCAGGGCCTTTTATGTTCTAGAACGGCTTAGGTTTTCCAGAATTGCACCCAACATTTAGTTGGAAATATATATATTGGTTCACTAACAATGACAACTCTTTGTTAGTATAAAATTAGTTGGAGTAGGGACTAATCTCATAATCTTTACAATATATATAGGCTTATAAATCTTTATAGTTATTGGATTTCTCAACTGGCTTGTCGTTTTGAGCTTTCTGAATTAGTGGTCATATGTTCTCTCTAAACTGATCAAACTTTAGGCACTTAAAGATTAATATAAGTGATTTCCCAAATCTGGATGTGAAGCACGGAGTCCCAAAATTTATTACAAATAAACTTTCGGTAAGTTTGATGAACAAAGATACTGATAATTATATGTATTGGCCATCAACACGTACATTCAAGCTACATGACTAATACAAATATGTCAACGCTATCCTCAGATGCCTGCGAAGAAATTCAAGAGGTACTTGGAAGCTATTATCTCGGAATTTCATTGTCTCTTTGGTCTATGTTCGAATATCGTTACGACCTAAAGTTCAACAAATCACTGAAGTCCTTAGGTCTGACTAGTTTTACTCAGCTCCTTCATGAGATGGGCAAAGAAAGGGTGGTGGTGTTTGTAGATCGAGAATGGGAGGAGGAATATGTGATGTCTGCTCCTGTGGCAAATTTCAGACGAGAAATCAGTTTGAAGCCTAATGTTGAAAAATTACTCAGTACGCATGATGGTAAAATCGAGTTTGATTCTTTTGAGAATAGTTACGAGGATCAGTTTAAGGATGAATTGTTCTATGGTTACTATGGTTTGACCAATCTTGATCATCTTTGTCAAATCTTTGAAAATATTCTGGAGGTGGTGGAAGAAAAAGGAAAGAAGGTGATAAAGGCGGTCGAAGGCCATATATAATTGAAGAAAAAAGAAGAAATGAATGAAAAGATAGAGGGTTGCCGGAAATTTGAAGATGATGATAATTTACCCTCTTTGGGTAAAAGTATTTTTATTGAATCATTTCAGCATCTTAGTTTTATCAGTTCAAAGTTTTATAATACTTCCATGTCAAAGTTATGTCTATGTTTTCAAACCTTGTTGGATCGTTTCAGACTCCTCGTTTTGTGTAGTCAATTGAAAGTTTTATTTGGAAACCCGTGGCATCTTGTTTGGTCAAAATCAATGTTTGTTTATATGCCTAGTCATAAAACTGACTTTACGATAATCACTATGGAGCATATGATCTCACTGAATGTTGCTATATATCCTATCGTCCTTTACGATAGATACTTGCAACCGTGATAAGGCCTAGCTACTTTTAGTTTACCATTCATGTGGTTGGTTGTCAGGTGAAGTCATGCTGGTTATAGTTATTATCTTCCGATTGACTTCATGCTGACTTATTCCCTGGCACTAGGATACAACTGCGTTTACTTAGGATTTTATTTATTTATTTATTTATTTATTTATTTATTTATTTTGGTCACTAAGCTGCAGCTCATTTATTAAACGAGCTCGAGCTTTACATTCAAAGCTCACTAAGGCTCGCGAGCCTAAACGACACTAGGGTATTTTAAGTATTAAACATATATAAAACATTATGCATATGTAGTATAAGCGAGATTATAAATGAGCTTATAAACGAGTTCAATTACAAGCTTATTAACGAGCTCAAAATAGAAATATCATAGACAAGTTCGAGCCGAACTTTAAAATTTCATTTTCAAACGACGCTCGAGCCGAGCCCGAGCTTGTATAAGATACCACGAGCTGAGCTCAAGCTTAAAAAACTTCATTTTCTCGTTATTAGTTACATCATACGTGTTTACTTTTCGCTGCGTACTCGTGGATTTATTAGTGTAATATTAGGATATTAGATCATTTATTCCAATAAATAGATATATTGAGGGTGACACCTCCGTCTCAGTTGGTAGTGCCAACAGGCAAGACATATATCATGTCGAAATTGAAGTGTATGGATAAACACTTGCTATGGGTCCCTTTTTATATGTCACATTGTGCATACTTTACTGTCGTAGCTTCGGTTGCATGAACTTAGTATTAACGTAATAGAACTTTTGTATAACATTATATGTGTTGTAATGTTTCATTGGTCCTACTTAACTATTTTAGAAAAGTACTTAGTACTAACGTAAAAGAACTTTTGTATAACATTGTATGCGTTGTAAGTATGTCAAGAGCATATTTGGACTGATTTAGAAAAGTACTACAAGGGGATTGATGAACTTGAAGTCCTAAGAAGAACGTCAGTTAATCCATCATGGACATCTCAAAGTTTTCTTTCATTAATTTTGCAAAAGCAGTTGCGTACTTTTTCTTAGTTGAACCAAAAATTATATCCTTAACATAATTTGAACAATTAAGATGTCCCCCTTGTAGTGTTGGATAAATAAAGTTGGGTCCACAGATCCTTTTGTAAAATGATTGGCAAGCAAGAAAGATAATAACTTATCATACCACACCCTTAGGGCTTGTTTGAGACCGTAGAGAGCCTTGTTGAGTTTGTAGACACGGTTTGGATACTCTGGATCAATGAACCCTTCTTGTTGACTCACATACACAGTTTCCCGGAGTTGGCCATAAAGAAATGTAGTCTTGACGTCCACTTGGTAAACGGTGATGTTCAAAGAGCAATATACACAACCTAAATCCGAACCTTACTCCCAACCAAAAATTAAGATTCAACACCCGAACCTTAATCCATATATAAACCCAACCTTACTCATTCTCTCTATCCCAAAACACACGCAACATATTACTCCTCTCTCTCTCTCTCTTTCTCTCTCTCTCTCTCTCTCTCTCTCTCTCTCTCTCTCTCTCTTTAATCAAACACACTGCCGCCACCCAATCTCTGCTATCACGATCATCGCTGCCGTTTACCTAGCTCACGACCATGGTTTGGGTGGACTAGGTGGTTTAGGCAGTGTTTTCAGTTGGTGTTTGATGGCGGTTTATTGTGGTTTTGGTGGTTAGGTGAATATTTAATAGTTGGTTTTCGTGGGTTATCTGCTGGGTTTTAGAATTTTAGTGGTTTGTGTTTATCGGTTGCTAAATCGAGGCCATTGATGATTTTAGATCTAAAAACCGTTCATGGTGCTTAGTGTTTCATGTTTTTGTTGTTGTTGTTATTATTATTATTATTATTATTATTATTATTATTATTATTATTATTTTGTTACTAAAGTTATTGAAAGTGAAAATGGAGGCCAAAATGATGTTTTTAGATATGAAATTGAGGCGAGTAATGGTTTATTTGTTTTGGGTAAAGTCATATCTGTGTTTTCAGCTGATGGTTTAGGTGTTTTGGTTGATGGTTTAGGTTGTTTTGTTGGCGGTTGATATATTGTTGTGATGAGTTAGCCTACTAGTAGTCAAGAAAGCTATTATGATATTGGAATTTGTTAGATCTAAAGGTTATTCATCTTTTTTTTTTTTTTTTTTTTTTTTTTTTTTTTTTTTTTTTTTTTTTTGCTAGATCTAAAGGTTTGAATCTTTTTTTGAACGATGAGTTATTAATACAAAAAAATTTAATCTACTCCAATGATATTTTTTAAGGTTATCTTATGTTAGTTCTATAAGTTTTGTTGCTACTTTTGTTTGGGGGATGAAAGTTGACACCAATGACGTTGTTTGAAGCCTATGGTAGTTAATTTGGGCCAATGATGTTTTTGACGTTTTCGTTGTGCCGGAAACTGCAGTCTACACGACTACACCGCCGTACCAGAATCTTTGTCTTGATTGTTAATTTGTGCCAGTGATATTGTATAAGCTATTTGTATAGATTGTTGTTTGTTTGTATAAATTATTATATAAATTTGTGTATCTTGATTTGTTGTTTAATTTTGTGTATTTAAATTTGTCATTCTTTTTCAGATTATAGGCTTTTTTTGTTACAGTAATTTTAATGTATGTAAATATCTCAATGTTAAAGTGTATAAGTTTTGTAAATTTGTACTAAACTTATTTGTTGGTACATGTGAATGGAAAGTTTTTGTTGCAAAAGGATTTTATGTGAAAAATTTGTTGGTATATTTGTTGCATGTATTTTTATATTGTGTAAAATGTTTATATTGTGCATATTTTTGGTGAGTGGTGAAATTGTTATCTTTAAACGATAGATAGATACACAAAAAGAAAGAAGAAAAAAACACAAATTACAAAAGAAAGAAGAAAAAAAAACACAATTGACGCTAAATGAATATAGTATATTTTATATAAATATTACTACCTCCGTCCCATTATAAGTGTCCAGTTTGACTTTTTGTAGTCTTTCTTGTTAAATTTTGAACTTAAATTTTTTTATTTGTGTTATATAATACTTGATGCAATATACATGAATGGATTAGGTTTTAAATGTATTTTTCATTGATATAATTTTTGTTAAGTATTATATATCATAAACAAAAAGTATTTAAGGTCAAAGTTGAGCAAGAAAGACTTCAAAAAGTCAAACTGGACACTTATAATGGGACGGAGGGAGTAGCATTTTTTGAGCTTGATTTGAAAAAAAATCTATATAATTAAATAAATAAATAATTAAAGTTATGTTATTTGGGTTATTTGTTTCGGTTTTTGATTATTCGGTTTCAATTTGAATTTGGTTTGGTTTGGTTTTCGGTTTTAACCAGAAAATAAAATATAACTAAAATAACCAGACTCAATAAACCAAACAACCCAATAATTGAAATGATAAGTAAGTCAATTGAAAATTATAGTTGCTCTCCCTTCCAAGATGAGTAAAAATCGATGCACAATAGTCCATTTAGTGACTGAGCCTCATAAACATTGTATCTCTCCAAACACCTCTTCTCTCGGTCTCAGGAAAGTTTGCCTACATCAAACATGTGAAATTTTTCTTTGGTATGGGTTTTGGCTTAAGCCCACCTTCACACATACTTAAATTGAATTTGGGTGTAGCCCCCACTAGGTCAAAAATGACGTACTTAACATTTTTAAACTTAAATAATAATAATAATAATAATAATAATAATAATAATAATAATAATAATAATAATAATAAAGTTCAATTACGAATATATTCTTGACTAAATATGGTAACAACACTATCATTAAATTAATAGTTTAAATATTTTTTAATACTCAAACTTTTATCATTTTTTGTTTTTAACTCGCAGATTTTTTTCCAGCAATGACTACAAACTGAACCCTTAAGTATTGTGCCAAATAATTTGTGTCGATTTTATCATGTTCGGTGACAGTAGTTATAGCATGTTTGGTTTAGTTATGTGTGTGTATCTACGTAAGCACGGTTTCTTTTGATTACATATGTGAACAAACGATCATTCTTATTTAATCATGTTTGGTTTAGGTATGTTGTTGGTTTGGAGATTTTTAGGTTGGGATGTTGGTATACAAAGGTGTAAATATAGACTAGCCGAGTACACGCGCCTGACGGCAGCGGTGTACAATCTTTGACAAAATTCTCAGCGATAAATATTTCGTTCGAGAATATGTATTTACGGCATTAGGGAATCCTTTCCGAAAAACTAATATTATGATGGCATGGTTGCATAGCTCCAACAATATAATTCTCTACTATATACTATAGGAGAGTACAAACAAATTTGTTGTAAATATTCGTTTGCAAAGCTGAGAAAAATAGCGTACAACTACGATATCAAAACGATACTGCCAAAAAAACGTTATGAAAAGCCCTGCCGTAAGGGCGGCACCGATATCCTTGTTTTCAACAAGGAAAATGATAGGGAGACCTAAATATATGCCTAATTTTATGCCTAAACTTATGTGTCATGATCTTGTTGGTTTGTGAAAAAGTGGGTCCTTCGGCTACAGCCAACAGGATGATGCCACATAGGTTTAGGCATGAATTTAGTCACATGTTTTAGGCCTCCCAATCACCTCTCTTTCAACAAATTTGTGTGAATGTTTTTCTTATAGTTTTAAGTTTAAAATAATATCTAAGAATAAAAAAAATGTTTTTCTTATAGTTTTAAGTTTAAAATAATCATCTAAGAATGAAAAAAATGTTTTTCTTATAGTTGACTACAAACAAATGCATATATATTTGCGATGGAGACATGGAGTATAGTTTTCGTAAAAGTTCGATTTGGTTGATTTGTGCGCCCGTCATTCTTTATTATGCATATGCATTTGGTTTTAAAAGATAGATCTACTTTTGTATGCTCTTTTTGGGTTTCATAGACATCCATTTTGGCGAAGTTAAACAAATAATCGATGATTTTTTCATTTAACAGATAATCGAGCTGTATATTTTGGTGAAATTTAAACAGATTATCGGTGGTTCAGATAATAGATAATCGATGGCCGTGTATATTTTGGAGATAGTTAAAAAAATAATATTGGTTGATTTTTCTAGTACCCTCGCTTAACAACAGTGGTGTAAAATTTTCAATGATTTTTGTAGTGTCGATATCATTTTGTGCAATTATAGAAAGTAAAGATTTACCTGGATTGTTATGATGCTTTGTTTACTGTTACAATTAACACCTCAAGCGAAGTCCATCTACTCTTCTCGTTTTCCCAAGTTGGACTATCAAACATTGTTATTTCTATTTTGTTTTCCCAATGATCAACTTACCAGTGTACTTACTTTCAAACATGTGAATATTTTTCAAAAGCAATAAAAAGGACACATTTTCAAATTTAAGTTGTTTTATTCTGCAACTCCTTTTATCGGGAAGTACATATTATATTGACCTGTCATCGCAATCTGTAAAAGTTACATTCATAACAATGGAGGTTTAAAGCGAAGGCAGACTCAGATTATTTTGAACCACAAGTATGATTATGCAATAGTTGAAATAACGGAGGTGGCAAACCAAAGAATATCTCACCCTACATTCTATATATATAACAATCTGCACGGACGGTGCAAAATAAAATAATGTTTTTCACTGGGCCGTTGTGCAGAGTCCAGCTAAATGGCATTGCGCCGACCACCAACTTGATTAAAATAGTAATTTTTCTACTGCCCAACCTTTTAGTCCAACTTACCTATTGCTTGGGCTCATGTTTGCGACCCGTTTTGTATAGAGTTTGGTAGCAATATATCTATCCGATTATCAACGGTTATATAAATAGCATCCGTCAAGTGGCTATAAATAAATATGCTCTATCCAAAAAAGGGGATAACCTCACATGGAAAAGAAGGCTACTGCAAATTTGATTTTTGAAAAATGCAGACTAAATAGAAAGAGCATTCTAAAAAGGTCAATACACCAACCACATTATTTGCAAGCTATCAACATAAAAGTACTAGCAAAACAAACATCACCATATGATGACTGATCCAAACGAATTGACACAACATTTCACGACAGCAAAACCATAAGCAGTGAACATACTTAAACAACAGTTACAAATGCCAAAAGCCCCTGCCGCAACGCGGCGGGTACCATCCCCTCGTTCCTTACATTTACCGAGCCAATCGATAAATAATAATTTTAAATTTTTAATGATGATTCGAAAAAGAAAACATAGGAATGCAAGTCCAAGAAATATCATTTATCAGCAAACAACATATATATATATATATATATATATATATATATATATATATATATATATATATATATATATATATATATATATATATATATATATATATATATATATATATAGTAGGGTTCTAGAGAAAAGTGTATTTGGATAGAAAAGTGAGAAAAAAAGTTATAGGGTAGATTGCAAACAGAGCTGAAACTTCAAGGTAGAAAATGAAAAAAAGAACAAAAGTTAAAAGGGAGCGTCATTTAATCAGATACAACACACGTACAAATACAACCATCTACAACCCAAAACCAGAGTTTCCTCCCACTCGCCATCTACATCGCCACCACCACACCGCCACCAATCACCACCGTACCACAACACCATCAACAATCATCATCTCCACCGTCAGCATTTCCGTCATCATCTCTACTATCCAAAATCCTAACTACACACACACACACTCTCCGATCAAACACATACTTTGATCAAACACACATACACTCGATCAAGTAGACACACAATCCTATCAAACACACAATCGATCAAACACACAAAGTTGGATTAAGGCATCAGTGGAATAATGCAGTTAAGACATCAATTATTTCTACATATCGTCATGTTTTCTACAGAATATGGTACAAGTTTGATGAAAAAGTTCATGAAAATGTGTTTATTAAAGTTGCACACCATGTGTTTGTTAAAATGTCTGAGTAAGATTATATAACTAAGATACACTAATTTGCAGGAAATATGTTTAATATTGAATGATATGACATCTTAGGGCATATGTGTGTATATTTACAGTATCAGAATTAAAAGTTAGGGCATCATATTGTATTAGTGCATCTGTGTTTGTGGTTGTTGCATCTGTATTAGTGCATCTGTATTTATGTTTGATGATTAGTGCATCAAACAGGTCGAAATTAGTGCATTCATTTTCCTTTTCAGTTCTTAAGTTTGTAATCATACCATTTTGGCATCTACAGGTAAAAAACTCAGTTGTTGGAGCACCATGTAGTGTGATTGATCAAATGGCTTCTCATGTGGTTTAAACCATACTTCTTTATTAGTTGTCATCCTGTGATGGGCCCTAAAGATATAACCCGCTTTAATCAAATTCTTGAGGTATTTTCATTTACATAAATATAACTTAGTGGTACATAAAATTCTCATTTTTTGTTATAAAGTGACCCAAACGGTAAACATATCCTACTGGTTAGAAATCATAGAATCTGAAATGGTCTTATTAGGCACTGCACCTAAGAAGACACATGTCCCGTACTCAATAGGAAGAAGCTACTTTAGTGCATTATATAAAGAATGGCATATAGAGAGGAACTTCAATGCATCTATTTGAGGTACTCTAGTGCACCTATTTGAGGCACTTTAGTGCATCCGTGTTATACATTAGAGCATCAGCCTTATATGCAAGTACATGGGTCAAATTATCTCCTCTTATCTGCAAGTACATCGGTCATTTTTGTGAATCTGTGTTATACATTAGTGCATCAGCGTTAGCTTTTAGAATTTCAGCTTGAGTGAATAGGATGACAAGAGACAACTTTAATATGTACTACACAAAATGTTCTAGTTTCATTTTCTTTGGTACGTTGTATCATTTTGATAACTGAACCGAGAATTTTGCTTTGTGGTACTTGTGTAGATGTTTGGACGTGAAGCAACAAAGTTGATAAACTATGCGGAATGCTATCTAGATGGATTCAAGCTTGGAACTGAGCTTAGTCAAGAATGTAAGTATGTCAAAATCGAAGGTTTTCGAATGTGGGTGATTAATGGTCAGGTGAGATGCTAACATAAGCTGTACTCCTCCACTCACAGTTTCATTATTGGGTTTTACTTTACTTATGCATAATTGAAAATTATTATGCTAGTCAAATGCCTAAATACCCCTCAGTAGTACAAAATTAGGTGAAATCTTTTGTTTTTAATAATTCGTATTCTGGTTAGAAATCATAGAATCTGAAATAGTCTTATTAGGCACTACACCTAAGAAGACACATGTCCAGTACTGAATAGGAAGAAGCTACTTTAGTGCATTAGATAAAGAATGGCATATTGAGAGGTACTTCAGTGCATCTGTTTGAGGTACTCTAGTGCATCCGTTTGAGGCACTTTAGTGCATCCGTGTTACACATTAGTGCATCAGCCTTATATGCAAGTACATGGGTCAAATTACCTCATCTTATTCGTTGCAAGTATCTGGTCTTGGATGTGGTTACCAGTAGCAGTAGAATAAAGGAGTCATTAATTATATGAATGTGGTTTCTATCTATACAGAACACGAGTTAGTGTGTTTAAATACAATCTTAGAATCTAAATTAAGGGCCTTTTTATTTTCTATCCTCATTAAGTGTCTTCTGGATAAGCAGATAACTGATGTATGTCTGGAGTAAGAATAAATGAAAATCGTTGTTTGTCTGCTGAATGAGCAGTCCATGTCTGGCAGTTCTTTGATTTTCAATTTTTTTTCTTAGGTTAGATTTTAAATTGTTTTAGAATAATGTATCGTTTCGCTTTTCGAGCATGACAAACATGGAATTAGACACCCAAACACAAGGGCCAATGTTGTATGGTTATTTACTGTTCAACACATAAACCAAATGATAGAAATGCATTCCGTTTGAGGCACTTTAGTGCATCCGTTTTGAGGTGCTTTAGTGCATCCATTTGTATCATAGTATCCATTTGAGACTCGTGCTAGCTGAAGTATAGGTGATTAAGGTAAACATAGTGGTTTAGGCACTTTAGTGCATCAGTTGACTTATAAGTGGTTTAGGGTGAGGCTCAAAGTAATAAAAATCATGGCACATGCTCAAAGAAAGAAAGAGGTTGGTGGGTCTGATTCGTGTGAAAACCAATTATATATAATATAGTATAGTATCGAAGTGATCCGCGTAAATACGGATCACCCGAGTCGTTTCCCAACGAAGGCGAATGGAATCGAGAATATCGATTCGTGAAATCGTGAATTGAAAAGTGAGAAAGTGAAAAATAGCAATCAAATAGTTCACGTAATCACAAACAAGTATGAAATATGCAACGAGTACAAGCTAACAATGCACCAAAGTTAAAAACGCGAAAACGGAAATGCAACCGTAAAATTTAAAACGTAACGTATGACGAAAAATGATCCTACGAACTTGGAAATAATTTCTAAAAATCTTAACTAAATAAAAAGAATTTTAAGAAAAAGAAAAATATTTTTTTGACTTTTTATTTATTTTCTAGAATTAATTCTCTATTTTTGGAATTAAAAATAAGGAAAAATAGAAAAATAACTTGGAAAAATGAAAATTAAATTCTAAAAATTCAAAAATATTATAAAAGAATTTCTAAAAATATATTTGTATTTTTCAGACATTTTTATGACTTTTTATGAATAATTGGTAATTAAAAACTAATTAAAAATTGAATAAAACCAAAAGAAATTAAGAAAAATAGTAAAAAGCTTTGGAAAAATCTGGAAAATTTCCAAAAAATCAAAAATAATAAAAGAAACTCAGAATAAAAATTTGAAGTGAAAATCAGCTTATTTGGAGCTTTTTCTGACTTAACTGCTTATCACAAGTGCTTATAAATAAGCACTTGTGATCCAAACTTAATGAAACTTTAAACTCAGACCAATTATGATGTATTAAGCTCAAATGTGACAGAATATGATGACTGATAAGCTTAGAATACACAGAAACACAAAATAGTAGCAATAAGCTATGGTAATAAGCACTAGGTGCAATGCAGAATAAGCACAAGCTACATCTCAACTAGAAAAGAAACTACAAGTGTAAATGAGCTCAGAGAACCAACAAGTCTCAACTAATGATGAACAAAACCAATTTGCAGCCCTATAATGGAAAACAGATACTATGTGGAACCTCTACTAATATAAGCCAATTAACCTACTCTAATAAGCTGTTAAGTACCAAGTTATAGGGACAAAATGTTCACTACCAATCTGAGAACACAAAACAATCAAGAAAACAGATCTCTAATCTAATTTACTATCCTAAAACCACCCAAGAATGTTGACCTAAAACTGAAGTGCAGGGGAATCTATAAGCCAAACAAGCAACTTCCAACAGCTTTTTAGATAAGAAAATAAGATCCAAACCAAAATTTTCCTTTTGAAATGAATGTACTGACTGCTAAGCTACTTAAATCACCAATCCAAACTTATTTCCAAATAATATAGAATCCTACAAGTGCCTCACAAGTTTATGCCAAATCTGTTGTTCTAAGTATTTTTGACTTTTTTTATTGCAAATGAAAGTTGACCAAACTGAAATTCTAATGATCAGAGCTTATCCTAAATGCAGTGTTAAGCTAGTTTTAATGTTGATTAAGCTAAAAGCACCTAAACTCTATCAAACTCCAAGAATCAGCACATCAGTATACCTCTATGAATTCAGAAATGAGACATAAAATGTTTATTTGACTTTTAGATGTTTGAGCTACTATTTTTATGATTAATCTAAACTATACTAACCTAGAATGAACTACTAGTGCAGAAAAACAGATCAAGAACCAACTAGCTCACACAGAAATTAGCTGATCCAAACACCCCTATATCCTTATGTAAACACTGCCACTATGGTATTTAAGCTACTACCTACTGAATTCAAGCTCAAATCTGATTAAGTGAACAATACTGAAACTACTGAAATACTAATAACATAACAAGAGCATCAAATTCAGATAGAAACCGATAAGCAACAGATGACAGATACTAATCAACAATAATCGGCTAAACACAGTTCCACAAATTCAATCAGTATTCAACACAGATTCACACAAAGATGTTGACTCAGATCTCAGAGCTATCACTAACACAATTACTAGTTAAAGGCTATATGACAGATGATCAATCCAACAATCAAACTACTCAGAAGTACAAACTTAGACTTCAAACTAGCCAATTTCAAAAGTAAATTCAACACAGAATGCTAACAAGCTATCCTAAAACAGATCTAATCAATCAAATCTACTGTCAATCAACACTTATCTAAGATCAATTAGGTACAAAATCCAGACAAGCTACTACTATTGATGAAACAGTAAACCTACTACAGCTATAAATCTAATTCTATGCTACAAATGAGAAATTGAAACTGAAATTACCAAAACACTCTCCCTCAGCTAAACAGAGGGAGCTCACTGAGCTTGCCTATCTCTAGGATAGGCAGGACCTTCCAAATCTGTCCATAACTATCCAATCCACCATAGCAACGACTAATTCACCTTCTTTGACTATCATTGATTGATAAATCTATTATATGCTTTGCAATGAAATCAGATCAACAACAGAATAATAAATTTGAATAGATTGTATTGAAACTAAAACAGCTTATTTAAAAACTTATCAAACAAATTGAAACTATTTTTTATTTTTTTATTTTTATAATTTTTATATTGATTATGAAATAGAAAATAAAACTGAATTGAAAGTTGAATTGATTAAACTAATGAAATAACATTGAAAATAAATTTGAAACTAACTGAATACTTGATTACTTTGAAATGCTAATTGACAAACAGATGAATAAGCTAATAAGGAGTATAATGAAAATGAAATTTTATTAATCTAAAATGTAATTCATTACAACTTCTAAACTAAGTACAACTGAGACTAAAATCCACCAGAGCTTCGCTACTCTAATCCTACACACTAAATAAGCTAAAACTAACATCTATTTATAGGAAAAATGAGGGTTGGGGTCTCGGATTGCCATGCTGGCAATCCGTGTAACCTGTGTTTCTTTTAAACTCCTCAGCACCCTTGGATCAATTCTAATCATTGCTTATCAATTTTCCACCCTTAGATCATGATCTATGACGCGTCCACACCAATCAAATGCAGCCACGTAACCATTTTGTGCTTTCTTTTACTCTGACACACTCTGAGCTTCTAGAAACATGCTTGAATTGACGTCCGTACCCTTAATTGCGGTCAATTTTGGACGGAACAGTAACTAGGGTTCCTCATCTGGGTAACTTCTGATTTGGGGAAAAAAAATAATGAGCGGGGTAGTTTTTATTATGTCTGACCCTTTGACCCTTATGTTGACCGGGTATGGCTTGGTGGATCGGGTTTATTTTATTATAAATTGGGCTTGGGTGTTTATTGTTGTGGATTGGGCTTATATATTTTGGACCAGGTTTTGATAATAAATATTCAGATTTTTGATATTGAGATTGCAAGGACCAATTATGTAATATCTGAATATTTAGAGGACCACTTTTGCCCATTATGAAACATTGATCCAAGGGCTAATCTTGCCAAGTACTGATTCTTCAAGATTTATTTAGACACTTCGAGCT
This sequence comes from Artemisia argyi, assembly GCA_030686995.1. Classification (NCBI taxonomy): domain Eukaryota; kingdom Viridiplantae; phylum Streptophyta; class Magnoliopsida; order Asterales; family Asteraceae; genus Artemisia; species Artemisia argyi. Next base: position 154,710,830 of record CM060694.1, read on the forward strand.
CAAATAATGATCAGGACTTGAAAAATGCTTCCCAGCCTCGGCTCTTGATTCCTTTTCCACTCTCGTGCTCGTATTTGTTGTTTTTGTCCGTTTTTCGTAATATCCGTACCTGCACATCAAAAACATAAAAACACGTGTTTTCTTGGAATTTGTTAGCTCAAATAGTCGTTTTGGGTCGATAATTAGCCATGAAATGGTGAGTGAATAAGCACTCACCAAAATCCCCCCGACTAAGGTATTGCCGTGTCCTCACGCAATGTGATCAATTCAAGCTTTTGGGATAAATAATTTCAAAACTCTTCCTACTAACTTTGGAAAGTAGCAAGGAGGTTCGAAAGAAGTAGTAAAATCATTTAATCCCGAAAACGCTCCGTTTTCCAAAATTTTCCTTTTATTCCTTTATTCCACTTTCACTTCTATTTTTGTACTTTTCCATACTTCATTCTTGTGACGGTTTGATGAACTTTCATTATCTTGCAATAATTATTAGGGTCAACGAGTAGAAACACTTCTATTAAGAAGCGATCATACGGATAAAAATCGTCATCCTTGATTTTTCACGTGTCCCCAAACTAAGCGTACAAACAAGATCACAGCTTATCTACAAATTAGATGCTAACACTACTCATAACAGTTATTTGTGGAAACTCCTTACTCCCATTTCCTAGGTTTTGTATCTCAATATTTTATTTTGTTGAGAAATGAATTGCTTCATATTTTCTCGTTTCAATAATTTTTAGTCCGATAGTGATACCTAAGTTAAAACGATAAGTAGTTATTCATTTTCTCTTAAGAACCACTGCAATAGAAATTCGGTCCACATCAAGGAATTTGGGGTACATACAATATCAAGGATATAAGTTGCGGAGTACGATCACGTGCACCTCATGTGACTGATTACTAATCACTTATCACATGCACCTCACGCACCAACAACTTATTTACATTCAAGCTCTTATTCAACATAACTTTCAACTTTCATTTTTTTCATTTTTCACTTTTTTTTTTAATACTTTTCACTTTTTTTTCTTTCTTGACTTTTTTCATAACATCAATGGAAGCTTATCGGGTAGCTCCAAAACCACATAGATAATCAACGTTTGACTTTTGATTTTTCACTTTTTTTTTGCTCTTATTTTTGATGTTCCTTGATATGTACCCAACTTCTAAAGCAAAAATTCTCTTAAGAAAACAAAAAACTAAATATTATTCAAACCGAAATACCACTAATTAACCTAGAACATCTATTTATATATTGGTGACGTATCTGATGGGAGTAAAAAGCCACAAGTACCTCTCATGAGCTCTAAAGAGAACCACTACTCCACGTTTAGCATCTAACTTCTAAATAAACTCTATCATTTCTCGCTCTTCGCAATTTAAGATTTCAAATAATGAAACCCGCGAATACTTAGCCGATAATTAGCCACGCATATATAAAGTCAGTTACGGAAACTTGCAAACTCTAGAAGAAGAATTCGCGTTTTCTAGCTCCTTATGTAAAAGACTAGCGAAAGCTTTTAAGCTGCGCATGTATAAAGTCAAGTACGGGAACTTGCAGATTCTTAAGAAAGAATTCGCATTTTATAGCTCCTGGTGTACAAGACTAGCACAAGCTTATGTGATCATAATTGGTTAAGGGAACAAGCTAGGGCTCAACACGCCCGGTCAAGTCAAAATATTTATTCCTACTCTCGCCAGCAAGAAAGTCAACAAGGTGTCAAAAACACTTATTCAAACTTTATTATATTTTTGCTCAACTTTTTCAACTTTATCACATCTTTTTGTGCTTTTTCATAAAAATTTTTGAAATTTTCTCATTTTTCAATTTTTTTTATTTTTGGTGGAAAAACGGAGTTACAAGAGTGCACGACTTTTGTGAAAAATGCAAGGTCAAAATCGAATCGAAGATTCACCCTCCCCCCGACTAGAACGAAACATTGTCCTCAATGTTTTTACGGGTTAAGGTAATCCTAACAAAATTCTAGGCCGTTTATTAATTATGCCAAAGAAAACGTTAGTCGATAAGATTTAATGGATATAGGATTTCCAAGTAGCACCGATGAATGAGACTCCAAGTGAAAAGATAATGAACACGAGAGTCATCATAAATCATGGACAATCCTGAACAAACATCACAAACAACCACGAAACACAAGAGTAGAAGAGGCACCCCCTCCTCATGTTATTTGTTTAGAAAGTAGAAAATAAGAAGATGAAATTGGATAAGCATGGGTTGCCACCCACGAAGCGCTTGTTTCTGTTCACCGAGTCACATGAGCTTGACTCGATCCCCGAATTCAATTGTCCTTGGGGAAAGTTTGGAGATCCGGGACTACCATAGTCGGTACATCCCCTCCAAAGTAGTGTTTCAATCGGTGACCATTCACCTTAAAATTGGGACCATCTTGTTGAGCTAACTCAATGGTTCCATAAGGGAAAACTTGGGTTATTGTGAATGGTCCAGACCAACGGGTTTTAAGCTTTCCCGAGAATATCTTTAACCGAGAATTAAAAAGTAGCACTTTATCACCAACGTTAAAAACGCGGTCTTTGATCTTGGCATCATGAAGTCTTTTTGTTTTCTCTTTATAAATCAAAGAATTCTCGTAAGCTTGATAACGGAGTTCTACTAACTCATTCAATTGAATTTTTCTGTGATCACCCGCGGTTTTCAAATCAAAGTTGGCATGTTTTAAGGCCCAGTAGGCCTTGTGCTCTAATTCAATGGGCAAATGACAAGCTTTCCCGTAAACCAGCTTATATGGTGTACACCCAATTGGGGTTTTGTAAGCGGTCCGGAAAGCCCATAATGCATCTTCTAATTTATCGGCCCAAGAGGCACGGTGTTCTCCTACTGTCCTTTCAAGTATACGTTTTAAACCACGATTGGAGACCTCAACTTGACCACTCGTTTGTGGATGATAATCCGTGGAAAGACGATGTGTGACACCATATTTTAGCATAACTTTCGCAAATTGATCATTGCAAAAATGGGTCCCACGATCGCTTATGATGGCTCGAGGTGCACCAAATCGGGCAAAGAGACTCTTTAAAAATTTAACAACCACTCGGGCGTCATTGGTGGGGAGCGCCTTCGCTTCAACCCATTTTGATAAGTAATCGACGGCCACGAGAATATATTTGTTACCCCTAGACGACGGGATTGGCCCCATGAAATCAATGCCCCAAACGTCGAAGATCTCACAAACTTGAATCGCATTTTGCGGCATTTCATCTTTTTGGGAGATTTTCCCTTGACGTTGGCAAGAATCACATGTTTTTACCAATTCATGGGCATCCCGATATATCGTCGGCCAATAAAAGCCGGAATCGAAAACCTTCTTAGCGGTGAAATTGGCACCATGATGTCCCCCCGTGGGTCCACTATGACATGCCTTAAGTATTTCAACGGCATCCGTACCGTGAACACACCGCCTGATCACTTGATCCGCACAGACTTTGAACAAGTAGGGGTCGTCCCAAAAATAATATTGGACATCTTTAAAGAATTTCTTCTTTTGTTGGGACGACATCCCTTTCCTAATGAATTTCCCCGCATGGTAATTCGCAAAATCGGCGAACCATGGGGTACTTTGGTCAATTTTGGTCACACTCCCAAGTGTCTCGAGAGGAAATGTTTCCGTAATTTCCTTATTCTCGAGAACACTTTGATGGGGGTTCTCAAGTCTAGAAAGATGGTCGGCAGCAAGATTCTCAGCTCCTTTCTTGTCTCGTATTTCGACATCAAATTCTTGGAGCAAAAGAACCCACCGCATTAAACGTGGCTTAGCGTCTTGCTTCGCCATTAAGTACTTAAGGGCTTAATGGTCCGTTTACACTATGCACTTTTTAAGCAACAAATAAGGTCTAAATTTCTCAAAAGCATAGACGACCGCTAACATCTCCTTTTCGGTGGTTGTGTAATGATGTTGGGCGTCATTCATGGTCTTGCTTGCATAGTGTATAGGCTGAAAATACTTGTTCTTACGTTGCCCCAGAACTGCACCAATGGCATAATCGCTAGCATCACACATTAGCTCAAATGGTACGTCCCAATAGGGGGCAACTAAGATTGGTGCCTCCGTTAACTTCTTCTTTAAAACATTAAATGCATCGACGCATTCATTCGTGAAGTTAAACGGAGCATCTTTTTCTAAAAGGTGGGTCAGAGGCCGGGCTATTTTGGAAAAGTCTTGAATAAAACGTCGGTAAAAGCCGGCATGACCAAGGAAACTTCGGATTCCTTTGACGGTAGTCGGGTGTGGTAATTTAGCAATAACATCGACTTTTGCCCGATCCACCTCAATTCCAGATTTGGATATCTTATGGCCGAGGACTATTCCCTCTTTAACCATGAAGTGGCACTTTTCCTAATTTAGAACTAAATTAGTGTTTTCACACCGAACTAGCATATTTTCCAAATGGGAAAGGCAAGAGTCGAAAGAATCTCCATAGACGGAGAAGTCGTCCATGAACACTTCCATGGTTTTTTCAATCATATCGGAGAAAAAGGCCATCATACACCGTTGAAACGTGCCTGGAGCGTTACATAAGCCAAAGGGCATTCTACGATAGGCAAACGTTCCATACGGGCAAGTAAAAGTGGTCTTTTCTTGATCCGGGGGATCAATGGGAATTTGAAAGTACCCAGAAAAGCCATCCAGAAAACAATAGAACTCATTTCCCGCTAAACGTTCAAGCATCTGGTCCATAAAAGGAAGCGGGAAATGGTCTTTACGTGTCGCATCATTCAACTTGCGGTAGTCAATACAAACTCTCCATCCGGTCACAAGTCGAGTCGATATAAGCTCATTATCGTCATTCTTCACAACAGTGATTCCGCCCTTCTTTGGCACACAATGAACCGGGCTAACCCATGAACTATCCGAGATTGGATAAATCATTCCAGCGTCAAGGAGTTTTATAACTTCCTTTTTGATCACTTCATGGATTTGTGGATTAACCCGTCGTTGTTGCTGGACAGAAGCTTTGTGATTATCCTCAAGAAGAATCTTATGAGTACAAAATCGAGGGTCGATTCCCTTAATGTCGGATATTTGCCAAGCAATCGCACTTTTATGCTTCCGAAGCACATCTAAGAGTCGTGTCTTCTCCTCATCTTTTAAGCCTTTTGATATTATAACCGGTAATTTTTCATTATTTTCCAAGTATGCGTATTCGAGATGAGGAGGCAAATCCTTGAGCTCGAGCTCCGGAGGATTCTCAATAGACAGCTTTACTTCTTTTACGTCTGCCATTTTTAAGTCAACCGGAGGGGAAGAAACAATCGGTTTTTCATTTAACAATTTTTCAATTAATAAAATGTCCCCCTCCGGATCAAAGTTGTTATTATCAAATTCCGGTGAAAATGATTCATTTGCAAGACAAGAATTGATTTCTTCCCAAGCGAGATCACTTCCCTCAAACGGAGTGAGGGAAGGGGAAGAATCGGAGACGATCGGTTCAAAAGAAGGAGTGGGATTGCCACTCGAAGCATTATCGGTAAAACCAAGAAATTCTTGAGCATACTCCTCCGTAGTTTCGTCAATAACATCGATACGGTTAACGGAAGAAACATCGTAATCGGAGGAGTATCTCGCGGTTTGATCAAGGTTAAAAGTAACGGCTTCGTTTACAACATGTAAAGTAATCTCCTCGTCATAAACATCAATCAAAGCACGACCGGTCCTTAAGAAACCTCTCCCAAGAATGAGAGGAACCCGTGGATCGGCATCGAAATCAACAACCACAAAATCCGCAGGGAAATGAAATTTCCCAACATTGACAAAAATATCCTCAGCTATGCCAATTGGACGAGACGTAGATCGGTCGGCAAGCTCGAGGGTCATAAGCGTCGGTGTCAAGTTAGGAAGAGACAACTTTTTCCATATCGACATCGGCATAAGGTTAATGCTAGCACCAAGATCGGCCAAGGCGAAGCATTGAACCATACCCGGAAAATTGCACGGTATAAGAAACTTGCCAGGGTCTTCAAGCTTTTCGGGTAGCTTTTTAAGAAGAACCGCTGAGCAATTCTTGTTCATTTGAGTCCTTGACATTTCAAAAAGCTTTTCTTTGTTATTCAAAAGACCTTTTAGCATCAAAGCAAATTTGGGCATCAAAAGTATAGCATCCGCGAGACTTATATCAAAGTGTAACTCTTGAAAAATCTGATAAAACTTCTCCAATTGGTTCTTATCCTTCTCGCGGTGCTTTTGTTCATTTAAGCGTGACGGATATGGCAACTTTGTTTTAACGGGTGTTTCATTTTCATTATCATTAACAACCTTTTCCTTTCCTTTAGACGTCAGGACCACCGGAGGTTGGATGCCTTCGGTTCTTCCATTATTAATAGGAATTTCCATATCCGTTGTCACCTCGGGTTCACGGGCGACTACCTTGGGAGGTAGAGAAGAAGAGGTAGTCGGAGCCGTCGGTCCATCATAAGTAACACCACTCCTTGTTATGATCGCTTTTGCATCGCCCCTCGGGTTAGCGATCGTGTTGCTTGGCAACGTTCCAGAGCCCGAGGGTCGATCATTTAAACGCTTGTTGATATCATTAATTTGAGTTGCAAACATTTTCGTTGTTTCCTCTTGTTTAGCAATTAAATCTTGTTGTCCTTGAAGCAATTGTTTAATCAACTCTTCCGTGGGCGACGGATTTGGAACAGCAGCTTGATTTTGATTATTAAAACTTTGCCCACGGTTTTGAAAATTGCCATTGTTCTGATTTCCATGATTATTATTTTGAAAATTCCCATTGTTTTGAAAATTATTCCCTTGAGGCGGGCCTTGGTGAAAATTTCCCCGGTTTTGATTTTGTTGAAAATTCTGATTTTGTCCTTGAAAACTATTATTTCCACTGTTGTGATTTTGATTGTTATTGAATTGATGATTACGGTTTTGCACATTGTTATTCTGATTCACTTGATTAGGTTGATTAAACCCGGGTGGTCCTTGAAAATGGCTCGAACGGTAGCTGAGGAGATTACGGTCTCCTTGAAGAGGTGGGTAACCGTTGCCACCCATATTTGCAGCATACACGTTCTCTTGAGCAAAAGAGCCGGTCGTTGGACATTCATAATACGGGTGTAGACCACCACAAGTTTCACAAACGACATTGACCATATTAACTTGTGTGTTTTTGGCTTGATTCGGCATCATTTGGTACATTTTTAGCATAGCCGTCGACAAATCATCAATTTTCTTATTCAAGACGGCTAGCTCGGGGTTAGAAGAAGAGTTAAGAGTCGCAGTCGATCTTATTGGCTCATTCCTCTCGGCTGAGGAATCCCAATAGTTGTAATGCGCCGTTATATTTTCGATTAGCTCGTAACAATCCTCATGACGACGTTTCATGAAAGTACCACCTGCTGCAGCATTGATCGTGTCCCTATGTCGTAAAGTCAATCCATTATAAAACGTATCAATTATTGTCATGAGAAGCATATTATGATTCGGACAACGATCAATGGCAAGCTTGTAAAGCTCCCAAGCCTCAAACAAAGACTCATCGGGGAGTTGTCGAAAATTGCTAATATCATTCCTCAATTTCGTCACCATCGATGGTGGAAAATACTTCGCCAGGAACTTGGAAACCATTTCATTGAAAGTATGAATCGAGTTCCTCGGAAGGCGATCAAACCAAGCGGTGGCATGATGCGTAAGAGAATAGGGGAAGAGAGAGAGACGGAGGGCGTCATCGGAGACCCCGTTTTGCTTCATATTTTGGGTGACGGTTAGAAACTTATCGAGATGCTTATTTGCATCGTCACCCAGTAATCCGTGAAATTGGCACGAATTTTGGACTTGTTGTATCATGTGGTGTTTAAGTCCAAAATCCGTAGCCTCAATATTTAGAGGGGCAATCGGGCCACCTATACCATGCATCGTGGGTTGGCACAGCTCCTCCATCATTCGGAGATCGGGAGCCGGCGCGTGTTGGTTTTCATCACCACCCACCGGAGGGTGTTGATTATTCATATCCATTTCCTCAACGTTAAGGAAATGGACACGGTGTGTGTGTCGTATTACCCTTTTGGGATTTGATAACGGTGATATAAGACTCTCAAAAGAAGAGCGGGTGTGCATACACCAAAAGCAAAATTAAAAAGAAAAGAAAAAGAAAAAGTAAAATCTTTTTGTTTTTTTATATTTTTCACAAAAACTTTTTATTTCTTTTGTTTTTCTTTTTATTGAAACGTTACGTTAATCAAAAACCGTTTCTTTCAAAACCACGCGCGACGGGACGGGAAAGAAGAGTGTTTCTCTCTTCAGCTAGCAATTTAATGTCTTAGCTTCCGTATTTCCCGCTTAATCGGTTGTAGTAAATGAAATAATCCGATAATTAATCAATTTCACGTTTTCGTTATATTGCGAGACTTATTTAGTTTACAACGCCCTTTCTTTCGATCGAGTCGAGGCTGTAACTTTTATTATTTTTTTGGTATTTTGTAAACACTTTAGGAAAAGTGTTTTTGATTTTTCAATTTTTATAGAGATATATATACAAAGTAGAGGAAGGCTTAACAAAACACGATTTTCAAAAATAATATTCAAAAATTCACTTCGGTCTTCCCCGGCAGCGGCGCCAAAAATTGATTCGTGTGAAAACCAATTATATATAATATAGTATAGAATCGAAGTGATCCGCGTAAATACGGATCACCCGAGTCGTTTCCCAACGAAGGCGAATGGAATCGAGAATATCGATTCGTGAAATCGTGAATTGAAAAGTGAGAAAGTGAAAAATAGCAATCAAATAGTTCACGTAATCACAAACAAGTATGAAATATGCAACGAGTACAAGCTAACAATGCACCAAAGTTAAAAACGCGAAAACGAAAATGCAACCGTAAAATTTAAAACGTAACGTATGACGAAAAATGATCCTACGAACTTGGAAATAATTTCTAAAAATCTTAACTAAATAAAAAGAATTTTAAGAAAAAGAAAAATATTTTTTTGACTTTTTATTTATTTTCTAGAATTAATTCTCTATTTTTGGAATTAAAAATGAATTAAAAATAAGGAAAAATAGAAAAATAACTTGGAAAAATGAAAATTAAATTCTAAAAATTCTAAAATATTATAAAAGAATTTCTAAAAATATTTTTGTATTTTTCAGACCTTTTTATGACTTTTTATGAATAATTGGTAATTGAAAACTAATTAAAAATTGAATAAAACCAAAAGAAATTAAGAAAAACAGTAAAAAGCCTTGGAAAAATCTGGAAAATTTCTAGAAAATCAAAAATAGTAAAAGAAACTAAGAATAAAAATTTGAAGTGAAAATCAGCTTATTTGGAGCTTTTTCTGACTAAACTGCTTATCACAAGTGCTTATAAATAAGCACTTGTGATCCAAACTTAATGAAACTTTAAACTCAGACCAATTATGATGTATTAAGCTCAAATGTGACAGAATATGATGACTGATAAGCTTAGAATACACAGAAACACAAAATAGTAGCAATAAGCTATGGTAATAAGCACTAGGTGCAATGCAGAATAAGCACAAGCTACAACTCAACTAGAAAAGAAACTACAAGTGTAAGTGAGCTCAGAGAACCAACAAGTCTCAACTAATGATGAACAAAACCAATTCGCAGCCCTATAATGGAAAACAGATACTATATGGAACCTCTACTAATATAAGCCAATTAACATACTCTAATAAGCTGTTAAGTACTCCCTCCGTCCCAAAATTATTGTCCCCTATTGACTTTTTCGGTCTTTCTTTCTCAACTTTGACTATAAATATTTTTGTTTGTGTTATGCAATTTTTGATAAAAATTATACCAAACGAAAATACATTTAAAACTCAATTCGTTCATATATTTTGTATCAAGTATTATGTAATATAAACAAAAATACTTAAGGTCAAAGTTGAAAGGTAAAGACCGAAAAAGTCAATAGGGGACAATAATTTTGAGACGGAGGTAGTACCAAGTTATGGGGACAAAATGTTCACTACCAATCTGAGAACACAAAACAATCAAGAAAACAGATCTCTAATCTAATTTACTGTCCTAAAACCACCCAAGAATGTTGACCTAAAACTGAAGTACAAGGGAATCTATAAGCCAAACAAGCAACTTCCAACAGCTTTTTAGATAAGAAAATAAGATCCAAACCAAAATTTTCCTTTTGAAATGAATGTACTGACTGCTAAGCTACTTAAATCACCAATCCAAACTTATTTCCAAATAATATAGAATCCTACAAGTGCCTCACAAGTTTATGCCAAATCTGTTGTTCTAAGTATTTTTGACTTTTTTTTTATTGCAAATGAAAGTTGACCAAACTGAAATTATAATGATCAGAGCTTATCCTAAATGCAGTGTTAAGCTAGTTTTAATGTTGATTAAGCTAAAAGCACCTAAACTCTATCAAACTCCAAGAATCAGCACATCAGTATACCTCTATGAATTCAGAAATGAGACATAAAATGTTTATTTGACTTTTAGATGTTTAAGCTACTATTTTTATGATTAATCTAAACTATACTAACCTAGAATAAACTACTAGTGCAGAAAAACAGATCAACACCCAACTAGCTTACACAGAAATTAACTGATCCAAACACCCCTATATCCTTATGTAAACACTGCCACTATGGTATTTAAGCTACTACCTACTGAATTCAAGCTCAAATCTGATTAAGTGAACAATACTGAAACTACTGAAATACTAATAACATAACAAGAGCATCAAATTCAGATAGAAACAAATAAGCAAAAGATGACAGATACTAATCAACAATAATCGGCTAAACACAATTCCACAAATTCAATCAGTATTCAACACAGATTCACACAAAGATGTTGACTCAGATCTCAGAGCTATCACTAACACAATTACTAGTTAAAGGCTATATGACAGATGATCAATCCAACAATCAAACTACTCAGAAGTACAAACTTAGACTTCAAACTAGCCAATTTCAAAAGTAAATTCAACACAGAATGCTAATAAGCTATCCTAAAAGAGATCTAATCAATCAAATCTACTGTCAATCAACACTTATCTAAGATCAATTAAGTACAAAATCCAGACAAGCTACTACTATTGATGAAACAGTAAACCTACTACAGCTATAAATCTAATTCTATGCTACAAATGAGAAATTGAAACTGAAATTACCAAAACACTCTCCCTCAGCTAAACAGATGGAGCTCACTGAGCTTGCCTATCTCTAGGATAGGCAGGACCTTCCAAATCTGTCCATAACTATCCAATCCACCATAGCAACCACTGATTCACCTTCTTTGACTATCATTGACTGATAAATCTATTATATGCTTTGCAATGAAATCAGATCAACAACAGAATAATAAATTTGAATAGATTGTATTGAAACTAAAACAGCTTATTTAAAAACTTATCAAACAAATTGAAACTATTTTTTATTTTTTTATTTTTATAATTTTTATATTGATTATGAAATAGAAAATAAAACTGAATTGAAAGTTGAATTGATTAAACTAATGAAATAACACTGAAAATAAATTTGAAACTAACTGAATACTTGATTACTTTGAAATGCTAATTGACAAACAGATGAATAAGCTAATAAGGAGTATAATGAAAATGAAATTTTATTAATCTAAAATGTAATTCATTACAACTTCTAAACTAAGTACAACTGAGACTAAAATCCACCAGAGCTTCGCTACTCTAATCCTACACACTAAATAAGCTAAAACTAACATCTATTTATAGGAAAAATGAGGGTTGGGGTCTTGGATTGCCATGCTGGCAATCCGTGTGACCCGTGTTTCTTTTAAACTCCTCAGCACCCTTGGATCAATTCTAATCATTGCTTATCAATTTTCCACCCTTAGATCATGATCTATGACGCGTCCACACCAATCAAATGCAGCCACGTAGCCATTTTGTGCTTTCTTTTACTCTGACACACTCTGAGCTTCTAGAAACATGCTTGAATAGACGTCTGTACCCTTAATTGCGGTCAATTTTGGACGGAACAGTAACTAGGGTTCCTCATCTGGGTAACTTCTGATTTGGGGAAAAAAAATAATGAGCGGGATAGTTTTTATTATGTCTGACCCTTTGACCCTTATGTTGACCGGGTATGGCTTGGTGGATTGGGTTTATTTTATTATAAATTGGGCTTGGGTGTTTATTGTTGTGGATTGGGCTTATATATTTTGGACCAGGTTTTGATAATAAATATTCAGATTTTTGATATTGAGATTGCAAGGACCAATTATGTAATATCTGAATATTTAGAGGACCACTTTTGCCCATTATGAAACATTGATCCAAGGGCTAATCTTGCCAAGTACTGATTCTTCAAGATTTATTTAGACACTTAGAGCTCAAATAATAATCAGGACTTGAAAAATGCTTCCCAGCCTCGGCTCTTGATTCCTTTTCCACTCTCGTGCTCGTATTTGCTGTTTTTGTCCGTTTTTCGTAATATCCGTACCTGCACATCAAAAACATAAAAACACGTGTTTTCTTGGAATTTGTTAGCTCAAATAGTCGTTTTGGGTCGATAATTAGCCATGGAATGGTGAGTGAATAAGCACTCACCAGGGTCACATTAGTATTGCATTTTTTTTCCACATGGAGCTTTTTTTTAGTGTTCCTGTATTTGAGCTGTATATATCACTAAGACATTCTTTTAGGAGAACCATATTTGTCATACATTGCCCATGTGACCATATCAAGAAGATAATTTCCTATTGCACCTATTTGAACCATAACTTTGCTCAAGTTTGTCAAGATTTACTAATCGGATAAAAATTGTTATATTGCCATCCAAATTACTCTAGTAACTTCAACCGGACTAGCTTGACTCATCTTATGCTTACATGTCGTATTGAGAATAGATCTTGATAAGGCAACAATGAGCATTTTTATTCTATATAAAATGAGATGGATATACACGTTTTTCATCCATGAGATTTAGTGTTAATTTTCTTTGATTCAGCATAAACTAATGAAGCAATCTGTTAGCTAAGTAGATTGTAATTTATTGGTTGGGAGTAAGATGATGTGTTTGCGTGTAAAAATCGTTTGCTTTTTTTTCACATGTAATTGAAAGATGTGTAAAAGCAAAGCTAAGTTTGTCTAACTGGCAAGCAAAAAAATGTTGTTTCTAATGAATATCATCTATTCGTTATTTACAGGAAGAGATGACTGCTTCTAAGATTGTAAGGTTGGAGCAAAGGATATATCTGATCTGGTGAAAATGGCTGTAAGAGCTGCTGAATTTGAAGCTAAAACAGGAAATGCTTCTACTAAAGCCATCTGGTGACGGTGCTGCTGAACTTGTGAAAACTGCAGGCATTGAAGGTGTGTATTCAACATCAACTCATCTTGTTTGTTAACTAAGCTTTCTTACTAAAGCTAAGGTATTAGAGGTTTATTTCCCCAAAATTTGAAAAATCAAATGATGAAGAAGCTGCTGGGCTCTAGGCATCACGAGTTGCATCTACAGTTGTTGATTCGTCAAGTTCTGTGAGAGCGACAACGACAATGAGAATGAAAGTAATCAACAGAGCAGCAAGCGCCATAGGAAATACTAGTTTTAATATTTTGTTGCATAATTGCATAAGGAAATGTTTCTGTACGATTAGATTTCGAGGGTTATTGTTCTATTTTCGAGGCTTTAGTTTCAACATTGTATAAATGTTACTCAAGTAATTTAATAAAACTTATTATTATTATCATTATTATTATTATTATTATTATTATTATTATTATTATTAGCAGTCAAATAACTCAATGAACAAACTCATAAGAAGTTACGGAACAAACCTTATAAAAATAAGAGAAGTTACAATAAGCCCCTTGAGTTGGTGAAAAAAAAAGGAGGGGAAGAGGAGAGGGTGATTTGTACACTTTTCTCACTTTTCTACCAAAGTGGGTTTTTTTCATGAACCCACTTCTATATATATATATATATATATGTATATATATATATCAGGAGGCGTTACACGTAGATAATGACATGTAAACGCCACCTCATTGACCAGTAATTCATTATCTGCCATGTCATCAGCCATGTCATCACATTGTCGCCATGTAAGCAAATTTTTTAAATTTATTTTATTTGCATTTTCCATGTCATCATTTATCCGGAATTAATTAGTTCAAAAAATTCATTGGAGAGGCTCGAACTTGAATGGTTTCCAACATTAACACATTTGATAACCATTAGACCAACACCTTTTTTGATTATATTTTGCAACACAAAATCTATAAACCTTTCAAATCAATTATTTATGCTATCACATATGTATCTAATAAAAATTTCCACCCTCTCTAAAATTAAAAACCCTAATACGTTTCGATTCTCACCTCTCCAGAAAACCCTAATGTCCTTCTTTTTCATTCATGCACCATGCATTCCCTCCTAAATCATAATCTGGAAAACACAAAAAGCGATCGAAGCATTGGGGCATAACAGACATGTCTGGTGCAAAGTGCATACAATCAGAGAATTGAGACATCATATTCAAAGCGTTTGGGGTGGATGAGATGTTGGACCTGCAAAAGTAAAATATGTTGACATTATTTAGCATGTTAAAACTGAAAATAAACAAACGAGTATATCAATCAGGACTCTTTCTCATTTGATGTTTACACAAGTAAGATTTAATGTGCTTTCTATGTATTCAAATTCCAGGTGAGCTTTCATGCATGCATTTAATCTTTTGCAGCCAGGGACATGGTCATTCACATCATAAAATGGCCATATGCTTTCTGCTATATATCTCATTACACATTTATTGTTTATACATGATTACAAGTCGTACTTATTAGGAGCTTCTCTAAGTACAACCTTTGTTGAGATTTCTGTTTTCACTTTTCTAAGTATAACCTTTAGTTTAATTTATGGTTGGTTTGTACCATTAGTTAGATTGTTTATGTTTTGATTACAGGAAAGTGAAGGTCTTATGTATATGAACGTGATTATAGTTGAATTTCTCCTTATTAAAAGTGTACCTTTAATCTAACTACTAAGATTGTTATTGATATTGAGCTTATATATTGTAGGCACTGTATCATGCTCTTCCAATGAAGTACATTACTATACCTAAGCTTCAAGGCAACATTGGTGGAGATGCTAATTAACGAAAATGCCGTTTGAAAGGTAATGGACAAAATGACCAAAGAAGGGTGTATTGAAGTTTCAAACCACCGTAGGTTAGGGACAAATTGTCACAATAGATGATTTTAATTGTGCTTACTGTGAACTATAAAATTATACGATTAAATAATACTGGAATTTGCAAGATGTTCTCTGAAATTACGGTCCTTATATCAGCAAACTGCTTACTTTTAATTTGGCGATTGATATGGTTTCATATAGTTGAGTTAATGGCATATACGCCCTAGATAAAGCCAACAAGTGTATTAAGCAGGATGTTAAGCGATGACACTGATTGAAGAAACAACACTTACAACATATCTTCAGAATTTCCCTTCAAAAAGTTGTAATATTGGAGTGAGCTTAGAGGTCCATCACAAATTGTTGTTTAATTCAGGGGTAAGTCTCTTCCAGTTATTCGTTATGAACAATCTGCTGCAATCATGCAATATTATGAATCTCAATCTATACAATAGTGTATGTATATGTTAACATTGTGGCAATATAGAATTTCATATTTTTATGCTTGTCTTCAACAGTGTCGAGGTAGAGAATGGTGAGTCGCTGCTAAGCAAGTTCAAGTGGGGTCATTCTTTCCTTTCCCTCAACAGGTATGTTGAGTACCTTCTGTACCCATTTACCAATATTATTTTCTGTGTACACTTATCGTTCTCTTTATCCTACTGAAACAAGAGACATCTATATATAATAGAAGTGATGGAAATCTCAATATCGTCCTTGCACTTGCTTTGAAAACAGCCATTAAAGTTTAAGAAGTAACCAAAATGATAGATGCATTTAATCTGAAGCGATGTTCGTAGTGTGAGAATGCATCTATTTGTTAGTGTCTGATTATTGGTTAAGTTGCCGAATGCAAGGATTGAACTTCTGAAGGCATATTCCAAATGTGAAAACAGTACCGACATAATTTCAGTCCAAAATTCTTGGTTATCCGAGCAAAGCTCTAAGGTTCCCAAGGTTTTGCCAAAGGAAGAAGGTATTTTCAGCCTTCTGTCAGCCTTTATATTCTCTTTTTATTTGGCAAGGTCCAAACAGAAAATACGTGTAAAATAATGGCCGGAGAAGATCTTAAGCCCATTATTGATCAATGCCCTAAAGCCTACTTAGGAAGACGATGGAACTCATATGCTGTAATCGTCTTTATGCAAACTTTTCTTGATGACCTGGTGGATCCAGAAGGGTGGCTTGATTATGATGGTAACAGTGCAACTGTTTATTATGGTGAGTACAAGAATTATGGACCGGGACCACAATTGTGAAAATTGTGATGTAAATTATTCCCTATTATAATTTGTGATTTATGAAATCAATAATTTCAGTTGCATTGCACACCCAAGTAACTTCCATGCTGATGGCGTTAATGATCACTTCATTTCTTAGGTAATATCTGTATACTTACTTCACCAATTAATTATTGTAAATTCGAGAATCTGTTTTAAGGATAATATTCCTGTACAGGCTATGGTTAAGAACACAAGGGCATATGACATACTGAAACAAGCTCCCTTCTTGGTGCCATTTACAAGCGGAGTTAAAATATTCACTGTGAGTGTCAGATTATATTACACAAAAAGGATAGCAGATCAATTTAGTCATATATGTTACTAATCGCAAGGAATGCAACCAAGAAGTGACAATGCATGTGCCGATCATTGTTGGCCATGGTCTCGAGGTAATAGTTTATTTTTCTAATAATAAAGCTACATAATGGTTGTTATACGCTTATATATGCATTTTTACCAAAACTGGACCAGTAATTAGATAGCAGTTGTCTTAAAATATCTGAGATCACTATATAAGTGAGGGTCACTGTGATTATGTCTGTTAAGTGATCAGTTATTACTTAGTAATTAAGATTTAATTTGGAATAATAATTCTTTTTTAAGTATACGTGAAGGTTGCTCCAAAGCGGTGTATATTGGAGATCAATTTCAGCCCAACATTGATGCGTTCTTCAATGAATTTGCTTGATGGCGTCCAGGTATATATATCACTACCAAGGAGTATAATCTTTGAAGTCATATTCCCCAAGTCGCCTTTTTTTCTTCTATGTCAGTAGATACTTAAAGTATATAAAGAGGTGTTTTGAACTGCATCATTTACCTATAGTTTTTGTGGATTTCTTTAGTCACTGCATGTTTGATCTACAAGAGTCGGAAAGCATCAATACCATCGAAAATGGTAAACTGATGCATGTATGATAGCCCCATCGGTACACCAGGCCACAGTTTATGACTATGGTGCATCCATGAGCCCATCACATTCAACTGACCTCTTTTATGTAACCCTTATGCTACTATGCAAGTTATACTCTATAGATGAGAATATTATATGCTAGATTGGTGGTTTTGAATTAGTTCTTAAATCTGCACATGTATAGACATGTTTGGTTTTGTCTTTGATTTTATGTTTTTTTTAGGTTTAAAGATAGAAATACGGATGTTTGTGGCCAATTTGTATTGCAGAAAGGATTGTGGGTTGTGATTTGCTCATAGTGAATTTAAAAGCTTTGAAAGTTGCTCATGTCTTGAAGGAGAGTGATGAAGTGTTTAGTGAAAATTTATTGTCGAAAGTAAATATAATTTTACATAAACTGGATCATGGGTCTGATGTCTTGAAGGATAAATCACTTGAAGAGCAAGTATTTAGTGAAAGGTTATTGAAATAAGTAAGTTACAACAGCAACAAGTCAACAACAACAAAGCTGAAACATGAATGTAAATTATTATAGCAGCAACAAGTCAACAACAATACCAAAAGGTTCTCAAGAAACAAGTAAGTTATAATATGTCAAATTGGAGGTTTATGTCTCTGTATGTAAGGTCAACTATTTTAAACCAAAAAATAAAATAAAAAACAAGTAAAAAAACTTTGATCAAATTTTGTTGCTAATCATTCAGTGTGTACTCAAGTTCATATCAACGGTTTTATCTTTTATTTTATTTTATTTATTTATTTATTTGCTTCGTTACGTGTATTGTTCTGATTCACGTTTAAAACTATTGATTATGACATGTTTAACTACGACACGAACTCCATCTATATTTGCGTATACTTAATAATTATGACATGTTTCTCTATTCCTAATGTTTTGATGTTAAACTTTCCTTAATCTTTTGTAGGGGTTATTGAGTTTATTCCATTTACTTCCGAATTCGAAAAGGCATATAACTATCCTTGATGATGTTAGCGGTGTCGTTAAGCCTAAGAGGTAAGAAGAAATAACATTAAGCCAGTGAACAAGGCTAACTGCATAGAATTATAATCTACTTTGCTCAAATCTATGCGTTAGTTAACCATCTTTTTAGGATAGAAAACTTTTGATCACATTATGGTTATCTTATTGTATTATCTAGCTTAAAATTAGTTAGTTAGCGAAAAAGTATTTTATTATTTTTATTTTTTACATCTTTGAAAGTAAGTAGCGTCATTACTGGTACTGATTCTTCACATTGTAACATTTGTAGAATGACGTTACTCTTGGGTCCTCCAAGTTTTGAGAAGACGTCACTTTTATTGTCCACGGCTGGGACACTCACCAAGAAGCTCAAGGTAGAACAAGGATCTCTTATAATTCAATTAATCTATTTGTCATCTATTCATTTCTTTGCCATGTAGGTTACATAATTTATTTATTTATTTATTTATTTTGTATGTAAATGTAGTGCTCGGGTAAGGTAACCTATAATGGTTATGAGTTACATGAGTTTGTGCTGGAAAGAACTTCAGCTTACATTAGTCAAATGATGTCCATATCGGAGACATTACTGTCAGAGAAACATTGGCTTTTTCTGCTAGATGTCAAGGCGTTCACGTTATGGTTAGTTTATGATACCTATTTCATTATTCTTTTTAAAGTTCTTTAGAGGGATATGTAACAGAATTCAGATATACTTTTTTGCAGACATGTTATCAGAGTTATCTAGAAGGGAAAGATATGCAAATATTAAGCCCAATCCTGATCTTGATATCTTCATGAAGGTAAGAAATCATCTATATCAAGCATTTTGAATAGTTTATGGCCGAAATTTATAATTTTTATTATTGTTTTGTTGTTATTCAAGCTGCTACAACAAAAGGTCAAAAAGCTAATGTGGTTACAGATTATACTCTAAAGGTATGATCATGTCAAAGTGTTAACTAATATTAGGGGCTGTTTGGACAGAACTTTTTAAGGGCTGTTTGGAAAGAACATGTTTGGGTTGATTTGGGTTATATTTCTAACATGTCAAATGGCTAAGTTTTTTACGACAAAGTTAAACATGAAGCTTATAAGCAAACAAACTCTTTAATGCAAACAAACTGTTTCCACTGTAAAATAAGCTTATAAGCAAAATTGTCGAAAAGCAAAGTAAGCAATGGCAAGCACCCCCTAAATGACAAGTAGTTTTTTTTTTTTTATTGCAGGTATAGCTTAAAATTGTATGATACTAGAAAGGGAAATGATGATTATTGTTGAACAATCAACCGAATTCTGTGCTTAGACCAGCAACTCATGCTAATGTCGATTTCAACTGTAAAATTGGCTATTCTCCTTATCTAGGAAACATTAACCAGGTGAGATCCCATCTCCTACTATTAATAAACGGTAGTACGTTTAACTCGTGTAATTCGGACTTGACCCGTACACATTACACGACACACTACCGTTAGCTATACACATTTGACACGTTTAAGACGTATCGACTTATATCATCCCGACCAAACCTGCCACTTCTAACACTGAATTTTAAAAAGAATAATTGCTTCATAATATTACAAACGGATCTGTGGTGGAGCTATTTAAATGAACTTTTACTTATTATATACTTTACTGGTCATTACTTATTACTGATATGGATCAAATGTGTCGGGTTGGGTGGCTCAACATCTACTTTTAGTTCGTTCTATTACATTTAAAATTAACGTGCCCCTTTTATCTTTTATAAATACCACTCACCTAAAGAAGTATGTGGTTGATGGTTGTAAAGTGTTCATCCTTTAATATGTAATACCAAACACCCCTGACTGATACGCAATAAACACAGATTCACTTCAAGAGGTGTTCCATCTTGAGTGTCAATCGGGAGGAAAAGTAACAGGTATGAGAAAGAAACAAACTTAAGTTTTACACACATAAGTAAACAAACGTGATTGCAATATATATATATAAGGCTTGATTTTTGTTGTTGTGAGTAAAACTGTAACATTTTGATGCATTTTAGGGAGAGAAAAAGCTAAGAGCTTACTTATAAGTGTGTAAAACTATTAGCAAGTTTAAGAGCTTTCTGATAATTGGTGTTATATGCTTTCATTAATAGTTGTTGTTCTACGCTTTACTTAATAATGACTGCCTTTTTTCCATTATTGATTCTGAACACTAAGGGGCATTGCCACCCCACCGTTGGTCAGTCACGAGTTCCTTTAATATCACTTTCTTTTTCAGAAAAAAATAGTCGCACTCCATAGTGTAAATTTTGTATAAATTCCTCGGACCCTTTTGAACTTTTGCTCTAGAGTATGAATATTTACTAATATTTTTGCTCAATAACCACTTCAAACGCAGTGTCAAATATAATTACAAAAGTTGTATAATTTCAGTTACTTTGAGTGTTCCATCTTTTATACAAGCTAAAATTTTTATTTACATCTTGGACCTATAAGAGGTCAAAATGTAATTCAAAGACACCAGCGACAGGAAACCAAAGGGCAATGTCAGTACGTTCAGGTTAGCAATATGCACTCACATTAGCGCTTACAACGGTTAGTTTCACAGACGGATTTAAATGTGATGTTTACTGAAATTCTTTCCCCATAATATACAGGGCCGCCAACTGAGTACAAAGCTTTTAAATCTGCGACTGCATATGCTCTAACTGTCACGCCCGATTTTGGTACGAAGAGAGGCTCAGTGGTTCTACACGGCGTTGTGGCCCTTTGTATCACCGATGTTGCCATGGTGGCAAGGTTCAGCTTTTCATACCTCAGGAATACCCGCAATACATTTAGCAACTGTTTTCATACCAACATTTTCTTAACAATATCCGCGCGTATAATCAGATGTTTGCCAAGAAATCCTTGGGCGCAAAGTGTATGCAGATCCCAATGTTCATGATCTGAATGTGAAGCTCCCACCATTTCCAGCCGATGAACCTGGTGGACAAGAAATCACGTTCAAAAAGAACCTTTGGTCTGTTTTGCAAGTGATGAAAAAGTCATGTTGCTCCTATGGGACCTCCTACAAACACTTATCCATCAGTGCCAATGCAATTCATAAAGCGGGTTGCCCATTTGACATTGATACATCTCACAACATTACGTGTATAATTTTAGGTATGCCTATTTTTCTGTGTAAAAGTGAGTTATCAAATGCATATTGTTTGATTTCAAGTGTGACAAGTTGTCACATGATCTCATTCCTATGTTTAGTGTCATTGTAACTGAGATAACACTTTGGCCACCCATTATGCTGCTCTTATTTTGTGTTTACTTATTGGTATCATACGTTGTCTTTGATTACATGGCACAAAATACGTCTTCATTGCCGTTTCTAATAACTTAGAATTTGTAGTTGATTTGAGTATCGTCACCTGACTATTTACTTATGCAAGGCCAAAAGTCCATCTTACTTTCATCTTTGTATGTCCTAGCTCTCCAAATATCGAATCAATTCGTCCAGAACAAGAATAATTATTGCATGGAGGTAATTAACAATATTTGCTTAATTCTCATTTTGGCTCATTGTGCTTCTTGCTTCAAATTGTGGATTTAACGTGTGACACCTAAAACATTGGTTGATCAGGCATGAGCGTTTCGTAAGGAATATCATCCTTTCATGATTCAAGCGATATCAAGCTATGCATTTGAAAATGTGTTTTGCACTCTCTGTTAAGCTAAACTGAAGCGATATCTACATGTTTTGTGCTTTTAATATGTATTTGATTATAATTGACTACGTGTGTTGTGCTTTTAATATTATTTTAACTAGACGAATACATGATAATGGCTAGAAATAAATGTTTATTACGTATTTGGTTATATTGTTCGATATCTTTTTTATTACTTGATTGTCGTTTTTATTTCATCGCTTATCAATATGTTATGTTTAATTAGGTTGCGACTATTAGATTAGAAACTACAAAGTATTTTTTTATTTTTTTTATTATTATTTTTTTTCCTTTTGATCTTGCTTTTTATGATTTTGCATTATGTATCCATCGACCATTGATGAAATATATTAAGCTATTTTTATATTTTTATATATTTTTTTTTTATTTTCTATTTTTTGTGATTTTACATTGTATGTAGGCTAAATGGTACGATATGAATGATTCAATTAAGAGGCGATGTCATTGTGATAAGGCTCCTAACTAAAAAAATATGGATACGGATATAGTTACAAAAGTAGGTTATTGATTTTTTTTTTCTTTTGATATGACTTTTTGTGATTTTAGATTATGTACCTACTGACCATTGTTGAAATATTTTATGACAATAAGCTATTTTGTTTTTCCATTTTTTGTTTTTATGTGAATGTTAAATTATATGATATGGATGATTCTATTAAGAGGCGATGTCATCATGATAAGGCTCCTAACTAAAAATATAGGCATAAGGATATGGCTAGAGAAAATAATCTTGTGAATGTTTCTCTGCAAAAACAATATATGTACTCAAAATTATGAATTATCCTAATATATATATATATATATATATATATATATATATATATATATATATATATATATATATATATATATATATATAACTTATCACATGTCGACTAACTGTGGTCAAAACAGGTAAATCAAGAATTAGCTAACAAAGTCATCTAAACTTTATTCTTCTAAATGAAATTTAGATCATTCTTTATACAAACAGGTCTTGGACAAAAGTGTTTTATGTCATCCTAAATGTCCCAAAGAAATAATTACTCATTTAGACCCAAAAGTGTAGGTTATTGTTAACTTTAGTTGGTGCTTATTTTAAAGAGTTCACAATTTTTTATCATTATTGTTTGACTTTATTTTGGTTCTATGAGCATCGAGATTAATTAGCATCCGTTGTTACGTCTTCAAATGAAACCTGGAATCAATAATGCAATATGAAGGTGGGTGACATAGGTCTATTATGTAAATGAATCGATTTAGAATATGATTGTTTAATACAAGTCAAGTTTCATTTAATACAGGTCAAACAGGTCAAAATTTATCTGTTTACTACATTATAAGCCAATTTTGTTCTTAAATTTACACCTGCATTATGAATTAGTTTCTTATAATTGATTTACATTTGCTTAATTTTTTGTAAACGGTATTCACAAACCATGATACTCATTATTTTTTGTATAGTCATAATTATATGTTCACTCAATGAGAGACTTCAAGTTGTGTCGTTTAAAATTGAATCATTGATATATGGACACACTTGCACTATTATGGAATGAAACTGTTTTGAACTTTTAGTGGCAGCCAGTTCATCAAAAAAAAAAAAAAAAAAAAAAAAAAAAAAAAAAAACTATTCACCGGCCCTTACATGGTGAGAATTATTTTGATATGAAATTATTTCATCAGCCATTTTTTACCCGCCTTCTTTTGCTATAGTAAAATATGTCAACAATAATTATAAGTCATGCCTGCCCATCGGGCGGGCTTCGACATCTAGTATATATATATATATATATATATATATATATATATATATATATATATATATATATATATATATATATATATATATATAATGAAAAAAACCCTAAAAAAAGCAGAGTTATAATCACAAAAATTAAATTTATTAAATAAGCTCATAAAATGTAAAAAACCAACTTTATTGACAAAATCTTTAAAAGTATCGGACTAAAAAATTAAAACAAATTAGATTGATAAAAGCTCTTCACAAACTCAGATTTACAAACTCTAAAATATTATGACATGGAAAAAAAACCTTAGAATAATAAAAGATTTATAAAAGAAAACAAATAAAAACACAAAAAGAAATTGTAAAAATTAAATAATTCTTAAATCATATAGATCTGTAAAGAAAAATTCAAAAAAACCTCCTAAAACTACGGTGGTGGGTTTCGAAGGTGCCGGCGATACGGCTGTGATGGTGATGATGGGTTTTGGTGGTGGAATGGTGGTGGTGGAGTTGTTTTATGTTCATGTTTGTTTGGTTTATATTTCTTTTTTGTGAGTGTTGTGGTGTTATATTTCTTAGTGTTGGTGGGTGGGTGTTTGTAGGGAGAGGCTTATACAGATCCGGCTTTGGTGGCTGTGGTGGAGACTTATACAGATCCGGCGATTTCGGATCTACAAAAAAGATTAGTCAAGATGTTATAACAACTCAAAAAATCCCGAAAACTCAAAAAATAAAATAGATCTGTAAGAAACAACTGAATAAATACCTCAAAAACTATCAACCGGTGGTGTCATTGTACGTGTGGTTGTAGTGGGTTTTGGTGGTAATAAATATCGGTGGTAGCGTTTATGGTGGTTTCAACAGCACCAAAAGAATACTGTGGCGGCGGATATGATATGGTGGTTTTTACATTTGAAGGTGTCACCAGTGGTGATTGTGGTGAGATTGGTTTGTGAGAGAGAGGAAATGTTATAATGTG
This sequence comes from Artemisia argyi, assembly GCA_030686995.1. Classification (NCBI taxonomy): domain Eukaryota; kingdom Viridiplantae; phylum Streptophyta; class Magnoliopsida; order Asterales; family Asteraceae; genus Artemisia; species Artemisia argyi. Next base: position 154,735,577 of record CM060694.1, read on the forward strand.
TGTTTTTATGTTTTGTGTGTGTTTTTGTTGGGCGTGTTATTTATATCGATTATGCTCGGAGTTTGAATCTTAGTAGTTAGGGTTGGTAGGTGGTTCGGTCTTAGGCTTTGGATATGCATTCTTATTAGGCTTGGAGTCTGAATTTTAATAGTTAGGGTTGGTGGGTAGTTCGGTTTTAGGCTTTGGATATGCAGGTTTATAAGGGAGTATAGATGAGTAAAAAAATATAAAAAGTTTGTACAAGTCGCATAAATAGGAGGAGTACTCAACACACTAGTTTATTAAAATATTAATTTAACATTTTTGTACAAGTCGCATAGACAAGTACATAATTATTTCAAAACATCTAATCACTTAAAAAATGATAAATTATACAAGTCGCAATACATACTATTTCACATGTCAAATCGAATAAAATTTTGTACAAGTCGCATAATCAAGTACATATACTATTCATAACATCTAATCTTATACAAAAGTACAAGTTGCATAAAAAAATAATGTATATTTTATTTGTTGAAAGTTTGAAAAATTTTCAAAAAATTGTACAAGTTGCATAATAGTACACTTACACATAGTACTAGTAAGAAAAAGGACACTTACACAAGTGGACTTGAGTCTTACACACACTTACACACCTGTACTTGATTTGGGGGCAAAAATGGCCATATGAGCATAATGGCATAAAACGCATAAGTCGAATTGAGGCAAAACCCTCTACTCGAAATCGCATGGGGCTAGGCTTAAAGCATGAAGAATTTCATAGGGTAAATGCTCAATTGCCCCTTTAATTTATTCCTTGAGGGACTCAAAATGGGTTATTTAACATTGTGCTATAAATGACAAGATTTGACTACGTATAATCCAACTAACTGTTTTGTAATATCCTCTAAAATATTCTAAGAGCACTAGGTGCAGCTCGTTGCCACCCCTCGCCACTCCAACGTGGCACCTCGCCACAACTTGCCACTGCACCGGCCACCTTCATCTTTGCTCGCCACTCCAAGCTTCCTCGTCTGCATGGCGAGCTAAATATTCTGACATTTGGGACGTTGCACTTACTTTTTCAAACGGATATATCCGTTTAATTATAAATGGTCACTTTTTTTTTAAATCAACTTAACACACCTTATAAATACCAAACCATTTACATTCATTTTTCTCGCTACAATTCAACCAAAACATAAACATTTTTATATCTCAACTCACAAAAAAAATAAAAAATAAAAAATAATGTCTCAAAACCCAAATGAAAGCGAGTATTTCACAAACCTCCTCAATTCACACCCACAACAATACGGGGATCATCAAACCCATCTACCCAAAAGAGATGACGGCAGAAATAGTCGAGCTGCAAAGAAACAAAAGTTGACTTCAGCGTCGAACGCGGTGAGCTCTGGTGGGAGTCAAATGAGTACTTTTTCGGGACAATTATCCAAAAAATATTCGCAAAAAGCCGACGTTCAAATGGCTTGTTACGAGGCGAGGAGGAAAAAGGAAGAAAAGACGTTGGAGATGGAGGAAGAAAAGCCGACGTTCAAATGGCTAGTTACAACTTTATTTATTTTTATTCATTTCATTAAATAAACTAAATTAATTTCATTAAACATAAAAATACTACAACATACTAATAGATCCCGACATGACTAGTGTCCCGGTAAAAGCCGCTATTATCCGAAAGAGACAAGCAAAAATAATGAAGAAATTTCATAATGCCGATGACGATGACGATGACGAGGAGTAAAATGTTTAAGTTTCATTTTATTAGTATGTGTTGTATTTTTTGATTTTCGTATTGTATGTTTTTATTTTCGTATCGTATGTTTTTAAATTAATGAAATAATATTAGTATGTTGTAGTATTTTTATGTTTAATGAAATTAACTTAGTTTATTTAATGAAATGAACAAAAATAAATAAAGTTGTAACTAGTGGGCCCAAAATAATTAAATGGAGATTAGTTGTTAGTGAGGGGTTAGAGATGTGTTAAAGGGATGCGGCACCCCGTAAGCCGTAAATGAGGAGGTTACCTTCCTCAGTGCACTTAGTGCTCTTAAGATAACTAGACTAACTTTGTTGTTATATGATTACATATACCGAGAAAAACAGAAGCTACATCCAAATATAGATTAGAATAGTAAACAAAATAATGCAAAGTAGTTAGGTGAAATTATCAGTTATAAAAATATATATAGTATGCATGAGGTTCAATTGAAAATTCAATACTTCTCAAATCAAGCACATTTTGTTGACTACACTAACGAGAAATTGACATGTTTAGAAGTTTGACCCAATTATTTTCAATCTTAGACTATTTTTCAAGGTTGATAGTTTTGACCCTCATTAATATGGATTACGAACTCAAATTCCATACTTTCTGTGTTCAAAGACTAGAAATATTTACTTAGTTAATATGGCAATTCTCATACTTTTGCTGTTAAGCTAGTATGGGAATCTATTCGTCCAAGAGGTCAAGACGTTGATTGGTTTCGTGTTGTTTGGCAGACGTCTTGTATTCCAAGACATGCATTCCTCTTATGGCTTATTATGGTTTGAAAGTTGAAAACACAGATAGAATGAGGCAATGGGAAGTCGGTGACAATGTCGACTTAAACGTGCTTTGGTGTCCTTTGTGTAAGCTTATTCAAGATTCGCATGAACACCTCTTTTTCGAGTGTCCCTACTTGTTTAAAGTGTGGCGCATTGTGGTACATAAGGCAAATATACATAATGCTCCTACTAAGTTAAATGACATTGTGACTTAGCTGGTCCCGAGTTCGAATAGAAACTCTTTCACAAGCGTGGTAAGTTAAATGACATTATGCGCCAAACAACTTCGACACATTCCATGTCTCGAGTTTTCCTTCTCTAATCCTTCAAAATCTACCAACTCCTTCTTACTATGTTTCGGCCATAACAACCCGTAGAACCTCTTACTATGTTTCGAAATCTACAAACTCCTTCTTACTATGGGCTTCTTCAACAGTCCTAGCCAAACCACTATGCATCAGTTTTGTAGGTAGCCCAACTGATCCACCATTACCAAGTAAACCCAACGGCACTCCAAGAGCCCCACCAACCAAAACACTATGTGTCAATCTTAAAGGTGAAACTTCGTCCTTACTATTATCAACTAGTTTCTATTTTACATCAGTATTTGACTTCAACGTGTTGATGACAGTTTTAATAGCTCGAGTTGGTGACCTGCGGTTAAAAACCATGATTTCGCCTATCTCAGTCGGGCTCAACTTAGCCCCAATTTGAATAATCTATTCAACTTGTGGAAACAACTTATGCTCATTTACCTCTAAATGACAATTAGCTAGCTAGCGTCGCAAAAAGGAAACTCCACAAGAACATCTACTTTACCAAGCCTTTAAACCAACATAATCAATCTTTTCTTCATACTTTTTGGTAACATATATATATACCACCGTGTGTTGTATCAGTTGTGTTTAGATTAGTGGAGGACCTAATACAAACTTGAAAACTTATATAACACTAAACCTTTTTTTTCATAATCACAATTTTGTTATCGAAAGATCTGGTGATATGAAGATTGCCACATATTTTGTCAATTTCTTTTCTCACTAAGAAGTGTTAATTTCGTTTGCTATGAATTTAGTTTCTCAAATTGATAAAGACGGTACGTTTGCTAATAAGCCAGTAAGATTTATTAGACAGCCTATAGTGTTCGAGCTATTTACTTAAGCAAATAACAAATGAGATCTTGTATGTTTTGTTGGCTGAATATGAAAATTTTACAAATATCATTTCAACCTTGAATCCCACATTGCTTAAAGAAGGGAAATTTTGCAAGCTAATATACAACAGTGGGTAAGGATCATTTGTTTTCCGATTAGTGTTACGTTTCCAAATTGGTACATTTGGGAGAGGAATATACAAATTTCGGATCTCTGATGTGCTATTTGAAAATTCATATATATTCTGAACTTTTTAAGTTTTTTTAATAGCTGCGAGTGTTACTTTTAGAAGCTATATGAATTAATCGTCGAGCAATGCTACATCCACAAAGAGTTTATAAAACTATATTCATTTGGCAACTTAATGTGAAGGGGAAGAAAGAAGAAAAAGAAATTAAACTGTATAAAACTAATATTTTTTTGCTTAAAGAAATAACAAATGAGATCGATCTTGTACATTTAGTTTGCTTACAAATAATGTGAAATTTTACATGAAGACTAACTTAACTTAGATAAAAACTTATGCACCAAACAACTTCGACACATTTTCATGTCTCGAGTTTTCCTTCCCTAATCCTTCGAAATCTACAAACTCCTTCTTATGATGTTTCGGCTTCAATAACCCGTAGAACTTCTTAAACTCTTTGACCGACGGAATACTCTCCCTTCGGAACAAACCAGAGTTATGGGATTCTTCAACAGTCCTAGCCGAACCACTATGCATCAATCTTGTAGGTATCCCAGCTGACCCACCATGACCAAGCAAACCCGACGGCACTCCAAGTGCACCACCAACCGAAACACTATGTGTCAATCTCAAAGGTAAAACTTCGTCATTAGTATTATCAGCTAGTTTCACCTTTACATCAGTATTTGACTTCAGTGCGCTAATGACAGATTTAATAGCTCTAGTAGGCGACCCACGGTTAAAAATCATGATTTCACCAATCTCGGCCGGGCTCAACTTAGCTCCGGTTTGAATAATCTCTTCAACTTGTGGAAACAACTTATGCTCTTTCACCCCTAAATGACTATTAGCAAGCGTTTTAAACGCGCTAAAATCACATAAAGGAAACTCGACATGAACATCTATTCTACCAGGCCTTAAGACCGCCGAATCAATCTTTTCCTTATTACTAACTGTAAAAACCATTACTCGTTCTTCACCACACGCCGAAATAATCCCATCCATAAAATTCAAAATTCCAGATAAATTCACAAAAGTGGACTTCTCAGCTAAAAATTGGTCCAAGTCTTCAACAACTATAATCGACTTACTTGTAGTTTGCATAAGAAGCATCTTCAAATCAGTATCATTTTCCACTTTTGACAAAACAACGTCGTAAATATCATACCTTAAAAACTTAGCCATACCAGCAATAAAGCTCGATTTTCCTGTACCCGAAGGACCGTAAAGTAAGTAGCTTCGTTTCCAAACACGGCCTAATCGATGATAATACTGTTCAGCTTTTAGAAATGACTCTAAATCAGATTTTATAACCTTTTTCTGCTCCAAGTCGAGCAACGACGTATCAATCGTTGCAGGATGATTAAAAGGAACAGATATCCACCTTCCGTTTTCTAGTGAATTCTCACCATTGATGTAGAGCTTAATTTGCTTGTTCTTTTGCTCGATCTCATCGACAACGTTATGAATATGTTGAAGGTACGTAGATAATATTCTTCTCTTTTCTTTTTTTCGCATTTTTAGTAGTATGCAATTATGCTCGAGTTTCCAAAAGATTCTTGATCCTAGATACGTATCTGGGATCATGTGATTTTCTGTAGTTGTGGTATCGATCACGAGATTAATCTCGTTAGGTTTGTTGATAGCTGAAAATAAGCTAACAAAGTCGGAATCTTCAGCTGAAGGTAGTGAGTTAAGATACATGAGTATCTTATGATACACTTGGTTTTGTTGCATGTTTTGGTTGAATTTTGGGATTTTGTAAAGTTGATGAGCATGAAAATGTTCTTCAAATAATCTCCATTTATCGCGCAAAAAGTGCCCTATAGTTGTGTGCGACAATACTCGTGAAACTAACCAGAAACCGATTATCACGACCACAAACACGAGTAATGTAAACAAAACCATTTTTGAGAAGAACGAAATAATAAAAGCCGGAAAATGTTGATAACCGACAATGCTGATAATGAAATAACTTTGATTTGAGTATATTTGTGATGATGAAAGAGAGATTAGATGATACTTTTGGAGATGGCTTTTAAGAATGAAGTTATAGGAATTTGATGATGTTATAAAGTACTTAAAGATGTAAAGGTTTTATAAGTCAAGAAAAAAGAAATGGATATTAAATAAGTTACGCATGTGTAGCAAGTCAATAATGGAGGGTGTGAAGAAAAAGAATGTGTTGAAATTATTAATATAGTCGTGGAAAATTAAAAAACAGTGGTCTATACATGTGTGCTTGTGTCACGTTTGTACTAATTTGTTTGTACTTGATTTAACTAACTTATGCATGTCTATTATATATGTTATTCAAAGGATAAAACATTATATTATGATGTTGTGAAAGATACAGATCCAATCGATGGAACATAATGCCAAATTCTTAATCATTGGCCAAGTAGAAAGCCCGAAAACGCGGAATATTTTGAGACCTTCTGCGATGCAACGCTGTTGGTGTGTCGAAGTAACCTCTATAGTCTTTCAAAGCTGTTTGAATGAAATAAGGTATTGTTTAGAATATGAAATCTTATGAACATATGGTTTGACAATATTGTTAGCATGAAGAATGAGTAAGAGTAAATTAATTTATTACACCGCATAGTTTACTCTATAGATATATAAAATGATACATTATGAAGATGTCAATTATGGGTTTGAAAATATTGCTATCATGAAGAAATGATGATGGCTAATATGATTGTTTTAAGGCTACATCATTGTCAAGATGATGGCTGTTGAAATAAAGTGGTTCATAATTCATATCATTTGACTTGTACGTTAGATGATAATAAGCCTTGAATAGTGAGAAGTTACTTTTTGAAAATACAAGATTGGACAAACATAAAAAGTTGTCTAATTACTTTTTCATTGAAAAAAAGTATTTTTAGTCACAACTCAAGTCGGTGACAACTGAATATCATGTCATAAAAAATTGCGATATTGGACGTAATTTTCATAAAAATTGCAATATTGGATGCAATTTTTCACGACATGCAATATTTGGTTAGAGGGACAACCACGTGGTTAGAGAGCATCTCACACCATCCTATCGATATTTTTTTTATGGGAATGCATCATGCAATCAAAAAATTGATTACTGAGAAATCGATGTCTTACTCTATAATTTTGAATGAAGAGAAGAAAATAACAAGGATTCGGTCAATTTATGTGCTAATTAGGTGCCAAACAGAACCCATCATTGATTATTTATTTATTTATTATTTTTATTTTTTGAATAATTTGTTAGCTAGTTGTTCAGGTTCAGCAGTGATATTCAATTGGGTTTGCTACTCCTTTATCACCTGAAGGGTAAAAGTCCCGGGTAAAACTCACTTGAGACCTCCCCTAACCAAACATCCTCTCCCCAGGGCACCTTAAAGAAACCTTCGTGACCAACTGAGCTAGCCTAATTGATTGAACCCATCATTGATTTGATATATTGATAAGGTGAATACCCGGTCCATTCAATGCTACTCAGGGACTCAAAAAATCTCTTTTTCGTCGTATGAACTTTAAGGTGTACGAAGTTTCATATTTGATTTTTAAGTACTAAAAGTCAGCACCAAAACAATTTTTAAGTATTACTAAAAATATGTTTACAATTATGTCCATCACCTTCATCTCGAAAATATTATTATTGGCAGAACTAAACAAAGTTTGAATGATCAATCTTAACTAAACCACATCACACACGATTCAATTATTAAATTAATAGAGAATTCATGGTAAACAAAATTAAGCACTAAAAGTGGCATAACCAAACTATTAGAGTTAATAAGATCCATGTTCATAATATCACAACTTTTCCCAGAATTATACTTCAAGACTCTCAGGGGAATGAGCAAAATGCGCTTACATTTTACCCGAGACTATTTTACATCATAATTATGTCACAGTTCAAAATTGGTAAGACAAAATATCGGATATCTTACCTATCATTCATCTTTACGATCTTGGTTTTCTGATCTAATGTTCATGATCTGGGAGACGACAAGCTTGGAAATTTCACTGATGGCGGCTTCAACTGGATAATCATCTGTTTCCCTTGGTACTGACCAGACTTCTGATTGTGAGTTCAAACCACTATACTCGTATGCTGCGACCTTCGTCTTTTTGGACGTGACAACCACTCTCTCGAGATCTGCTTGTGTTAAAGGTCTTGGCAACTAAATATAGAAACATATCAATATCAGCTTGTATAGCATTGTCTAATATCCAAACATTTGTTTCCAATTCACATGACAAATATGCCAAAACATAAAGGTGGAAAAACTGACCGGTTGGGTAACAGGTCGAAACACGTGGTAAAGATATCATTTTTAGTTTTGACCAACAACACTTTTGTCTAAAATAGTTTAGCTTATGGAGAACTTAGTCCTGTTGGACGGGTGGGAACAAGTTGACCCAAAACACTTTTTGTGTTAAACTTCTTTAGATGATTACTACGATGAATATGACTAGATAAAGCCATGCGTGCTAAAAGGAAACACCCTTTTTTCCACAAACTGTTTTGTACAAAACAAGAAAAATTGAGATTGCGTTCAAATCAAATGTTTCCCATCAAATTATGTACAAAACAAAAAATTTGCATTTCCCACTTTAAAAAAGGAAACTACAAAACATTTTTTTTAGTTGTCCTTGTTTCCCTTGTAACCCACCTTGTTTTCTTGAGAATAGAAAACAATATCACATGAACGCGTTTTTTATGTTTTGTGGAAAATTAAATCCCCTCTTTTTTTTTACAAATTTGAAAATAGAAAATAAAGAAATTTTTTCTGTAACTAAACGCACCCTATATGTTTTCTACAGCAATAATCTAATTTTTTTAAGGACAAATCAATGTACAAAAAAACTCATTTTGGATGAATATCGCTCATTTGACACATTGCCTTTTAAGTTAATTGCATAAGTAAATGGGCTGAAATTGGCACCTATACGAAAATGCAACTAAAATGGTTGTTGATATTATATAAGAGAGACAGGTAGATACTTACAACTGATGACTTTCCCTTCTTCTCTTCATCCAGTAAATCTCTGATAGGAAAATAGGCTGCTTGCTTGCAAAGCTCGAGAAGATCCGAGCCAGTATAACCTTCACACATTGCAGCAATGGAGTCAAGGTCAATATCGTCCTCAGTTCTCTCACCTTTCAAAACCACCTTCAGAATTGCAACCCTTTCTTTGCGATCAGGTATCCCAATCTCAAATGCCTGTGGAAGACGTCTTAGTATTGCTTCATCAAGCTCTGATGGACGATTAGTTGCAGCAAGAACCATCACTCGAGCATTCTCTACATAGACCACAAATACACGAAAAGCTATAGGACTACAAAGGACAACGCTGCCTAAAAACATAGTGTTTACAAAAGAAAAAGAAAAAGCTTACGGTCTGTGGTAAAACCATCCCATAAAGCCATAAACTCAGTCTTCATATTGGTCATAGCTTCATGGTCAGAAGTTCGGCGCTGACCAAGAAAACTGTCGACCTCGTCAATAAAGATTATAGCAGGCTGGAGTTTGTATGCCAAACTAAATACAGCAGAAACTGCAGAAAACAATTTATCAATCACTAGTGAAAACTTCGTAGAGAGATACAAAAGCACTGATACAAGAAACAATATGTTGTGCATAACTAGAAAGTAACTTGCTGAAATCAAACACATGCATTAAATAAACTAGGGACAAGGTAATGGCTACATAAGCAGTATATTTGTTGTTTGCTAGGAGTGGCAAATTTGACCCATCGTATTTGTGTTATACTTTATCCCTCGGGTCACATGAGTAATACCATAACCTTTTTACCTAAAACGGTCAAGCGGGTCAAACACGTCGCCCAAAGTGTATTCAAAATTCATTCGATAAATAACACATTTCTACTCTAGCTATCCATAAATTAAAAAAAAAAAAAAAAAAAAAAAAAAAAAGAGTTATTGGTCAACGCATCCCAGCCATTTTTATCAGTACTATATGATAACCGTTCTGACTTGAACCTGTTTTAATGTTCACCCAAACCATCAATAATTTTTCTTCTCTGTTATCTTTTTCAGATTTAACCATGTAAGTAATAAAAATCTGAGTAACTCACATAGTTATTTACTCTATGACCGAGTGTGTGTGTGTGTGCGCGCGCGCGTGGGAGTGTTCATTTGATTGGTTATATACAACTACTCGGAAACTCGCATTCCTATGATTGTCTACTTAAAACGGCACCAGGAAGACATTAAACATAAGAAAGAAATTAAGCATGAGTAGTACTGAACAGAAAACCGTTCGACAATTGCAATAATAAAAAATGCTATTATCCCTACAATTGTATGGTAAGCATTTTGATCAGCCGAATTTACAATTAATATCATAAAATATCCCAGTGTGGCTTCTTTCTCCTTTCCATTTTCACCATTTGTCAATTCAAACTCCTTTCCTTATTTCCGAAAGTATATGATTTAGCTTTAAAACAACTACATATCTACTAAAAAGACTTTTTGTTCTTCATATTGGAATCTATACAAGCCGGTAGAGAAGACAAATGGGTGAGTTGAGCAAATGAGTCACATCCGGTAATTTTAGTGCGGACTGAAATAGGTCAGGTCGGCCCACGGCCGTTGTTTTGTCTAAGCTTTATAAAAATTTCATAAAAATAATTAATGTGCTAAAACATAATCCAAATTGACCAATTAATAAGCAAATGGGCCATAATTCACACCTCTGCCTATTACCCTCTTATTCTTTGTGTAGCAAGAACACTATTTATATGGACTAAATTCCTACAGAAAAATCTACACAGTTTAATACTCACCGAGTTTTTGCGCATCCCCAAACCATTTGCTCATCAAATCTGAAATTCTCACATTGATAAAAACAGCCCCAGACTCTTTCGCAATAGCTTTTGCAAGCATAGTCTTCCCGGTACCAGGTGGACCATATAGCAAGACACCTTTTTGGGGACCAAGAAGCTTCCCATAAGAAAAAAGCTCAGGCCTACGTAGAGGCAATATGACCAACTCATATAGTGATTGCTTGATAGCTTCCAACCCTCCAATGGAGTTAAATTCCACATCAATGTGATCAGGGTTTATCACGTTGCATGCAATGACATCCTGTTATACATCAATTGTAAGAAAATACCAATATTATAAATGATAAGATACAAAATGAGATATGCACATAACACCCTTTTCTTTAAAGGTTCTCTTGTACACTAATCAGATAAAAGATTTTCATAAATTTCTCCATTAATCTTGTTACTGCAAGTAGAATGATTTTTTCCATTTACTAAACAATTACTTATACAGCGCCTAGTGCCTCCCATTAGATTCCATGGTCTCATTAACAACCTCTCCTACTGAAAAGTTCCATGTCAAAAACTTATTTATACACTTTGCCATATCTTGCTTTTGATGATCAGAACTAAGTAATTCCATATACAGCGCAGGTTAAAAAAAAGGTTAAATGCACATAATGAAATCTACCTTTACGTTGATTTCAGCTTCACACAATGTACTTTTTAGGTTCATGTTTAATAAAGTGCTTTAATTTTCTAAAATAAAGAAACTTACAGCATGTTTCTTGTGTGTATTTAACCACCAGATAGATAGACAGGCAAGCTTATACTCAAACTGAGAATATTTTTTGACTTTGTGAGTCACTTGGAATAAAGGGTACCTCGGGCACACTAAGGTGCCCAAAACTATGCCCCTAAACCTAAAGAGGTTTTGCCATGATACTTGATTTTTCAACGCAGAGCATTCTTATTCATGGTAAAAAAGTTAAAAGAGAAATGACCAGTATACCTTGAGTACAATTTACTTTCTCTTTTTAGAACGGCAAATATTCACACACCTATATACTTCTACCAAGACTTCATCCCACAACCTCTTGATTGGTGGGCAACTCACATATATTGCAAGGCTAGAAGCCCTTTGGTTATATCTTGGAGTCTTGGACACAATGGTACATATAAAAAATTTCGCGTTCTTACTTAATTACTGGTTTGTTTGCAACAAAAAGCCTTACATGTTCATAAACTCAGCCAATCTTAGCCTTGAATGTCTCTATGAACTCAACAATTAAATAATGTTTTTTCATAAGGGGGTGTTTGTTTTGGCTTATATAGCCAGCTTATGGCTTATTTGGTTTTGGGTTTATGTTTCATAAGGGCACTTTTTGTAGCTTATTTCGAAACTTTTCGGCTTATATAAGTTCATTATGTCATAATGAACTTATATAATGATTATAAGCCGAAAAGTTTCAAAATAAGTCACAAAAAGTGAGCTTATGAAACATAAGCCCAAAACCAAATAAGCCATAAGCTGGCTATATAAGCCAAAACAAACACCCCCTAATATAAACCCTCCTGACTAAGCAACTACAAACCTCATATTCACAACTGCTTATTTAACCATCAATTAATCAGATAAGATAAGCAAATCCCAAAAACCCCAAAACTAAAAATAAAATGAAAAATAAAAAAAGCAGTTCATTAAGCAATCCCTAATCCATATAAAAAAAAAAAGTAGGTACCTCATAAGGATTAGTATTAATAAGAGGTCTACCCAACCTCTTAGAAATCTCCTTTTTATGTTCAAGAGCTTTTTTAGAAGCTTCTCTATTAGGATCCAAGTGTTTCATACCAACAAATAAAACCAAACAACTTATTGCTGCACTTGCTGCATACAAAAGCAGTTCTTGTATTATCTTTGTCTCTGCTCCACTTGATGATCCCCTCATTTTTCTTTTTCTTTTTTCCTGTTGTTGAAAGAAAGGGTTTGTTAGATTTTGTGTTTTTGGGATAAAGTAATGGTGTGGTGGGGTGATGATGTAATAACGTTTGTGTCGTGTTTAGCAAGAAGTGGATTTTGTTTCACAAGAAATGTGTGAAGCCTTCTTGTGTGAAGCCCATTAGGTTATAAGCACAATAATGGGTTAGTACTGAATGTCTGAATAGAGTCGGATATCGGGTTGAAACGTTTGACTAACTCAGGTTCGGATTGAACCGATTAACACCAATAAGGGTTTTTAATATATATTTTTTGTAATTATTTTATGAATTATATATGTAAATTTCGTGAATTATACAATTTTTTTTAATCATTTTACTCGTACTGGGTTGACCCGAACCCAGAAAGACCCAACCCGATTGGACCCGGCTCGAATAGATTCGAACCCGACTAACCCAAGATCTTAATATGGTCAGGTCGGTATGGTTTACTTTGCCTCAATCTGACTAAAATTGGCCTGAACCCGACCAACCCGGCCCGACTAACCCCTATCATAAGCATGGTTTTTAAGATTGGACCGAATATCAAACCGGTTTTTAGATGGTTCTCGGTTTTTCACGTTGAACCCGTTTAGTTTTGTCCATCTCAATTTAACCAGACGGTTCTGATCTAACCGGTTCCTGGTTCTACCCAATTTTTAAAACACTAATCATAAGATAATAAAACTTTTGGAAAAGTTTCAACGAGTTTTGAATTTGAACATATACTTCACGTAAAATTCTTTTTAGAAAATGTCGTGGATATCTATGGGCCAATCAGAAATTTTCATGTCATCAACTTTTAATAAAAGATGGATATTTCTTTCTTCTGTTTGGCCTTCGAAAATACAGGTTTGTATTAGCCAAGTAGAATCACGGAATCCTCACAAAATTTTACGCAAATCAAAAGTCCAAATTTAAAAACCTTAAAAAGTTGGTCTACAACATGCAAAGTCCTTCTTTTATGCTGCGTTACAACATTTTAGATGTTTTCACTAATATTTCTTTTATAGTTTTCTGTACATATGGTCTACCTATAGAAGACAAGTTTTTTTGGTTTTGTGTACACGATTTAACCGGTATTTCCATAGTTATTTTTGGAATTTTCTCTGACCATCACAAATATAGCGAGGTTTGAGTCCGGCTATGTTTGGCGCAGAGCTTTGTGGAGCCTTTTGAGGCGATGAGCAGTAAGCTATGAGCTTTTTAATTTTTAGTGTTTGTTTGGCAAAAGAGCTGTGAGCTTTGTTTATTTTTAGAAATGCTTATTTTTTCAATGTTTCTTTAAGAAGCTGTGAGTGGTGAGTTGTGGCTACTGCTCACAGCTCACTACTACTACTACTCACTGCTACTGCTTACAGCTAGTTTTACCAAACACACCCCAAGTACTTACCATGAATTAAATGACCATAAGGTTGGAAGAGTTATGATCAATGAAGATAATAATTACAAGGAGAATGATGAGAAGTAATCACAACCATACATTTAAAATGTATGTAAAGAAATGTGCGTATCCTTTTAAGGGTGCGTTTGGTTTATAAGTGGGATTAGAATTGGATTCGAATTTGGGAAAGATTTTAAAGAAAGGGAGGAGAGAGAAAATTAAAAAAATGTTTAAATTATATAATTGTTTATATGTAAATTGAGATATTATATGTTATAACTACTTAGGAAAAAAACGATTCTCTCTGGTGCCCATGGCGAATTTTTGCAATAAACCCTAATACCACTCTAATCGATTCCTGGTCATCTATATTGTTCTACTCCTTATAACGATTATGTTTTTGATTGTTTAACTTTGTTTACTATATCATTAACATTATTGTTATTCAGATCTAGGCCTGTATTGTTTTAGGATTAAGTTTTTTCTTTACGGTTTTTATTTTCGATGTTTAGGGTTGTTGGGGTTTTGATTCACTTGAGTCCCTTATGATGGAAGTTGGTTAGGTGGATCCTTTGTACTTTAATTCATGCCTCAACTTTGTTGAGGCCATCATTTTTTGAAGATTGATGTGGAACTTATGGTTTACTGATTGGTGATCTCTTTTAGTTGTTTTAGGGTTTCGTTTTTTTCCTTCCTCTTTTGTTTTGTCATTATGGTGAAAGCTGGTGAGATTAACTTGGATAGGTATGCTCTGAGATCTCGAATGCAACGTTTGAAGGGTGATAAAGGTGGGGATCCCGTCATTCTTGGTAACGTTTCTGGTATTCCCAAACCTGTTGGTGTTTTTGAGTCTCAAAAGCTTGATTATGTGTCTTATCCTACTAGTCCTGGTGAGTTGAACCTGTTTCAATGATGAACCTTAGTATGCGCAACCAATTAGATGTGGAGGAGGTTGTTCGGTCATCAGGACCTACTGGTGGATTGAATATTATTAATACATCCGATTACCCGTCTCTCTCCGAGGCAACTGGCTTAGTTAGTAACTTTACTCCTTTTGAGAGTAGACCTACTAATGTTATGACTGATGTTACTGGGCCCTCGAATAACCTTACCGCTTTTGGGAGTAAATCTAATATTTGTGTGACTAAGGTTACTGGAAATGCCTACTTAGGGAGCAGTAATACTACGCATGCATATGCTACTATTGACGATATTACACAACATGCTAATATGCCTGATGGTGATGGTGTACGTGTCTCTACTAGTCCTGGTAAGGTCAATTTGGTCTCGCCTAATGTGACTAACACAAGTGATGTCTCTGCTGCTACCCAAGATACCCCTATTGTGCAATCAAGTGATGTTAACCAACAGCCTAATACTTATGTTAGAGTAACGAGGGGTGCACAATCTGATCCTACCAATGTTCGTACTGTTGAAACTACTCGGGGGCTTGCTAATCCTAAGGATATCGCTTCTTCTATTAAGATTAAGCATGATTATATTAATGCCATATTTGGTGTGTCGATTAAAACACTAAAGGATATTGATGAATTCATTCTGGGTTGTGAAGCTAGTAATTATCCGGTGTGGGCTGAGTTGGATAGTGATGTTCGAACAATGGTTATGGATGCTGCTAGTGATTTGTGTAATGCTTTTGCGGCTGAAATAAAAGCTAACTCTACGACTCCTAAACCTACTAATGAATCTCCTATTGTCCAAGTTGTGGACATCAATACTAATGCTACATCTTATATTGGAGCTACAGGTTTGAGGGATGCCCCACATGTTGCTGATACTACTTTTCATCCACTGGTTGCAGAACCTATGTTTGAAGATGTTAATATCTCAATCCCCCGCAAAGTGGTTGAAAAGGTTAGTGCTCGGTTGGAACATACATTGTATGGCTATTTTATTGGAAATAGAATGGCATTTCCGGTTGTTTAATATTATGCTAGGAATAACTTGGGGAAACATGGGCTAAAGAGGATTATGATGAACTCCAAAGGTTTCTTTTTCTTTAAATTTGATACTCCAGCTGGGTTAGAAGCTGTTTTGGAAGATGGTCCATAGATGATACGCAAATCTCCTATAATCCTTAATAAATGGTCTATGGATACTAGTCTGCATAAGGAAGAATTGACTCGTATTCCGGTATGGGTTAAATTGCATGATGTTCCTCTTCAAGTTTTTGAAGAGGATGGTAGGAGTTTGATTGCTACTTTTTGTAACAACCATGATTTTAACAGGTTAGTTTAACTAATAGTCTTGACCTATTTAACTCTTACTTGGTGTGACTTATGTGTTTTGTGATGATATCCATGAAGTTACACTCGCGTTTCTGCCTTGGCGAGGTGTGACAGATTGGTATCAGAGACAGGTTATAGAGAAGTAGGTGGTTAAACCTAGACTATAACCTAGGAGTACCTCATATAGTTGCATATAGGGCCTAATTGTAAGTATGGTATTTTACATGTTTACTTTCTTAAATTTATGAGATGTTTTATCGAGTTTTGGACGTCTATCGAACCCCATACTTAGTATCGTGTGTGTCATTTATAGTATGGCACCCCCTACACGAAAGATGCTTCGATGGACCACTCTTGTCACTACGGGTTGCAAGAGAGTTAGTAGGATGAAGAGGACCAACAGAAGGATCTTGGATCCTGCTAGCATGCTTCCGTGTGCGATTGAGGAGAAGTTAACCCTAGAGAACGTAAACGGAGAAGACGTGGAAAAGTACGAGACAAAAATGGTTAATAGGGATGGCTACACCATTACGTTCTTTCAGAAATGTCCTCGACTCTCGGAAAATGATGGTGAAGATTGGGGTAGACTACACAATCCGTATGAGTTCATGGATCATGTGGAGGAGGAGTTAAGGAATCATAGGGATGGTTTTGCAAGTCATCCCCTACCATAGTTTGAGGGAAGTAGGAATGGATGGCTAAGTGAGGAAGAAGAGGTAGATTCAGATCTGGAGTCCACTGCGAGTAACACGATTTAAGCGTTAGGATATAGCTCGAACCATGTGCGACATTTTCTGTAGTGTTTTGTTTTGATTGTCTTTTGTTGTCTTTTGATGTTTGACATTTTCTAAACGTCGACACACCTCCAAAATCCCTCACATTCGATTACAATTTTTTGGAGCTCTCTCCTATTTGTCTTAAACGTGTTTTAATCTTAAGAAGACTAGAAAAATATTGGAAAGGTTGTGGGTTCGACCGTTTGATCTTAGGAGTTTTGTTGGTGTCGATTTAAGCTAACCGAGAAGAAGAATTATTCTGCTTTAATCCACACATTCTAAAATCATTCTGGTATTTTCCTATAACTCTATATATCATATATGATTTGTAGAAAATGGTAGAATCGAATCATGCATGCCTTGTAGCTCGTACGAATTTATGGAAACCATAAACCCTAAATTGACTAAAACCCTAAATCGACTATATAAGAATTTTGTGAGCTATATATATAATTTATTCTAGTTCCTTACAGATTATAGAACATTATAAAAATAGGCTTTGTAAAATTTGAAGCTTAGAATAATTGTGTGAAGTTTATTTTATAATCGGTTTATTAAATAAAAAGAAAATAAAAGAAAAGAAATAGAATTAGGGTTAGGTTTAGGGTTTTTGATATGGAATCTGATCATTAATGGTATTTAAGGTTAAATTTAATGTTGGTGATGATTGGGTAAATTTAGGGCTAGGGTTTGTGGATTTAATTTGTAAATCGATTTGATATAAAAAATAAAATAGTGTGTTTTGTAATTTTATAAACTTGAGGGTTATTTATATAAGGTGTATTAAATCTATGGTGAAGTGGGAAAAATATAATATGAGGGTGTTATATGTAAATTTTACAACTAAAAGGTTTAAAGAGTAAGTTATATAATTATGTGATCTGAATTATAATTAGGGGGATAGTTTTGTAAATTATGAAAATCAGAGGGTTAATTAGTATATAAATTATTTGAGGGACTAAAGGTATAAGTTTGGTAATTAAAAGGATTTGTTTGTAATTTTTATAATTAAAAAGGTATAAATTGTATTTCTTTTAATTAAAGGGTTAAACTTGTAATTTATGAAAGTTAAGGGTTGTTTAGTATAATCTGAAATTAAAGGGGCGTTAGGTGTAAATTTGGATAATTAAAGGCTTAGTGTGTAAATATGAATATTATAAGGATAAACTTGTAATTTATTTAATTAAAAGGTTTAATTTGTAACATTAATAAAATTAAATTGTAAATATGGAAAACTTATGGGTTATTTGTATAAAATCTGGAAAATGTAATATTTACACTTTAGACCTTAACTTTGGAATAATTACATATAAAACCCTAATTTATGGAAAGTTGACATTTTAAACCCTAAACTATCATATTTTGGTTCTAATAAACCCTAATTACATAATAATGATTTATTTAAAGACTTAACCTAATTTTAATGTGAAAAGTTACTAAATATGGAAAGTTACTAAATATGGAAAAGCTATTAAAAATGGAAAGTTGATTAAAAGGAGTAATCTTATTTATGATAAAGTTATTAATGATAAAAATGAACTTTAATTCAGGTAGATAAGTTGAAGAAGAAGTGAACTTTTTCCCTTTATGAGAATCTTTCCTTTGATCTTATTGCTTTGCTAGAGTACGAATATTCTGACCTTATTTTTAAGGTTTCCTTCATGATTACAACCTTTGTTATGAATTTTCTATTTTGAAAACCTCTGATTTAAACCTTTACTATGAACTTTCTGTTATGAACCTTTGACATGAACCTTTGTTTTCTGAACTTTCTGATATGACAATTATGATTTGAACCTTTGTATGAACCTTTTTTTTCATGAGCTTCACTAGGCATGGGGGTTCCATGTCCATGTCATAGATGCACCTGTGACATGACTCTAGAGTGATGTTCTGCCACGTCTCTTGGTTTGGCTACAAATGTTTATCTGTTGAGAAGGGCGTATGGATGCATCCTAGATCAGTTTTTGTTATCTGTTATCTGTTATCTGTTATATGGTGAATGTGGCTGTGTGTGCAATACACGTCCTTCACATTTCTGGGAGCTAGCTACTTCACCCATATGAGGACACCCCTCATTATTGTCTGATTATCTGAGAGGTCTCCCCTCTATATTTTTATGAAGATATGTGATTATGATATGATATGATATGTTTCTGAGCTCATGGTATTATTATGGTTCTGACTCTGTTTATACCGGTGACTGTATGAATTCCTTACCTAACCTACACATTTTATTTCCGTATTATCCGTTATACCTAAATATGTTTTCCCCAAAAATACATCACTTATACTTCAACATTTATATTTTGTTTCATTTTGTTATATATCTGTTCACTGGGCTTTTTAAGCTCAGCCGCATTTCTTTTCATCGCGACAGGTATTCAAGATAGCTTTCTGGGATTGAGAGTAGAGCTGAGTTGAAGATTTTGACTATAGTCATTTAGAGTAAGTTATTTATGTAAGACTTCTGCTTTTGATCTGTTCTGTTTGTTCTGATGTAACACCATATTGTTGTGACACTTTTACCCTTGTCGGGTTGGGGTGTTACAATTTATGGTATCAGAGCCAGGTTGGATCGGCAGATTAATAATCCGTAGAGCTTAGGCTATGACCTGTGAGTATTAGGCCCTTAGGTTTTGCACCCTTATATGAAACTTGAGTTATGATCGGTGAGGATTGGGTAGACTAGGATATCTGCTTATGTAGAATTGCTTCAGCATCACTCTGATTCGTGCTTCTATCTTTAGTTAAGCCTATAAGATCATTCTTTCCGAGGTTAGAAAGTTAAGAATGACCTAAATTCAGTAATCTAATAAGTTTAGAAATGCCTTGAGAACTACACCATTTAAGTTTCACTTTCTGATTTTGATTTCCATCTCTGACTTGTTGACAATTAGTTTGATGTTTCCTGACCATTCGGAAGATTATTACAACCCTAAGTGTTTGATATATTCTACGAATTCTTTTGCTTATGTTAGGCATATTAAGTTTTCTTTGACACTATTTGATTTTCCATAAACCTTTTCTATTCCTATGAGAGATCTGGAGGTTATTAGTCACTAGTATAGGAAATCGTCCACTCCACTATGATAATGAAACTATGTTTACTATAGGTTGATTGCTTAGATGTAATGAAACCTAGATGTTGATTATATGTTGATTGCTTGTTTATAGTTGTAATGGATGAATGTGTGGAAAACTAGAAGGGGGGATTGAATAGTTTTACGTCTTTTTAATTTTATTATGAAAACTTAGTTTAGTTTTAAAACTTTGTTTGCTTTTAAAACTTTGATTCAATCTTATGTGAACTCAAATCTTGAACAATATGAACAACTATATCTAAGTATGAACAATAATAATATAAGCTAAGTATGTGAAATTAACACATGCATAATATAAACAATTATAGCTATATACGAGAGATAAGTAAGTAATCGTTTATTTTATAATCCTTTGTTATATTTTGTATGAAAACTATACTTGATCGAAATGATCAATTATATGAATGTTACCTTTTTAGTTTGATTGTAAAAACTTTGTTTTGTGAATGAAACTTTCGTTTGATCTTTAAGTAAAATCAATACTAGCACTATATGAGCAAATATATATATACGTCTACGTCTACAAAAGTAATAACGATATAAGCAAGATAATAAGTAAGATATGGAAAGATCTAACCGCGAGACAAAGGATTTATAGTGGTTCGGCTACAAGGACACCTTCCTTGCCCTACTCCACTCCTCGAGTCACCTACTCGAGAGTTTTCTTCACTATGTCAACAAGCTCCCTTATGGCGGAGAAAACCTTACACACCAATATACACACCACAACTTCGTCACAACTTATTCACACCTTCTACACAACTTCTTCACACCTAGTCACTACTTAATCACAACACTACTTCTTCACACCTATCTATCTTCACAACTATCTACTTCACAACAATCTTCTTCACAACTATCTACTTCCCAACTTCTCTACTTCACAACTATCTACTACTCACTCACTCTATCTACACACCTTGCTGATCTATCTTCTATCAAATATTCACAACTAGTTACACAAAGAAATAGATATAATGGATGATGCTCTAACAACTTGGATGTGGAGGTCACAACAAGTTGTAATACTTCTTCTCTTGAAGGATTGAAATATTCTTCTCTTGCACTTGAAAGGTAGAGGTTTGGATCACTTTGAAACAAAGATTTATGTATGTATGATCAAAGGATTTTAGAGAATAGAAATGAGATCTAGAACAGAAAGTTTTGGGGTGCAAAAGGTGAGAAAAATCTGTGGAATGAACCAGTATTTATAGGGGAAAAAATACTGTTTGGGAGCGTGGTCGGTCCCCTTAATTGGGTGCTGGTCCCCTTAATAATTAAGGGGACCGCCTAGTATAATTAAGGGGGCCGCCTAATAAAAATATTTTTTCTTCAGATTTTTTGTCTTTTTGTGGGGGAGGTTTTCCTGAAGAATGTAGCCGTTTTTTGGGTTGAAATTTGAATTCAAAATATTTATTTTGAATAAAACATTTCTTATAAATACAAAAATGTTTTGTATAAGTTTAAAAATGTTTGTCCCACTTTAATAAAATGTAAGGTTTGTAAAAATAAAAATTCCTTTGATCATAAAATGCATTAGACACTTTGTTTATTCATACCTTAAGTGATATGGATGCTAAAGCAAATATCTACGACTAAATACTTGTTTACGTCATAATTTGTAGTTCAATGAGTTTACGTTTTGTGATTATCAAAACATAGAGATATCGATATATGTTAATAATGTTTTTAGGCATTATTTATATCAACAATCTCCCCCTTTTTGATGATTACAAAACCTAAACTCATCAAGTCTAAAAATTAATTTTTAGACATGTATTTAGTGAGTTTATATTCACTTCTCCCCCTTTTTGTAGAATCAAAAAGGTTATGCCGACTAGCTTCATAAATGAAGTTAGACGGGATGAAAGCTCCCCTTTGATGTGTGCTCCCCCTCGTTCGATGGCACCAAGGGATCGAGATATGGAATGCTCGCAAGAAAAATATTAGAAGCACAAGCATATATAGAAGAATATGCAATATACAAATAACAAGCATAGCAAACAAATATTAAGGATACATAACAATTAATTCAAAGAGATTATGTTAAAGATCCTAATTTGCCAAAGAGAGCCATCGGACTTGCTTGTAACAAAAGGTTGGTTGATTCGTATTTGAAAGTGAAAATCATAAGCATATAGTATGCTTAGATGGTTGATGATGGAGTGTTTGGAATGAAGATGGTTGAGTTAGGGTGAGGTTGTTGGATTAATGGAGGTATATGTTCGGGTCATGAATGTTGGAGAGTTTGGTTGTAGAGAGTTTGTAGCGGAAGAGGTTGATTAAGGTTTTGGATGTTGTTCAAGTGAGGGTATTGGATGTGATCTAGTGAGAAGATATTCAATCCAAGTGAAGTGTTCATTGAATGCAATGGTTTTTAGGAGAAAGATGCAACAAGGTCAATTGTTGACATGCTTCTCAAGTTGATTTATGTTGTGTGGTGATGAGGGTGATCTAGATGAAGGTGGATCCAAATTGCGTTGAGCAAGATGTAAGGCTAAAAGAGTACTAAGCTCATGGGATTCTTTTAGCGCCTCAACGAACATTGAATGTTCGGAGGAAGGTGATGGTGGTGGAGCATGATAGTTGTCTTGGGTGAGGGTTTGAACATGCAACATAGGAATGGCATGTGAAGTTGTATGATGTGGTAGTGATACTCTTGGTGGTGGAGACATGTTTGAGCTTGGGTAATCATGAAAACATGATATGGGTGGAAGAGATGCTTCATGAGTGGATGGTGTTTTTGTTGAATGAGCAACATGTAAAGTGTTGGTAATGAGGTTGGGATTATTGTTTTGGGATTGTGCATGCTCATCATAAGAAGGAGCATTAGTGGAAGCACGAATGGATGATTTGTTGTTAAATAGATCATTTGTGTGAGAGTGAGGTTTAGGTGTTGGTTGATTATGAACAACATCGCGTGAGTTGTGAAAAGATTATGAGGTTTGAGTGTAATGTAGAAGGATATGGGTGAGTAAAGGTTTTTGATATGTAATGTTGGTGAGAAGGAGAGTGGGGTGTTAGGTATGTAATGTTGAAGACATAGGAGGAATTTGGTGTTGGATGTTTGACAACATCATTTGGTTTGACGGGCTTTTAATGGAAGTTAGACTTTCTTCTCCAAATGGGTTATTTGGTGGTTTTGGTTTAATGGGAGAGGTCATGAAGAGATGAGTATAGATTGAGAGGAATGAGAGTGTTTATAATGTAGGATTGGTGGGATTAAGGGTGTATAAATTTTGATAGAAAGTTTAGGATAAAATAGGTTTATGAATTTTGGGAAGTGTAGGATGAAATGGGCTAAAAAGTAGAAAAAGGAAACAACACCTTCGACCATCAGATGGCCGGTCCCCTTAATTGGAGGTCGGTCCCATTAATAATTAAGGGGGCCGCCTTATGATTTAAGGGGGCCGCCCATCTGGTGATTCCCAGATTGCCAGAAAAGGGTTTTGATAGTGAGTTGCAGAAAGGTTGTGTTTTTTTTTTCAAACAAGTCCAACTCTTTGAGGCAATTAAGCATATACTAATTATGTAGGCAATTATGTAGCCAAAGCATGTTAATCAAAGAAATTAAGTAAACAAGCAATTTCATCTAGCATGCAAACATACTCATCAAGCAAGTAAAATATAAGTGCTAGGAAACTATAAGCAACATCAAGTATTTCATAACTACATAACTAGGAGGATTAATCCTAATGTGTATCAATGTGCAATAAGTGGGTAGTTATGATAGCATAGATTTCTAGACTTGTTACAAACAAAGTCTTAATGAACAAACCATGTTCTTCTTGATTTGATTTAGTTCACTTATAAGTGTCATTTATATAAATATAGATGACAAATATGAGATCACCATGCATGATTTTAAAAGAGACGTTTTTAGCATTATTCAACAATGTTTGAAAGTAAGTTTTCACTTAGATGTGAGAGTTATTTGAATAAAATAGATTGGGTTTTTACTTCAAAATGTGTGAATGAACGGTAAAGAATATTTTCCCAATCTTTAGTTTTGATCAAAACAAAATTGTGGATATTGACAGTGAAAACATGTTATTTAAAAGTGGAATAGTTATTTGAAAAACTATTTTCCAAAATGTGAGGTTTTTGCATTTTTTTAGAGATATTAGATTTTTGACAACAACTATCATGTCACACCCCCAAAATCGGGTCCAGCGGAAGCATACATGTAGCTGGGGTGTAACTCAATTGGTATTACAACACTAGTTCAAAAATAGTTTGCACTTGAATCATTTAGAATAAAATAGTTAAATCAAAATGTTGATTTTACATTGTTAAAAGTAGTGCGGAAGTAGGCCATTAAAATAGTTAAAAACGGTCCCCAAATGATTAAATCAGAGTCTTCTATGACCATGCCATGCCCTGCCAAAACCTCCTGTAGCGTGCCATTGCTTAAAACCTGAAAATACATGCTAAAGTGTCAAAACGAGGTTGGTGAGTTCATAGAGTCTTGTGAAAAAGAATGTAATGCATATGTATGAAGGTATCCCAGCAAAGGCATCGTAAATCCACTCAGTTACAAGTCCCGCCATAAGAGACTTGTAACCTGTGTGTTTACGACCCACTGCCAAATGTAATATGTATACGTGAACAAATGTAATACTTGTATCCAAATTCCATGATAAATATAGCAAACGGCTATATAAATAATTCAGTCCATGAGGACATATGATAGATCAGTCAAGTGGGAAAATCTGTAATAAGGTTGATGCAAAGGCATCGTAATTCAGTCAAGTAGGGAAACAGCAATATTACGTTTGACATCACAGCCAAGTGGGGAGTACCACAATATTACGTTTGACATCACAGCCAAGTGGGGAATACCACAATACGTTTGACATCACAGCCAAGTGGGGAATACCACAATATTACGTTTGACATCACAGCCAAGTGGGGAATACCACAATATTACAATGAACATATGGGAACAATTTGTGACCATGAAGTCATGTAAACAAGGATGACAAATCCCATGAAATGCAGTAATCAACATACCAATGAAATGCAGGTAATCAAACATACCAATGAAATACAAGAAATCAACCATGTAAAGCGAGTAATGCGTTTAAGTAAAACGAGCATGTATTGTAACAACCCGATATTTTCCACGTCTACATTTATTTTTTTTCCAACTTTGGAAATTCACTATTCATCGATTACTATTCATCAAAACACTATTCATCATTTTACTATTCATCATTTTTGATGTCCGTTTGATATTCTGAGAAACATTTGAAAATTTTACTATTCACAGAACACTATTCATTCCGGAAGAAATTCCACTATTCACGTGCATTATCAGTAAGGACCTCTCATACGGACTAGAATAGTCTGCATATCATCATAATGTCATTTACATGCTATACCACTCTTAGGATTCTCAAATTAATATATTTAGTATATTTAACGTTTTACGTATAAGTATTTATAATTAAACGTTAACACCCGGTTTATACACGACGAATATATCTAAATATTCCCACAATGGTCCCGACATATTTTTATATCCATTTTAATATCATAAAAGTTATAACATTCAGTTACCCAGTATTTTGGAAATTTATTTTATTTACAACGTACGCGTATGAATATAACGACGGTTTTCGTGAAAACTAAACAATAATCACCCGATCACTCAGTAAATGTACCCAACATATTTTTAATATGTTTTTATCATTATTATGACTTTATTTCATCCCGGTTAATTTCGTGAACGTTTATTGCTATTAAAACCGATACCCGATCGTAACTAAAAACGCTAACTAGTGCAAATTTCATACAAGGTTTCTAATTAATTCACAAGTACCCTAACCCCCCCTCTCCTACCCTTTGAAAACCGGCCCCAAGACCACCCCTTAACCTATTGCATTAACTATTCTAGTTTTAAACTAATAAACACATTATAACATCACTTTACTAATTTACAAAATCATAATACATACTTTTTAACTAAGAACAAAATCTTGCTCATCTCTTCTTCCTCCTCTTGAAACCCACGACCCATAATCATCACCATGATCAAGTGATCATTTTCCATAAAGTAAAACACAAAAGTTGTTCATTTTACAAGTCTAATCAAGAATCAAGCAACAAAAACACAAGAACATCAAGCATAATCATCCAATAATCATCTCCTTTTGTCAAGTAAGTTTTCATCTTTATTTTTTTATGGATCATCCTATTTTTACATGTATTACATAAGTATCATGCTAAAAACCATGTACAAGTAGCTATACCACACTTTATTTTGGCTAAAAACAAACATACAAACCCTAACTTATTTGTTATGAATCCCCTAGCTCTAATAACTTGGTTAGGAGTCCATGGCACCCTAAGAAGGTGTATGGTAAGATTAGATTAGTCATGTGGTGATTACAAGAGGTTTGGTGATGGTAGAAATTGGTTTTTAACCTTGGAAACTTGATTTGGAACCTATTTTAGACATGCTGTCCCGTTTTGTAAAAATCTGGAAAATCAGTAAACACCAAGGAAACTTTGGCAAAATTTTTAGAAAATACTTTCAAAAACGAATCCGTAGGCGAAAGAACGGATTAAAAAGAGCTTATAACGAAGAAGTTATGATTTTTGCAAGATTGTTGACGAAAAGTATTTTCTGGAAATTTGTTTGCTGTTGGACGTTTTTCATGGTACAAAAAGAGACTTTAGACGTAACCCGGAGGAGCCGAGCTTTCCAAAATATATTACTACATACTAAGACGAAACCGTGGATATAAAGAACAAGTAAAACGGACAAGTAACGACAAAGATATACTCGTTTGAATATCGGCTAAAACCCTTTTATAATTGACAGCTTTTAATATAATTTGGCGCAAAAACTACGAAGTGCATTTTTAAGCTAAACATAATGTCAAGTACCGAGCTTTATAACTAACGTAGTATTAGTTATTATGAGTATGTTTTCATCATTTCAAGGATTACAACCCGAGTATTTCAACGCTAACAAGGAAACTTACGTTATATATATATAAGTATATATATTATAACTAGCCATTTATATTTTCTAATAGCAATATTTTCCAAATTCTTGGATTATATATTTTGATAACACAAGTGTTTTTACAAAGAGTAGAGTGGTATAGGGATCATGTGCATGTACATTCCTTTCTTCATTTCATGATCTAAAGTAGATCATATCATTCATTTAGGTTGCGGATAGAGTGCGCGCCTTACTTTAGTTCATACCTTTTTGTTATCATATCGCTTATATCAGGTGAGTATTCACGAACCCCTTTTTCTAACTATTTTAATCGCTTTGGGGTGGATGCATGAATTATTACTTGAACACTTTGAACATTGTTTTGAACCCTTTGATTTTTATGAACTCTTTTGACTTGTCTTGACCTTATAACTTGTTTAGAACACTTGAACTTTTGAACTTAATGTACTGTACGTACTATGACCTAAAGTCTCGCCATTTTTGGTGGAGCGTTCTTAACCCTAAAGTCTCGCCTTATTGGTGGAGCGTGCTAAGTCTCCCATGTTTGGAGCGTTCTTAATTGTATATAATAGTTGTATGATGTACTGTTCGTACATTCGCATTGTTCGACACCTATTAGTAGTATGGATAGCGCTATTAGAGGTCGGCCAACCTCTCGTCCACCATGTTACGGGACGCATATTATTTAATTAGGGGCTTTGCATGGCATACATTATTATATAGGTGGTGCTTATATTGTGACTTATTATGACCGCGGGTGCTTGACTACAAGACATAATACTTGACAACGCCTTTGGCTTGTGAACTTTCTCTTATGGTTTCTCATATTAAATAAAACGTTTATACTCACCAACTATTTTTATAGTTGACCGTTTTCTCTCATGCATTTCAGGTGATCGTCAGTAAGCTTGTCAGCAAGGTCTTGCATAATGAAGTTTTCACATGTCACTTCTTTTCATTATGTATTAAAATACCATCTTTTGGGAATCAAACTTATGTCTTTTATTTGCCAAAGTCGGCAATAACAACGTTGTAATGTTATATTTTTCCTTAATGTAAATTATGGTATTGTCTTATTTCTCTTTGGTGATGTATATCGATTTCGTTACACCTCGTGTTTCCGCCTTCGGCGAGGGTGTGACATGTATTCTCCCCCAAAGAGTTTACAAAACAATTAAAAGAGTAGGGGCTATGACTCACCTGAAGCTGATGTTACTGTGATGAAGTGAAATGAACAACAATGAACGGTAAGCTGCCGCAACCTAATATGAATGATATGAACGATCTAATTTAGATCATGAAATGATGTTATGAATGTCCATGCACATGTTTCCTATACCACTCTACTCTTTGAAAAATACTTGTTGTTATCAAAAATATACATTTCCAAGACTTAAGAAAAATATGGCTATTAGAAAAATAAAGCTAGTTGCAATATATATACTTATATATATATCGTATGTATCAATGTTCGTGTTGAAATCCTCGGGTTGAAATCCTTGAAATAACTCCTCGTAGTGATAAAATATACTTGTAATAACTAATACTTCATTAGTTATAAAATTGGGTACTTGGTTAATATTTCTAGAAAATCTAGAATTACTACGTAGTTTTAGTGGTAATATTTATAAAAGCTGTCAAAATGAAATGAGTTTTGCCGATATTCAAACGTGAATATCTTTGTCGTTATAAGCCCGTTTTACTTGTTCTTTATATCCACGGTTACGTCTTAGTATGTAGTAATATATTTTGGAAAGCTTGACTCCTCCGGGTTACGTCTAAAGTCTCTTTTTGTCCAACGAAAAACGTCCATCAGCATGTATTTTTCCGGAAAATAGTTTTCGTCAATAAACTTGCAAAAATCATAACTTCTTCGTTATAAACTCTTTTTAATCCGTTCTTTCGCCTACGGATTATTTTTTGAAAGTATTTTCTAAAAGTTTTGCCAAAGTTTACTTTGTATTTACTATTTTCTAGAATTTACTAAAATGGGACAGAATGTTTATATAGTTGTTACAAAACCATTTCCAAGTTTCAAAACTAGTTTCAACCTCAATCAAAACTCTTGCAAACTCCACAAATCTATACTAATCCTACCATACACCTTCTTAGGGTGCCATGGGTTCCTAATGACTAGTAATCAAGTTAATTTAACAAGGGAACACCTAAATCACAATCTAGGGTTTGTATGTTCAAAAAGTATACAAAAATAAAGTGGTATAACTAGTTTGTGCATGAAATTAAGCATGAATACTATAAGATACATATGTTAATTAGATGAAAACATGAAAATAAATTTGATAACTCACTTTGAAATAATAGGTGGTGAGATGATGAGAAACCTTGGATTACTTGTGTTTTTGTGTTATGATTCTTGATTAGGATGATGAAATGAACAACTTTGATGCTTTATACTTTGAAAAATAATGGTTTGATCATGGATCTTGATGTTGGGTCGTGGCTTAGGGAGGAAGACAAGAGAAAACCTCACTTTGATTATGAAAAAAAAATATGAAAGTGTTAAAGGTGTTTTAGTAGGAAATATCTAACATAATGGCATTATTGTAAATATTTAGTAAAGTGGAAGACAATGGGGGGCTGCACATGTAAAGAAATTAGATGAGTATGTAGTAAGCTTGGTGTTATCTGGTTTACGGAGTCAGTTTTGGTTCCGTTAATCGTAAAACGTAAAGTTTTAAACCGCGAAACGTAAATTCGGGCATCGTAAAAATATGAAACTTGAAAGAATGACTAAACTTGTCAAAATACTCCATAATAAAATAAAAATGAATGGTAAGTTCCATCGGGTTGCTTGAACGTTGTTAAAACTGGAAACGCGGGTTAAAAACGCGTAATTCGCGTAAAACGCTGAACTGGAAAACGTAAAATTCCAAAATACTGGGTAAATGAATGTAATAACTTTTATGATGATATAATGGATATAAAAATATGTCAGGACCATTGTGGAAATATTTAGATATATTCGTCGTGTATAAAACGGGTGTTAACGTTTACTATAAATACTTATACGTAAAAACGTTAAATGTATTAAATATATAAATTTGAAAATCCTAAGAGTGGTATAACATGGAAATGCTGTTATGATGATATGCAGACTGTCTCTAGTCCGTATGCAGTGTCCTTAGCACTAATGAAATGAATTCGCACCTAAACCAATCCGGTTACGCGAATTTGAATACCCGTAAACTAAATTTACGATGAAATGTGTAATGCAAGTGAATAGTGAAAACTTTTCCGGCAATGAATAGTGTTCAGTGAATAGTAAAATTTCTGAATGCTTCTCGGAATGTCAAACTGACACAAAAAATGATGAATAGTAAACTGATGAATAGTGTTTTGATGAATAGTGTTTGATGAATAGTGTTTTTCCAAAGTTCGGGTAATGACCTGAAATGACCTGAAATGGTGAGTTGTGACAGTCTTCCCCTCTAAAAGGAACTTCGTTCCGAAGTTCAGTTTATGGTGGTCTCTGAAAACGTATTGGTGAAAAGGTGATGATATTCGAGAATTCCAGCGAATTCTAACGATAGGAATTCGACTCTACTTCTACTGTTTGACCACACGGTCCATGATTTCTGTTGGTCCTCTTACAAGGTCTGAGATTGTCATTTGGGTTGGAACCCTTTCCAAATGGGATTATGAGTGACTAATCTGAAAAGATGATAATACGTAGTTGTGTAATCTTGTTGTTCTCTAACAAGGCTCAAGTCTGACGGCCACTAGGCCTACTCTGTCTGAAATATTACATGGTCCAGTGTATATCGGGTTTATCTCTCCATGTTTATGAATTGTGTCTCAATGGTGTTGTCTTTGGAATCTTGTGATAGCTATTGTTGTCAATGAATCCGATTTATAGCAAATGGTCAGCCCAACCATTTCCAGAATCAATCACACCTTATTTGGGCATATCTCTCTATGTTTGAATCGATCTCAAATTTCTGACCATTGGTCCGTAGATGATAGGTGGTGTGGTTCCAAAGGAATCTTAATGAAATCGCTAGGAGTTTGAGGTGAATTAAATTCCTCTATTAGGAATAATTGAAATGGATATCATGAATCTTGTGGAAAAACTTACAAGGTTAAGTCTGTCAAAGGGTGTTGTTGAAAATAATAGATTAGGATTAGGATAAGGTTGTGATCCTCCGCAGGATGTCATGAATCGAGTCTTTCTCCACCTACGATGCTTAGTCTCCATTACTACGATTTTCCCTAAGCTTTATGTCATTAAATCACCAAATCCTAAATGTATAAGTAATGTAATATAGTGATTGATTTTTCAAAGTTTGTTTTGAGATTGTGTTTTGTTCATAAACCTTCCCCGAATAAATGAATCTACAAGTTTAAGCAAACGGCTTTCCAAGTAACATTTTTCTTGATGTTTCAAAATTTAATAGTTATGCAAGATAGGACAGTTTTCAATATAAGGTGGATAATATGGTTTACCAAAGATCGATGTTTAAGATTTCCTAACAATTCAATAGTTTTGTAAAGGATTAACCAAAAGGAATTTGCTTATCAAAATAAGTGCCTTAGAAAAGTATTGCTTACAAGATATATGTTTTGTATAAATGTAGTTTGGAGAAGAATTCCATTTAAAAGTGAAAGTATTAAGAGGATAAAATAGTCAGGTATGTATGTCTGCACAAAGGCATAGGTGTCTAACATGTTTGGATAAAGTCTATTGGTGAGGACATGTTCAATCTATAGTCTCGGTTAAGAGGTTGGATTTATCTCTATGGTGTGGCTTAGTGAGCACTCGTATCTAAACGAATCTTGTAATTCAGTCAAGCCAATACTTTCTAGATGATGGAATTTTTGGTGATCAGGCCAATGATAGTGGTTCGAATAGTTTGGTGATATCCTGGGAATTCTGTTGAGTTTTGAAATGGTCTTAATGTACCGAGAGATTCTCCTTATAGATGGTATGGAAAGTCTTTCCTAGGGAGGTCATTGATAATATCCACTTATCAATATAGGGAGTAGTGTGCGATGAGTGGCATAGGAATCCATAAAGTGCCAGCTAATTCTATATATATATATGGGGATGGGAAAGGGAAACAATAATGATGGCGAGAAGGGAAGAGACTGTGACAACTGCGACAAAATGAGATTGTGATAAAAGAAAATATTGTGATGTAAGTGTATCGTGCATAGACGTGAATGTTCATGAGATGAAATGATCAATTGACATGCTTCCAAGCGGCGGTTCACGAGGTGATGAAAAGTATGAATATTCTGACAATAAGGGTATACACACACATAAATGAAACATTTGAAAATCGAGTAAAGGATTCAATCCAGACAAAATTTTATTATAACCATTCTCAGTGTTGCAAAATTCATTTCTGAGTCAGACATAGGTGGTCAGCCTATATCTCACTATCCCGGGTCGAATATAAATGACCAGTCTATATTCTACCGAGGTTCCATGAATTTTGAAATACTCAGCTCAGTTATACTAATACCATGTCCTTCACAAATACCAAGACGTTCTGAAAGACAAAAGCAAGTGACCAAACGCGAGGTCAAATGATGAAACTATGCAAAGAAAAACATAACGCGGTGACATATATGATACGTGAACATGCTTATATGAAGGACAATTATAGTAATCAACTATAATAAATGAATATAATATATATCTGATAATGAGACATAAATCTCATCACCTATGTCAGCAACTAACCACAAATGAGGCTTCAGCTTGGCAGGCAGGCACGTGACGGTCATAGGGTTAAGTTTTCGTAAAAGTAGCTATAGTCTAGATTTTAAAAACACTTAGTTCGCTATAGCCAAAGCTCTGATGCCAATCTGTCACACCCCCAAAATCGGGTCCAGCGGAAGCATACATGTAGCTGGGGTGTAACTCAATTGGTATTACAACACTAGTTCAAAAATAGTTTGCACTTGAATCATTTAGAATAAAATAGTTAAATCAAAATGTTGATTTTACATTGTTAAAAGTAGTGCGGAAGTAGGCCATTAAAATAGTTAAAAATGGTCCCCAAATGATTAAATCAGAGTCTTCTATGACCATGCCATGCCCTGCCAAAACCTCCTGTAGCGTGCCATTGCTTAAAACCTGAAAATACATGCTAAAGTGTCAACACGAGGTTGGTGAGTTCATAGAGTCTTGTGAAAAAGAATGTAATGCATATGTATGAAGGTATCCCAGCAAAGGCATTGTAAATCCACTCAGTTACAAGTCCCGCCATAAGAGACTTGTAACCTGTGTGTTTACGACCCACTGCCAAATGTAATATGTATACGTGAACAAATGTAATACTTGTATCCAAATTCCATGATAAATATAGCAAACGGCTATATAAATAATTCAGTCCATGAGGACATATGATAGATCAGTCAAGTGGGAAAATCTGTAATAAGGTTGATGCAAAGGCATCGTAATTCAGTCAAGTAGGGAAACAACAATATTACGTTTGACATCACAGCCAAGTGGGGAGTACCACAATATTAGGTTTGACATCACAGCCAAGTGGGGAATACCACAATATTACGTTTGACATCACAGCCAAGTGGGGAATACCACAATATTACAATGAACATATGGGAACAATTTGTGACCATGAAGTCATGTAAACAAGGATGACAAATCCCATGAAATGCAGTAATCAACATACCAATGAAATGCAGGTAATCAAACATACCAATGAAATACAAGAAATCAACCATGTAAAGCGAGTAATGCGTTTAAGTAAAACGAGCATGTATTCTCCCCAAAGAGTTTACAAAACAATTAAAAGAGTAGGGGATATGACTCACCTGAAGCTGATGTTACTGTGATGAAGTGAAATGAATAACAATGAACGGTAAGCTGCCGCAACCTAATATGAATGATATGAACGATCTAATTTAGATCATGAAATGATGTTATGATTGTCCATGCACATGTTTCCTATACCACTCTACTCTTTGAAAAATACTTGTTGTTATCAAAAATATACATTTCCAAGACTTAGGAAAAATATGGCTATTAGAAAAATAAAGCTAGTTGCAATATATATACTTATATATATATCGTATGTATCAATGTTCGTGTTGAAATCCTCGGGTTGAAATCCTTGAAATAACTCCTCGTAGTGATAAAATATACTTGTAATAACTAATACTTCATTAGTTATAAAATTGGGTACTTGGTTAATATTTCTAGAAAATCTAGAATTACTACGTAGTTTTAGTGGTAATATTTATAAAAGCTGTCAAAATGAAATGAGTTTTGCCGATATTCAAACGTGAATATCTTTGTCGTTATAAGCCCGTTTTACTTGTTCTTTATATCCACGGTTACGTCTTAGTATGTAGTAATATATTTTGGAAAGCTTGACTCCTCCGGGTTACGTCTAAAGTCTCTTTTTGTCCGACGAAAAACGTCAATCAGCATGTATTTTTCCGGAAAATAGTTTTCGTCAATAAACTTGCAAAAATCATAACTTCTTCGTTATAAACTCTTTTTAATCCGTTCTTTCGCCTACGGATTCTTTTTTGAAAGTATTTTCTAAAAGTTTTGCCAAAGTTTACTTTGTATTTACTATTTTCTAGAATTTACCAAAATGGGACAGAATGTTTATATAGTTGTTACAAAACTATTTCCAAGGTTCAAAACTAGTTTCAACCTCAACCAAAACTCTTGCAAACTCCACAAATCTATACTAATCCTACCATACACAATTTTAGGGTGCCATGGGTTCCTAATGACTAGTAATCAAGTTAATTTAACAAGGGAACACCTAAATCACAATATAGGGTTTGTATGTTCAAAAAGTATGCAAAAATAAAGTGGTATAACTAGTTTGTGCATGAAATTAAGCATGAATACTATAAGATACATATGTTAATTAGATGAAAACATGAAAATAAATTTGATAACTCACTTTGAAATAATAGGTGGTGAGATGATGAGAAACCTTGGATTACTTGTGTTTTTGTGTTATGATTCTTGATTAGGATGATGAAATGAACAACTTTGATGCTTTATACTTTGAAAAATAATAGTTTGATCATGGATCTTGATGTTGGGTCGTGGCTTAGGGAGGAAGACAAGAGAAAACCTCACTTTGATTATGAAAAAAAAATATGAAAGTGTTAAAGGTGTTTTAGTAGGAAATATCTAACATAATGGCATTATTGTAAATATTTAGTCAAGTGGAAGACAATGGGGGGCTGCACATGTAAAGAAATTAGATGAGTATGTAGTAAGCTTGGTGTTATCTGGTTTACGGAGTCAGTTTTGGTTCCGTTAATCGCAAAACGTAAAGTTTTAAACCGCGAAACGTAAATTCGGGCATCGTAAAAAAATGAAACTTGAAAGAATGACTAAACTTGTCAAAATACTCCATAATAAAATAAAAATGAATGGTAAGTTCCATCGGGTTGCTTGAACGTTGTTAAAACTGGAAACGCGGGTTAAAAATGCGTAATTCGCGTAAAACGCTGAACTGGAAAACGTAAAATTCCAAAATACTGGGTAAATGAATGTAATAACTTTTATGATGATATAATGGATATAAAAATATGTCGGGACCATTGTGGGAATATTTAGATATATTCGTCGTGTATAAACCGGGTGTTAACGTTTACTATAAATACTTATACGTAAAAACGTTAAATGTATCAAATATATGAATTTGAAAATCCTAAGAGTGGTATAACATGGAAATGCTGTTATGATGATATGCAGATTGTCTCTAGTCCGTATGCAGTGTCCTTAGCACTAATGAAATGAATTCGCACCTAAACCAATCCGGTTACGCGAATTTGAATACCCGTAAACTAAATTTACGATGAAATGTGTAATGCAAGTGAATAGTGAAAACTTTTCCGACAATGAATAGTGTTCAGTGAATAGTAAATTTTCTGAATGCTTCTCGGAATGTCAAAGTGACACAAAAAATAATGAATAGTAAACTGATGAATAGTGTTATGATGAATAGTGTTTTTCCAAAGTTAGGGTAATGACCTGAAATGACCTGAAATGGTGAGTTGTGACATATCATAAATCAAATATTTTAAAAAATGTTTATTAAAGATCTCATGATCAAGAGGATTGGTTAAGCCTATTATTATCTCATGCTATCGTTTCTACATATCCTCTGACCCTAAAGGAAATGAAGACGATAATTTATATGTTAGATGCGAGAGTGTTGAATGGGGTATAACCTAACATCTATAGTTCCTTTGTTTTCGCACGCTTATCTAACTTAATGCCATAGTCTACGAGAGCTTGTTTCATCCATAGTTTTCTTACGCGAGGGATCTAATCCTACTTCTATATTAACGATAGATCCACTTAACTCATTTCACTTCATCACCATGAGTTTGCTAATAGTGGATATATAAGATTTCCATTTTCTATTTCGTTCGGCAATAAACAATTTTATCTTATTCCTAGGAGAGTCAACCAATGATGTTTCTAGGTTATAAGAATATAAGCTATTATGTACACATATATGTATAGCTAAGCATTAATCTAACTAATCATATATCTAAGCATGCAAATTATAGCGATGAACTTAAAAGAAACGCGTACCTTTTAGTCTTCAATGGAATATCTTCAAGCACTTCAAGTGACCATGTTAACTTATAAAAGTCATTTGTAGATGATATTCCAACTTCTTCCAAGATTGACAGCTTAGCCACTTGGTTCCCATTGTCTCATTGGTCCAAAGTTGTTTGGTCCAAACATATTCAACATTTGGCTAGGATGCATGTATGGTGGTAGTATTCCCCAAGGATTGTAACTTGGTTGATAATTCCACATTTGATGACTAGTATTATTGTAGTTTTGTCTATTTTGGTTTCTTCTAGGTTGAGGTGTTTTAGATTGAGTATGAAGATTATTTGGTTTTCTCGGTGGTGGAGTTTTAGATCTTAATTTAAATTTAGAGGATCCTACTTCGGTCTTTAAGGATGGTTTATAAAAAGTTTTTACTTTTTCATCATTCGCAATGGGTATTTTTCTATCTTTTGTAAGTATATACTTAGGTTTTGATTCTAATGATTTTTGTTTACTAGATTCACATTCAAACTTTATGCTTTTATTTTCACTAGTTGAAACATTAGTTGAGGTTAATCCTAGACCGGTTTTATCTCCCGAAGTTTCTTGAACACTTATTATTTTCTTAAGTGGGTTACTACTATTTTTAAACTTGTCAAGTTTGAAAATTTCATCTTTAAGTTTTTCGTTTTCATTATTAACCTCTATACATGTTTTACATTCTATAAAAACTTCTTTTCCGTTTTCCAAATGTTATAGTCTAATTTTTAATTCGAGTACTTCATTTTCTAATAGATTATTAATATGTTTTAGTGACTTATTTTTAGCTATAACCTTTTGACCTAATTTGCATAACCTATTATATTCACTATCTAGGTCTTTTTCATCTAATGATAAATTTTCGTCACTAAAGTATTCGGTTTCGGAACGTACCTCGCTTGATGTCTTAGCCATAAGACATTTCTCCTCATTAGTGATTTCTTTCTCATCGTCATCGCTATCACTCCAAGCTCCTCCAACAAACGCCTTTTGATTTTGATTTCTTGACATCATTGGACATTTTCCGATGAGATGATTTGGATCACCACATTTGAAGCACTTCCTATCACTTTTGCCATTTTTGTCATCTTTATTTCTTTGGTTTGCTTTTCTTTCATCATGCGGTTGTCTAACGAATCTTCCTCGCCTTTTGAAGAATTTATTGAAGTCTCTTACGGCCATCGCATATTCTTCGTCATCACTTTCGGAGGTTGAGCTATCCTCGTTACTAGATTCCTTCCTAGCTTTCAACGCAATTGACTTGCTTTGCTCTCTTTTTTCATTGACCATCTCGGAGTCTTTCTTTATTATTGCTTCGTAGACTTTCAGGTTGCCGATCAACTCATCAAGTTGAAGAGTTGACAAGTTCTTCGAGTCTTCAATTGCCGTAACTTTAGCTCGCCATTTTGGATGAAGAGCCCTAAGAAATTTCCTAACAAAATTCTTACTAGAAAAATTCTCATCAAGTGCTTTTAAACTTGTGATGATAGTGTTAAACCTAGCAAAAGCATTATCTATTGATTCCTCCTCCGGAATCGTAAATTGTTCATATTGTTGAAAAAGAAGATCTATTTTGTTATCTTTAACTTGACTATTACCTTGGTGAGTGATTAGTAAAGAATCCCAAATTTCTTTTGCGGTTTTACACATAAAAATTCTTTCATATTCTTTGCGTGGTAACGCATTTTAAATAACCATTTTAGCCTCATTATTTTTCGCTAGTTTCTTTTTCAAATCATCATTTTGTTTTTCAAAAGATACAATTTCATCCATTTTAGTTTCAAAATTATATTGAATAGGGGGAAAATCACCAAAGGTAATGACATGCCAAAGATCAAGATCTTTTGATTTCACATAAGTTTCGAATCTATTTTTCCAATAAAGAAAACCATCACTTTCAAATAGCGGTGGTCTTTGCATAGATTGCCCTTCTAAATATTTTTCCGATTCCATAGATCGATACACGTTTTAAAATACAGTATATTTTAAAAATCTTGTTTAACGTAGCTGTGATGCCAATTGTGAAAAACTAGAAGGGGGGGGGGGTTGAATAGTTTTACGTCTTTTTAATTTTATTATGAAAACTTAGTTTAGTTTTAAAACTTTGTTTGCTTTTAAAACTTTGATTCAATCTTATGTGAACTCAAATCTTGAACAATATGAACAACTATATCTAAGTATGAACAATAATAATATAAGCTAAGTATGTGAAATTAACACATGCATAATATAAACAATTATAGCTATATACGAGAGATAAGTAAGTAATCGTTTATTTTATAATCCTTTGTTATATTTTGTATGAAAACTATACTTGATCGAAATGATCAATTATATGAATGTTACCTTTTTAGTTTGATTGTAAAAACTTTGTTTTGTGAATGAAACTTTCGTTTGATCTTTAAGTAATAATTTGTAGTTCAATGAGTTTACGTTTTGTGATTATCAAAACATATAGATATCGATATATGTTAATAATGTTTTTAGGCATTATTTATATCAACATAATGATTTCAATGTTAGGCTTAAGAAAACTGGCAGATCTCCATTGTGTAACATGCTTGAACGTCTTAAGAAACATGAACCGATGTGTACTAGGTTTTAATGGTTGTATTTAATGAATGAGCGAATTCTAGTGATCCCATGTTAGGAGCTTCTTAGCCGGCTCGACATAGGAGTGAAGTAGGAGCTTATAGGATTGGGGAAGTAAGTACGCCACCCCATGAATGGTATTAAGGAATACAATCCGTCGTCCACGCAACTGTAACAAGTAATTAACCTATAGAAGATATCTAGGGAGTAGTGAAATCTAAGTAAACACAATTCTCCCATATATTGCTCACACCACTATCTTAATTTAGTTTATTTTCATTTTTGTTATTTTATTTTGATTGCATCTTAGTTATTGGGTTAGTTGACTAGCAACTAATTCTGCCCACTCCTCTAAAAACCGAGATTTTACTTGCTTTAATAAAAATATAAAAATACAAAAAGAATCATCCCTCACCTCTAGACCTAGTTCTTAGGTTTTCTGATCCTAGCGACACTATTCCTGAGTTGAACGATCAATCCACCGGTACTTGTCATTATACTATACTACATCGATCAGGTACACTGCCTGGTGGGGGTTGTAAGCTTCTCGAGATCCCTCTAGAGGTAAAGCCTGGTGCAATTCCCACGCATCACAAATATAGGATACAATATTTATAAATGGAAATAAACATAACACAATATTTCATTTCATTTGAATAATTATTGTTTACAATATCCTTTATCCAAATACTAACCACAGATCTACATGAAACTACTAGCTAAACGAAGTCCAATGCCATTAGCATGTTGAGTAAGCTTTTCCTTAGATAAATCCTTCGTAAATGGATCAGCTAGATTGTTATCTGTGTGAATTTTGAGTAAATTGATTTCACCTATATCGACTTGTTCACGAACATAGTGATATCTTCTAGGAAAATGTATGGCGCCCTTCATAACTCCAGGTTCATTGGCGAATGTAACTGCGGAAGAGTTGTCACAATACATATTAATAGGTAATTCAATTGACGGCATAATACCAAGCCCCGAAATGAATTTCCTAATCCAAACAGCTTCCATTGCAGCTTCTGATGCAGCAATATACTCAGTTTCTGTAACAGACATCGCAATTGTTGTCTGCTTCTTGCTCTTCCAGTCAACTGCTCCTCCATTAATAACAAAGACATAACCCGTCTGAGACTTCGTATCATCTTTATCAGTTTCAAAGGACGCATCACAGTAACCTGTAACTTCAAGTTCTGCATCTAGATTTCCCCATACACTAGAAACATATCTTTAGTATTCCTTAAATACTTAAGAATGCTTTTAACAGCGTGCCAGTGCTTTCCACCTGGATTTTGTTGATAACGACTGGTCATATTTTGTACAAATGCCACATCAGGTCTTGTTCATCTTACTGCATACATGATAGATCCTATTGCAGAAGCATATGGAACTTTCTTCATGAGTGCAACCTCTTTAGGTGTTGAGACACATAGTTTGCTACTTAAGCCATGTTCTACTTGCATTGGCAAATATCCTTTATTGGAATTTTGCATATTAAATCTCTTCAATACTTTATCAATGTAAGCACTTTGACTTAATCAAATCAACCGCTTTGATCTATCCCTGTAGATCTTGACTCCAAGGATGAACGTTGCTTCTCCTAAATCCTTCATAGAAAAACATTTACCAAGATAGGCTTTAACTTCCTTTAAACTTGGTATGTGATTTCCTAAGATTAATATGTCATCGACATATAGGATAAGGAAAGTAACATTACTACCACTAGCTTTCTATACACATGGCTCATCAAGATTTTGATTAGATCCAAAACTTTTGATTTCAGCGTCAAATCTTTTATTCCATTGACGTGATGCTTGCTTCAATCTATAAATGGATCTTTGAAGTTTGCATACGCGGTTTGGAAATTCTGGATTCACAAACCCCTCAGGCTGCGCCATATAGATGTCTTCATCTAGGCGACCATTTAAGAAGGCGGTTTTGACATCCATTTGCCATATCTCATTGTCATAGTAGGCAGCTATAGCTAAGAGAATCCTAATAGCTCTAATGTCAGCTACAGGAGAAAAGGTCTCCTTGTAATCAACACCAAATGTTTGAGTATAGCCTTTAGCTACCAAACGATCCTTATAGGCGTGTACAATGCCATCCATGTCTGTTTTCTTCTTGTAGAGCCATTTACTTCCAACTACCTTAGCATTTGGAGGAAGGTCTACTTCTACCCAGACTTCGTTGTCTCTCATGGATTGCATTTCCCCATTCATAGGACTCCGCCATTTCTCCTTTTCAGGACCATTCATGGCAACCTTATAACTAGTAGGTTCATCATGATCCCCTAGTATAGTTTCTTCACACTCTACGTTAAGACATAGACGTTCGGGTGCTTTCACAGTTCTTGAAGATCTGCGAATGGGTACCACTTCAACTTCAGGTGGAGGACCTAAACTTTCAGGTTCCACAAGAAGTGAGCTAGTGTTTTCAGAAGGTGATGTATCTTCATCTTCTAGATCATAAACTCTCCCACTCAATTCTTGAGATATGAGATTCTTTTCAAAGAAATCTCCATACCTAGCCACAATGACATTATTCTCTGGTGGAAAGTAAAAGTAGTAACCCATTGTTTCCTTTGGGTATCCTACGAAGATACACTTAACAGATCTTTGTTGGAGTTTATCTGGTGAATCACGTTTAACAAACGCGTAAAAACCCCAGACCTTTAAGTAAGAAAAGTTGGGAGCTTTTCCTGTCCATAATTCATATGGAGTCTTATCAAGCTTCTTAGTTGGAACCATATTCAATATGCGAATTGCAGTTTCAAGGGCATAATCTCAAAAGGATAAGGGTAGAGTTGTAAGATTAAATATTGATCGTACCATGTCGAGCAAAGTACGATTTCTCCTTTCAGATACACCATTTTGCTGTGGAGTATAAGGAGCCGTGAGCTGCTGGGCTATACCACACTCAGCTAAGGAATCTTTAAACTCTTGGTTTATATATTCACCGCCTCTATCGGATCGAAGGGCCTTAATCTTCTTACCGATTTATAATTCTACTTCACTTTTGAAAACCTTGAATTTATTAAAGACTTCATGTTTATGTTTAAGTAAATAAACATAACCATAAGGACTATAATCATCCGTGAAGGTTATGAAGTAGCTAGCACCGTGTTTTGACACAAGTCTAAGTGGACCACATACATCAGTGTGTATTAATCCAAGTAGTTCAGTTGCCCTTTCCACTTGATGTGAAAAAGGTTTCCTTGTCATCTTCCCAGATATGCAGGATCCGCATTTATCAAATGATTCATCATTGATCTTTTGCAAAAGCCCATCATGTTGCAGCTTTTCCATGCGATCCTTGCCTATATGAGCAAGACGACAGTGCCAAAGATAAGACGAATCCAAGTTAGACTTGATTCTCTTATTGCTAATGTTGTACATAGAATTATTTCTATTGGACATGGAGTTTTCCATATCAATTTCAAACACACCATTTATTGGAATTACATTAAAGTAAAAAACATAATTTAAGGAAACAGAAATTCCATTATTCATAAATGTGTGAACAAAACCATTATCCAATAACAAAGAAACTGAAACAACACCCCTAACAATAGAGGGTGCGTAATGACAATTATTCAATACTAGTATAAAACCCGAAGGTAAAACTAAATCAAAAGTCCATATGGCTTCAACTGCTGCACGTATGTCATTCCCTACGTACAAGTATCTTTCTCCATAGGCCAGCTTCCTTGCTCCTCTAAGTCCCTGCGACGTATTACAAATGTGAGTACCACATCTTGTATCATATATCCAGAAATTATTCTTTTGAGGAAAAGAAAATAATTCAATCATAAACATACCTGAAGTGCTTGCGACGTTACCAGGCATTTTACTCTTGTTGAGGCGCAACTTCTTTGGTAACAATGGACAGTTCCGCCTCCAATGTCCAGGGGTGTTGCAGTAGTGACAAGTAGCCAAATCCTTATTGGGAGTTCATTCTTCTTAGGAGGAGGAGGATTTTGCTCCTTAGGCTTCTGTTGGTGAGTCACAACTTGTTTGCCTTTTCCAGTACCAG
This sequence comes from Artemisia argyi, assembly GCA_030686995.1. Classification (NCBI taxonomy): domain Eukaryota; kingdom Viridiplantae; phylum Streptophyta; class Magnoliopsida; order Asterales; family Asteraceae; genus Artemisia; species Artemisia argyi. The sequence continues at coordinate 154,778,914 of CM060694.1, forward strand.
TGCCTTTACCCTTGTTATTCACATGTTTCGGTTTGTTGGGTTTCTTCTTGGTGATCCTACCACCTTGTATTGCCATTACAGCAGGTGTAGGTGCCTTCTTGTTCAGGCCTTTCTCATAGTCAATAAGCATTGCATGAACTTCACTAACCGTCTTCCCCTTGTAATGCATATTGTAGTTGCGTACAAACTCACTATACAATTCCTGATTAAGGGATCGCAAGATGAGACCAATACATACGCTTTCTTGATATCCGCAACCGAGTCGCTCCAATTGGTCCAAATAATGTTTCATTGACAATACATGGGCACTCACGAATTTTCCTGCTTCCTGCTTACAATTGTGCAGAGATTCTATTAAGTCATATAATTCTGTAGCAGGTGGTTTCTCAAACATTCGGCTGAGTTCATTTATCATGTCCATGGGTCCATAGCACTCAAACTGTTTCTGCAATTGAGTATCCATCCCAACCAACATGAGACAAGCCACATCATTGTGCTTTTCATATGCAACATTGTATGCATCCTTCTGTGCTTGTGTTGCATCATCAGTAGGTTTCTCAGGTAGAGGTTCACCAAGATATTCATATCTTTTGGCCATCCTTAAGGTGATTCTTAAGGAACGATACCAATCATTGAAATTTTCACCAGTCAACTTGTCTCGATCAATCATTTGCTTGAACGCAGAACTCATGTTGCTCATATTAGTGTTTTCGGGTGTAGCCATTTCTACAGAAAAAATTCAAAAGTTAGTACTTTCGATAATAAATTTCAATAAAATTAAATACCCCTGGTTCATAATAATATAACCATTTAATTTTACATTGAAAACTAGGATCCAAATTGACATAGGTTCATCACATCAGTTGATCTACTAGTGATGACAGTATTCAATAAGGTATGAGACGAGTCCCAATTGCCAATATTCAATTGCAATTCCTAGAAAGGATGGGATTTACATATTTGCCAACCGCAGTTGCAATGTAAGCATGTTTTATCCCCATCTTATGCCTTGAGTGATCAGACCCCGCTATCAACTCAATTAAGTTAACCGACTTAAGAAACATCAAACCTACATAATTTGACCACATCAGTTGATCTGCTAGTGATGAGATCATGTAATTTTCCCTTCCATTGCAATCTAGCCAGGTTACGCCCTGACGTAGACCCAATTTTAGGTGTTTCCTTTTCACTGGATGGCATATAACTTAAATTTAAGGGTAGTAAATTTTGACGTGTGTAATCAAAATATATGTACAAAGATGTCATGTATTCATCTTGTAGCATATCTTTCATGAAAAAAACTTTGACTCATTAGTTTCTTTACGAGCTTAAATCTCCAAAGTTTTGATTGAGGCGTTGAGAAACTTACAACTTTGCCTTAAGTGCTTCGTAGTTATCATGGTTGTTAGGTAAAACTAAATTTTGACTCACAGGTGAGCGTTAAGCCAGAATGGAGGCTATCTAAGGCCGCAATTTAATTAGAAGCCAACCTTATACCCACTTTAATAGTTTGTCAAAATTAGTCTCACCTTACAACCACTTAATACAGTCGCGATCAATCAATCAAAAGTTCAAGATTTTTTATAAGCTCAAAACAAGATTTCACCATTATTAAGTCCGTTTAATATTTTATTTATAAATTACCCTTTGCTTACTATCATGTCACACAACATATAAAAACAAAAGTAATTTAAATAAAATAAACAAACAAAAACAATAATGGACATGCAAATTAAATCAATTTAAAACACACAATTGATTTTACACGATTTTAATAGGGTCTTCCCTAATTTTATAATTAATTAAATTTTAGTAATCTTTATAGTCATAATATTTACTAAAAACGTATCAATTATAATTAAATCGCATAATAAGCATGAAATCTATAAAACCAAATCACCATAATCCAAGACAACACATGCATGGTTTGTCATGGATGCCCACATTGCACATATTATAACATATAATCATGTCAATAAAGGAACGCAACCAAAACGGCAAATCACAATATCCATTTAAATACACATAAATATAACATGCAACTTAGGGTTTCTATAAGTTTTATAACAAAATTCAAAAACCCTATTTTTCTTTTTGAAAAAAAATTTCGACATTTATAAAAATAAATAGAAATCGACATAAAAAAATAAAAATACTAAGGTTTATGAAAATTTTAAAAAACATAAGAACACCAAGCATGTAATAATCATAATGATTTAATTTTATGGGTTTCGGTAATTAATTACAATGTATTAACGGCTCTTGATGCCACTATTGGAATATATGAAAATCATAACTAATGCATAAACATATATACACATCAAGCACGCAGCGGAAATAGATCAAATACATGTAATTAAATTAACCGAATATAAAAGGATGCGTACCTCTTTGTGATTTCTAGTAAGAACAAGAAATCAATGGAACAAGAACTATCAACCCTAATTAGGGTTTAATTGGGATCGACTAATGAGTTAGTCGAATGGGCAAACACCTTGTTAGCAAAAGTATGCTAACACTTCGTTCTCGAACACACGTACTAATAGCGTTTCAATTAGAAAAGCTAGGTTCTTAATTCACGAGCAAGCACTACTAGTTGAGCCTTAGTTGATTCAAGAGAATCGCCTATAGCTCAAAGAATAAGAGATGAAGAAGAGATTTGGCTTGCTAATGAACCAAGGGATGAGAAGAATGAATACATGAGACCATGTATTTATACTATCTCAAGACTTGGAGCAAAAAGCAATCCCAAACCCTATGGGATGTGGGTTCGGCCAATCCTAGGCCCAAGAGGGGGGGTTCTAGATCTTTCTTGCCTACTATTTCATCTCTAGTCCTTTAACTTTTGTCTAACGGTCGTTAGGTACCGTTAAGTGCTCATTTCGTGAATTTAATAATTATTCGTCACTAAAACAATAATTATTAATTAATTGAAACTCATACGTAAAGTGTGCAATCCCGAAGTCTCGTGTTCGAGTCCGGACATATTCATTAATTTATATCCGTTAAAACTAACACATTCCAGTGTGGGTTAAATTCCATGATGTTCCCCTTGCTATGTTTTCTGATGATGTTCTTAGTCTTCTTGCTACATTGATTGGTACGCAAAAAATGTTAGATGCTTATACTAGCCAAATGTGCAAGGAATCTTGGGGCCGCAGTAGTTTTGCAAGGTGCTTGATTGAAGTTAAGTCAGATGTGATACTTAGGGATAGCATAACTATTGAAATTCCCCTACTTGATAGGTCGGGATCGACTATTGAGAAGATACGGGTGGAATACGAGTGGAGGCCACCTCGATGTGATACGTGTAAGGTCTTTGGTCATACTCTTGTTGAATGTCCAAAATCTGTTTTACCCCCTACTCAGGCTTCTAAGAGTGGTAATGATGGTTTTCAAACTATCAACAAGAAGAAGAAGGGTAAACAAATTGGTTCAACTAATACGGGTCAAGGAGGGTTTACTAAACCTACTGTGGGTAAGAAGTTCATTTATCAACCCAAAAAGCCTCCCCCTGAACCTAAGAAAGTGGATGTCAATAAGGAAAAGGTTGCTGAAGTGCCTAGTACAAGTGGAACGAATATTGCTACATCTAATCAGTTTGATGCCCTTATTATGGCTGATATTGATGAGTTTGGTATTCCTACTAAGGAAGTGAATTTAGATGTGGTGTATGGAAGTACAGTTGAAGCTAAAGAGGATGGGTCTTTTAAGACTGCTACTACATCACAAGAACCCCTTGTGCGTGAACCGAAAGAGAAGAAACAGGTTGGGACCTCTAAACCTAGTGCTTTTTCTTCCCCGCCTACTTCTTCTACTAAGAGGGGTAACCCATTTTCTAAGGTGGGAGAGATCTTTGTGTCTGATAGTGATGATGAGGAGGTTGTTAACACGTTTGTTGAGTCCGGTAACCTATTTGGTGGTAGTCACGAGCGTGAATACGACTATGATGGATATGATTATGATGACTATGCGTAGCAGGTTTATGATCTTCCAGAGAATTTGGATGCTTTTAATGCCATGTATGGCACTAAGCTTCAAGGTCCTAGGAAGTAATTTTATTTCGTCATTGTCTTTTGTTATCATTTGAGTAGTGGTTTGTTTTCTTTTTAGAAAATAGGTAGTATCTTGTTATGTAAGTTTTTTGCTAATGTAACGGGCTGAGATATGAGACTCACCCATATCCTTTGTACATAAATGCTTTTTTGGAGTAATATATTTACCGGGTCTTTTGACCTTTTACCCAAAAAATATTACTTTATAACCATAAATACTTATTTTTTTTCTTCATAAAACTCAATTTTTAAAGATACGAGACATCGTGGCCCGTGCGATGCACGGGCTTTGTTTCACTTATTCTTCCATCGCGTGTCTTTATTTCTTATAATGATCTAGCCCTTTTAACAATGTTTAATAACATCTTTAGATAATATCGCTCGCCTGATGAGAGGTTACAATAATGATACGCCCAATGCATTCTCTTTCTCTCCGAGGTTTTTAAACTTTCTCTTTCTCATGCCACACATATTTTGTTGGTATTTACAATAATATATTATGTGTATACCTTTTCATAAAGGGGGAAAAAATCTAAACTCTTATAAGATATAAGATATACTCATTAATTAATTAATTATCGTTAAACAAAATTCAAAAGCCCATTTGCTCCCACGCAAATATATAAAACGCACGAAGAGAATGAAAGGAGCTGGCAATGTATTTACACTGAATGCAAATATAACATCAGCATTTTCAAAGATATTGTTTCACAAATCAAAGAGACGACACATGTTTCGACTCCATCTAATTGGCATGATATTGTTTCAATATATTTTGTTGATATGCCTTTTTTCAATATATTTTGTTGGTATGCCTTTTTAGCAATCATATATATAGGCTTTAAGCTTTTATATTCGATATCATTACCTTTTAATAATAATGAAAGTAAAATGTCGAATAGTATGTGTTTTATTATGTAACTTGCGTTCACCTTTTTATATAAGGTTGATAGATAAAATACTCAAGCAAGATTTAAATCTCAAATATGCAGCTGCACACATGTTTTTCTTTAAAATATTTAATATTATTAATCATTTTATAGATTCAATGTTTTTTTTTTTTTTTTTTTTTTTTTTTTTTTTTTTTTAATTCGATAAGTAATAACTTTAAAAGAGAGGTTTAAATTTCAAATTTCACATTTTCGAAGCTAAGTTTATAGGTTGATATCCCAGTTAATATTCCATTTTAATGTTTAAGAATATCGATATATTGAATTTTCAAATGCATTACAATGACGTAAAGTTAAACGCATCAAGGGAAAATTTAGATCGTTGATATTCAGGTTGCTTTGACACAGTGGGTGTCTTTTCAGCCATGTAGATTTTCAATATTGTTAGAAATTTGTGGTAAGTTAATTAGAGAAGGCCTCAAGGCTTTTGTTATTATTATACAATTGGAAGAAATGAAGCATTTAGTGGAATTAATACTACTCATTTATCATTATGTATATGTATGCCTTAAATAAACGTTAACTGTTGAAAGGAAGTGGAAAAGTAAGCGTGAGAATATAAATGGAATTTAAGGCACTAAAAGCTCTATGGATGAGTCGGAAGGTAGAAATAAGAATGAATTTTAAGCCATGAGTCACATTTTAAGCTCTATATGGATGAGCTTATATTTGCAATATATATATATATATATATATATATATATATATATATATATATATATATATATATATATATATATATATATATATATATATGTTTGGGTTATTCTAAAAAGTGTCTTATAATAAAAAGTGTAAAAAGTGTCTGATGCAGTAACTTTATAACTGTGATGCAGTTCGATAATTGTGATGCAGTTTGATAATTGTGATGCACTAATTTTTGATGCAGTAATGGGTATAACTGCGATGCACTTTCAATTACTGCATCACAGTTATAAAGTTACTGCATCAGATACTTTTTACATTTTTTATTATAAGACACTTTTTATAATATATATATATATATATATATATATATATATATATATATATATATATATATATATATATATATATATATATATATATCACATGCGGCTTTGAAAACTAAATTCACACTTTATATTTTGTTAACATCGTTTACCTTATAACAAATCAACATAATAAACTTAATAGCAAAGTTTATATTATAAACTTATAACAAAATTTACAAATTAAACTTTATAACAAAATTTACATAATAGACTTTATAACAAAATTAAAACAGTAAACACTATAACAAATTATACAATAAATTTTATAACAAATATTAACAACTTTAATAATAAAGCAACAATACGGCAAGGCAGTGGTTACTTTTGGCGAGACAATGGTGGTTAATGGCCGCAACAGCGGTGGCGGCCCGTGGCTGTTACAAATAAAAAATCAACCAGATTTAATACAAACTCATTTCTACATATTAAACCTACAAATCTTTAAAAACAGAAAACCTTAAAAAAATTGATATAATATGTCCTTAGTTCAAGATATATAACCAAATAAAAGTATGAAATCAAACAAAAGAATGATATTTAGAATGTGTCGAAGAAAATAAAACCTCTCAAAAAGATATATGAAGGAAACTGAATAATCAAAAGAGGATGATGGAGTGTTTTATAATGGGGTTGACTAAAGCGACATGAATATGAGTTCGACACTTAGTTCTCACATGTTACTATGCAAGTATTGATGTTCCATAAAAGTTGATTAAACAATTACACCTAACATATATAAAGGAAAGTTATCATTTCCGTGTTCAAGTTCATAATGTTTATTTTTATGTGCAACTAAATGATCTTTGAAAAAATATGTATTTGGATTGTGATCGAATTTTAATAAAAGATCAAAACTCCCATTTTTCTAAGCCGGCCCAAACAAAATAACTCGCATCTTTTTTTTATTAAAGCCGGCAGCAACTTTTCCGGCGAGTCAATAGCGGCGATGAAGGCTCGTGGCTGGGCGTAAATGATACAACCAAAAAAACCCAAAATAAATTAATAGAATCTCATAAATACATATAAACATCAAGAAAAACTTTCATAATGCTAAATCTTTGGGAAGGAAAAAAAACTTTAGATCTATGAACAAAAGCCTTAGATTTATGAAGAGAAACTTTAGATCAATTACAAAAAACCTTTGGTGATGGTGGTTTACTTCGGTGGAGATGACGCTCGGTGAAGGTGAGTCCGGTGGTGTGGTTGGCGGAGGAGAGGGTGGTGTGTTTTTTCTTCTTGTAGTGTGTTGTTGGGAGAGGGTTGGCATCAGTGTTTTTATATATAAGCACAAATGTTTATAGCAAATTAATGATTCATAATACAGTAATAATAATAAGTGAGGCTTTACGTGTATAGCAAATTAATGATTCATAATAATAGCGCTTTACACTTTCCAGCTTCTTCTTGAGTTATGTATTTTTAAAAGCTTCAAAATAAGCTCGAATGTACAATATCCATTAGCTTAAATCAGTTATTTGAGTTTCTTAGCTTGTGGCATTAATGCTCACATTCAATATGGGAACTCAATTTTTATATATATATAGATAGATATAGATAATTATATTGATGATTGCTGCCATAATGACATAATCTTATAAAGTTTGACTATTACATGGTATTTATATTATGCAATTTTTTTATATATATATATATATTATGCAAATTGACAAGGGTAATCTTAACAAAATTTAGCACATTTATTTGCTCATTGTCAAACTAGCAAACATCAGGCACAAGCACATGGATCATCAATAAGCATAATTTGTTCATCATCCGCGCTTCTAAACAACCAGTACCCGACAGCTAGTCCAACCACAATCGCAACAAACACACCACCATTAAACGACATCACTGCAAGCATCATAAAGTAACTGATCACAGAGCTCAGCCCATATAGCACAGTTCCAATGAATCTCTTCCCTTTTCTGCTAGAGAAAAACTTGGTGTAAAGTAGCGGTTCATTTTCAAGAGCTCCAACAACTCCATTACGTGATGAGGAAAGAAGCTTCAACTGGAGACGATGAGCTTCCAAGAACTGGTACAAGACAGGAAACAGGAAACACACGATTAAAGTGAGGAAGTAACTGAACCATGAATCAGTTTTCCATGAGTCGATGAGCAGTGTGACTTTGTATCCCCAGTAAAAGGTCATGTGCATCATCTTGTGATGGTTTAAGGTGGCTAAAACTAAATATTTATAGATTATCAAGTTTAAGGTTCAAAAAGTCAAATATGTAGTACCATGCCATTCGTACTGCATATAACTTTGTACTACTGGAGGCTTCAACATTAAATCTTGAGTTAATTACATAAATCTCGTACTAAAACTTTGTACTACTGGAGGCTTCAACATTAAATCTTGAGTTATTTACACACACTAGCATCTTTCGTCCTAAAACTTCAATAAGTACACGAGTCATCCCTGTAGACCTTTTGTACTGACCAGTCCTTTGACAAAACGATCGTTAATTTTTTTTTGTTAAGTCTGTCACTTGCATGCCATGTGACGGGTATTTCTGTTTTTTCGTGTATCATAAACTAGAACCTTGATTCACATGAAACTTACAAGTAACAACATATATAGTACAGCTCAAGTCAAACAACAAAATTTTGTGGGTATTAGTTTAGTACAATCTCTATCTTGAATGCTACATACACTTGCATCACTATTTAAATTCTAATCATGAAAACAGAACTTCTAAAGAGTATATGTTTATCCTAGAAAAAATCAAATTTTTGTAGGCCAGAAGCTAATACAGATTGGAGGTCTGATCCCAGCCAATGCAAGTATTGATGATGGAAGAATCCATAAGCCATCACCACAAATCAAACCTGAAGCAACTGCAGGAACCAACAGGCTCGCCATTTGCTTGTTAATCTTATGCCATATGAACACAACTAAACTTCCCACACACATGTCAATAGCAAAATAGGCTCCAACAAGAAATGGTACAGCCATAGCCATCGGTAAAGGGATCCATTTTCCTATTTTTAAAGGAGACGTGTCTCTTACCAAATTTGCTAGAATGGCAAAAGCAAAAAACCCGTAACAAAGCTCTAAGCAATGTTGTGGCAGTGCAGAGAACCCTTCGACACCTAAAATTGCCATGTTTCGGTAAATAAGAGCATAAGGGGCTTTATATTCACCATCAGGGTTCCCGACATCAAATGCTTTATAAAAAAGGAAGAAAGTAAGTGGGGCTACCACACACCCGATGGCTGTCCCAATAGCTTGGCTAACCAGCATTGACCTTGGTGAAGTCATAGTCAGATGACCCGTCTTGAAATCATGCATCAAATCAGAAGATATTGAAACAATTGATTTTAGCAAACCACACCCAACTAGACCCGCAACAACACCATTATCATTTCCTGACATTGCAGCTATCACAAAAAGTGCAACTTTGCCATAGTTATAAGCCATGTTCATGTCGGTTAGACCAGCACCGTAAGCATTGCAGAAGCCCAAAGATGGTGCAATTACATAAGCCACAAGAACATAATACCATTTGAGCTCAGGAAACATGATCGGGATGATAATGATGGAAACAATCGAGAACATGACATAACCGGTCGCTGCAGCCCAAAATGGAATGCTTTCTCTCAAGAACACCTCGTCCCTTTGGAGGTTATCCTGCGGTTCATTGTTGTCATCCGGGTCTGTAGTAACATACAGCATAATCTCATTATTATATCATAAAGATCTCATTTTTAAAGGGTTTGAGTATGCTTTTGTGGGTTTTGAGCACTTACTAAGTTTTGGTTTCTTTCTTGATGTGGTATATATGTTTCTAGCAGTGAAAAAAGTAATCTTGAGAAAATTGTATAGACCATCTCCTAATATAAGCGCAATCGAAATGAAAACCTGCGTATACAAGAAATGTTTAAAATAGAAAATAAATAAAAATTTTAATAAAACAATTATTGATAAAGTTTAACATTTTTAGGATGTATATGCTTCAAGAATAGACTTTGGACAACTTTCAATTTGTTTGACCTATTTGGCCAATTACCCTTCAAGCAAAATTTTTTACTGACATATTTGACCCGTTCGAGATAAAACACAGCCCCAATCGAATCATATATAAGTAAATAAGTTATTATAATTACAAAGACGGTATCGTTAGAGTCAAGATAGCGTTCGGGAGGTTGTATGCATTAAAATTAGACTTTGGACGCCTTTCAACTTGTTTGACCCAGTCCTTTTTAGCAACTTTTTTTTTACTGGACCTATATGACCCGTTTGAGATAAGTGGTCCAAATTGATCCATTAAAAAATAAACGGGTTGAAACTGTGACCTTCAGTAAAAAAAATTATTAAGCGTCCATGAAGTCTGACCTTGTAACCATTTAGACTTTTCATGCTGCTTTCAGGTAAACTCGAAGAAAACCAATCGCCTTTACGGTCACCTATCAGTGGCCACATTACTCCATACGATAACAAAGCTCCTGCCAGCAACGACAAGTTCACAAGATGTGAGCATATCATTCCTGCTCCTATGTAAGTCATACTAAAATCAAAATAAAACCTGCACAAAACCAACATTTCATATCAGCTCAAACTTTTATAAGATAACATTTCTTAAACAAGCTAAAAGGCCTGGAAGTAAAAATGCGCACGAGTTTGCATAAGCTTTTAATCCGAATGTAGAAAAGTAAGAGAATCCACATTTGCCCGAACCGGAATATAACCACCAAAAAAAAGCCCATGTGAAACTCCCAGTGAAGAACCTTGCAAACCCCACTACTTGCTTCCTGAATAAGAACATACGAATAAGCAAAAAAACAATCGTCAAACCCATTAAGGGGGTGTTTGGATGTGTAATATTGCTGGTTAAACAAAAGAGTGTCTGGCAATCCTGGTTATATAAGGAAATTCATACATATCTGACCAAATAAATACATTCCTGTGAAAGGAGACGCCTCTTAAAAAATAATAGATAAAAGGGTGTTTGGATTGCTTATTTGAAAGTGCTGATCTGCTGCTTTCGCGTAACTGCTTATTTAGAGTAAGACAGACGAATAAATATTTCATCCAAGCACTCAAAACTTCTGATGTGCTTAAAAATAGAATGATAAGCACTTAAAATAAGCAATCCCGAACAGTCTCAAGTCGCTTATATGTTAGACTAAAAGAAGGGGTAATTTGGTAGATTTTACTAAACGGATATGGTTTTCCCTTACCCGGGGAGGGCGAACCTTTTTGACTCAGATGTACACGGCCTCACCGGGTTAATCCTGGGACCGTTTGTAATTGGGTAGATTTTACTAATTCTTTTTATTTCAACTTGTGTTACAGCTCGTATGCAAAAACATTGGTCAAAATGCAAATGAAACGATCAGATGGACGCATACCTGGCCATCTTGTCTCCTTTTGGAGAGTGAAAACCATTGATGAGCACAGCTGTAGCTGTTCCACTCGGGTACGTCAACTTATAGTCTATGATCATAATCTATAAAGCAAAATAAAATTTTCATAACAAAAAACTGTGTATAAAACAAGGCTTAAGTCAACAAGCAAAAAGTTACAAACCTTTCTAAGAGGAACCAAGGCCAAAAGACCAACAAAGCTACTAACAAACAAAAAGCCGGTCATCCAGCCAATCCCGGGTTCTTTATAACTCCCAGGTGAATTCCCTTCTGTATCGACTCCAGCTTGCTCATATGTCTTCTTGTTTAATCCCAACAAATACGACCCAAAACCACCTATACACAAATCCTTAATTAAATCAATAAATTACAACACAAGATTACGAAATGGCTTCCAGGGGCGTTTGGCATTGCGTTTTGAAAGTTATTATGTGATACTAATATTCAGAATCACATAAGGTAAACAAAACATCATAGCGAAGATTGTCATTTGGACGTCCTCTAATTAACTTGAGTAGTGAGAATTAGACTAGGGGTATCAAAGGGATCAGACCCAAAATTTACAGTATCGATTAAGGACATAGACCTAATATAAGCTTCTAAGTACTCACATAAGTTATTGAATCTACTTCAGAAATGACTAATTCTCAAAACATCGAACGCTAACAGGCCCACATTCCCGCCGCAAGGACAATATGTGAATCTTACTCAAAACATCAATGTGGCAAGTTTATATATATTCAAATGATTATCCATAAAACTAATTGTCGAAAAAAAACTTGCAGTACAGATCACTTGTCCATGAACCAATCAACACTAATAAGTTAGCAAGTTACTCTAGCAAATTCAAACACCAACTAAAACATCATTAAAAAGACCAAAACAAACCTCCAAATGCAATGGTGTAACAAGCAACAGCACATGTCTGAATAACAGTATTCTCCTGTCTAGTAAAAGGTGTCGTTGTAAACCCGGCTTTATGCAACAACTTAGTCCATGTTCTTATAAACACAAATGCCAACAAAGCAGCTGAAACATTAAGGTTTGGAACAAGACCAGTTGTCAAGTTCAGTTTCATTGCTATCACACTGTACATTGTTCCTATTATTAAACTTGCCACTATTCCTCGTACCGTTATATCTTTTCTCCATGGTTGTTGTCTCTTCAAGTTCAACCTATGATCTTCTGGTGTGTCCACGTCATCTATTTCTGTTAACCCATGATCCATACTTGTGTGTTTTGTAACTTTGTTTGATGTTTTTGACTTTTGAAGTTGTAAGATTGGATGGTGTTTGACTTTTTCTATGTAGACTAGAAAGAAATGAGTTGGGCCAATAAGTTGAAATCCAATAAGGAGTGTTTGGACTTTGTAGGAGTATAATAGGTTAAGTGAAGTAGTTTAACAACTCATTACCCTTTCTAACTATGTTTGATTAGTAGGATAATATAAGGCGGTTTGGGGTGGTTTTTGGCTGAACCAAACTTTGAGCCAAAAGTTTGGTTTTAAGTTTTTTAGGGTGGAGGGTATGGTAACAAGTTTTTCTTCGCCACATCAGCTTTTTCTCTCTTTAAAACATTTTTCTTAAATTTCCTTCAATCATTGCAGCACATTCTCTCTCTTCTATAATTTTTTTTTTTATATTTTTTATCATTTAAAAATACCTTTAAAACACAAATATACACACCATACAATAAAATAATACTTTCTCACTATTGCTTCTCTCTTTTTTTCAATCGGCAGCAAAGTCCCGCAAGCTTAACTTTTTTGAGGTCCCCTCCTATTTCCCTTGAAGAAAGGTATGGTTTCCTGCATGAAAGAATCAGTACCAAAAGAATCAGTACCGCATGTATTTGCCGAATGAAACCCTCTACACTTAGAACCAAATCCTGCATCAAAAGCTCGGTTTGGTTTTTTCGGTTTTTTGTTTCTTTCAATGTCTTCGTTTTTTTATTCAAAGACCATCTTTTCTATAAGTTTAAATCACTTTCGCAAACAATTACAACATAAATTAAGACAAAGTTGCCTAAAAAATAAAGATTTGTCAGATAAGTAAATATGATTATGATGATATCAGAGTTGTATCTTCTTTTTGAGGCCAAAAGCGAAAATATGAAATAAAACATTTTCGACAATAATTTTTTTTATTAATTTAAATAATTTAAGGAACTTATGAATAACTATTTATATCACAGATATCCAAAATTTGCGATGATAGTTTTATGTTGGACTCATTGTTTTAGTTATGTTTTTTCAATTCGGATATCTGAAACTTCAGATAACAATTTTATATATCTGAATATCCAAATATGGCCCGAGCCTTGCAAAACTTTCAGAATCTATATTTAGGTCGACATTTCTGTAAATAAGAAAATTCTTTGAAGATAAAATGAACGCATAATCGTTACGGAAATTGCAAGTAAGGTAAGAATTAATAATTTATAATGGAGCTCAAATGAATATAAAATGAATGCATAATCGTTACGGAAATTGCAAGTAAGGTAAGAATTAATAATTTATAATGGAGCTCAAATGAGTATAAAATGAATGCATAATCGTAACGGAAATTGCAAGTAAGGTAAGAATTAATAGTTTATAATGAGCTCAAACCATCAATCAAATTACAGATCACATTTCTTACAAAGATGGCTAAAATTATCTTGTTTGTTACCTTCGTTGTATCTCTAACAAACATATCTGGGCACCAAACATGTCCTCCACCACCAGCCACTCAAGTTACTCCATCTACCCTAGCCATTCCAGCCACCCTAATTATTCTAGCTACTCCAATGGTTGTAATATTTCCCCTTCCTAATCCGGCGGTTACTGATCCTAGCAGCAGTTGCCAGCATAACCCTACTATTATAATTGTATCAGTAATAGGCGTCATGGGGTTCACGAGGGTGTTGATCGGGAAGCTCAAAGTCCACTTCCAGGGTAAACACAATACCCTGGATGTTGAGATGGTTATCAAGAACTAATGGAGATAGACGGGGTAGCTTTTATAAGAATTGAGATCCCCCTATTTAGCAGATGTAGGGCCACTAATTTCGAAAGCTGCATTTGCTATTTTTAATGGGATCAAATCTGGGAATGAACGGAGCATCAAAACGGTTTTATCTTTGCCATTTAAGATACTTTTCCAAGAACCGAGGTAACCCATTCATAAGTTTCTATAAATGCCTAGATTTCTCTTGTGATAAATATTTATAGCTAATGTATGAGTCATAAGTACACGTTTATATAACAACTTACACATTTAGTTGGATGTAATCCTTAAAAAGAAGGGTGAACATTGATCAATTTTGTGTTATTTTGTAGGAAAACAAAACACAAACTTGGATAGTGGTTAAAACAAGCATATTGTATTAATCAAAATTATAGTAACAACTAAGCATAAAAATGATTTATGTAATCTGATCTCAAAACATCATTAATAATGTAATCTTATCTCAAAACATCATTAATAAACCAACCCAAACAAAACAAACCTCCAAATGCAATGGTGTAACAAGCAACAACACTTGTTTGAATAACTTCTCTTGTCTACTAAAAGGTGTTGTTGTAAACCCAACTTTATGCAACAAGTTAGTCCATGTTTTTATGAACACAAAAGCCAACAAAGCAGCTAAAACTTTAAGGTTTGGAACAAGACCAGTTTTCAAGTTTCATTGCTATCACATTGTACGTTATTCCTATCATTAAACTTGCCAATATTCCTCGTACTCTTACGTGTTGTTTGGTTGGCCTAATTTGGAAGGATTTTGGTGGTTTTAAATTTAAAATCTTACAACAATTGTGTGTTCGTATGTTGAAATGAGGGGTTTTTAAATATGGTTGGACCCAAAAAGTAAACGGTTTTGAATACATTGAGTGAAGGATGAAATGATATATTGGTGATAGCCTGATAGGTGGGTCTATATTGGTTATAAGTAGACAAAAGTGCCCTTCAAATGATTTTTACTTTTCTTTCTTCCTTTTTTCTTCTTTCTTTTATCTTCTTCCTTTTTTTTGATCTATGCTTTAAACTTCATTTATCTACAAGCTTTATTCAACTGCTTCAAGGGGTAATAGCTTTGACTTATTTGTTCGATTGTTGATTTTTTTGATAATGCTTCTACATATAGATCTCAACTTTGTTTATTTAATTGCATACTTTTTTCTTTCTACTTCGCTTAATTGTGCGTGTTCATCATGGTTTGTTTAATTCTAAAGTTTTTCAAATATTTTCAATTTGGGGTTTTGTCATATTCAAAAAAGCTTAAACGTAGATAATTGTTTTAGGTGCAAAGCCAATATTTCATCTTTAACTAAATTCATGCTTAGAGTATAATTGAAGAATGAATCTATTGGTTACTTTATTGATCGAGAATAAGGGAGTTTTTTTTTTTTTTTTTTTTTTCTTTTTTTCAATATATGATGAAAATAATGTTGAGATAAATGTAGGAACTGGTATAAAAAAGATGATGCAAAAAGGGTAATTTAGTCTTTCACTATTACCTACATTGCAAATATGTTTTACTTTTATGTGAACCAAACACATTGAATGATATGAAATTCCAATGTTTTAAATACTACAGAGATTAAAATATCACATAATTTGTAATACCATGTTTTTTAGTTCATGAACCAAACGCACCCTTGTATCTTTTCTCCATGGTTGTTATCTTTTTAAACCACGATCTTCTGGTGTGTCCAAGTCATCTATGTATGTTGATCCATGATCTTCTGGTATTAGAGTCGTGGCATGTTTGTTTTAGGCCAAAATCAAAAATATGAAATGAAACATTTTCAACAATAATTTTTTTATTGTTAATTTAAATAATTTAAGGAACTTATGAATAACTACTTATATCATAAATATCCAAAATTTGTGATGATGGTTTTATGTTGGACTCATTATTTTAGCTAAAGTTTTTTCAATTCGAATATCCAAAATTTCGGATAGCAATTTTATATATCCGAATATCGAAATGTGGCCCGAGCCTTGCAAAACTTTCAAAATCCATATTAAGGTCGGCATTTTTGTAAATAAGGAAATTCTTTAAAAAGATTAAATGAATGCATAATCGTTATGAAAATTGCAAGTAAAGTAAGAATTAATAGTTTATAATGAAGCTTAAACCATCAATCAAATTAAAAATCACATTTCTCACACGATAGCTAAAGTTCTCTTGTTTGAAACCTTCTTTGTATCTCTAACAACCATATCTGGGCACCAACTTGTCCTCCACCACCAGTCACCCCAGTAACTCCAGCCACCTACCATTCTAGCCACCCCAATTTTTCTAGCCACTCAAATGGTTGTAATATTTCCCTTTCCTAATTTGGCGGCTGCTAATTCTAGCAACAGTCGCCAGCATAACCCTACAGTGTTGTAAAAATTGGCCATGGCGGCCGATATGGCGGCGCCATGGCGGATTTCGGTGGTCCACCGCTATGATATTTCTCATATCGGTCTAACTTGGCGTTTTTGGTCAAAATCGGAGCTTGGCGGTCAAAATCGGCAAAAAATCGGCCTTGGCGGCGGTCGGTCAACGCCGGTCAACGTCAGATCTAGATTTTTTTTTTTTTTTTTTTTTTTTTTTTTTTTTTTTTTTTTCAGATTAACGCCGGTCAACGTCGTTTAAATTCATATCTAGGGGTTTTTTTTCATATTCACTTCAGATCTAGGGTTTTTTTTGTCATATTCACTTCAGATCTAGGGTTTTTTTTCATATTCCTTTATAATTTATGGTCTCCGCTGTAACAATTCGCAATTTCAGGACAATTACTATTCCCGGGAAATTCACTATTCACATTTACTATTCATGTTACTATTCATTTTTACTATTCATTTCTTTCCGAAATTTTCCCGAAAGTTGATTTTTATTTGATATTCTCAAGTGATAAATCATTTCCATGGCAAATTAAATGTTTGACATCCGTCAGATCATTTTCGTAAAAGTTATTAAGGAATTACACGGAATTACACGTTTTAGGGTAAAACGTCAATCAGAAATTCTACGCACAACGAAATTCAACCCTGTCAGGTGACCCCACATCGGAAAAATGTTTGACACACTCATGATTTATTTGAGAATTAATCGTGACTGAGAAAAACATGACCAAAGACTTCCCAGCAGGTCACCCAAGCCTGTACTACTCTCGCATGAGCACGCTTAACCGTTTGGGCGATTAACCGTTAGACCACAAAACGCGTTTCTAAGAAGATTTGAGTTTTCAACTTATTAGAAAAAGTCAACATATTCTTTCCCTCCCCCATTGACCAAAAATCATCCCTTGATGTTATAAGTCATTTCGTGATTTTTAGGCTTACGGTTTGATGTCTAAAAGACATTTAATACCAACCGACACTAGACTGAGCCCAGTCTAGACATTATAAGTCATTTTAAATCAATATTATCCTATTAGAAAAGTAACATTTTACTTTTCTCAATATTACGCAATATTCAGCGTTTTACGCGAATTACGCGTTTTAGACCCGTGTTTCCAGTTTTTAGCAGGGTTTTAGCACCCGATAGATCCTACCACTCATTTTATATTTTATTATGGACTATATGGACATGTTTAACAATACTTTCAAATTCCATAATTTTACGACACCCGGTTTTACGTTTTGAGGCTTAATCATTTACGATTAGCATTTCCCGGAGTCAAAACTCATCTAGTAACTTGGATAATATCATCCAAGGCACACCTCACCCTCCCTTATCCATGTGAACCGCCCTAGGAGGGGGGTTTCACACTATGTGGCTCAAACTTATGAATTTACCCTTAAAATCAACACTTATTTACAACTTGGTCACCAAGTTGTAACACTTTCCTAGCACTTTCCTAACCTCCTCATTTTTGGACTATAAATACTCCCTCCCCTCCCCTTCTTGGTGCCGTGCATCCCCAACCCCAAATCCCTCTCATCCTTAGTTCATTTCCTTCTAATTTCTAGCAAGATTCAAGTGAAGTTCAAGTATAGAAACCCTAGCTTAGTTTCTAGTAATCAAAACTCTTCCAAACCCTAATATAATTGGTGATTTCTCTTGAGTTTAAATCCACTCAATTCACTTTAACCTTCATCATCCATCTTTCAAGAATACCAAGGGTAGAAAGATTGCATGAAGTGAAAAAGGGTTGAAGCAAGTCTATCAATGTCCTATCCTTACATGTTAACTTCCTTTCATCTTTGAAAGCCAAAAGTTGTGAGCCAAACCCTAACTTGATTCTTGTTAAATAATCATGTTCATGTTATTTACATATTATTATTGCTATATTATGTCTTGTAGTTATGTCCATGATGTATAAAAATGACCAAAACAAGTTATTGTTATTGATTGTTAAAACAAGTTACTAAAACAAGTAAACTAGTGACTTTCTTGGAGAACCACGACCAAAATGGTAAAATTATGATATTGGATTATTACATATTATAGTATAGGACTTAAAGAGGAAACCATATCAATTTGAACCACCCAAAACGAGTATACGAGTCAAAAGTTACGCCCATTTGAAATTACCAAAGATTTCCGGCAAAACTGCCAAATAGCTTCCTGATCAAATTTGGGTTTTGAAAGTCCCACTTCTAGTCCGATTCATCAAAAAGTTAAAACACGAAAGTTGTCCGGAACGACGTTTTCGTTCAGGAACAAAGAAGCTCGAGACCTAAAAATGCTTTCCGAGTGATAAAATTCTTCAAATTCTAAACAGCCCATTTTTAGGCGAAAGTCACTAGATTATGGTTATACTTTGAAAGGAACAAGAGGTCTTATGACCTATAATCAAGACCACAACCATGGCTAGAGCCAAGGTTGTGTCTCATGACCTTGAAACAAGGACCAAAGGTCATGGCTAGGCCATGACGAAATGACCATACCAACTTACATAGGCGTAAACATGAAACAAAGAGTTGACGAGAACTTGAACATACAATTTGGATCTACTCCATCTAAGGAACCATGAGAACATACAAGTATTTGTCATACAAGTTATAATAAACCTACCCTAATAACAATCTTCATGTACAAATAAACTTTCCTAAGTTTATTCAACTATTGGACATGTAACTTTTGGATCCAAACTTATATCTATATATTTCATCAACTACTACAATAGTAGGGAGCCTCATGTGAGGAGTTCATTATGTAAGCCGTCGAGTTGAGTTGTGGATTTACGAGTTAAAGTGTCCTGGCTCCTCGAACGCTTACTAACATGGCTTCTGAATTATGTCGGCCCGAACGGTAGTAAACGATATACAAAACATACATGTTTCATGAATCTTTTCTTTCAAGGACATACAATATACATCATACCACATCATGGACTATAATGCAAGATATATATATAGGCACTACTTCATAGTCTTTACTCCGATCCTAAGTCGCGACATTCTATTATAGGTTGCTCGTAGAAACCTACACGATTCAACCGTTACATTCATTACTTGCTATCTTAACTTAAGGTGAGTTCATAGCCCCACTTTCCATTACTTAATTGTTTTACAATTCCTTGGGGGGAATACATGCTATTTCTAAATCGAATACAATGCTTTCTAATGTATGCTTCACGACGATGTTTTATTATCACTAAGTACCAACCTTGCTAAACCGATATCCTTGATTATGAACCATTTAATCACTAGCAATAGTGAGCGCGAATATTAATAATAGGCCTATTGGGATTGACGAATCCCATTTGTTTTGACTAAGTGCAAACAAATGCATTAATATTTGAGATTTAGGTATGTTAGCAAAGTACCTACCGGGATAAACCGCCGATTGATATTGGTACACGTTAACGTTATGGTGTCATAAGCTTAGTGTATAATACATGTTCCGGGCGTATAATAACGTAGCCTACCTGTTTTGTTTTCCAAACATTGGTGTGAGCCTATAACTCACACTACCAACATATTGTGTTCAATCGATTTAACAAACTCTATGAATATCACTCAACCTTTGTGTTGACCTCTCAAGCATGTATTTCAGGTTCATGACGATCAAGGATGGCACGGAAGGACACGGATACTCAAGAGGGCTATAAATTTTATTATCATTCAAAACTCATTTATTATACATTGTAAACATGGAACCAATTGGGACCTCATTTTGTAATCTCTGATATTTATATAATTTGAATGATAAACCTTTTCAAAACGACTCAATTGGAGTTCGTTTTCTATCATTGTGACTATTGTGCCGTCGAGTAACACCCAGTTCGAATTCCGCTGCATCCATGAATTGGGGGTGTTACAGATTGGTACCAGAGCCATGGTTATAGAGAAACGGGTCTAATTGAGACCTAAACTATAACCGCAATTACAAGCAAAAACATTTTATAGCTTTCCGCTCTCCGTGTCTTCCATCCTCCAGACGATTATGGATTTAGTAAGCATGTTATGATACACAAACATATTAGTATATTCATATATACCCATTTTGAGCATTTCCCCGTAAGCATTAGTATATTGATATATAAACTTGGTTTATTTTCAATCATTTTATCTAAACATATCTACACATGCCTATTCTATGGCATTTCGACACAACCACATTCTCCCAACCATGTTCCTACTCCAACATTTTATATCCAAGATATTGTAACGAATTACGATGGTCTTTTCTATTTCCCGAACATTGTATGACACAATGGTCTTAATCATTTCTCAAATGTTTTGAGTCACACAATGGTTTAATCTACTTCCGAGACATTGTGATTTGTGCAATGGTCTCTCGAATTATTCCACCCACCTCATCAATATCATTTCATATGATATCAAAAACCCATCACAATCTATCGATTTCCAAACAAGAAATATGAGATTTCTAAAGGACAAACTAATCCATCATCGACAAAAGTTGAACTTTCTCTACATCCATCAAAGTTTTCTTCTGAAACCTTCATTGTTAAAAGTTTGTAATTCTAGCCCAGTATAGACTGTTTTAGAATTACTTCAACTTCCTTTCCACACATATCTACCCGTACTATCTTCTATGCAATGGAATGTGAAAACATACGTTACAAGTCTCTTATGGCGGGACTTGCAACTGAATGGTTTGACATCGCCTTTGTTTAGTGGACAGTTTCCCGAAAGCAACGGACGTATCACAAGTATACCTAATTTAGGTATTTGAAAATTTTATCGAACCTTGGCTAAATATAGACTAGTCACCTATATTTAACCTAGGGACAGTGGAATATAGTCTGACTAACTATATTCGACTTAAAATTTTCAAATACTGAGAATAGTTGTACTAGGGTTATGTTTAGATTGATTTCCTACATGAACACGATAAACCACCAAAATACATTAAAACAATCTAGAGACACGATAGTGTCTTACCACTCAGCAAGATCTTAACACCTTATTTGTATGATCTAAATTTCATTCTTGAAATTTTTCGTTTATGAGATAATCCGAACTACTATCTTGGGATAGTTATCAATTATTCTCTTCATCCTGTAGAAGTACTATCTTGTTTAGGTCCTAAGGATACCATTCCATCATAAACTTTTAAAATCTCTTAAGATTTTTAAAGCAAACTCAACATCTATACCTAAGAGTATTAATGTTAAGCATACACTAAGCACTTTTGTTCATCAACATATCACAACATTACCTTCACAACCGTGGCAAACACAAGCTCATTAACAGATCTTGATGCACTTTTAAAGCTCAAATCATCCTTAGTTACATCACAAGCACCCTCATCAGCTTTACAAGATTGAATATTCATTTTGTACTTTTGGAACACCAGTATCATCTCGTAATACACTACCTTGTAACTCACCGACTAAGTATGAATGTTGTGTAGGATGATTTGTAATTATTTGAATGGATTGGGATGCCTTTTCATTTAAATAAAGACATTGTAAATCACTAAACCATAAGTTTATATTTCCTTATCTACATTGTTTGGGATGCCTCTCTATGTAAATAAAGAATTATAAACAAGTGGGCTTATTTGTATCCGAAATAACATAAGTATGAAGTCAATAAACACTAGATACAACAACCGATTACCTACTAGGCTATGATTGCAATTACTATCTCAGTTCCTATTAATATTCGACTACTATATCAATTTCCTTTGATAATCGACTATTACCATACCTTTCCTACATAAAAGTAAGCCTCATCCTACACCATACACTGAAATGACAAATCAAATTACATCACCAGTAATCCCAGACTTTAGTCCTCATAAGTAACCACACCTGTTCATCGACACACGACGCAGACCCCTAGAATTCCAAGTCGGAGACAGGGTTATGCTAAAGGTATTGCCTTAGAAAGGCTTAATATGACTCGGTAAACGAGAAAAACTAAACCCAAGATACATCGGACCATTCAAAAATCCTAGCCAGGGTTGGCCCTGTGGCGTACAAACTTGAGCTTCCATCAGAACTCAGTAGTGTACACCCCACTTTCCATGTATCTAACCTAAAGAAATGCTTGTCAGATGAATCACTCGTGATTCCACTCGATGAAATTCAACTCAATGACGATCTTCAATTTATTAAGGAACCCGTAGAAATCATGGACCGAGAGGTCAAACAACTCAAGCAAAGCCGTATTCCAATTGTCAAAGTTCGTTGGAACTCACAACTTGGTCCTGAATACACATGGGAACAAGAGGACTAGATACGTAAGAAATACCCACATCTTTTTACCAACAAAGTTTCTACTCCCAACACAAATTGATCTCCGGGACGGAGCTCTCATATGGGGTGGAGACTGTAACAATTCGCAATTTCAGGACAATTACTATTCCCGGGAAATTCACTATTCACATTTACTATTCATGTTACTATTCATTTTTACTATTCATTTCTTTCCGAAATTTTCCCGAAAGTTGATTTTTATTTGATATTCTCAAGTGATAAATCATTTCCATGGCAAATTAAATGTTTGACATCCGTCAGATCATTTTCGTAAAAGTTATTAAGGAATTACACGTTTTAGGGTAAAACGTCAATCAGAAATTCTACGCACAACGAAATTCAACCCTGTCAGGTGACCCCACATCGGAAAAATGTTTGACACACTCATGATTTATTTGAGAATTAATCGTGACTGAGAAAAACATGACCAAAGACTTCCCAGCAGGTCACCCAAGCCTGTACTACTCTCGCATGAGCACGCTTAACCGTTTGGGCGATTAACCGTTAGACCACAAAACGCGTTTCTAAGAAGATTTGAGTTTTCAACTTATTAGAAAAAGTCAACATATTCTTTCCCTCCCCCATTGACCAAAAATCATCCCTTGATGTTATAAGTCATTTCGTGATTTTTAGGCTTACGGTTTGATGTCTAAAAGACATTTAATACCAACCGACACTAGACTGAGCCCAGTCTAGACATTATAAGTCATTTTAAATCAATATTATCCTATTAGAAAAGTAACATTTTACTTTTCTCAATATTACGCAATATTCAGCGTTTTACGCGAATTACGCGTTTTAGACCCGTGTTTCCAGTTTTTAGCAGGGTTTTAGCACCCGATAGATCCTACCACTCATTTTATATTTTATTATGGACTATATGGACATGTTTAACAATACTTTCAAATTCCATAATTTTACGACACCCGGTTTTACGTTTTGAGGCTTAATCATTTACGATTAGCATTTCCCGGAGTCAAAACTCATCTAGTAACTTGGATAATATCATCCAAGGCACACCTCACCCTCCCTTATCCATGTGAACCGCCCTAGGAGGGGGGTTTCACACTATGTGGCTCAAACTTATGAATTTACCCTTAAAATCAACACTTATTTACAACTTGGTCACCAAGTTGTAACACTTTCCTAGCACTTTCCTAACCTCCTCATTTTTGGACTATAAATACTCCCTCCCCTCCCCTTCTTGGTGCCGTGCATCCCCAACCCCAAATCCCTCTCATCCTTAGTTCATTTCCTTCTAATTTCTAGCAAGATTCAAGTGAAGTTCAAGTATAGAAACCCTAGCTTAGTTTCTAGTAATCAAAACTCTTCCAAACCCTAATATAATTGGTGATTTCTCTTGAGTTTAAATCCACTCAATTCACTTTAACCTTCATCATCCATCTTTCAAGAATACCAAGGGTAGAAAGATTGCATGAAGTGAAAAAGGGTTGAAGCAAGTCTATCAATGTCCTATCCTTACATGTTAACTTCCTTTCATCTTTGAAAGCCAAAAGTTGTGAGCCAAACCCTAACTTGATTCTTGTTAAATAATCATGTTCATGTTATTTACATATTATTCTTGCTATATTATGTCTTGTAGTTATGTCCATGATGTATAAAAATGACCAAAACAAGTTATTGTTATTGATTGTTAAAACAAGTTACTAAAACAAGTAAACTAGTGACTTTCTTGGAGAACCACGACCAAAATGGTAAAATTATGATATTGGATTATTACATATTGTAGTAGAGGACTTAAAGAGGAAACCATATCAATTTGAACCACCCAAAACGAGTATACGAGTCAAAAGTTACGCCCATTTGAAATTACCAAAGATTTCCGGCAAAACTGCCAAATAGCTTCCTGATCAAATTTGGGTTTTGAAAGTCCCACTTATAGTCCGATTCATCAAAAAGTTAAAACACGAAAGTTGTCCGGAACGACGTTTTCGTTCAGGAACAAAGAAGCTCGAGACCTAAAAATGCTTTCCGAGTGATAAAATTCTTCAAATTCTAAACAGCCCATTTTTAGGCGAAAGTCACTAGATTATGGTTATACTTTGAAAGGAACAAGAGGTCTTATGACCTATAATCAAGACCACAACCATGGCTAGAGCCAAGGTTGTGTCTCATGACCTTGAAACAAGGACCAAAGGTCATGGCTAGGCCATGACGAAATGACCATACCAACTTACATAGGCGTAAACATGAAACAAAGAGTTGACGAGAACTTGAACATACAATTTGGATCTACTCCATCTAAGGAACCATGAGAACATACAAGTATTTGTCATACAAGTTATAATAAACCTACCCTAATAACAATCTTCATGTACAAATAAACTTTCCTAAGTTTATTCAACTATTGGACATGTAACTTTTGGATCCAAACTTATATCTATATATTTCATCAACTACTACAATAGTAGGGAGCCTCATGTGAGGAGTTCATTATGTAAGCCGTCGAGTTGAGTTGTGGATTTACGAGTTAAAGTGTCCTGGCTCCTCGAACGCTTACTAACATGGCTTCTGAATTATGTCGGCCCGAACGGTAGTAAACGATATACAAAACATACATGTTTCATGAATCTTTTCTTTCAAGGACATACAATATACATCATACCACATCATGGACTATAATGCAAGATATATATATAGGCACTACTTCATAGTCTTTACTCCGATCCTAAGTCGCGACATTCTATTATAGGTTGCTCGTAGAAACCTACACGATTCAACCGTTACATTCATTACTTGCTATCTTAACTTAAGGTGAGTTCATAGCCCCACTTTCCATTACTTAATTGTTTTACAATTCCTTGGGGGGAATACATGCTATTTCTAAATCGAATACAATGCTTTCTAATGTATGCTTCACGACGATGTTTTATTATCACTAAGTACCAACCTTGCTAAACCGATATCCTTGATTATGAACCATTTAATCACTAGCAATAGTGAGCGCGAATATTAATAATAGGCCTATTGGGATTGACGAATCCCATTTGTTTTGACTAAGTGCAAACAAATGCATTAATATTTGAGATTTAGGTATGTTAGCAAAGTACCTACCGGGATAAACCGCCGATTGATATTGGTACACGTTAACGTTATGGTGTCATAAGCTTAGTGTATAATACATGTTCCGGGCGTATAATAACGTAGCCTACCTGTTTTGTTTTCCAAACATTGGTGTGAGCCTATAACTCACACTACCAACATATTGTGTTCAATCGATTTAACAAACTCTATGAATATCACTCAACCTTTGTGTTGACCTCTCAAGCATGTATTTCAGGTTCATGACGATCAAGGATGGCACGGAAGGACACGGATACTCAAGAGGGCTATAAATTTTATTATCATTCAAAACTCATTTATTATACATTGTAAACATGGAACCAATTGGGACCTCATTTTGTAATCTCTGATATTTATATAATTTGAATGATAAACCTTTTCAAAACGACTCAATTGGAGTTCGTTTTCTATCATTGTGACTATTGTGCCGTCGAGTAACACCCAGTTCGAATTCCGCTGCATCCATGAATTGGGGGTGTTACATCCGCCATGGCGCAGCCAAGACCGATATGGCGGATTTTGGGAGTCGACCGCCACGGTACTGCCGAGCGATATTTACAATCTTGTAACCCTATTATTATAATTGTATCAGTAATAGGTGCCATGGGGTTCACGGGGGAGTTGATCTGGAAGCTCAAGGTCCACTTCGAGGGTAAACATAATACCCTAGATGTTGAGATGGCCATCAAGAACTAATGGAGATAGACGAGGTAACTTTTAGAAGAATTGAGATCCCCTTACTCCGCAGATGCGTGCATCTAATTCTGAAAGTTGTGTGTGCCATTTTTAGTGGAATAAATTTGGGTATGAACGAAGCATCAAAACTTTTTTATCTTTGCCATATATGATACTTTACCAACAACTGAGGTGACTCCTTCATAAGTTTTCTATAATTGTATAGATTTCTCTTGTGATAAATATTTATAGCTCATGTATGAGTCGTAAGCACAGGTTTATATTACAACTTACACATTTAGTTGGATATAATCCTTTAGAAAGAGAAGGGTGAACATCGATCAATTTTGTGTTATTTTGTATGGAAAACAAAACACAAACTTAGATAGTGGTTAAAACAAGCATATTGTATCAATCAATATAGTAACAACTAAATATAAAGAGGCTTTATGTAATCTTATCGCAAAACATCATTATTAAGCCAAACCAAACAAAACAAACCTCCAAATGCAATGGTGTAACAAGAAATAACACATGACTGAATAATATTCTCTTGTCTAGTGTGACCACTCGTAAAATTCCCGACATATTCTATTTGGAGAAACAATGAGATAACTCGAGTTAAGTATTTATTTTGAGATACTAGACATACTTATGATAATTTTTATCGGAAATATCATTCCAAACACAATATTGTAATTCCCGTGTCTTAAATCCATCATTTGCTAGCCTAAACATATCCCAAATCGCTATAATACAAAGATAGACAAAATTTCAGCTTTAGTCCATGTAGTAAATTACACCTCCACCCACTGTCCCTGATAAAGTCTTTTTGTAGTATATATAATTATTTCGAAGAAATACTCGTGAAAGTATTTCCCGGGTCGTTTTCCCAACGAAGGTAG
This sequence comes from Artemisia argyi, assembly GCA_030686995.1. NCBI lineage: Eukaryota > Viridiplantae > Streptophyta > Magnoliopsida > Asterales > Asteraceae > Artemisia > Artemisia argyi. The sequence goes on from CM060694.1 coordinate 154,806,622, forward strand.
AATGGAGACTTGAATTATCGATTCGCGAAATCGTGTCGTGAAAAGCGGTAAAGTGAAAAATATGATTTTGAAATTCAAATTATGATAAGAAATAGTAAAATAAACAAAATATACAAGCTATATATGTACAAATGTTAAAAACGTAAAAACGGAAATGCACACGTAATATTTAAATGTAACGTACGAAATAAAACGCGACTTTTATTCGGAAAACGATCCTACAAATGTGAAACAAGTTTCTAAAAATCTTAAACTACTTAAAGAATTTTGAGAAAAAGAAAAATATTTTTTAGACTTTTTATTTATTTTCTAGAATTAATTTTCTATTTATTGAATTAAAAAGTAATTAAAAATAAAAGAAAATATGAAAAATAATGGGAAAATTATAAAAACTATTCTGAAAAATCTAAAATATTATAAAAGAATTTTCTAAAATATTTTTGTATTTTTCAAGGTTTTTCTGTATTTTTTATGGATTTTTATTATTTAAAATGATTTAAAATTGATTATAAACTAAAAGAAATTAAGAAAAATAGCAAATGAACTCAGAAAATTATGAAAAATTAACAGAAATTCAAGAATATTATTAAGAACTTGCAGAAAAATTTTGAAAAGAAAAAGATAAGCAAAAGTGCTTATTTCAAGCAAATCAGCTTATGGCAAGTGCTTATTTATAAGCACTTGCCACAAAACTTAACCAAATTGTTACCACAACTGTATTATGCTACTATGAACTCAAAGAAACTCAGATATGATCATATGAAACACAGAAACACCAATTGCAAGCTAATAAGCTACCAAAACAACTATTGAAAAAGCAAAAGCTATAGTAGAATAAGCAACAGATTAAGTAGACCAATAACTATACTAAACCAACTTCTAAAAAAAAAACTCAGAAGAACCAATAAAACACAACCACAACCTCAAACTAACAATTGCAGCCCTATGTACTACAAACAGAAATCAAGCTCAGAACCACTTATTGCAGGCCTGAATAAGCTATACTAATAAGCTTTTAACCAGAAGAATATGGGAGCAATATCAAGCTAGACATGCTGAGAAGCTACAAAACCAAAAACTCACACAGATACTAACTTATTCTACCTATAATGATGACATGAAAGCAAGCCAAAACTGAGATGCAGGGGTAATTAGCGCCCAAACAGACTACTTCCAATCACTTATTCAGATAAGCAGATAAGCTTTAAACTAAAATATTCTTGCTGATTAAGATACACTAGCTACTAAGGAACAAAAATCAACAAGCAATAACTATTTCTAATTAGAAATGAGTCCTATAAGTGCAATAAAAAATTAGACCAAAAACTGAGTAACGAAAAGTTTGACTATATGAAATGCAACCTAACTTTGACTAAAACTGAATTCAATTGTTGATTACTACTCTAATATGTGAAATTAAGCTACCACAAAACTATATTAAGCTACTTTAAACTATTATGCAACTACTATTACTCTTATACTAACTGTATCAAATTTTAGCTAACAGTAAAGTGAATTGAAATGTAACTTTGACTTTATAAGAATGAAACCTACTATTTTATGCAGTCTACTACTTATCTAAACCCTATGGAAGCTAAATGTGCAGAGCTATATTATAAATGAACAAATACAGAACCTAGAACTAGTTAATCCAAACACCCCTTTATCTATGGTTAACACTATGAATCACTGTAATGCTCTATAAACTACCAATATAACTTCTAATAACTATCTTATATCACCTATTGCAACAGAAATTAAGTAACAAACAATACAGAGATCAAATAAAAATGAAATGAAACAATGCCACAGTAAGCAACTAAACAGATGATAGACAGATATGAATGAAATTTTAAGCACACTACTCTATAATAATGCAATCTACTCTTATAAACTAAACTATTTCTAAACCAAACTAATCAAACAGGAAACAATCAAATATAACAGACATATTCTAATCAAATGGACAATGCAGTATAATGACTGAAGAATAAAATGAGATCTCACTTGAATGCCTCAGCTGAACAGAGGACTCATTTGCTCCTAACCTATCTTTAGATAGGCTCCAACTAGCTCTCCCTATCAATAAATGAACTTCAAAATCCCAGGAATCAAACACCACAAGCTGCAGTTGACTAAGTTGACCAAGAAACAATGAACAACTGATAAAACTAACTTTCACAGATACTTTTTAAAACTAACTTTGAGATTAATGAAACTAAAAACAAGCTTATATAAAAGCTAAACTCAACTAAACTATTTCTGATTTTATAAAACTCTCAAATGATATTGAAAACTGAAATGGAATTTTAAGACTTGAGTTAACTAATTATCAAGCTAAAATAAGCTAAAGTGTAGAAGAGATTCTCTAAACTAATAAGCAATAAAATTGAAAAGTAGACAAAAATTAACTAAAGAGTTAATTACATAGATGGTCACTGTGGTTTGCTTGAAATTTCACTATTAGTCACTGAACTTTTTTTTTGATGGGCCTAGTCACTGCGGTTTGCTGTTATTACGGGCCTAGTCACTGAACTTTTTTTTTCCGAATGAAATGACCAAACAGCCCTTGTCATCTTATTTGGACTAACGAATGTTAGTCTTTTAGACTAACGACCGTTAGAGAACAACCGAAAACTTGGTTTTCTAACGTTTTCGTCCGGTCTTTATACGTTTTCATCCGTTTTTTCACGTTTTCGTCCGTATTTACAGCTTTTCGTCCGTTTTTACACGTTTTCGTCTGTATTTACACATTTTCATCCGTCTTTACACATTTTCATCCGTATTTACACGTTTTCGTCCGTTTTTTCATGTTTCATCCGTTTTTTCACGTTTTCGTCTGTATTTACACGTTTTCGTCCGTTTTTACACGTTTTCGTCCATTTTTACACGTTTTCGTCCGTATGTACACGTTTTCATCCGTTTTTTTACGTTTTCGTCTGTATTTACACGTTTTCGTCTGTATTTACATGTTTTCATCCGTTTTTACACGCTTTCATCCGTATTTACACGTTTTCTAAAAATTATTTCAAAAAAGTGCAAATACTGACAAAAACGTGTAAAAACGAAGGAAAACGTGTAAAAACGGACGAAAATATGTAAATACGGACGAAAACGTGTAAATACTGGAAAAAACGTGTACACGTTTTTGTTTTCCTCCGTTTTTTAGAAAAATATTTTCGAAAAAATTATTTCAGAAAAAAAAATTTCGAAAAATTTATTTCAAAAAAAAAATATTTTTCTAAAAAAAATAATTTAGAATAAAAAAATTCGAAAAAATTATTTCGAAAAAAAATAATTTTTCGAAAATAATTAATTTTTTGAAAAAATTATTTCAGAAAACAATAATTTTTCGAAAAAAAATATTTTTCTAAAAAAATAATTTAGAAAAAAAAATTTAACGGAAAAGGACTAATGTTGCAATGCTAGTTAACGGACAGTTAACGGAAAAGAAGAGGCAAGGGCTTTTTGGTCATTTTATTCGAATTTGGACTAGATCTGTAACATATGCAAACCACAGTGACTGAATCAGTCAAAAAAAAAGTTCGGTGACTGAAAGTGCAAAAAAGGCCAAACCACAGTGACCATTTATGTAATTAACTCTTAACTAAAATTGATATCAAAAGCTGAATTTCATTCAAAAACTAAAGTTACAACTTAAAATTTAGGACGAATTACAATTCAAAAGAAATTTTGGCTAATCCAAACTCCACACCTATTACAAGCTAATTAGGACTCTATTTATAGCCAATGTGAGGTGAGGAGTTCACGGATTGCCAGGTTGGCAATCCGTGTGATTTTGTGTTTCTTTGTAGCAGTCCTGAGCCTTTAGATTACTCCCAATCATTCTCTCTCCATAATAGCCCTTGGATTGATCAATTATGACGCGATATAGCCAATGAGATACTACCATCTGTCATTCCTTGTGCTTCTTGAGCCTCTGACATGTCTCTGACATCACCCTGAGCTTTTAGAAACAAAGTGATTGTACCAAAGTACCCTTAATTGTGGTAATTAAGGGTGGGTACAGTAACTAGGGTTCATGTAATAGTAACTCTTCTGGGTTTGTGAATGAATTTGGGGGTAAAAGAAGCGGGGTACATTTTTTTATTATTGTTTGACCTTGTGGACTGGGTTTTATGAGTATGGGCTTGGGAGATAATGGTGGAGTGGGCCTTGGGTTTGTTTAAGTTTATATTATGGATTTAAATTTTGGACCAGGCCTTGTGTAGTTTGGCTTTCAGATTTGTACATATATATCTCTAGGACCAAATGTGAAATATTATGAAACTTTGAGGACCTCCTTTGCCATTCTTGTAAAATAATTCCAAGGGCTAAATATGACAACTGAAAATTCTTCAAGGATTGATTTGGCACTTTGAGCTCAAATAATGATCCGGACTTGAAAAATCCTTCCCGGCTTCGGCTTTTGATCCTTTTCCACTCTCGTGCTCGATTTTGCTTTGTTTTGTTCATTTTTCGTAATATCCGTACCTGCACATCACAAACATAAAAACACATGTTTTCTTGGCATTTGTTAGCTCAAATAGTCAATTTGGGTCGATATTTGGTAATGAAAAGGTGTGTAAATTAATACACACCAAAATCCCCCCGACTAAAGTATTGCCGTGTCCTCACGCAATGTGATCAATTCACGCTCTTGGGATAAATAATTTTAAAACTCTTCCTACTAACTTTGTAAAGTAGCAAACAGGTTCGAAAGAAGTAATAAAATCATTTATTCCCGAAAACGCTCCATTTTCCAAAATTTTTCTTCTATTCCTTTATTCACTTTCACTTTCTATTTTTGTACTTTTCACACTTCATACTTGTGACGGTATGTTGAACTTTCATTATTTTGCAATAATTATTAGGGTCAACGAGTAGACACACTTTTCATAGAAAAGTGACCGTACGGATAAAAATCGTCATCCTTGATTTTTCACGAGTCCCCAAACTAAGCGTACAAACGAGATCACAGCTTATCTATAAATTAGATGCTAACACTACTCATAACAGTTACTTGTGGAAACTTCTTACTCCCATTCCTAGGTTTTGTATCTCAATATTTTATTTCGTTTAGAAATGAATTGCTTCATATTTTCTCGTTTCAATAATTTTTAGTCCGATAGTGATACCTAAGTTAAAACGATAAGTAGTTATTCATTTTCTCTTAAGAACCACTGCAATAGAAATTCGGTCAACATCAAGGAATTTTGGTACATACAATATCAAGGATATAAGTTGCGGAGTACGATCACGTGCACCTCATGTGACTGATTACTAATCACTTATCACATGCACCTCACGCGCCAACAACTTATTTATACATAAGCTCTTATTCGATACAACTTTCAACTTTCACTTTTTTCATTTTTCTCATATTTTTCATACTTTTCACTTTTTTTTCTTTCTTTCTTGACTTTTTTCATAATATCAATGGAAGCTTATCGGGTAGCTCCAAAACCATATAGATAATCAACTTTTGACTTTTGATTTTTTCACTTTTTGCTCTTATTTTTGATGTTCCTTGATATGTACCCAACTTCTAAAGCAAAAATTCTCTTAAGAAAACAAAGAACTATATATTATCCAAACCAAAATACCACTAATTAACCTAGAACATCTATTATATATGGTGACGTAACTGATGAGAGTAAAAAGCCACAAGTACCTCTCATGAGCTCTAAAGAGAACCACTACTCCACGTTTAGCATCTAACTTCTAAATAAACTCTATCATTTCTCGCTCTACACAATTTAAGATTCCAAGTAATGAAACCCGCGAATACTTAGCCGATAATCAGCCACGCATATATAAAGTCTGTTACGGGAACTTGCAGATTCTTAAGAAAGGAATTCCCGAAAACTAAATATATTCCCATAGTAGAGGAGATACCATACTAAGAAAATAATTCCCATACATAATAGAAAGTGAAGATAATTAATACTTTCAAGATGGGCGATGATACAAACGCAACAACTACATTAAAACCCTTAACACCTATTGCACAATACCAATGCCCTAAGTGGAAAAATACAAATTACACGGTATGGGCTATACAAATAAAGGTTATATTAGAAGCACATGGTTTGTGGGAGACAATAGAACCTAAGGAAAACACACAATTAGATGTTAAGAAAGACAAGGCAACAACGGCCTTGTTATATCAAGCGTTGACCGAGGATGTGATTTTACAAGTAGCAAGTTGTAAAACGGCAAGGGAATTATGGGATTCGTTTATTTTTGGTGAAAAAAAGGAGTTGCAAGAGTGCACGACATGTGAAACATGCAAGGTCAAAATCGAATCGAAGATTCACCCTCCCCCCGACTAGAACGAAACATTGTCCTCAATGTTTTACGGGTAAAGGTAATCCTAACAAGATTCTAGGCCGTTTATTAATTATGCCAAAGAAAACGTTAGTCGATAAGATTTAACGGATATAGGATTTCCAAGTAGCACCGATGAATGAGACTCCAAGTGAAGAGATAACGAGCACGAGAGTCATCATAAATCACGGACAATCTTGAACAAACATCACAAACTACCACGGAACACAAGAGTAGAAGAGGCACCCCCTCCTTACGTTATTTGTTAGAAAATAGAAATATAAGAAGATGAAATTGGATAAGCATGGGTAGCCACCCACGAAGCGCTTGTTTTTTATTACCGAGTCACATGAGCTTGACTCGATCCCCGAATTAATTCGTCCTTGGGGAGAGCAAAGAAAAGGGCCACTTGGCACAAAAGATAGAGATGCCAGGGTCAAATACGGTGTCCTCACTCCCGGTGGAGTGGAAAGAAGAAACAATGGGATAAGTATAGAATGGTTGAAACACCCGGATGGTAAAAGCAAATTCAAGTTCAGAAACCTCGTCCACCATTCTAAAAATATTCTCATTCGTACCGGATTCAAAAACTTCATCGGGTGGTTTTGCAGGTGGACGAGAAGAAAGCAAATCGGAAGAAATATCATTCTCGTCATTCTCAATACCCGGTGGTATCGAGTCATCTGCAGCAAGAAATAAATCGACATCCTCTAAAAGAGGGTCACGTAACAGATTATCAGAAATAGGTTCGGAGTCAATCTCAAAGTGAAAGCACTCATAATCCGGAAGAGAGATATCAGCATGAATAGTGGGATTGCCACTACTCGTCTCTTCAAATCGAAAAATTTCAAGCTCGGGTAATAAATCACTATCCATATCGGGGATAGGAAAAGAAGTCGATGGATCATTCAATGCCTCAAACCGAGAGATAAGAAGATTGACATTCAATAATGTTTCACGTAAAGCTTCATCTTGTATTTCCACATCAACATCTTCATCATAATCATCGATATCTACACAAGAGTCTTCATCACTTGTAGTATACTCATTGTGAGAATCGGAATAACTTTCGACTTCATCATAATCTTCATTGTTTATCGGAGGAAGAGAAGTCAACGGTTCTTCATTCAATAATTCTTCAAGTACACGAATATCTTCCTCCGGATCAAAATTAGCATCGTCAACCATTGTCGGAATGGCATCATTAGCAAGAAATGCCTCGATCTCATCTAAAATGACATCACTCCCTTCAACCGGTGTGAAAGAAGGATGGAAAGAATCAGAAACAGTTTCAGAATTACCGTTAAAATTTTCCCCGGACTCACTTGGGATTGGAACGAGGTTCTCAACACTTGACTCATTGAATTCGTCAGTTTCCGTTGCCGGAATAGTGTTAAGAGGCTCATCCCCCATTGCTAGAGAGTCCTCGGGTTCTACGGTAGACGAGATAGATTAATTTTGAGGATTTAGATTGAACGTAATCGTGGAATCATCATCGTACATACAACACTCACAAAATTGAAATTTTCGTTCTTCGGCAAGAAGTTCTTCCATCGATTTTACATTAGGCTCGGTAGTAGATGTAATACGACTAGTCACCATCTCTTTCAACTTATCGATCATTGATTTGATTTCAAAAATTTGATTAGTAAAATCGGAAGTTTGTGGGGGTTGGTGAAAACCATTAGAATCGTAACAAGAATTAGGTTCATGATAAGAATTTTCAAACGATCCCCCACAATGTTCAAAATTTGATGTATTTTGAAATGAATCACCATTGTAATACGAATTTTGCTCATAAAAATCATTTTGAGGATAATTATTAAAGCTCGGATCGTAATCGTAAGACGTTTCAGTACTCGGAGTATAGCACATACAATCGGTATATCCACATACATCACAAAAACATCGCCCACACGGCATTCCTTCTTTGGATGAGTTTCCACAATTATAGCAACAAAACGAAGGTGGTGGTGGTGTATAAAAATCGGGAATATTTGACGAATTGTTGAACGAATTTTGATCACACGTGTGAGAATTACAATTCAAACAAACGCCATCACGAATATTATCACCACATTGGTCGCACGTACACCACACACACAACCCTCCGAAGAACGGTTCTCCACAACTGAAACAAATCGGATCCATAAGAATTAAACACAAGAAGGTTTGAGAAGAAGAATCAAATTTAAAAGGATAAGAAGATTATTTTTGGTTTTTATATTTATAGAAAAACAAATCAAAAAAAACTTTTATTTTCTTTTATTTTCTTTTTGTAAAACGTTACGTTAATTGAAACCGTTTCTTTCAAAACCATGTGCAATGAAATGAGAGAAACGAATTGTCCCGCTTAATCGGTTGTTGAATTGAAGTAATCCGATAATCAATTAATTTCACGTTTTTGTTATATTGTGAGACTTTTTTGGTTTACAACGCCCTTCCTTTCGGTCGAGTCGAGGCTGTAACTTTTATTATTTTTTTGGTATTTTTGAAAACACTTTAGGAAAAGTGTTTTTGATTTTTCAATTTTTATATTTTTATAAAAAATATATACAAAATAAACGAAGGCTTAACAAAACACGATTTTTCAAAACGAAATTCAAAACCTCACTTCGACCTTCCTCGGCAGTGGCGCCATTTTGATTTAGTCTTTTTGTAGTATATATAATTATTCCGAAGAAATACTCGTGAAAGTATTTCCCGGGTCGTTTTCCCAACGAAGGTAGAATGGAGACTAGAATTATCGATTCGCGAAATCGTGTCGTGAAAAGCGGTAAAGTGAAAAATATGATTTTGAAATTCAAATTATGATAAGAAATAGTAAAATAAACAGAATATACAAGCTATATATGTACAAATGTTAAAAACGTAAAAACGGAAATGCACACGTAATATTTAAACGTAACGTACGAAATAAAACGCGACTTTTATTCGGAAAACGATCCTACAAATGTGAAACAAGTTTCTAAAAATCTTAAACTACTTAAAAGAATTTTGAGAAAAAGAAAAATATTTTTTAGACTTTTTATTTATTTTCTAGAATTAATTTTCTATTTATTGAATTAAAAAGTAATTAACAATAAAAGAAAATATGAAAAATAATGGGAAAATTATAAAAACTATTCTGAAAAATCTAAAATATTATAAAAGAATTTTCTAAAATATTTTTGTATTTTTCAAGGTTTTTTTTGTATTTTTTATGGATTTTTATTATTTAAAATGATTTAAAATTGATTATAAACTAAAAGAAATTAAGAAAAATAGCAAATGAACTCAGAAAATTATGAAAAATTAACAAAAATTCTAGAATATTATTAAGAACTTGCAGAAAAATTTTGAAAAGAAAAAGATAAGCAAAAGTGCTTATTTCAAGCAAATCAGCTTATGGCAAGTGCTTATTTATAAGCACTTGCCACAAAACTTAACCAAAGTGTTACCACAACTGTATTATGCTACTATGAACTCAAAGAAACTCAGATATGATCATATGAAACACAGAAACACCAATTGCAAGCTAATAAGCTACCAAAACAACTATTGAAAAAGCAAAAGCTATAGCAGAATAAGCAACAGATTAAGTAGACCAATAACTATACTAAACCAACTTCAAAAAAAAAGAACTCAGAAGAACCAATAAAACACAACCACAACCTCAAACTAACAATTGCAGCCCTATGTACTACAAACAGAAATCAAGCTCAGAACCACTTATTGCAGGCCTGAATAGGCTATACTAATAAGCTTTTAACCAGAAGAATATGGGAGCAATATCAAGCTAGACATGCTGAGAAGCTACAAAACCAAAAACTCACACAGATACTAACTTATTCTACCTATAATGATGACATGAAAGCAAGCCAAAACTGAGATGCAGGGGTAATTAGCGCCCAAACAGACTACTTCCAATCACTTATTCAGATAAGCAGATAAGCTTTAAACTCAAATATTCTTGCTGATTAAGATACACTAGCTACTAAGGAACAAAAATCAACAAGCAATAACTATTTCTAATTAGAAATGAGTCCTATAAGTGCAATAAAAAATTAGACCAAAAACTGAGTAACGAAAAGTTTGACTATATGAAATGCAACCTAACTTTGACTAAAACTGAATTCAATAGTTGATTACTACTCTAATATGTGAAATTAAGCTACCACAAAACTATATTAAGCTACTTTAAACTATTATGCAACTACTATTACTCTTATACTAACTGTATCAAATTTTAGCTAACAGTAAAGTGAATTGAAATGTAACTTTGACTTTATAAGAATGAAACCTACTATTTTATGCAGTCTACTACTTATCTAAACCCTATGGAAGCTAAATGTGCAGAGCTATATTATAAATGAACAAATACAGAACCTAGAACTAGTTAATCCAAACACCCCTTTATCTATGGTTAACACTATGAATCACTGTAATGCTCTATAAACTACCAATATAACTTCTAATAACTATCTTATATCACCTATTGCAACAGAAATTAAGTAACAAACAATACAGAGATCAAATAAAAATGAAATGAAACAATGCCACAGTAAGCAACTAAACAGATGATAGACAGATATGAATGAAATTTTAAGCACACTACTCTATAATAATGCAATCTACTCTTATAAACTAAACTATTTCTAAACCAAACTAATCAAACAGGAAACAATCAAATATAACAGACATATTCTAATCAAATGGACAATGCAGTATAATGACTGAAGAATAAAATGAGATCTCACTTGAATGCCTCAGCTGAACAGAGGACTCATTTGCTCCTAACCTATCTTTAGATAGGCTCCAACTAGCTCTCCCTATCAATAAATGAACTTCAAAATCCCAGGAATCAAACACCACAAGCTGCAGTTGACTAAGTTGACCAAGAAACAATGAACAATTGATAAAACTAACTTTCACAGATACTTTTTAAAACTAACTTTGAGATTAATGAAACTAAAAACAAGCTTATATAAAAGCTAAACTCAACTAAACTATTTCTGATTTTATAAAACTCTCAAATGATATTGAAAACTGAAATGGAATTTTAAGACTTGAGTTAACTAATTATCAAGCTAAAATAAACTAAAGTGTAGAAGAGATTCTCTAAACTAATAAGCAATAAAATTGAAAAGTAGACAGAAATTAACTAAAATTGATATCAAAAGCTGAATTTCATTCAAAAACTAAAGTTACAACTTAAAATTTAAGACGAATTACAATTCAAAAGAAATTTTGGCAGAGTTTGGATAATCCAAACTCCAAACCTATTACAAGCTAATTAGGACTCTATTTATAGCCAATGTGAGGTGAGGAGTTCACGGATTGCCAGGTTGGCAATCCGTGTGATTTTGTGTTTCTTTGTAGCAGTCCTGAGCCTTTAGATTACTCCCAATCATTCTCTCTCCATAATAGCTCTTGGATTGATCAATTATGACGTGATGTAGCCAATGAGATACTACCATCTGTCATTCCTTGTGCTTCTTGAGCCTCTGACATGTCTCTGACATCACCCTGAGCTTCTAGAAACAAAGTGATTGTACCAAAGTACCCTTAATTGTGGTAATTAAGGGTGGGTACAGTAACTAGGGTTCATGTAATAGTAACTCTTCTGGGTTTGTGAATGAATTTGGGGGTAAAAGAAGCGGGGTACTTTTTTTTATTATTGTTTGACCTTGTGGACCGGGTTTTATGAGTATGGGCTTGGGAGATAATGGTGGAGTGGGCCTTGGGTTTGTTTAAGTTTATATTATGGATTTAAATTTTGGACCAGGCCTTGTGTAGTTTGGCTTTCAGATTTGTACATATATATCTCAAGGACCAAATGTGAAATATTATGAAACTTTGAGGACCTCCTTTGCCATTCTTGTAAAATAATTCCAAGGGCTAAATATGACAACTGAAAATTCTTCAAGGATTGATTTGGCACTTTGAGCTCAAATAATGATCCGGACTTGAAAAATCCTTCCCGGCTTCGGCTTTTGATCCTTTTCCACTCTCGTGCTCGATTTTGCTTTGTTTTGTTCGTTTTTCGTAATATCCGTACCTGCACATCACAAACATAAAAACACATGTTTTTTTGGCATTTGTTAGCTCAAATAGTCAATTTGGGTCGATATTTGGTAATGAAAAGGTGTGTAAATTAATACACACCAGTCCCTTGTAATTTTCATTCTTGGTCCCTATGTTTTTGCTATATAAGGACACTAAGGCTTGTGACAATGGACCTGAAATAATCGGTCGTTAACATCGATCGACCGATGTCAATATCGGTTGAGGCCATTGTGGCAATATCGGTCGCCGGTGGATATTTGTGAACATCGGTTGCATTCTCAACCGAAGTGAAACAAAGAAAGAGTTCCATTTTTTACCGTTTGTTTCAAATGAAAAAAGATGGGTTGCCACTGTGAAGAGAAAGGTGAATATGAGTTGAGGAGAGAGAAAGCTGAGGTAGCAGCCAGAAAGATGATGCAATATGGGTCACTACTGTCACTAGCCTAATAATATTTCAACCCTAGCTTCACTCTCTCCTCCCTTCTCAACTTCCGACATCGTCCCCTGAGCTCCGGCTAGATTGCGGCCAACCGCCGCCAACCATCTTTCAGCCACCACTTGTGCCGTCGTTCCAAATGAAAGACCCATGGTGTACATTCGAAGGTTTTAGGGGTGTTTCTAGTGCGTTAGTCAGCACAGCCGCCATAACCATGGCCATGACGTTACCACCCTCTACATCTTATCTCCTTCTCTCCCTCATTTCAGTGTTGGTAAGCCAAAAACCCTAGATCCGTTTTTGTTAACATCCAATTTATAAACCTATTTTAACTATTTTTTGTCTAAGTTTTTGTGGATCTAAATAAAGAAAACAAAGACGAGTGTTAAGTTTTGTGGATTCAGGTTAGTCACGATTGTGGGAAATGGTAAACCCACGTTTGTACATGTATTTTTTCTAAACCAATTATGTATATTTTATTATCATTTTGGGAGATAAAAACTTGGTTTAAATATTTTGAAAGTGGATTCGAGTGGTAAGAAACGGGTTAAAAGAAAGCTTTGTTGAGTCGTGGTCTTGTGGTTACGGGTCAAAACCCGATATGGTCTTGGATCTGAAATTGATTTGGTAAGTTTTAAAAGAGCATGGAATTCTTGATACGAGTTGTGATAAATCTGATGGAGTCCTTGTTAAGGTTTGGTTCGAAATAAAACCCACGTAGGGTACTTGTTTGTTCGTTTAAATTAGTCAGGGGAGGGAATGGGCACTAGATTGCACGTTACGGGACCGGTGTGGCACTGGAACACCGCCGCCTCCCCCTTGGTGTGGCACGTGACCGGTCTTGCACATGAAACTTTCTAGCACAGGACCAAGGAAAGATTTGAACGTTGGGAGGATTGGACCGTTGTAGTTTTTGAAGGGATGTAGTGCCACAAGTGATGCCAGCAAAAAAATGAGTAAATGATTGATGAGGCGAAAAATGATCCATTTTTAGGAGGTCATTTAAGCCTGAATTCGAATTTATTTGATCAAATATTTCCCTAAATCGTTCCTTTTGTGATTTTAGGTACTTTTGGAGTGAATTCTAGAAAAGGAAGCATTTTGGACATTTTTGGAGCATAAAAGTGAAGAAAATGGCAAAGTCTTAATTTTCCTTCCTGGGAACAGTACCTGACGGCGTCAAGAGAATTCATGTGACGGCATCAAGAGTAAAAGTGGTGACAGTCCAGAAGAAACGTGACGGCGTCACCCAAGGCCGTCACGTGTTAACTTGTCAAAACTGGCGCGCGGAGTAGCTTATATTGTTTTGGTCATAACTTTTGCATACGAACTCGGATTTAGGTGATTCAAAAGCCCACGCGAAGAGGATGAAGAAATATACAATTTGGTGAAAAAATGGGTATGACGCCATCATGTGTAACGAGCTGACGCCGTCATGCCTTGCCGACAGAAAACGTGCCTATAAATATAACATCATAACTTCACTTTTTGTAAGCCCTAAACCCTAAGGTCGATTCCTGGGTTTAGGTGGGTGTTTTTCTAGCAAATTAGAGGGTTTTAGTCACTCCATAAACATCTTGTAATGGTTTGATGATTCTATCTTAATTCATATCTTCAATTATCATTATTGTTGCGTGTTCTTTATTAATTATGCTTGGCTAATTCACATTGTGTCTACTTATGATTGTGTGAAACTTGTATATAATTGATTAGATCTTATTGATTCCTTGTTGATGTTGTGTCTATCTTCATCAATTATGGTGTGACACTTCGATAGGTCTAGTTGATTTAGCTTATAATTCTTGATTCCTATTGTCTCTTGTTTGGTTGATTGTATTCGATGTTAGGCTTAAGAAAACTGGCAGACTTCCAATGGTGACATGCTTGAACGTCTTAAGAAACATGAACCAATGCGTACTAGGTTATTATGGTTATATTTAATGCATGAGCGAATTCTAATGATCCCATGTTAGGAGCTTCTTGCAGGCTTGACATAGGAGTGAAGTAGGAGATTATAGAATTGGGGAAGTACGTACGCCACCCAACGAATGGTATTAAGGAATACAACCCGTCAATTAAAACAAGGTGTGACAATTCAATAGGTAGAATTGGATAGCTAGCAAGGAGTAACATATCACAGGTAGACATGCTTCACATCCCTTGTAGAACCTTAGTTTAGTTTTCTTGCACATTAGTTTAATTTGTAGCTTTTGGATTAGTTGATTAGCAACTAATTCTGCCCCTCCTTCCAATACCCGAGATTTTTACTTGCTTTTTGGAAAATATAAAAATACAAAAAGAATCATCCTTCACCTTTAGACCTAGTTAGATTAATTTCAATCCTAACGACACTATACTATACTACAACGATCAGGTACACTGCCTGGTGGGGGTTGTAAGCTTCTTGAGATCCCTCGAGAGGTAAAACCTGGTGTAATTCCCACACATCAATGATGGAAAAAGTGGGTGAATGATATGGCATAAAGGGATTGGTTGGGAGTGAGTGATAGGAGAGAGAGTGCCACAACCACTCCCTCCCCCCTCACGAGGGTGTTTCGTTGTTTTGGTTGAGTAGAAACACGAGGTGGATGTGAGGTTGGGTCTCGTTTTGAGAATGATTCGCTTAGTTCATAGCTTGTGATATTTTTGATTTGTCATCTGTGCTCATGGCTGATTTCATTTTTTTTTTTAGATTTTAAAAGAGGTGTAAATGTTAAACAAGTTAGTGAGTTTTGAGTGTGTCGTATGTATAGTCTACATTGTTGCTTCGGGTCATAGAATCCAATAAGGTGCGTTTGGTTTTGCTAACGGACTCATAAGCCCGAAACAAATTATAAGGGTCTGTTTTGATCTACTGCTGAGTTAAGCCCATTAAGAAGTAATAAAAAGAGTACATTTGATTTGAAAGTTTTATTTAAGGTGTGTTACCTAAGTTGACAAAATATAAATAACTGTGTTTAGTATGAGACTAACGTGTATTAATTGTGGTGTCAAAATGTATTTCACTAACATACTTGTTTGTTTTGTAGAGGTATACATTGGTAAGTTTCAAATATAATTGGATTGTTATATGGGACAATACGGATACTTAACAGATTAAATGCTTGGATTGTGACTATTATATTTAGATTTGTAGAACCGTAGAGGGGGGGGGGGGGTGAATACGGTTCCTTCTGCTATTTAGATGTTTAAAAACTTTAAGCCAAAGAGAACACCAAGTGGTTGTCTAATAATCCAACAACCACTAACACAACCAAAGTATATAAAGCAAGTAAAAACACAACAATATATACTGGTTCGGGATGGGGGGTTTATACCATCCGTACGTTCAGTTGCGAATCCGCGACTCCGATACTATTCACTAGTATAATCCTTTCGGTGGACTATAAACCGTTACAATTCACTCCACCGATATTCACCATTATCGATGCTCACAAAGAAGGAGTTACTCCCACGGTATTCCGCCCTTGGAAACAACCCAAAAGAATCTCGCGATTCGAATTCACCTAAGGGTCACCAAGGCCTCTACCAAGACTTCCCACCGGAAGTATCAAACCCCAACTAGATCTCCAATGATCTAGGCTTGGTCACCAAGACAAAAGACTTCCCTTACAAACAATTTGAATGAATAAGTATTTGTTCAATCAAGCCCTAACCTAACCTAGTGACTCGATTCTAGTAGAAAGGGTATAGATAAGAAGACCCTCGACACAATCACAAGAGTGGATTAGGTTCTTGTGATTCTTCCCTTTCAAAGAGATGTGTTCTTTCAAAGATGTTAATGTGAAAATCAAGAACACAAGATTAGAGATAGAGAGATTTGAGAGTGTTTAGAGAGAAATAATATAGAGAGAAAGAATAATGGCAAGGGGTGAGGAATACAAGAGGCAAGGGTGGTATTTATAGGCCAAGAACCCAAACTTGGGAAATTTTACCGAGGCTGGCGCGTCACCGACGCGTTAGCGCACGGGCAGCGCGCCAGGCTTCTATAAACTTTTCCCAAGTGTTGGGTGTTGGATCTTATAAATACCTTTCTGTTAGGTCACAATTTATGTAAACACAAGTATAAGAATGATCGAAAAGAGATGAGAGTGAGAGATGGTTGATTAAGACAATATGAGAAATATAAATGAAAGAGTTTTCTTAGAATTATGAATTAACCAACAAGTTTACTAGTCACATATGACTAGTATATATAGGGAAGGAGTAGGGCAACACTCCCTTCCTCCCTATCTAGTAAAACGAGATGGGCTTAAGGCCCATGGGCTTGCTACATAAGCCTTAAGATTAAATAAACATACAAGCCTTAGCAACCTATTACAAGTAAATGACCGAGACTTGATAAATAGTAAAACTTTGATCCCAACAATCTCCCCCTAAGGGTCGGTCATCACGGTTTCTTGACGTCTTTGTCATTTCTTCATCTTTGACTTTCATAGCTGTAGACGTCTTTTAGATAATAGTCATTCATCGTTCTTTATGCCTTGTTCATTGTTGTTGTGATAGTGATCAAATAATGAAGTTGTCTGCCTTTCATCACTTCCGCGTCTGCGGTGGTAGTCCGCCATTCCAACATGCTCATACATCTTTGAATTCTGACTTATACATGCATGTAGTCCCTTTCTTTCTCTTAAGATCTTTAGTCTTTATACTTTGTAGATTCTTCTTTTTGGCGTAGAATCTTTCTTTGAACTTTGTGTTGCTTTGATCTTTGAGGGAGCTTTTGATGACTTCAAGATGCATGTATGAGCATGTGGAATCCATCGCCATGGAGATGATGTAACCCTGCATGTAAACAGTTAGCAATAAAACATCCGGTACTTACAGATAAGGAATTAGAGATCATCAACAGCATATTGTGAAGACTCCTTCTAACCCTTATCAAGGCCGTTCCCATGTCAGATACTCCCGAAGGAGTTTACAAGACCTACTAAGTAGCTCAATGACTGGGTGAGTCGCTGGGGATCACTCCACGACTGTAGACCGCTAAGAAACCACCACAAACACTAAGCGTAACCCGCAAGGAGTTACCGAAGTGACCTGCTGTCAGGGCTGTTTGATGTTGACCCTGGCAGGATTTCCATTCAATCATTGAGAAATACTTATGTAAATTCTTTCATAAACGTTCTCGGTAGATTGCTAAGATCTGCGAAGGACTCGATAATTTACAGCTAGTGTCCATTGATGTAGAACACCAGTTGTAGAAATACTAAGTGTTCCTAAGAGATCTTTGATGTATCTCATGGCTCTAGACTCAAAAAGTGCACACTTAGGTTTCCTATGCGGAGAATAGGGAGGGGTCTCCTGCTTCAATATCAACCACCTCTAAGAGATAAGTCGATAGATTACATCGGTTCCCCGTGAGAATGAAACAAGCTCTTTTAAGAGAACTTGAGTGGTTAAGAAGGTTTAGTGCATTGCGTCACTGGGTCCATGATGACTTTGTCTTCAATACCGAGTGTCACCTTAGTAACAACAAGTAGCATATGAGTTGAACCCGGTGTCTGCCCTAAGGTTGAACATATGGAGGGCTATTTCTTTTCACCCTTTTCTTTACTTTTCTTTTTAATTCTTCAAATCCTTCTTTCCCTTTCATTCTTCTCTCCTTTTATCGTATCATACCTAAGGACTTCTAATTCTAACTATTGGTGATGTCCTTGGGTAGATCCCTCCGGCTCTGGCGGATCATAGGACTGTATTTCCTATCTTAATCACCTTATAACTCCATGATTATCCGACAATAGCCAAGAAACCTTTGATTGAAAATCTCTCAAAGTGTTTGTGATAATCAAACATTTTGCTTAACACTTTGAGAGTTTTGTGTTTACTTTAGAAGGGCTCCCCCTTCACATGTGCTCATAAGTGTTTAATAAATTTGCACATGCGGGAGGAACAAGCACTTTTTGAATTGATCCACTTTCAGTGAACCCGACCGATTTGAGACACGCTTACATCACTAGTTAGACTAGCTTAAAGTTATTACCCGGCCTGGTCAAGTCAACAGAAAGTTTCTCGAAACGGTACATTTCTACTAAGACAAATCCTTTTTGAGACACGCTTACGTGGCTAGTTAAAGAGTTCCATTGTCAGCTTTTAGGTGACAACTAGCTCTAGTAACTAACTTGATGTTATTACCCGTCGAGGATAAGTCTTTTCGAGATTACTAACTTTTATGTTTCGTCAATTCCTGGGTCAATTCTGAGTCTAGCTCGCATGAGATTTGACTTAAAGCAACTTAGAACTTTCATATTTTAATCACATTCAGTTTTCTCCCCCTTAAAAATAGCATATGAGATGTTGTTTTTGATAAACTTTTGATTAAAATATGCTTTTTGAGTCTTATGGAGAGATATCAACAAGAACTTTTGTAGTTCAAACGATGAGTTTTTCAAGTGCTCCCCCTCAACAAGTGAATACTCATTGAGGTGAAACACTTGTCTTTTGAGCAGAGTTATGAAAATCAAAAAATGTTTGATCAACTCTACTCAAAAGTAAGAGGCCTTCACTCCTTATATAAGGATTGAAGCACTGATGCGTACCTCAGGATCCTTTCAATAAAAGAACGGGTTGTACACAGATATGTGTGCACAAGCCATTGTTTTAATACAAAATTAGTTTTCTTTTAACAAAATACTCCCCCTCAAATAATGAAAGTTATTTGAGAGATAGTCTTCTTGAGCAAAATATTGATTCGTATTTAAGAAATACTTTTTGAAAATTCGTGAGAAGATTCTGCTCAAGATTTTAGAAAACACAATCAACTATTATACAACAAAGAATGCTTGAATGTTAAAACTCTTTTACTGTTGAAAGTTGTTTGAGACCCGGAGTCTCTCTTTTGAGTTTTAAAATCTGAAGAAGAAGATTTCCATCTAAAGTTGAACCTCATGGGTTCTTTTTTGAAGATTTGTTTCTGTGATGAATGGAAAACTTCCGGTATTAGGGATGCCCAAATCAGAGTCATTCTTTTATCGTAGCCATAGCATTCCAGATTTTGAAAATTTGAAAAGTTTACAACAACTTTGCTTTGGTCTTCACACTTGCTTTACCGGAGTAAAACGAGAGTGTAGAGTTTGGAAAAAAATTTGTTTCTCACCATTTTGAATCCTTTTACCAGTTTTAGCTTTTTAACACATTTAACCCTTTGCCCTCAAAGTATGTTCCGTGAGAAACATTTTGACAATTGTTGAAGTTTTGACTTTCAATGGGATGACATGTACTTGCACACAGAGAAAATGCATCAGGCATAAACAAGTATGCGGATGAATCAAAAACTCATTCTAAATCTTCCTAAGTGCTCAGAATACACAAGATCACAGATTAATTCATTTTTTCACTCGAAATTTTCCAATTATTATCATGGTTTGGGGTTATGATTTGAGACTTTGCACACATGTTAGCATCAAAATGCAAGAATATTGTACAATCAAACGTCCTAGTAGTAGCAGCAAAGACATCGACATCTTAAACCCTAAATCACATGACTACAAACCTATGTTGTTTCTAATCGAGCAAACACACCAATCGAGCATTCTTTAGTATTCTCTAAAGCTATATGAAATAATTAATTAGACTAAACACATAAAAGAAAAATGCCCCGATCGATAATTACTTGAACCCTAGTATCTGATTATGCCTTTTTGACTGTTGAAAACATTTGAAACATTTAGGGAATGATTAGATAACAACAATGAAGAGATTAGAAACTCACAATCGAAAAGAAATTGAGGATAAAAAATTGTTAGTCTGATTATGTGTGAAACTTTTGAGAACATTTGTGAAAATATTGATGCGAGCCTGTTTTATTTTTTCATGCAATGTCCTTTTACCTAAGTTTAAGACTTTTGTGAACTTTACTCATTAAATGTTAACTACTTTTCCATTTGAAGTCTAAACATGGTTAAATTGGAATCCTTGCCGAAAAATTTCTTTTCTCCCCCTCGAATTAGCATTAATTTTGTGAAACATTTTTGCACATTTTAATTTGAGAGATCATAGAACCTTTAGAAAAATGAGTTTTTAATCCGAATGATGAAGAAACATTTTATCCTTGAAGAATAATGATTAGGTATGCAAACTTCATGATTTTGTGAAAAATATGTTTTAATGTAGGAACATAGTTTTGAAGATTAGAATTTTGTACACAGAGAAAGAAGATTCTTTTTGCAGTTTTTGTATTTTCTTTATGATAGAATATTTACAAAAAACGTTTGATGTTTGACTCTCTTAGTAAACAAGTCCGCCAATTGGTATTCAGTTACCACAAACTCTAATTCAATTGTACCCTTCTTAACATGCTCTTAGATGAAATGGTATTGGAGAGCAATTTGTTGGGCTTTGGAATGATGAATGGTTTTGTCTGAGATTGCAAAAGCACAGTTTGAGTCGCCGTACATTGAGATCTAGTCAAATACATAGCCGTAGTCCGTGAGCTAAGTTCTTATCCAAATGACTTAAGTACAGCAAGCAGACATGGCTACATACTAAGCTTTTGTTGATGACAGTGATGTACAATCCTGCTTCATTGACTGTATCCCTTTGTATCTAAACAAGATTTGTTGTGAATCATTGTGCCTTCCGTGTCCAGCTTGTT
Source organism: Artemisia argyi (assembly GCA_030686995.1). Classification (NCBI taxonomy): domain Eukaryota; kingdom Viridiplantae; phylum Streptophyta; class Magnoliopsida; order Asterales; family Asteraceae; genus Artemisia; species Artemisia argyi. The sequence goes on from CM060694.1 coordinate 154,828,029, forward strand.
TTCCAAATCCATTTTGAAGGGTGATGTTGGTAGAACGTATGCAAATTAGACGGATCCAAATTGCGAGAAGACGACTCCATTATATCAGGAATGGTTGGAGTCGGTGCAAATGGATTGAAGAAAGTATTTCCATCATAATCTGCAGGTTGTGGTACTGATTGTTGTAATGGATCTTCAGCTGATTGTCTGGAGTTGGAAGTGGTTTGTCCTACTGTTGTTGGAGATGCAATTGGAGGACCGTCTTTATCAACAGTTGTTGTTGTTTGTTGAGGTGTGTCAGGTACTTGATTATGATCAAGGTGTGCAGCGGAAATTGGTGAGACCTCAGAAGGACGGTTTTCAATCGTATCATCGAACAATGGAACAAACAATGTTTCCAATTCTTTGCGAGAGAGTGACAATTGTTCAGCCGAAGATACCAGAAAGTTAAGACGGTTGGATGCGGGTTCTAAGCTGTTGTGCTCAGAAGCCATTGCTGAAGTACATTTAAACGGTTGATTACGGGTCCTAAGCTGTTGTGCTCAGAAGCCAAAGCTGAAGTGCTTTAAACGGTTGATTACAGGTCCTAAGCTGTTGTGCTCAGAAGCCAATCCATTAAGCTCGGGTCCGAAACTGATTTGTTCCGAAGCCATATCTGTTATATCTGAAAAGAAGAAAGAATAGACAAAACAGAGAACATGGATCCCCAAGTGTAATTGGGTTCCGGATGTTAGAAGCATAAAGATGTAGTGTCAATTATCTTCTTGACACTCGGACACACTATATCAATGATTTCTTTCTCACCTCAGGGATAGATGTTGTGGATTTCACATTAGTTTTGGTGCAAATGTCTAAAATCTTTCCTGTAGGAATCCACCTAAGACCAATCGATTTGAAAATTCTGCCCGTGGGTACCCACCTAATGTTAGATCTAGGAGATGTTTTCCTTTTAGATGCAGTGGGAGCATCACTTGGTTGAGAAAACCTATGTCCTATATTGATCCACTTCTTAGGTTTCTGACTTATGACTTTTGGTTCAACGGGTTTGTTGTCTTAGTCGATTGAGCCTTTTCAAGTGAATTTCCTTTTTGAAGATTTTCTAAAGCACAAACATCATGATTATTTACGCAACTACTCTTAGAAGCTAGCCAATTCCTATTAGTTTGTAGAGTACTCCTAGGTTTTGGTTTGCTACTACTAGCAGTGTTCTGTACTACAGTGGAAGGCATCACATGAGGTTTTGAACCCAGAATTCCATCCTTTTGAAGTAGCGCCTTTTTTCTAGCCTTTTCTAGATCATAGTTCTTGTACATGTCATATGTGCCATAAGACTTTTTACTTTTAATGCTCGTTTTAGACACTATTTTTGAACTAATCCTAGATGAGCCAGGTATAATCACGTGTTGAGATTTAGCAGACACAGATGCATTTCCTTTTGGCCAGGAATGTGGAGTGACTGGTTTTGTCAAATTGTTTTTCTCAACAACTTGGAAGGCAAACCGAGGTTTTGAAAATTTAGGTCGTTCAGATTTAAATGCAGTTGGTTGTCTAACCACTGATTGTTTTTTGTTTGTTTGAGAAGGCGGTTTCCCCAAGATTGATGGTTTTGCAAACTTAGTATCCACACTCTTGCCAGTCAGTCTTCTTAATTTGTTTTGCAATGCAGCATGTGCAAACACCTTTGCTTGAATTTGACCTTTTAAAAGCTCATTTTCTTTAACTAATGTATCCACACGTTTACTTAGTTCATTCGAAACTTGACCATTGTTGCCCGAAGTTAAAGATTCGTTTTGCAATTTAAGTTCAAGCGAGATGCAATGTGCCTCTAGTTTTGAAAAATCTTTATGAAACTGGGCAATGGTCTTTTTGAGAAGAATGTTTTCAGACTCAAGAGTTTGGTATGATGTTTCTGTTATTGGATTATCAGGTAAGGACTCAGACTCAGAATATTTGTCAGGACATTGAACAACATTCTGGTCAACCTCTCCTTCATTACTGAAGTTAGGTTGCACAGATTGTTGTTTCTCATTTGCAGGCATAATATGATCAACAGTAGATTGTACCTCAACCATTTGCTCTTTGTCAAAGTTAGGTTCTGTGTCATAGATGGGTATGACATCTTCCTCATCCATCTGTCCTTTGTCAAAGTTGGTCTCTAAGTCATAAGTGGGTCTGATCTCTGCACAATCTACATCTGTATCATTCCCCAATCTGCTGTTGTCATCATGCACTTCTGATTCTGTCCCTTTGCTTTCCATGACAACCAAATTAGCTTTCAATGTATCAACTTTATGAACTTGCTCTTCTTGAATCTACAACTTCCTTATATTATACTCAACTCTGTGATGTACTAGATTCGCAATTGAATTCACAATAACATTCATGTGAAGGAGCAATACACCTTTGAAGGTTACAGCCGTGATTCCAGTGTATTCTAAAAAATACTTGCTTACATCTTCACAGTCATAATAGATGAACTGTTGAAACTGTTCCTCGAGCACTCTGAAGGTCATCATGGATTCATAAAATTCTTCAGTTGCAAGATGCTTTTCAAGTTGATTCACGTTGTCGAACATCGAATTAGTGAAAATATCAACATTTTCTCCAAACATGTGTTTAAATTCAGCTTTGAATCCACCTTCGGAACGAGTTTCAGGAAAGTCATTGTTTGAGAGAAGTTTAAGGTGTGACTGAAGTAATCTAAAAGATGTCATGCATTTCTCTTTGTTTGATACCACAGATGGATCTTCAGAATCATCAGAATCATACTCTGGGCCAGTATTATTCATGTGAAATTCTTGCATGTTTGCCATTAACATCACATCTGTTGTATCGGCTTCCAAATTTGCTGTATTGGATTCCAAATCTGCATATTCATCATCAGATGGAATATCTCCCATGACATTTTGCAAAACTGCATTGAGATTACCCCCTTCAACTTCCATTTGACTAAGTGTGGCATTGTATTCAACATAATCGTCAGAGAGTGAGGTTGAATCATAATCTTGAGCTTCCCCATCTGCAATATTTTCCGTATATGCCATAAATGCCATGCTTGGTTCGATAAGATCTTCTTCATCATCAATATCTTTCATTGTGTTTAAGCATTCAGCAGTTGAAGTCATAGCGCCATTGCCTTTCTTAGTAGATACTTGACTAAGCTTCACTAGATTTTGTAGAAGAGATTGCACATTATTATGTAGTGTAGCAGGATGGTACTGAGGAATGAAGAAAGGCTCAGGTGCATTTGGAGGAATGAAGAAGAGACCATTTGGAGTGTAAATTAAGGATCCATGGTCAACAGCTGGAGATGGTGGAGCAGGGAGAATGGTCTTCAGTGGAATCATGCTTAAGCAAGATTCAATAATTTGCCTCATTCTGATGTGATGAAGTTCTACTGTACGATGCATAACTTCAAGATATTTCCATATTTCATAAGCACTGGCTTGAAAGTCCATATTCATGTAAATTGAGTTGGGAAGGGCTAGTGTCATGAACCATGCAGCTTGTTGGTCAGCATCGTACTGAGCAAGTTCAGTAGCATTCAAATCTTCATCATTTTGTAGTCTGATAATCCCTGTTGAGTCAGCAATAAATATCATTTTGTATGGACCATGTTGAATGGAATTATGCATGAGATCTACAGCAGGACGATCTGTGAGCCATTGTAGAAATCTCCGTTTCCAATAAGCATACGTTCCTGGTAGCAACATTGAAGGCCTTGATTCATTGCCAAATAGTAGAACATGACGAATGAGGGAGCTGTCCCTTTGTTGTTGATGATGCTGTTGCAGATGAGAATATTGGTGAGGAAGGTAGTTGGAAGATGGTACTTGAGACATTGTAAATGACATTTCTCTCCCCCTTGATTGTTGCAACGTAATTGAAATAATCAAACCAAAATGTCACACTCAAGGTCGAAATAGTGATTTCAGATTTTCCCTCCAAAATTAATTTGAAAAATTTTCTGTTCCAAAATTTTAAAATCACTGTGTGTTGGGAATTATATTTATTGATTTGATGATACAAAACAAGAAGAATGAAACATGAAGGGCTTAAAGTGACAAGAAGGAATTCTACAAATATGGGAAGGACTTGCTTGCAAAAGAAGTTTTATTTATTAGTCCTTGTAAACCCTAATCCTCTAGTATATAAAGAGGACATGGGTCATTAGATTAATTCAAGTCTTCCACAATGTAGACGTCTAATAAAAGTGTGTGTAACCTAGACGTAAGTTATAAACGTCTAGGGTTTAGTGTTTTAGTTTAGATAACGTGTTCTACTTGATCAAGATAGAACATGTTAAGTAGTTTAGTTGTTAGAGATGGTGAAGTAAAAACCTTGTTCAATAATAAAGATGTTTTACTTATTCCGCTGTGCATGATTGTTGTCTTTATTATTGTTAACCCTAGATGAGCTATAAACGATCTACATAATTGGCATCAGAGACAGGTTAACTCGTTACCTAGGGATTTAACAAGGTTTACTATTCAATGAATGTTGCTGTATGATGTGGTCGATAGTTTTCAAAGTTTATTTATCGAAGAAAGCAGGTACGATTTGTTTTTATTATCGACAGAAGCAGATTCGAAAAGATTTTATGATCGTGTTTCAAAAGGGTTGTTCATGTATCGACAAAAAGGGTTTTCTGTTTGGTTACTATGTGACGATAAGAAGACAACACAGAAAAACATTGAATGTTTGAATATTACGCCAATACGCAGGTTCGATTTTATTGTTTATTATATTAAGGGTTGTCGTTTACTGTATAATGAACTCTAGATTCATTCGTTGTCTACATGGTACTCAAATTAATCTCGAACATATTCTTCATGGGTTACTATTAAATTAGAAGGAAACTTTATAGTGGGTCGGCGTTAACTTAATTGAAGAAAAAATATGGTGGGGTTACGCAAGTGAATTCGGATTGGTCGAAGCAACATTCATAAAAAGTCTTATGGTGAATTGGTCTTTGTCGCTAAGTGGAATAGTGGTACAATTTTGTGATTGGCTAATTTTATTAACCTCGTACTTTTTAATGACTGACCATTGTTACGTATTAATTGAGATCGAAGTTTTTGTTTATTGTGAGGATGACTTACAAGGAATTAATGGGTCAGAAAGTTAGTTCAAGAATTTGTTTTGAGGATTACATATATCTGCTAACCGATTTATTAAATCATTGTTTATCAATAATGGGTCGGTGCAAGAGTAACTTTGACTACTACTGGTCTATTGGTCGTGATTTATTGGAGCCTACAAGTTTCTGTGATCTGATTGGGTATATCATCACATGGGTCAGTACATTGTTTTCAAAGTACTGCTCTATTGCTCCAAAGTACTGCTCTCATAACCAAAGTACTGCTACTTCTACTGTTGTGACGAAAGTAGTGCTTCTTGGTTAACATTGTTTCAAAGTACTGCTACTCGTATATTGAAAGTACTGCTACGAGTATGTTTAACCTACTGCTGCGTTTAGATGATTTATGAAGACAATGCATGATTTACAAGCAGTGAGGGGAAGTCGCGATGAGTTTGATTGATATTAGTTTACACACACAGGTTGTTAGTTCCACACACACAAGATGGTTAGTTGGTTTATGTTCTCAAAGGATTTTAAAAGGCTCGTATTTGATTCTTATTGGAATAATTGATTACGAAGGAGATTGTTTATCACTTATTTGAAGTTGAAGTGGAGTTTCTTGGATGAGTGTTCTTATCATACCTTATAGCAAGAGGTAACTTGTTTGTGCGTTAAAGTTGTGACAAAGACTTGATGAATCTAGCAAATTGGTATATTATCTACAAACTGAAGGTGCTTAATGTCACATTTGCTATCACTTTAAGGAGTTACATTGTAGTGCTCAGTGTCTCATATTAGTTGAGGATTTCGTCAAGAGGTTGCGGTCTACTCATATTTTTTGTCCTTGGTATGAGTTTGGAGTCACATGATTAGTACAAGACATAAGACACAAGTTTGAGTTATTCTACTTCTTCATCAAATTTGTTATACTTGATTTTCTTCATCAGTGATCATTACAAGGAGCTTACAGATTTGAAGAATCATGAAGATGGTTAACACATTAATTTCAGGGGAAGTATTTTATCATGTGTTTTAATCATTTGATGTACATGCACCACTCGAGGGGAAGTTTTTACTTTTTATTCATTCTCTATTTGTTGATAACAAAAAGGGGAAGAGATGTTAGAAGAGATGTTGGAGTGGTATGGCATGGCTTAAGGGGAAGACAAGATTGTTTCATTCATGGCGAGATTTAATTATCTCAATTTCTCTACTTCGTCTAGGGAAGTTCGTACAAGATTCGTGATTGTTTTGTCATCATCAAATAGGGGAAGATTGTTGGGAATTATATTTATTGATTTGATGATATAAAACAAGAAGAATGAAACATGAAGGGCTTAAAGTGACAAGAAGGAATTCTACAAAAGATGGGAAGGACTTGCTTGCAAAAGAAGTTTTATTTATTAGTCCTTGTAAACCCTAATCCTCTAGTATATAAAGAGGACATGGGTCATTAGATTAATTCAAGTCTTCCACAATGTAGACGTCTAATAAAAGTGTGTGTGTAACCTAGACGTAAGTTATAAACGTCTAGGGTTTAGTGTTTTAGTTTAGATAACGTGTTCTACTTGATCAAGGTAGAACATGTTAAGTAGTTTAGTTGTTAGAGATGGTGAAGTAAAAACCTTGTTCAATAATAAAGATGTTTTACTTATTCCGCTGTGCATGATTGTTGTCTTTATTATTGTTAACCCTAGATGAGCTATAAACGATCTACACACTGTGAAATGCTATTCTAATGTCACCGGAAAAATTTGAGTTTAAAAAAAATTTGTCGCCAAAATTCACCGAAAAATTTTGAATTTTGGCCTAAAAATTTGAATTTTGGGCCAAAATTTTCACTGTTAAACCAAAATTTGAATTTCGCGTAAAAATTGAACGTTTAGTCTCCTGTAAAAGTTGTTTTTTTTTTCTTTTTTTTTAAAGAGATATTAAGAAGATAGTAAGAAGATATTAGAAAGAAACTTGTGTAAACAAGGATCTTGTAGAAGGTATAGATGTAATGCAAATTCTCGAAACTTAGTCAGAAAGCAGTTCTCGAAAGAATTTGAAAGTTCTCGAAAAATATGTAATCTCGAAACTTTGGTAATTTCGAAACTGTGTTCTCGAAAAATGAGTGTTTTCGAAAGTTTTGTGTTTTAGAAACTTTTGTGTTTTAGAAACTTTTTAGTGTTCTAGAAACTTTTCAGTGTTCTAGAAACTTTTCAGTGTTTTAAAAACTTTTCAGTGTTCTAAAAACTTTTCAGTGTTCTAGAAACTTTTTAGTATTTTAGAAACTTTTCAGTGTTCTAGAAACTTTTCAGTGTTCTAGAAACTTAGCACCAAAACTTTCTAAATTATACAATTTAGAGAGTATACCACGAGTCGAAGTGTTTTCTCACTTATACAAGCAAGGGAAACACCGAGTAAGCAACGGGAGCAAGTGTGTTCTCGAAACTTTGTGATTTAGAAAGATTGCTAGAATTTTGATTTTGCTAAAAGCTCATCCAAATGAAGTTTGTATTTCAAGATTCTTGTACTTCTAGTTATAAAAACACCAAAACTTGAAGAAAGTTGCAAACTTGATGATTTTTATGAAAAATTTTTGTGATCTAGAAAGTTTGCTAGAATTTTGATTTTGCTAAAAGCTCATCCAAATGAAGTTTGTATTTCAAGATTCTTGTACTTCTAGTTATAAAAACACCAAAACTTGAAGAAAGTTGCAAACTTGATGATTTTTATGAAAAATTTTTGTGTTCTAGAAAGTTTTCCAAAAATTTTGAATTTGCTAAAAGCTCACCCAAATGAAGTTTGTATTCCAAGATTCTTGTACTTCTAGTTATAAAAACACCAAAACTTGAAGAAAGTTGCAAACTTGATGATTTTAATGAAAATTTTTTGTGATCTAGAAAAAAGTACAAAATCAAGTACGAAATTTTTCTAAAACACCAAATTTTTGAAAAAGATTGAAACTTTCTTGTTAGAAAAGGTTTATAACACTAGTTTGTAATAAAAAAAAGTGTTAAAAGCCAAGAAAAACAAGAAAAGTAATGATCTTTTTAAACAAAAATGTTTAGAAAGCCTTAAAAAAAATACAACCAAACTCAAATCACTTTTTTTTGAAAGAAAGTTTGACACTTTTTTGTTTGTTATGATTTGTAGCACAAGTTTGTAAGCAAAGATGTGATAAAAACCAAGAAACAAACAAGAAAGTACAAAATTTTCACTAAAAATCGAGTAGAAAAAGAGGTTTTGGATCGAATTCAACTTAAAAACAAGAACTACACCTTCTTCCGGTGAATGATACCACTTGTTAGGTCACAATTTATATAAACACAAGTATAAGAATGATAGAAAAGAGATGAGAGTGAGAGATGGTTGATTAAGACAATATGAGAAATAGAAATGAAAGAGTTTTCTTAGAATTATGAATTAACCAACAAGTTTACTAGTCACATATGACTAGTATATATAGGGAAGGAGTAGGGCAACACTCCCTTTCTCCCTATCTAGTAAAACGAGATGGGCTTAAGGCCCATGGGCTTGCTACATAAGCCTTAAGATTAAATAAACATACAAGCCTTAGCAACCTATTACAAGCAAATGACCGAGACTTGATAAATAGTAAAACTTTGATCCCAACACTTTCCTTGCTAAACCCCCAATTGTACTTCACACTAAACCTTAACATTAATCAATCTAAGGTTTACCAACTCAAATAGCCAATTTAAAAATCATTTGTGAAGTGTTTAAAGAGAAAACAAATTACCAAGGGTATAAAGTGTAGATAGGGTAATTTGAAAGGGGTAGAAGTGTTATTCCTCACATGGCATAGAAAAGAGAGAAAAAAAATATGCCAATGTATATTCCATTGCTTGGGGGGAAGAATGAGATGGAGGGTTGAGATTGTTTTGGTTTGAAATGGATGGTTTAGATTAAAAAAATGTGATGGAATGGAGAGGAGGTTAGATGGATGGTTGAGATGTGTTTAGTTTGAATTGAATGGTTGAGATCAAAGGGAGTCTCCTTTGCTTGGGGGGCAAGAATGAATCAATGGTTGAGATGATTTTGTTTGAAATAGATGGTGAAGATCAAACACATGTGATGGAATAGAGAGGATGAAATAATATGCTAGTGGAATATTCCAAATCATGAGGGGAAGAAATAAGATGGATGGTTGAGATGGTTTTAGTTTGAATTGAATGGCTAGGATCAAAGGAGCCTTATGTTTGGATTTCAAATAATTGGCATGTGAGGAATATGGAGGGATGAGATGTGTTGTAAGGAATGGATGGTTGAGATGTAGAGTGTGTAAGGGAATATATAAGAGTGTAAGAGATTGTATAAGAGAATATATGATTTGGATATGATTGGATATGGTGGTATTTGTCTTTTGTAGAAATGAGATTAAGAGAAGATTAAGAAGTAATCTAATTGTCATTAAGAAGAAAGTGTTTAGACAATTAAGATTATAAGTTGAGAAATTCATAGGTTACTTATAAGTTCAAGTAACACAATGTAGAGAATCCATAGGTTCATATCTCGTGACTTTCCATGACTCGACGTTCTCAACTAATACCTTGGTTCAAACAAGTTAAGTGCTTTGCCTTGATGTAAAGCATAACCCAAGTGGGAAAGGATGCGTTTACGCAAAGTGACCTTTTACTTAGTTTGACCAATAAGGTAGTAAACCTGTTACGTAATTAGAGAAGACGTAAGCACGGGATATGAGTATATGGATGCTTTAACACGTTGTCACGTGAAATATATAAGCTTCCTAAGTTTAGAAAAGCCTTGGCTAGAGGCGATAGTTAGAAAACATGAGTCGGCGTTTTCCCGTGAACGGGTGTTTTAAAAGTAGGATCTCTCAAGTTTCAAAACTCGTTTCGAGTGTTCTCAATTAAGTACATAACATATTCATACCTGTATTTAAATATCCACATTTGTCAAGTAAGGGAAAATCCGACTTTCAAAATTCGCCCGGAACTATACAGTGTCCTGGCGCGTCAGCCGCGCGTTGACACGCGGGCAGCGAGCCAGGAGCAGATATGGGCTCCGGCAATTTTGAGCTAACGTTTGTTATTTTATGTGTTTCGATGGTTTATTTTTCATCAATAAAACATGAAGAGATCTTGATCATGTTGCCTCAACAAGATTATTGAATAATTATTTGATTTATGTCGATATTTCTTGGATTTTGGAGAAAGTGGACTTATTGGACTAGAAACGAACACAATATATTAGACTCATAATGAATTTAATATGTTTGATTCGCAACAAATTTACAATAAGTAAATAATGACCAATAAACAATTGACATTTTTATTAAATTGTTTCGAGAAGATTTTAATCGAAAACTCGTGGTTTTATTTACTTGTTAAATTTTACTAATAGAAATGCTAATTTGAGTTTCTCACAAAACTTAAATTAAATTTCTAACATTTCATTGCTTATTTTCTAAACTATTTGGGATTGTGGGGAAAACACCGAAACTTACCAATCGACCAATTTTATATTACATGGTTAATTGTCATCATGGTCTAGATTCTTTTGGTTAGCTTGAGCGTTGTTAGCATTCTTCACGACTATGTCGATGTTTATTCCTATTTGGCGTGAGTTGTATGTCAACGTCTTTTTCATTTTTGGCGTGAGTTGCATTTGGAGTCTATGTCATTGATACTAAATTTTTTACAAGAAATGACATGAATAATCTATGAAAACTAAGACACGTTGCCTTTTTATAGACTTTATTATTGCCCGAGCTATATTTCTAAGATCATAAACATATTAGGTTACGCTGTTTCTGTACCATTATACTCGTCATACCTATCTTCTGGATATTGTTGTGATTAGCTCATGCTAGTTGTGTCAGTCGTGATCTTTGCATTGTTGTGGCTAAGGTGAGTTCATGGCCCCTACTTTCTACAGGTTTTACAACTGTTTTGGGGGAGAATACATGCTCGTTCTTTTTAACTAAACTTTATGCTTTTCAAATGTTTATCATGCTGTGATCTACTGCTTTTCATGATTTGGACAATATGTGTGTTTAATTGCAATATGTGTCTTATTGTGTAAATTTCAATTTGTGTGACTTGGCTTGAATGTGCGTAACTGTTTAGTGATGCATTGTTAGTATAATTTTAGGAAGTGGCACCCAGTACATCATTTGGGAAGTGGAACCCAATACATCATTTGGGAAGTGGCACCCAGCCTGTGTGTGGATCTTTTATGCATGTTTGCAGTCTGAGGTTTGGCTGTTGTTAGCTGTTAGGTTATCACATTTGTACATCCTGCTCACTATTGTCCTATGCTACATTTTTCACAAACTATATGAACTCACCAGCGTAAGCTAACCTTTTAGCATGTATTTTCAGGTTTAAGGCGATAGCTCACTATTTGAAGGCGCTTGGCAAGGGGCATTGGTCATAAGCGACTCTGATATATATTTGGAACCGTTTTATTTGTTTTATGGGTCTATTTTCGCACTACTTTCTTAAAATGTAAACTTAATATTTTTGTATTGAAAGTTTGAAACTCTTCTTCCAAATAATTGAAATAGAAACCATTCTTTGTACTTATGTTATGATACCAATTTCGTAGCACCCCATTGCATGTATGCTTCCGCTGGACCCGATTTTTTTAGTGGTGTTACATCTAGTAAAAGGAGTCGTTTTCCGACTTTATGTAACAACCTATTCCATGTTCGTATAAAAACAAAAGCCAACAAACCAGCAGAAACATTAAGAACAAGACCGGTTGTCAAGTTGAGTTTCATAACTATCACACTACACATTTTCCTATCATTAAACTTGCCACTATTCCTCATACTGTTATATCTTTTCTCCATGGTTGTGGTCTATTAGTGCAAATATTACGATATTTAATCTATACAGTCTCGTTTGTTTTGATTGATGACAAACATATAACTTGATACATAACGTAAAATGTACAAGTTACTTGCAATCTTATTTTGTCTCAACATACATTCAACACCTCTCAATGGCTCGAGTCCTCGTATGCTACAACACAGGTTTGTACATGTTTGTTATGTGGCATTATGATCAAACCCCTTGACCAACCATTTAGAATGTTTAAAATACTTTTAGAGCCTTTAAGTATTTTAGGTGTCAAAGTGCACTTTAGGTATAAAATAGAATAAGTGCCACTTTAGGTGTCTAAGTAATATTAGTAAGTTTACAATTTATAAAAATGTGTCTTATAACAACATAAGTACATCAAACATTTTTAGTAACTTACTAAATATCATATAGCAAGTTAATACATTTTAGTGAGTTTACAATCTACAAAAATATGTCTTATAACAACATAAGTACATCAAACATTTTTAGTAACTTACTAAATATCATATAGCAAGTTAATACATTTTCTAATAACTTTACAAGTTTACTTTCATATACATTTTTATCAAAATAGAAAGTATATAATTACATCATCACATGGATCATCATATTCTAGAATGTATATCTTTCCAAATATTCTTGTAAGATATGTCATAGATCTTGCAAGATATGTCATAGATTTTGTAAGATATGTTGTAGTTGACTTTGGAAAGATTGTGTAAGATCTTTGTTAGTTTTGAAAAGTAGCTCATAGTTTTTACACGTGGTTTATGTCTTTGGTAGTTTACCTACATATAGTTGTCCATGGTTTTCTCACAACTTGATGAAAAACACACAATCTCTCTACACTTTGCATACATCTTAGATCAATAGAAAACCATGTAGAAAATATAATTAATCACCCTCATTTATCATGATCATAATGCTTCTAACATTCATCTTTGTCGTAAGCATATCATACTTATTGATCCACCAAAGAATCTTGGAGATCTTGCCATCATCATCTACCACAAGCATACATATATAAAGATCCATCACAACAAGCTTAGAGAACTTGTGATCTTCATCCATTGAAGGCTTTCTATCAATGGAAGTTCTTTTAGATTAGTTATTTATATCCATTAGATATTTATGTCATGGATCATTGTAAACATCATTGCATAACAATCTATTCATCAAACTAGAATAGATGGTTTATGTGTTTGTGCCATAAAACACAAGGTTTCTATGTTGGGTCACAAAACATAGCGGGAGTGGTTGTAACCTTGTAAAAGAACTCGACATCTAGCTTAGTGTCGAAAATATTGTATAGGCGACGTTAGGAGTGGTTGTACCTTTGTAAAAGAACCCGGTATTTAGCTTTGTACCGGAAAAAGTGTAAGCGACGATTGTAAGGTTTTTTCCGCCAAGAAGGGAGCTTGTTGATCTAGTAAAGTAACTCTCGAGTTGGGTACTCGGGGAGTGGAGTAGGGCGGAAAGGAGATCCGTGACCGAACCACTATAAATCCTCGTGTTCGGTTTGCTCTTTCCTTTCACTCATTGTTTTACTTTTATACTTGCACTATATTATTGTTTGTGTTGTGGCTTGATGTGTATACTTATGTGACAACTTGTTATACCAGATGCTTTATATTAGTCATAAGACTATTATTAGCATTTTTCATATTACAACAAGCTTCATCGATAATTTTTCATATGGAAGTTTTTAAAAAAGAAAAACAAACCGGACTAATAATGGCGAAACTTGATTTATTGCAAATACAATGGTTTATACTATATTTGATACAACAAGTAATAAAGATTTTAAATGGTAACGTATTCACCCCCTCTACGTTTTTCACATGATCTTTTCAACCCATGATCTTCTGGTGTTTCCACTTCATTTATCTATGTTGAGCCATGATCCATATTTTTGTTTTAGTTTGATGTTTTTGACTTTTCGAAGTTGTAAGATTGGATGTTATTTGACTTGTTAGACTACTCTTAATGATCAAACCACTTCACCTTCCACCTTAGTGTCACATTAGCTTTCTCTCTCCCTCTCACTTTTCACTCTTAGTGGTCATACCACCTTACTTTTCAACCCCTGTTTTAATTTGTTAAAAACTAAAACTTTTATTAAATTAATAAAAACGTTTCATAGATAATTAAAAACGTAAATGTATAGAATAAAAAAAACGCAAACTCTACAAATTTAATAACCATTTTCAGATTACAACATCCCAAGTCTAATAAACCACAAACATCTCAATAATATCTCAATTTTTTGGATATTGTGGCCATAAACGGAACCAGCTTACCAGGCCAAAAGATATCATTTATTATTGCTAGTCCCATTTTTAATAGCCCTAAATTCTTGCATATAAAAAGTCACTTTACCCTAATTAATCTCATATAAACCACGTCACCATCTTCACAAACATAGCCACTCTTATTTCTCTTTTGTTTGCAGCCAACACCAATATTAAAATCCATCCTTATTTCTCCTTGGTTGCTCCCAATTATAAGTGAAATAGGTAGTGGATTTATTTATTTATTTTAATAATTAGTCATTATACAAAAATGGGGGGCCCACGCTTGCACAATTTCATATGTGGTGAGCTCCTCACCGTTCATCTCCAAAATTCTCTTCCCTCACGCATGAGGAATGGATGTGCTAGCAGAGGTGGCGTGAGGTTGGCTCGACACTGAGGCTCACTCTCACCACTAGAGCAATCTTATATGTTAACCAGAAAGAAATGGATTGGCTTTATAGGTTGGAGCTCAACAAGAAGTGTTTGGACCTTGCAGGAGAAAATAAGTTGTATACATTGGTCCATTTGGTAGGACAAAATGAGATATTAAATGAGTGAAGAAATAGATTAATTAAAGTAGTGAATAACGAGTGGATTTGCTCGCGCGTTTAGGCGGGTGTAAAGAAAGTCAAAGTTTAGTATATATTTTCTTTAGTTTCAACGAATCTGGAAATAATTACATGTTAACATCTTTAGTCGTCATTATTTATTTTTATATTAAATCATTGTGGACATTTTTTTGTAAAATAAGGTAACTGACATGGAGTATTCATGTAACATTTGTAGCACAAACAATCCATAAATTTAACTCAGGGACAGTTTATGAAATCTGTAGGTAACTAAAAGGATTATTTATATAAATTTTTGTTACACAATCAATCACATATTTAACATAGTAACGTTTCTGTAATATCATGTAATGACAGGGATGAATTTTACAATTTATTAGATACTGAATCTGAGACGCAACTAAAACGGAAAGGCTATTTTATAAATCCCACTTTCACAAATGTTAAAGAAAAGAATCCATTGCCCGTATTAATCATGTTTGGTTAGTATGATATTATTGATAACCAAAATACCCCATAGTTCAATTGCTAACTAATTTCATGATTTACACAAGTATCTCGTTTAGGTTCTACAAACATGACAACATAACTAAAAATTCAAAACCATGAAACTTTTTGAGTTTATATGATCCCCATATAACGATGAAGGTGAACCCTATGCGATATAACTATCAACTATAGGATGATAGTTGGATTAGTTCGCTCATGCCCGATTATGATTTTAGAGTCCATATTCCATAAGCTTTGTTTAGGGTTTTTATTGTTTCTACTTTATTTATTTATAATATTCAATTCTACTATGTAACTTATCGGAAATTCTATAATGTAACATGATACCAGGATATGATATTGTGACCTAGTCGGTCATTGCTTTTATGCCACCCGTCAAAATGTATCCCCTATCACTTTTCAATTTATGGCCAAAACCTAAGTTAATTGCTTATTGTTGGCATAACTTTTCAACCGCTTAGAGTTAACTGATCCTGTTAAATTCCTTCTTTTTTTTAATTATGCACAAAACCCAACCAACACACATGCGTCGCCCGCCAGATGCGCCCCACACGATGCTGGAATTCAACCGCTGCCCAAAAAGTTTATTATAATCGCTTTGCTTTCTTGCTGCTATTTGAAAGTTTGCTTCTACTTGTTGTCGTATATCTTCATAAAAAAATAGTTATTCCTTTAGGGTTTTAAGTATTCTCTTCAGCTTAAGCTTTTGTGATTTCGTTGTTCCAATAGCAAAGGAATATTAGATGATAGTTGGATTACTTCGTCCAAACCTTGTTGTGGCTTTAAGGTCCATAGCTTTGTTTAAGCTTTTCATTGTACACTATTTAGTGTTTTATAATCTAACATCAACAACTAAACATGTTCATTCCTTGGGAGACTATAGTGACTACGACTTTATATCATACTTGTATAACTATTACCTAAAGTTTTATCATGCTAATATTCGCCGTGCACGGCTTGAACCTCTCGATACAAACCTACTTTCAGGCGTACATGTTTTAACTTTATAAATGAATAAATAAATGGTTCAAAATATTCTTCTGTATTTTACCAAACATTCTCCATATTTAAGAATGTTAGTCAAGTTATTCTCATCAATAAGAGTGATACATATATAGAGTTGTCTAACATATAATGAATAGTTTATATTAATAAATCAAAGAAAAATAATTTATTATAGATTATCCATGTTAAGAAATATCGATATGAATGTGACTTCATATGATAACATCTTCAGTAAATACCTCAAATATTGTTATAGGAATCTTTTTATATTAGCTTAATGTTATAGGTCTTTTATAAGTAACTTTAGAATCTCATCTACTTGTCAAATATCAAAAACTGTCCTTCCCTTTAATTATACACGGCACGTCGACTTACGGCACAATTCATGCCGTATAGAAAACAAGTTATTATTAAATAAAATAAAAAAGAGAATAAATTTAGTTGACCTATTGCTTTAATAATGTACATGAAAAACAATAAGAAATCCCCTAATTACTTTGTTGTTGACATTCTCCCTTACTATCAATTTGAAAAAATTGCAAATGAATACAGTAGTATTTTTCTTAAATAATACCCTCTCCGCTCCAAAATAATTGTTCAACAGTAAAAAAAAAAAAAAAAAAAGAAAAAAAAAAAAAAAGAAAAGTTTAAACAAGATTACCGCAATTGAGAGGTTGTAAAACGGAATAATTAAAAGGTACAACCGTACAAACGTTTGACATGCTTCCTGTTTGCAAGAGGGTTTACTGTTGTTAACAAACCACAAATAACTTAATTACTAAATGAGGTGTCAATTCAAGTACTCTTTAGAGCACTTGGTATCATACTATCATGTGAAAAAAAACACACCAAATGCACCCCTTCTTGAACCAATAACATGCTAAACGTGATACCATGCAAAATGCCATTCGTGAGCCAAAGGTATTTGAGCCATTCGACTGGCTCACGCCATTTGTAAATTTTTTTTTTTTTTTTTTTTTTTTTTTTTTTTTTTTTTGTTGAGTGAGTGAGTGAGTGAGTATTTTTTAGTAGGTATTTTGTGGGACCCAATAACATGTTAGTGGTGTGTTATGAGGGATGAGTGTGTTATTAGGAGAGATATGATTTAGCACTGAGGTGTCATAACAATAATATGTTAAAACGCATATACAATACCTAGTGCCCTAATAAATAACTCATATAAAGTACGTTTTCTGGAAACCTGCGGTGTTAGGCGAGTCCAATCTACAAATAATTACGCCATGTTACAATTTATCACTTGTCAATTCACCATGTTATAAGAATTGGTATTAGGCATGTTAATAACATGAAACAACAAACTCAAATTAACACGGAACAATGAACACAATCACAATTGTGTGCAACAAAAATAAGAATTCTATCATTAAATGTAGAATAAATTTAAATTATCTTTCATTAGTTTTGTCAAAACTAGACCTCATTCATTTATTAGGAAAAATAAAAATAAATAAATAAATAAATAAATAAATAAATAAAAACAAAAAATAAATAAAAAATAAATAAATAAGAAAGAAAACAAGAAAAAGAAAAAAGAGCTTTCATTCCTTATTTGACAAAATTTAAACTTATATTACGTTTTTAGTAAAATTAAGTTATAAGTACCCAAAAATAGCAATTCTTGTATTTATTTTACATTTCTTAGCCATCAATTAGGCTCTAATCAAGTAGCAATATGAACAAAGAAAAGAAAACATAATGTTGTCATTCTTCGCACACACACGAAACTTATATAATATTACCATTGTTTACAACTCTCAACACATCTCTTTCCTATTAACAAGTCAAACAACTTACATTTAAGCCCACTACTTGATAGTTGACTTGCAAAAGCCTATCTAGTATAAAACTCTAAAGTGTTGCCAAACACATAGGTACTTTCAAAAGTATAAAATCCCATACGTACTTTCAAGTACAACATCCACATAAAAGTACATTCCATTTTCTATCTCAAAATCCATTCATTGCCATACAAAAAACAAAGACATTTACATAAATATGGATCGTGAACTGAGAGAGATTGATGACATGGACAATACTCGGGCCGGTGACACCGGTGAAGATGGTGATCAGATGAAGAGAATGCAACCATGGAGAAAAGATATAACGTTAAGAGGATTGGTGGCGAGTGTGATAATTGGAATAATGTATAGTGTGATCGTAATGAAACTGAGCTTAACAACTGGTCTTATTCCAAACCTTAATGTTTCAGCTGCTTTGTTGGCTTTTGTGTTCATAAGAACATGGACTAAGTTGTTACATAAAGCCGGTTTTACTACGACACCTTTTACTAAACAAGAGAATACTGTTATTCAAACATGCGCTGTTGCTTGTTATACCGTTGGTTATGCAGGTTAGTTTCCTATCTTTGGTGTTTAACTTGGTTTACTGATGTTTTTGTGTGAGTTTGGTGTTGTGTTTTGAAATCATTTGATTGTTTTGTTATTGATTTTGGTTTCAAAAAGAACATTTCTAACGTTTGAGTATTGTTTTGAAAAGGAGGTGATTGTGTATAGATAACAAAATTGATTTGTCTTCTATGTTCACTAATCAGTGACTTTTGACAAAAAAAAAATATCAGCAAAGACTTTTGACAATTTTAGTCACGTTATATAAGAGACGACTTTAAATAGATTAAATATAATAAAAGTCATTAAATTTCATATATATAAACATGCATTATAATCATTGTACATTATGCATTCAATACTTGCACTTTGAGTATATATGAAATTAATCCTAATTATTTTGTGTACAAATCAAGACCATGATCAATGTATACATCAAATATATCAAATTTGATGTATTTTCACAAGTGCCAAAGCATTTTACATCAAATGTGTTACAACTTACAACACCAATTCTTTGCATCATATGATCAAATCATCAATTTAATATTGTTTGAAAGTTAAATTTAAGCAACCCTCCCCAGCTAAAATTAGGGCTGAGCATAGGTCGGTTCGGTTCGGTTTTGTCGGTCTAACTAGTAGGGGTGTTCACGGTTCGGTTAATTAACCGAATAAACCAAAAACCGAACCGAACCGAACCGAAAATAAACCGAACCGAACATATAACCGAACCGAACTTGTTAAAACCGAACCGAACCGAATTAAAAATTCGGTTTTCGGTTTGGATATGGGTTTAGCTATCTGAACCGAAAACCGAATTTATATAAATATATATATTTTTTATATATTTATATTATTTTAAATATAAAAAATATCCATTAAAATTTTATGCTAATATAAAAAAACACTTTTTTATGCTTGAAATATTTTTTTTGCCAAAAATATATATAATTAAATTCAAAAAAAAATATAAATAGTGTAATTTAAGTAAAAAAATTCGGTTTTCGGTTTTGACCCATAACCGAACCGAACTTCGGTTCGGTTCTCGGTTCGGTTCGGTTATAGATATTTTGGGTTCGGTTCGGTTTTCGGTTATGACCCAAAAATTTTTTTTAACCGAACAACCCGAACCGAATAAATCGATTAACCGATAACCGAACCGATGAACACCCCTAGGTCTAAGTGTATTTTGGTATATTTTGTCGGTTTTGGGCCGAACCGGACCGACCCGACCCGAAACCGAAATCATGTAAAACATGAAACCGAAACCGAACCGACTGTCCGTCGATCCGGTTCGGTTTTTGTCGGTTCGGTCGGTTTCGTCGGTCCGGTTCGGTTTTGAACCTTCGGTGCTTAGCCCTAGCTAAAATAATGGGTTTAATAGAAAAGCATCAAGGGTAAAAATAATAAATCATATGTCATTTTATGCACATTTGTGTTATGGTGTAAGTTTAGTGATTTGTGGCTTGACTAATTTTTTTGCCAATTTTTTAAAACTTTTTGAATAAATAATAAACTAAAATTCAAAATGCTTGGTCGTTTCAAATTTTTTACTTTAGGTTTTCAAGAGACTTGAGACAACTCTAGTTATTTGCACACCATTTCGTTCGCATGTTGGTCAAAATCAACATTTAGTTGCGTATTATGAGGCTTGTTTGATTTTTTAAAGGGAAATGATTTGTGCACCATTTATTTTTGGCTATACACCACTAAATCACACCAGTGATGCATACAGTACAACACTGCTATGCATAATTTAGTGGTGAATGACAAAAAGGTCGAATAGCTATTCCAGAAATAGATTCACACCATGTTCACATTCACAAATAAATTCATAATGTCACAGCAAATTTGATTGTAAACATAAAATTAGTATTATCATTATTTTCTTATATGTGCAAATTTTACAGTAAATTTGATTGTAAACATAAATCAGATGTCAATTTTAAACCAAATATGGAGTAACACTTTTTACCACACCAAATTTTCAAATAATATATATTGTACTTTGAATTATACACCATTATTTATATGATAAATCATGTTTAAATAATCTATATATACTTCTTATACTTCTTTGATATGCGAAACAAAATATCGTACAAACGGATGACCAATGTAAGTAAGATTTAAGAGCTCTAAATCTTGAAGACGCGCTTATTCTTATAAATGATCAGAAGTTTTATAACACCTTAGTGGCTTTTTTTTTTATTATTTTTTTTCACATTATATACCACATATCTCACAAATGCCTCCAGCGAGGCTTGGACACACAACCTCTAAGTTTGTGGACAACTTTAAAAAGCAAAAGCAAGTACACACATGTTAGGCTAATATGATTTCTTGTATGCTGTAATTAACATGATTAAGGATTTGCATATAGGTGGATTTGGTTCTTTTTTGTTGGGATTAAACAAGAAGACATATGAGCAAGCAGGAATTGATACACCAGGGAATGTACCTGGGAGTTATATAGAACCTGGGCTTGGTTGGATGACCGGTTTTTTATTTGTTACTAGCTTTGTTGGTCTTTTGGCTTTGATTCCTCTTAGAAAGGTTAGCACCTTGTGTTTCTTATCTTCTACTCCCTCCGTCCCATTTTATAAGTCCATTTTGTCAATTTGAGTTGTCCCAAATTATATGTCAACTTTTAATTTCAACCAATGAGAATGCTTGTAAGTGGGTGATAATGAATTTTTATTGGTTAGTATTTTAAGGGCCTCACTTTTTCTTAAATTTTGTGAAATATGAAAGTGGACTTATAATTTGGGACGGAGGGAGTACTTCTTTTAAGGAAATTTTCGATATGAATTTTAGTATCTTGTTTTTTGCAGATTATGATCATAGACTATAAGTTGACATACCCAAGTGGAACAGCTACAGCTGTGCTTATCAATGGTTTCCACACTCCCAAAGGAGACAAGATTGCCAGGTATGTGAACATGTCATCGTTGGATTTGCACTAATTTGAGACTTATTGAGCCGCAATATAAGTTGTTTTCAAAAGAAAACGTAAAAATACCAACTTAATTAGCCATCTTTTAATGTAACTAAAACATTCAAACACAATCTCATACAATTTGTTTATGATTATTCAAAATCACACAATAACTTTCATAGCATTAAAAGGATTTAATTAACGTTATTCTTATGGATGTATGTAGGAAGCAAGTATTGGGATTCGCCAAGTTCTTCACTGGGAGTTTCTTGTGGGCTTTCTTCCAATGGTTCTATACGGGTCAAGGCACATGTGGATTCACCTACTTCCCAACATTCGGTTTAAAAGCTTATACAAACTCGTGCGTGTTTTACTTCTAGACCTTTTCTCTAGTTTAGAAATGATGTTTGTTGATATGAAAATGTTGCTTTTGTGCAGGTTTTATTTTGATTTTAGTATGACTTACGTTGGAGCAGGAATGATATGTTCACATCTCGTGAACTTGTCGTTGCTTTTAGGAGCTATATTGTCTTATGGAGTAATGTGGCCGTTAATAGGCGATCTCAAAGGAGAATGGTTTCCTTCGAAGTTACCTCAAAGTAGCATGAAGAGTTTAAATGGTTACAAGGTTAGATACAATTATGTATTCGTATAAAAGTTACAAACAAATTAAAGATAAATTCTGGGGGTGTTTCGGATTGCTTAATTAGATGCTTATCTGCTTATATAGTGTTAAGAACGCACCAACCCTACTTAAGAAAAATGGACTAAAAGGTGTAGATTGTCAACCAAACCCTATCCGCTACTAAAAGCTCAACTCCTTTACCGCCCATCTTGCGACCTCTATCTTTGACTTTTGTGGTCTAAAAGGTTCTTGTATTCGCAGGTTTTCATTTCGATTGCGCTTATATTGGGAGATGGCTTGTACAATTTTCTAAAGGTTGCTTTTATCATGTCTAGAAACGTTTATACCACTTCAAAAAAGAACCAGCAAACCAGTAAGTTCTTAAAACTACAAAAACATCTTTGAATCCTTCATTAATATAAACTTTATTATGACGATATAGTGACACTATATCGTACGTTAATACAGGCCCAGATGACAACAACAAAACTCAAGAAGATCTCCAAATTGACGAGGTGTTTATGAGAGATAGCATTCCATTTTGGGTTGCAGCGACGGGTTATATCGCGTTGTCTATTGTTTCCATCATTATCATCCCATTGATGTTTCCACAGCTCAAATGGTATATTGTTGCTGTGGCATACCTGATCGCGCCAGCTCTGAGCTTCTGTAATGCTTATGGTGCTGGTCTTACCGACATGAACATGGCATACAATTATGGAAAGGTAGCGCTTTTTGTGATAGCTTCAATGTCTGGACAAGAGCACGGAGTCGTTGCAGGTCTAATTGGATGCGGTTTGATAAAATTAATCGTATCAATGGCATCTGATCTCATGCATGATTTAAAGACGGGTCATTTGACTATGACTTCACCAAAGTCCATGGTGGTTAGTGAGGCCATCGGGACAGCCATCGGGTGTGTTGTGGCCCCACTTTCATTTTTCCTCTTCTATAAAGCGTTTGATGTTGGGAATCCTGATGGTGAATATAAAGCCCCTTATGCACTTGTTTACCGGAACATGGCGATTTTAGGTGTGGAAGGGTTTTCTGCACTGCCACAACATTGCTTACAGCTTTGTTATGGATTTTTTGCCTTTGCCGTATTGGCGAATATGGTAAGGGACGCGTCTCCTAAAAAAATAGCAAATTGGATCCCTTTACCAATGGCTATGGCTGTACCGTTTCTTGTTGGGGCTTATTTTGCTATCGACATGTGTGTGGGAAGTTTAGTTGTGTTTGTCTGGTCCAAGATTAACAAGAAAAAGGCGGAATATATGGTGCCTGCAGTTGCTTCAGGTTTGATTTGTGGCGATGGATTATGGATTCTTCCGGCCTCAATCCTTGCATTGGCTGGGGTGAAACCTCCAATATGTATGGGCTTCTTGCCTACAAAAGGCTAAATTCTTTAACGGATTATGATCACAAAATCATTAGAAGTTTTCTTGAAGTTGCGAGAACATCATCCATATCCTTATAAAGCTTCAAAATAACGTTAATTAATATCCTTTTCAAAATTTCAAACTGCCTTTATTTGTTACGTTAACAAGCCAAATTACCTTTTTTAGCCTTCTTCACATCAAATAAACACAAGATCTAAAGGATGCCACATCTTTGATTGTTCCTTGAATCACATTCCCAAGAGCCACACACTTCCTTAGTCTTGAAACATGTTCTTTATTATTTAACTTTCAGTTTTCTATTAAAATTTGTGTTGTACTTATGCTAAACTTTTTGTTTGTTCAAAACTTTGTACTGATGCTAATGTTTCCATGTATTCAAAACAGTTAAATGGTGAAGCGTTCCTGATTGCTTTTTTTTTTTTTTTTTTTTTTTTTTACCTTGATCGAAGTTATGAAACCATTGATAATTGAAAGGTTAAAACCAAAAAAAAGAAGCTTTACAATCAATATACCATAAGAACTCGATTCTAAGACCTAGCTACTCATACATATGATCGATCATAAATGGATATGTCGATGTTTCAAATGTTCAAATGTTTAATCTATAAAATGACTCACCTCTTATCTTATTATTCTTGTAGTAGAATAATAAAACTGAATTAAATTAAAATCTAGCTGATCAAACTTCAAACCAAATAGATGTTGGTGGTTATGAGCCCAAAACAGGGTTAAGATAATCAATAGCCTAACTACGTATCAATAAAGGTTACCGGATATCACTTGGAATCATGTTATCACTTTCCAAAGTAAACTATTCGACCCTAATGCCTGGGTATCACAAATAGCTACTTGGGATAAGACCAAATGTTGTTAGAGATTTAGGCACAAATCAATAACCCTTCGTGTATAAGTATTATATGTTTTCTGTGTGTCCAACATGCTTTATTTGATTTCCTATTTATAGGAAGATACTCATGGCTAGTCAAATGGAATTATGAGAATTAATCGGCCCATTAATCTCCATATAATTATCCCCATTATAGCCTAAAATAGTGGTTACATGACCAGTTAAACGAGGTCATGAGTGCAGATATAACTGCCATTTGAATAGGTCAAATAAGTTTACATAATCATACAACACTCTATCAGCAGAAACACAGCTTATCAGCAGGATCCTAACACTAGTAGCAGGAACCAGCACTCAGCAGAATCCTGCACAACCACTATAGAGTCAGGGGAATCAGTGACTTGATGGGTGTACACTCCGTACCTCCAAACCCATTTCCAGGTATGATTAGATCCCTCAAGTGCACTAAATTTTCTAACAATCCTCCCCAAGTTTAGTTCACTTCCTTTGCATGAAAATCAAACATTAAACAAAATATATGCATAAACGAAAATATCCAGAGGATTGAATTACCATCTTAGTATATTACACGTTCAAATATTCGAGAATCAGGGTGTTCTAAGAATTGAACCCTTCAACCCATTTGAATACCTGAAGATAAAATACACATATATTTTTAAACACTTAAACACTCCTGACACTATACAAGCCATGTGTCCATATCCAATTCATAAATGTTGTAAAAGCTAAAAGTCCATAGCTTCCTGAAGTGGCAAAACTTCAACATTTACATAGGTGGTTCCTCTTTATTCATGCTCTGCCAAGCACTTTTTCAAAGAAAATTAACCATTAAGAAGTAATGACTTCATCCTCCTTTTCAGCAGGTTCTGAGCACAACCTTGGGATGTAGTGTAATACATGTGCTCTAGTACACTGAATGTTCAGCTTTCCACATTGAACTCAACTCCCAAGTTTCCTCAGGAGGGAGTTGGGTGTCCTAGCATTCAGTGACCAAGTTGGACTTCAAACCCATCCCTTTAGCAGACTTTATAACCAAGTCTCTAGTAAGACCATTCGTCAAGTGATCAGCTAAATTCTGTTGAGATCTAACAAACTCTATAGAAATCACCCCATTCATGATAAGTTCACGAATCATGCTATGCCTGACACCTAAGTGTCTAGACTTCCCATTGTACATCTGGCTATAAGCCTTTGCCAATGTAGCAGCACTATCACACCTGATAGAAATAGGTGCTATAGATTTAGGCCACAATGGAATCTCAAGAAGCAAGTTTTTCAACCATTCAGCTTCTTTACCAGCAGCTGCTAAGGCCACTAATTCTTATTCCATTGTTGAACCGGTGAAGCAAGTTTGCTTCTTGGATGCCCAAGAAATTGCACCTCCACCAAGTAGGAATACCCAGCCACTGGTAGACGAATTGTCTTCAGTGTTACTGATCCAACTTGCATCAGTGTAACCTTTGATAGATAACCAGTATATGAGAGACTATAGTCCATAGTTCTCTTCAAATACTTCAGTACCCTCTAAATTGCTTGCCAGTGATAGTAACAACCCGCATTTTCGGGACATTTCTCCTATTCACTATTCATCAGTTACTATTCATCAATTACTATTCACCAGTTACTATTCATCATTTTACTATTCATCATTTTCGGAGTCAGTTTGTGATTCCGAGAAACATTCAAAAATTTTACTATTCATGTGACACTATTCATTCCCGGAGGGAATCACTATTCATGATCATCATTCACTATTACGTAAACTGAGTTTACGAGTTTTCAAATTCGCGTAACCAATGTGGTTTAGTTGAAAATTCATGCATCATTCATTAATGACACATTATATAGACTGGAGTAGTCTACATATCATCAGTAACATTATCGGCACTTTAGATAATGCACGGATACGCATTATTTCAATTTACGTATGCTTATTTTGTAATTAACGTTACCACTCAGTTTTTACTACGAACGTATACCCAATACTCCCGACTACGATCCTAACATATTTTTATACTCATTATAATAATATAAAAATTATATTATTAATTTACCCGGTGTTCTCTAATCAATTACTATATTTCACGGTCGGAGCTTATTACTCCGTCGGTTTGCGTTATTTCAATTCAATAAGTATTTTAACACCCGATTCTCATCAGGAATATAATTTTACAACTTTTACAACTTCGTCGTATTTTATTTCACCATGTTAACATTTATTTTTTAGTTAACTCGGTACCCGATAACACCTAAAATACAAAATATCTAACCAATACATGTGTTTTGGGGACAAGAACTTTAATGAGCCCCCCTAAGCCACCCTAAGCCTCCTTGTTTTATGGATCTTGCATCCTAATTAATGTTCTGAATGGCTCAAGGCGCACTAAGGCGCAAAGGGGGTCAAAGAGCCTCGAGTCGAGGCGCAAACCAAGGCGCGGGATTCATAAATATGAGACGCACTATACATTTAGGTTTTTTTTATAACATATGTGACAACTTATGCAGCTTAAATAATACAAAAATATCAATATTCAATGCATAATGCCACTTAATAGTTATTACATTGCATTTAAACCCAAAATATTAAGCAGGCAACATATCAAAATCCATGAACTACCCTAAATTCCTGAATATACATTACAATATATGAGTTTATGACTTATAAAATTTAACAAATTACCATGTATCAAACTATCAACTATCAACAACAAAAAAACTATGTTGGTTTGGTAACACTTAACACTAAAGAAACAACATTTGTATCTGTTAATAAGCTAGTATTCTTAGACATTTGATTACAAAAAAATATAGTTCTTTGTTGATTGTGTGTTTTAGTTATTTTCTAAAATATTAGGGTTATTAGATACTTTATAACTTAAAGGGCCAAATGTATATAACATGTAAGCCCAAATTGTATCTTACTATTAAGAAAAAAAGGCCAAAACCCCGTTACATATTCTAGGCGCACAAATCCCCAAGGCGCTAAAGCGCAAAAATCCCCAAAGCGCTGCGATTTTTACGGGATTCATGCATGTCGTGAGCCTCGATCTAAAAAAATCCCAAAGGCTGGAGCCTCGTGGGATTTAGGGAGTAGGCGCGCCTTAGGCGCGATTTTTAAAACTATGATCCTAATATGTAATTACTTGGACCAAACTTTGACCAAAGACCAAAATATATACACACTTGTATCTATTTTCCCATTTCTTTCATATACTTCAAAGAACTAGCCAAAAAAAAAAAAAAAAAAAAAAAAATCTCTCATCTTTTCTCTCCTCTCTAAAATTTTGGCCAAGAACAACAACATGGAAGAAATCATAAAATTTTGAAGATCAAGTCATGATCAAGTCTCATTTATACTCCTTGCTTGGATTTTGAAATAAAAATCCCAAGGTTTCTTACATAATCATCTCCAAAAACTCATCAAACCTTCAAGTAAGTTACTAATAATCTTTCCTACTCTTTTAAACATCTACTTTATATATTTTCATGATCTAGTAACAAAAACATGCAAATATACTATGATCCATACCACTTATTGTTTATTTTTGTTTATAAACATAGATCTATAAATTTCACTAGTAATCTCATTAGATCCACTAAGATTGGTGATGTTTAGGACCCCATGACACCCTAAGAAGGTGTATGGTAGGATTGGGTACTTGTGGAGTTGATTTGAGATAGTTTGGGTAAATTCTAAACAAGTCTTGAACTAGAAAAGTTGATTTTTACAAACTATATAAAGGTTCTGTCCAAAAACATGAAACGTGGGAAAATCAGTGGGTTTTGGGTAACTTTGGACCAAAGATTTAGAAAATACATTCCGAGACGAAACTATGGCCGAAAACGGGGATAAAATCCGAGTTACGACGAAAAAGTTATGATATTTCCAATATTAACGACGAAAACTATTCTCTGAAAAATTACTTGCTGTCCCACGATTTTCTTGGACTGTTTCGAGGCCTAAAACTTGATCTAGCCATCCCGACTTATCAAAAATATACTAGTATGCCATCCCACGATTCCGGGGATATAAAGAGCATAGAAAACGAGCTTATATCGAAAAAGATACAAGCGTTTGAACTTAGATGATTTTTACAAATTTCCATCAGCTTTTCTATTATTATTTTGCCGCAAAACTGTCTTTGCGAGACACCACTTCCTTGGCTGTTTTTCTTCATGATCTGATCAATTTGAGTCCGAGCCGTAGTTTTATGAAATCAAGATCTTCCAACAAGCTTTTCAAATCAATTGGCCGTTCGTCGAATAGACTTATAACGAATAAACTACGACCTCATCTATATACCCGATAAACTATATATATTTTGACAGCTTTTACTATAATGAAATTTTCTAAGTGTTGAACATAATACTTTCAAGTAATAACAATAAGAGTCGATTTTCTCATCGATCGAGACCCGTATCGCCAAAAGTTAAATGACGCGACTTCTATATATTGTTACAAGGTTTTCAAAAACACCGAGTTTTATCACTAACCATTAACGTACAACATTTCGCAACTTGTTTTGCGAGGCCATTTTGGGCATATTTTCAAGTAATGAAAATGTTATTTTTGTGACAAAAACCTTATATTTGCCGATAGAACACCAAACAAAGATCGTGGAGCACCGTTTCAACCTATTTCCATGAAAAGTGGTTATTAACCTAACGAGACGTCAAAAACGTATTTGTCGACGATAAACGTTATTTTCAAAACTAATGAGTGGTATCGATAACATACGTATTTGCATGTGTAGCATCATTTCATTTCTTACATTAGATCATATCATTCATATTAGGTTGCGGTTAGAGATCGTGCCTCATTTCTGTGTATTCATTGTTGTCATCGTAGCTATTGCACCAGGTGAGTTCATAACCCCTACTTTTACTTGTTTTACAACTGTTTTGGGGGAAGATACATGCTCCTTACTATTTAAATTCAATGCTTGTTTTACTTGAACGCGATACATTTTCTCAAACATTACTGGATGGTTGAAATACTTGATTGAATACTTGAATACATTATGAATTACCTATTCCATCCTTGATTACTTTATTACGGATACAAGTACATTACTTTATTGCGGACATAAATACAAAACTGTTACATTGCCTGAGTTACCTATTACTGCCACTGAAGTCCCCTTTATCATGAACCGTTAATTACATGCGTGTGAGCGCGAATGCTATGAATAGATCTATTTGGGTTGACACCCCGTCCGAGTTGGTCGCGCCAACCTGTTAAACGAACGCATATCATTCGGATTACTTCCGAGTGTCTGGAAAACACTTACTTGGGGCATTTTATGCTTGATTGCATACGATTACGTCGAGCTTCGGGGTCATGAGCTTAAGGCATTGTATTTTACTTTTGGGTTAACTTTGTATTTGTTATAATGGTTAACCCTACTGAAAATCTCGTATTCCGCAAATGACTTGTTTACTTAAACATATTACTTTTGGCAGTGGGTTGTAAACACACAGGTTACAAGTCTCTTATGGAGGGACTTGTAACTGAGTGGATTTACGATGCC
Source organism: Artemisia argyi (assembly GCA_030686995.1). Classification (NCBI taxonomy): domain Eukaryota; kingdom Viridiplantae; phylum Streptophyta; class Magnoliopsida; order Asterales; family Asteraceae; genus Artemisia; species Artemisia argyi. The sequence goes on from CM060694.1 coordinate 154,858,036, forward strand.
TTTGCTGGGAAATACTTGATTTCTGGAAACACTCGTTTACGGGAAATACTTGTTTACTTAAAACTATGAACTCACCAGCTTTATGCTGACGTTTTAGCATGTATTTTCAGGTTTTAAGCAATGGCACACTACAGGAGGTTTTGGCAGGGCATGGCATGGTCATAGAAGACTCTGATATTCTTATGGGGACCGTTTTAAACTATTTTAAGGGCCTACTTCTGCACTAATTTTAAACAATGTAAATTTAATACTTTTAGTTAAACGATTTTATTCTAAATGATTGAAGTGAAAACCAATTTTGTACTTGTGCTGTAATACCAATTGAGTTACACCCCAGCTACATGTATGCTTTCGCTGGACCCGATTCTGGGGGTGTGACAGATTGGTATCAGAGCTTTGGCTATAGCGAACTAAGTGTTTTTAAAACCTAGACTATAGCTACTTTTACGAAAACTTAACCCTATGACCGTCACGTGCCTGCCTGCCAAGCTGAAGCCTCATTTGTGGTTAGTTGCTGACTTAGGTGATGAGATTTGTGTCTCATTATCTGATATACTATATTCATTTATTATAGTTGATTACTATAATTGTCTTTCATATAAGCATGTTCACGTATCATATATGTCACCACATTATGTTTCTCCTTGCATAGTTTCATAACTTGACCTCGAGTTTGGTCACTTGCTTTTGTCTTTCAGAACGTCTTGGTATTTGTGAAGGACATGGTACTAGTATAACTAAGCTGAGTATTTCAAAATTCATGGAACCTCGGTAGAATATAGACTGGTCATCTATATTCGACCCGGGATAGTGAGATATAGGCTGACCACCTATGTCTGACTCAGAAGTGAATTTTGCAACACTGAGATTGGTTATAATAAAATTTTGTCTGGATTGAATCCCCTTCTCAATTTCCAAATGTTTCATTCATGTGTGTATATACTCTCGTTGTTGGAACCTTCATACTTTTCATTACTTCGTAAACCACCGATTGGAAGCACGTCAACTGGTCATTTCACCTCATGAACATTTACGTCTATGCACGATACACTTACATCACAGTATATTCCACCTCATTTTTTATTTTTTTTAATTCCACCTAAGCCTTCTAACACATATTAAAATGTGTTCTTCCCCAAATTGAAACACCACAACCCTAACACTTCAAACCCCAAATTAAAACACATACCCAACCCAAATTGCACCAAATTAAAACATGTCTACTTCTTCTTCTTCTTCAAATCAATACTATGGTCAATTTCCCAGGTTATGTAACTGCAAAAATCCATTACCATTGGTTCTTCGAAAATCAACAACTTTGAACCACCCTGCAAGACGATTTCTTTGTTGTCCTAATCCAAGTGTAAGTGGTTTTTTGTTAACATTTGATATTCGTTTGTGTTTAATTTCCCAGCTTACGATCCCATAAACAATTTTTTACCTTTGACTTTTTGATACTTGTAGTGGTCTGGAAATCAATGTAAGGCTTACTACTTTGTTGATGATGAATTGCCAAGTGATTACTACAAATATGAGATGTATAATTTGATGCAAAAAGCTGGAATCCAAAAGCAACAAAACCAACAAGCTGAGAACACACAGATGCAAGAAATTGGGAATGAGTTGCACTTGTTGAAGACAGAATTGAGCAACATGGAAAAGGAATTCAAGGAGTGTAGAGAGAATGTTTTGTTCTATAAGAGGGTTGTAATGGTCATGTTGTTGTTTATCATTGTCTACCTACTGAAATGAATAAGTGTAATGCAGTAAAATGTTGACATGTTGTAATGGTCATGTTGGTGTAATGGACCATTTCCACTAGTTATGAAATGAATAATTGACAGCAACTTTAACTTCATTATGTCTTGAAGTATACAAAATTAGTGGACCATTTCCACTAGTCACTGTCTTGGTGCATACAATACATAAAAATACTAAAATCCTAATTTGACCATTCTCAAAAGCAACAACCATAATCCATAATACATTATCTTAAAACATAAGTCATTCATTACTAATATCAAATGCATTCTCTGGTGTTGAACCAGTTCCATCTTCATCAAATTGGTAAGGCTTTTTCCATTTGTTCAAGAGGATCCTCTGTGATGGTCTTCTTGTTCTTACTCCTCTTCTCAAAACAGGTTGTTGTGGAGGTTGAGGTACTTGTGCAGGTTGAGGAACTTGTACAGGTTCTTCCACATTTGCAGGTTCTTCCACATTGGTATGTTCTTCAACATTTTCAGTTTCATTGGCTTGTTCAGTGGCATGATCTTCATTTGCAGGTACATTTGCAGGTTACTAACATTATAGCATGATTCATAACTTAATTATATGTTACAATTATAAACTATAAATTTTTATCAAAAAAAATCATGTACTTACCTCATTTTGTCTACTACCACTACCACTAGCACCTGGATCAAATCTCATCCTCTTTAATGCACTTGCTGCATTCTCAAAACCACACTGACCACCTTTCCTTTTGCCTTTGTTTCTTACTTCCTTGGGTGGTGGATCAACTCTTTCATTGGTGCATTTTGTTTTATTATGCCCTTTCTGATAGCAGTTGCTGCAAGTCATAGTTCTTCCTAACCTGGATACTCTTTGAGAGTTAGAATCATCTACCTCACTTGGATGCTTTACCCTTTTACCTTTAGGTCTGCCTGGCATTTTTCTATTCTTAGGAGGCAGTGGAGCAGGTGCAATTCCAGTTTTATCCCACAAAGCCTTTCCACCAACAGGTTTAATGAAATAACTATATGCCTTTACCCATGCCTCTTTACCATAACATTCAGAAACACCTTCAGCAGGATCCCTCAACAACATTGCATATGCTGCAATAGCATGGATACAAGGGATCCCTGTCAAATCCCACCTTCTACATGAACATTTTTTTGTTTGCAGGTTTACACCATAGCCTTCATTTAGCTTCCTAACCTCAAACTCTTGGTAACCACTAGCATATACTTCCCAATACCTAAGAAATTTTTTCAATTTTTCTATTTCTTTTCTAACAGATGGGGTAATGACATCAGTTAATTGCCTAGCTTTCTCAGACATTACTACTACCCTTTGCATCAAATAAAACCTAATATCTTCAAGCATGGTAATAATAGGCTTACCTCTTTGAATTACTATTGATGCATGGTAGCTTTCACAAATTCCATTTTCAAATGCCCCACAACTCCTATCCATCTGAAAGAAGGCTCTGCTCCATGTATTTGGGTCCCTTTCTACTAACCATTTATGAGCCTCTTCATTGAGGTTGTTAAGAAGTGTCATCTTCTCATCAAACACACTTCTTAAAGTAGCTGAAGCAGCTCCCCAAAATAGGCTTTTGTAGTGAAGTCCTGGATAACTCTTCTTCAAGTTTGCATAGATGTGTCTGGCACACTGTCTATGTTCTGCCAATGGCAGCCATTCCCTTACAGCTTCTTTAAGACCCTATCCAATATAAAACAACATTCTTACATATAAAGATAATTATGTATCTAATACATATTAAAACATGCTGTTAAGTTAGCTAATACCTTGTGTCCATCTGACAATATAGTCAAATTATGTCCTCTATTAAGATTCAAGTCATCACCAAGAGATACAAGGAACCATAACCAGTTGTCTTTATTTTCTACAGTTACAACAGCCCACGCAATCGGGTACATTTGGTTGTTGGCATCTCTGCCCATAGCTGTCAATAACTCTCCTTTGATTGTCCCTTTCAAGAAACACCCATCCACACCAATCACTTTTCTGCAACCCTCCTTCCATCCATCTTTCATTGCTGCATTAACATGAAATATACATGAGTATACAAATGAACATTTTTTTAAATAATTTAACAGACAAGCAAAATGTTATAAACTAACCTTTGAAGCAAACATAAAACCTTTTGAAGTAGGTTCTACCACCTGCTCCTTCATCAACATCAAGCTTGACAGTTGATCCAGGGTTAGTATGCAATAATTTGGCTTGGTAGTCCCATAGTTGAGCATAGTGTTCTATTAATCCACCTTCATACTCATATAAAGCTCTTTGTTTTGCCCTTCTAATTTGTCCTAAACTGGCATTGATCAAGAACTTATCCCTAATCTGGATTTGTAATTCTCTGTAAGTTATCTTAGGATTGCTTACAATCTCTCTAACATAATGACTTGCAATCCACTTGTAGGTCACTAATGCACCAAAATCAAAGACCCTAGCACAACTGTGATATGGAATTAGAGTCTTTATTTGAAAAGATGCTTCATTCTGCATCCATGAACCCCATAACCTAAAACTGCAGACATTAACTGACTCAGCCTCTTTACCCTTTGGTGACTTACCCTTACCCTTTGGCTCAGCCTCTTTACCCTTTGGTGACTTACCCTTACCCTTACCCTTGGACTCAGCCTTTTTACCCTTTGGTGACTTACCCTTACCCTTTGACTCAGCCTCTTTACCCTTACCCAAACACACCTTCCTACCAACCTTACCAGCACACCTTCCCTGTTCAACATTCCTACTACACAAAACAAGTAATGATTTATAATCATTCCTTTTGTACCATAGTTGATAACCGTTAGCTACACCATAATTGGCCAACATAATCTTCATCTCTTCATGATCTTTAAATCTCATTCCTAAGATGGGTTTCATTTCTTTCCATGGCTGGTTTGGATCAAAATCAGGATATTCTACTCCTTTTGTAACTTTGTAAATAGGATTCACACTTTGATCCTCTATTTCATCTTGTTCAAGTGCTTTTGTTTCCCCTTCATTTGTACCAAATGTGTTCCTAGGAGTTTTGTGTGCATCTGTTTTGCATAACCTATTTAAAAATGGATCATTTGTGCACTTATTGGGTATGTCAACTTCTTCTTCTCCTACATATTGTGGTTCAACATATGCTGATATATCATCTAATTGACACTCATCCTCATCAGATTCCTCTAAATCAACATCATCTTTTGGAAACCAATCATGGATATCATATCCATGATGTTCAACATACACATCAATTTTCCCACCATTTCCTAAACCTACTGCTATAAAATCACCAAACTGTTGTTCATTACTTAACTCCCTAACCCCATCACTTAAGTCAGAACTAGGAAGACAATAAAAAAAGCCAGCGGGAGGGTTTTCAGTAGAACAACCTATAAAATCAAATAACTTACCATATGTCATGGATCCAAAATCCACATCTTTGATTATATATTTTTTACCCGCAGCATACTCTAACGGAGGCCCAATAAAGAGTCCATCATGATAAAACGTAACTGTTAAGATAACCATTCTGCAATTACAAAAAAATCAAGATTTAGGGTTAGGGGTTATAACAACAAAAACACAAAATTTAATTGATCTAATGCATTAATAACTTAATTGAAATACTTACTTTTAAAAAGCCCTATGAAATTTAACAGATTTGGAGATCAATTTTATGTTTAGAAAATTAGGGTTCATGAGTGGATTTCACAACTGTGTGCGTTTTGTGTGTGTAGTTGTGTGTTTAATGATAGTCAAACATACAAGTCAAAGTTATAATACCGTTTCAAAGTAAAAATAAAAAAACAAAAAAATCCACGTATTGTCTATTACCGGTGTAGTCGGTTGCCTGTTAAGCCACGTAGGCAAACGTATGATAATGGTAATTTTTTTTAAAGTTTGATGGGTATTCTTATAATATTTTGGGTTGGTATCTGATAATGGCACAAGTGGAAAAGTACGTAGCTATTACATGCCATTAACCCAAAACTAAACTAAATAAACGTGGCCATGAGCCCATGACTCCTACAAAATCTCCCTAACTATCATGAAACCATAAACCCATTTTCACTTCCATGCATAAACTTCGGTCAACCACAAGACTAGGTAAAACCCATGCAACTCGTAACACCTATTATTCTGTCACTCTCAATGATAAACTATCCAGTGACCCGCTCCATGAACTGAGCCCATCAAGATTACCCAACATGGCCCAAAATTGTAAAAAGCCAGTAGCTGGAATTGCTGATTGTGATATACTTACAACTTTTAGAGAACCTATGCTCAATCATTAAGAAAACAACATCAAAGGATAACAAGAAAGATACTTGAAACACATTCAAAGATTCTATTAGGAAATAAAACAGCTTTTCTAAACACATGTTTATTCTCGAATAGCTTGATTTTATGTTTTTTGTACTTCATTTCATAAATACATAAAATTTGTTTATAGTCGAGGAAATTTTTTAGGTTTAGTTGAATAATGATATGTATGAAATTTTGTTAAACGGTAACTGATGAAAATTGCAGTCCAAAAGCAATGAATCTACAGAATACCTACTACAAAGTTGAAATTCATGAAGTCAATGGCAAGTCAACATTACAACACATAACAAGCATATTTCCCACCACTTTTGAAATTCATAGTTAGAAGAACCAAACACTTATATCAATCACTTGCTCTTCATCTTCAAAATCAGAATCCTCAATCGCATCGTTGTTTCTTCTTGTTCTCCCCTTGTTGTCCGGCTGCAGCTCGTTTTGCTGGTGCTTTCTTCTCTGGAGCTTCTGTTGTTTAAAAACTTATGTTAGTCACAAACTTGACATGCCAAGACTGAACGGATTATGCATAAATCATTTTAAAAATGGTTTTACCTTCTGCTATCCCAGGGGATGATTCATCGTCATCCTGTGAAGATTGTTTTTTCTGCAAACGATATTTTTATTAGTTCATATAATCACTTGTCACTGTAAAAAATTACCAAAGACAAGGTTTCATATCTCACAAGTTGGTGATCAAGAGCTTCAAGATCTCTTAGCCATAGAGACACAGGAGTACTTTCTTTGAGCTCACCCAAAAATTGCGTCTTTTCATCCATTTCTTTCTTTAACTGCTTAATCTTCTTATATGAGAATGATGCAAGGGGCATAGACAACAAGTAACCATATTTTTCCCTTCCTGCAGGTGTTGGTTCTGTTTCTTTTCGTAAATATGTGAAACCTTTGGCATCTAAATCAGCATAAATCTTATCGTCCTCTCTATCTATGGTTTCAATATTTCCTGTAAGAAATTCATCGATAAACCTCACTTTGTTTTCCAGTTGCAATATAGCTTTCTTGAGCTCCTCAAGCAGATAGCTCTGTTATCCATTACCACATTTGGTTAGTACACAGTCTTAAACACAGAAATGAAATGAAGCCACATCCAAAACTTACCCTCCTTTTTTCATAAAAGTCAAGACGAAGGGGAAAGAAATCCTGAAGAACTGTGTACACAGAAAGAATTTGAACAGTTAGTGAACAAATTAAGAGTATAGATCAATTTTTTTGTTCATGGATATCGTACTTACTTTGTTCAGGGGTGTCATACTTCTTTAGTTCACCATTTGCATCAAGCAGACGCATGTTAGCTGTGCTTAATGTAGTTGTTAGCTTAAATTTATTCAAGAACCCCTCTTGTCTTGCTCTGTTCATTTGATCTTCGGTCATGGTAATTTCAAAATGTACATTATCAATACTACCAGGGCGAGCCTTGTAAGCCTGCAAAAAGAACATGGGGTTTGCCATATAAGAGCTATAAAGATAATAACATAAAAATACAATATATGCGTCAACTATTTAAAGCTTTTTAATTTACCTTAATTTCCTTCCCACCCCGTGAAGCTGCCTCCAAAAATTCCTTGTAATCCCGAGTCCACGTCCCTACTGGGAGTTCAGTGATAGTGATAGTAAGAGAATTCTTGTCCTCTTTTATAATTCCTTCTGTGGTGTATAAAGTATCCTTTGATGCTGTTTTCTGAATATCTCCTTTGAACCCTTTATACCATGGAAGCATAGGCACCATTGCTTCACCTTTTAGTAGGCGTTTTAGGTTAGCAATAATGTCTCGAGGATTATAATTTGGAATAAACGAACTACAGTTAGTCCATATTCCTTCACTTCCGTTTACCAGAACCATTGGGATGATTGGAATAAACCTTTTTCAAAAAAAAAAAATAAAAAAATAAAAAAAAAAAAAAAAAAAAAAATCACTGTAACAACCAATTCAAACAATATCATATACTTATAAAAATACACATAGATTATAAACTACCATGCAGGCTCAATGGATTGACCATCATCATTCAAGTAGTTGAGAAGAAGTTTATCAGCCTTGTGAAAAAGATATCGTGTGATAGGAGAGACCTGAGTGCAAATATCGCTGCCACTTGCATGATCTTTACCACCCTGCAAAGGAATAATAGACTTTAGAATATGCAATGTATACAAAACAGTAAATGTTTAAATTGCATATCTCACCTCCATACGTGTACCAAATAGCCCAATCGGCTGAAGAAGGTTAATGTTGTTACTACCAACATAATTTTGGGCCATGCCGATACTAGTATTGACTAGACTCGCATCACCATAATGACCAAGCTGAGCAGAGTGCTTATACACTTTAGTACATAAGTGAGAAACGAAAATTTCCTGAACAATGGCAATCTTGAAAGCAAGGAATAGGATCTTTCTTTGGTCAAGTTTTAACCCATCCACCATTGATGGGATTGATCTTTGGAGATCAGCCATTGCATATTGCTTACACTCTTTGTTGATGAAGTCAAGGTATCGGATGCGCTTCTCCTTTGAGTCAAAATATGTACCAGCCTGCATCAAGAAACGATGATTGTGATGAAATTCGTGTCATGCCTCCCTGATTACTATGTTGTAGAGATGGCAATTTCAACCCATTCACATGTAATTGGGTCAAACTGGGGCACACTTAACATCAAACAGAACACCAAAAGTTGCCCAGCATGTGTTTTTACTATACACAATCAATTAGAGTGTTGTATTCAAGATTCAAAAATTCAGATAATGATTGTAATATATGGAGTAATATTTCTTTTTAATATTTATTCAGTAAGATTTTGAAAGTTGACTCAACGAGTTGTTTGACCAATAAAAATCATGATTTGAGCACAACCTGCAAGTATTTAAGGCATTGCATATTTGTTATGTTTTTTAAAAAAGGAGAGAAAAGTGTTTTCTGGTCCAATCAGTTTCAACCATACTAAATGATATCTTTTGACCTAAACACAATGATATTCTATCAATCACATTCGACGCCATAACTGTTTATAACTAAGTTGACAAAAGCTGATAATGACCAAACCTGAGGTGCTCGAAGCCAGTCCTTTCTCGCCTCAATCTTCTTCTTACTGAAGGCAAGCTCAATTGCATCACCATCCTCGTCATCAACCCAAACAAAGTCCTTAATGTGATGATCAAGATCAGCAAAATACTCTTTTACTTCTTCCCTCTTAAAATACAGGCCCTAGAGATAATGAAAAATATTAAAAATTACAAAAACAACAATGTATGTATAGTTGCTATTCAAAATTTTCTTAAACAAACCTCATGGTACTCTATTTTGTATTCTGTTGCTTTGTTTCCCAATTTTTCCTTCCACGCCTCATACCCGGACATTGTATAGAACGGTAACACTTTATTAGTCTTCTTGTCAGAGGCCTTAACAATTGGTGTTATGAACAAGTGCATAAAGTTTTCGACTTTTAATAAAGATGGCCACAAATAGTGAAAGATGTTGATCAGTAGCCCTTTGAGGTGTGAACCAACATGATCCTACAAAACACATGTAATTTTCTATAAGCATAAAAAATGGCAGATGCTGTCAACGCATAGTAACAGTTATTGGAACACACCTGTTCAGCCATAATAATCAAGTGTCCATATCTTAATTCCTTAACATTTTCATAACTTTTACCATCTTGGAGGCCAAGAATATTCTTAATATTTTGAATTTTAGGGTTTCGCTGCAATTGTTGAGGACTTGATTCCCTCACATTGAGCAACTTATAACCTTTCAAAGGAAACACACCATATTTATCTTGGCCCACAACAGATAATCCAGACATCTGCAAACAATAATAAACATTGTATTAAATGATTGTTTATGTGAATACACGTATCCAAATATGTGACTATCAAAGAACAAGCAAGACAGCTTACTGCAAAATATTTGGCACAATATCCTACTGTCAAAATCAAAGTGCAGTCTCCAGAATTAGCTGTACCAGCCAAGTTAGCATCTTTGAGTTCAGGAATATCGAGTTTCCCTTTCCTTTTACCATCGTTTGCCATGGTTGTTAGTTAGGGTTGTTACGGTGGTTTGAGAAACACACAGTGAAGGTGTGTTTAGTGTGCGATGGAAAGATGTAAACACAAGAACATGCGTCAATCTACTAGAACTTAAAAAGATGAAAAGTATAAAACCCCTCCTTTTATAGAGATGAAAAACCGACTCCTAATGCACATATATAGGAGACGTACAGCCCAACCTTTACCCCGTCTTAAAAACGTTTTTTTTAACCCCGTCTTAGAAAACAGTTATTTTTACCCCGGTTTTAAAAACTTCAGGACCTCACCACCAGACCTTAAATCTTCGTCATTGATATAATGTTCAGAAAGTGTTTTACTTTCTCATATGATCATCACACACACACACACAAATCCTCAAAAGCTTTCTTCTCATATTATCACAAACTCCGTCTTCAAATTTATGATAAAAAATCAAAGTGGTGATTTGTATCTTGGCTAGGCAATCGAGATGGCAATTGCTGATTTTATATCTTCATGCATTTGCAACTGCAATTGAAGCCATGGTCCAATCGTCAGTTGATTTATCATTTATGAGAGGTTATACTTCTCCACAAGAGTATACCTGGACATTCCATGCCCCATCTCACCCTCCTAATACTAATATCCCTAAAACCAAATCTTATGTTGAAACTGTCACTTCACAAATTCCCATCAAACCCCTCCCACACCACCCACTCCGATCACCATACATTCTTGTCCTGGCCTTGTCACCACCCTCTCACTATCCCTTGTTGGTGAGCTTGCCACCATCGACACTTTCCCTAATCTCCAGACCTTGTGCGTCGAACTTGATATTCCCATATCCAAAATCAAGTACCATGGCGGCCTCCATGTGTTACTTGAACTAAAACCCTACACCAACATTACCTACATCTCAACCAATAAATCCCTTCTTTCATACTTCAAAACACTCACACCATGGAACTCAGACTTCCATCTCAGAACCCGTTTAGCTTGGATCACCATTGAAGGCCTCCCTCCTCAGGCTTGGCATGAAGCCGCCTTCACTCGTATTGCTGGCGAATGGGGTGAAGTTGTATTCCCCGAAGAATGCAACGAAAACAACATTAACCTGGTGGCTGGCAAAGTATGTATTCGTACTAAAACTATGGAAGATATTCATCACAATATGACGATTATTGTTGATGGAACCCACATTTGTGTTCGTATACGCGAACTGCCGGGGGAATGCAATCAAATTTGGGAGCCTGTTAAGCTTACGAACAATGTGAACGACGACAATGCATCGACAAACAAAACCGTTAACTACTCAGATGAAGAAGATGATGATAATGAGGACTTTATCCTTATAGCGCTCCACACAGGTTGTGACCACAAGTAATCGTACTAACCGCATCCCCATCGGACTCCGAGGAAAAACGGCATAAGCGCCACAAAAGGGCCAACTCCTCCTCAAGTGACTCCTCGGACAACGTGGACAAAGAAACAGGACACTGGAAGTCCAGGAGAAGACATCGCGATGAGGAGAATGAAGATATATCCCTTCCTTGGCGCGGCCAAATGGTCGACGCACTCACGCAGCGCATCAGCGATTTTTCAGAAGATAAGAGAAGGCGCATGCCCGCAAATGTTAAAACATATGATGGGACGGGTGATCCTGATGACCTCCTAAAAATTTTCGAATTAGCTGCTACTATCAAAAATTGGCCACAACCTGTGTAGTGCCACATGTTTAACTCCACATTGGTGGGGAATGCACGAACCTGGTTTAGCAAGCTGCCACGAAGAAGCATAAACGGGTTTGAAGAGTTGCAAAAGGCATTTCGTTTAAACTTTACTCAAAGAAAGAAGTGCGCCAAGAAGCCTGTCGAACTTGCCAGAGTAAAACAGCGCCAAGGGGAATCCACAAGCGCTTATGTGAAGCGCTATAAGGATGAATGCATACACGTCAAGGCATGCCCCGAAGTACTAAAGATCTCAGGGTTCATGAATGGGATCAATAACCCAGAGCTTATCAGGAGATTAAACGATAAGGTTCCCCAAACCTTTCATGAACTGATGAAGCGCAGCAGGTCCTTTATCCAAGGGGAAGCAGCTGCTGCGGATAGCAAAAAAGGTTACTCAAATTATCGATCACAAGAACAGACTAGGAGACAATCCAATGACCAGAGTAGCAACCGCAGCAAAAACCACCGCGGTCAGGGAAGCGGATGAGATAACGACAAATACACTCCACTCACGAAGACTCCAAGGGAGATATTTGTGATAGAAGGTGCAAACTTCCCGAAACCTCCACCAATGCGCACCCTAGAGGATCGGCGCATAGGAAATGGGTACTGCGAATACCATGGACAAAATGGCCATACCACCAACGAGTGTGTCCAATTACGCCAACTAATTGATAAATTAGTGTAAGAAGGCAAAATAGACCACCTCGTCAAGAATATCAAGGAGGGAAAAGACAAATAGAAGAATGGGGCAAGAAAGAGACACCTAAAGACAAGGTTGACACCATCTACATGATACAATCATGGCAGCGAAAGATGATGGGTGGGGATTGCACCAGGCTTTACCTCTCGAGGGATCTCGAGAAGCTTACAACCCCCACCAGGCAGTGTACTTGATCGATGTAGTATAGTATAATGACAAGTACCGGGGGATTGATCGTTCAGCTAGGAATAGTGTCGCTAGGATTAGAAAACCTAAAGACTAGGTCTAGAGATGAGGGATGATTCTTTTTGTATTTTTTTAGTTTTTATAAAAGCAAGTAAAAATCTCGGTTTTGAAGGAGTTGGGCGGAATTAGTTGCTAGTCAACTAACCCAATACTAAAGATGCAATCAAAATAAAATACTAGAAATGAAAATAAACTAAATTATACTAGTGGTGTGAGCAATATATGGGAGAATTGTGTTTACTTAGGTTTCACTACTCCCTAGATATCTTTTACATGTTAATTACTTGTTACAGTTGCGTGGATGACGGATTGTATTCCTTAATACCATTCACGGGGTGGCGTACTTACTTCCCCAATCCTATAAGCGCCTACTTCACTCCTATGTCGAGCCGGCTAAGAAGCTCTTAACATGGGATCATTAGAATTTGCTCATGCATTAAATACAACCAATAAAACCTAGTACACATCGGTTCATGTTTCCTAAGACGTTCAAGCATGTTACACAATGGACATCTGCCAGTTTCTTAAGCCTAACATTGAAATCATTCATCCAATACAACTATATACAAGTAATCAACACATAATTAACATCTAGGTTTCATTACATCTAAGCAAACACATGATAGATCTAGCCTAGCATGTTGAAATCAAGACAAGCATAAGATATATTCAAACAACACATAGACATATTGATTGAATTGAAAGAAGACTTATCTCAATTGAACATGAAAGGATTCAAGGGGTGAAAACCCTTGAAAATACTGTAAAATACGACCTAGGGTTTACAAAGTTCGGCCCTAGTATTCTCCACACAAGTTCCTCTCTTTATGAATGAAAAATAGAAAAGTATATATAGTTTTTCTGAGGTGACGGCGTCAAGAACAAATTTCTGACGCCATCTTCTCGCCGCCAAATAGTTTCTCGGACTGCCTAGATCTGGGTTTGACGCCGTCATGTGTATCCCTTATGCAGGTCGTCACTATATTAACTCTTGACGCCCTTCTTGTGACGCCTTCAGGTTTTCACTGGGTCGTCACGGATTTTACTCTTGACGCCGTCAGGTTTTTCTTCTTGACGCCGTCAGGTACTGTTCTCAGCATGAAAAATTAAGTCTTTGCCGTTTTCTTCACTTTTATGCTCCAAAAACGTCTGAATTGCTTCCTTTTCCAGAATTCACTCCCAAAGTACCTAAAATCACAAAAGGAACGATTTAGGGCAATATTTGATCAAATAAATTCAATTCCGGGCTTAAATGACCCCTTAAAAGTGGTTCATTTTTCGCCTCATCATATACCCTTACACTTGAGATTTGCTTGTCCTCAAGCAAATGCGCTTTTATTCTAGTCAAAATACAAGTTAGGGGTCATTTAACACTAATATAAAAGTAATTACAACAAATAATCGTTCCACTAAAGACCAAAGACAAGCACAGAGGTCATATACTAGCACCTCACAAATAGTGTTTAGATACTTACATCTCTCGGGTGTAATAAAGTAATATCACATTATGGAAATGGAAAACATCTCTCACTACCTGACATAGCAAAATAGATTACCATAGGCTTGGGGAAGGATCAAACCTTCACCACATGGCGTAAGCACCTAGGATAAACTATCAAAGAGGTCTTTTAAAGGGTTGTAACGTTAGGTGTAGGGATATGGAATACACGGCTTTGTTGGATATAGGCAGTCTTTACTGGTGGCTAGTTAACAATCTTGGTTGATTACATGTACAATGTGGCGTTGCTAAGCCAAGACTAGACTCGACTTAAGCTAATAAATGAAAAATAACAAAAACATAAAATAAACATAGAATGAAACGGGATGGTAGTCCGTATGTTTTTTCTCTTTTCTTTTTTCTATTTTTTTTCTTTATCTTGATTTTTTTTTTTTTTTTTTTTTTTTTTTTTTTTTTTTTTTTTTTGTGCATACATTCTTACCCTACTATCCAAAATAATACATCATAGAGAATGTAAATTCCCCTTACACTTGAATTTTTACATACTTTATAATAAACTAATCTATTGACTCGAATCAAGATAATCGAAACACTTGGAGTACTTTTAAGATTAACGCACATATGAGGGTAATAATATGATGTTCTTCCCCATTACTCCATAAAATAAGTACTTTACCCATGAGTCCCAATCGTCCCAAAACAATATGTACAAGGATATGACTCGACTTAGCAACCATGTAATCAATTAGATAATTAACTTAGGGTTTAACAAATAACAATAATGCACTAAAGATGAGTGCATACACGGAAGGCTAAGGCGATTTGGGTGTACATTTAAGTGGGGTGTAACAAATTCTTCCTTTAAGTAAGATGCTTAAAGTTAGAAACGAAAAGATAGGCTCGGAGGGGTGTACTAGGGGTTTCGTGTGCTAAAAATGAGTACAACGCTAAGGTATGGGAAAAATTAATTGACTTAACTAGCCACGTAATATGACTTAAATGGTCAAGTAATTATAATACGGGTTTAACATAAGGGTGATCCTAATGCCTCTTATCATGTAGTAAATCCTACTACACGAATGTAGTCTCACTAGCGGTCACGAGATGCATCACTAACGCAAGTTCTAGAATCTAAATGCTACCGGTACACTCATAAGCACTAATAGTAAATGCTTTTCCTGTCAAATCTAAAGGCGAACCTCACATATTTGGGTGGAAAATTTTTCTGAATGGTACGGTTTTGTGCTAGTCATACAATCTCCTATCCATGAGACGCTTGCTATGGCTAAAGTTTCACTCCTAAATGTTGTAAAAAATTTTAAATTTAGCGCTAAAATTACACTAAAAAGTATTTCTCATAGTTTTATTACACATCTACTATTGAACAAACAAACTCAAGCGAAAGTGTATTTGTAAAGTATCATCATTTTACCCTCCCCTTACACTTAGGATGAACATTGTCCCCAATGTTCAAGTAAAGAATGTAAAAGTGACATAAGCAAAACGAATGAAATCAAATACTCCCCTGATTCGCTCGGTATGGATAATAAGGTGGCCAGGTTAGATCTTCCTCCAAGAAAATGAACAATCAAAGCTTCCCTTCCAGAAAAATAAATCATCTTCTTGTCATACATAACCTGTAAAACCTGAGAAAACAGACAAGGCAACCTCGCATAAAATCGGCGGTAATCTACATATGCTAATAAATCCTAGAAAACAAAATAAGATATAATGCTTGTGGAATGATGTTTGCAGATTTCCTGGAGATTATAAAACTAATAATTCAACAAAAACTTTAAGACTCCGTTAGAAAAACAAAACTGGTAAAATTTCCAGATTTTTACACGTGACGCCGTCAAGAGGAAGCTCATGACGCCGTCAGAAGTGACCTGCAGAAATTCTTATGTTAAGTTTCCGGAAAATTTCTGGAAAAATTTGGTCTTACTTCCTGGAAAATCCTGCAAAATATCATTATGACTCGATACAAGCATTTGACTCTAACAAATACAAATATACATGTTCACTTAATATTGTGGAGAATCATGATCGATTTTGTTTCTTAAAAACATATTTGGGGTTTCCCCTTACACTTATCTTTTGCAAAAATACCTTTGGATGAAGTTAAGACTAGGCCAAACAACAAAGTAAAGTATTTTCATTATTTTTGAAACATGATCTACCAACAATAAGAATAAAGCATGCATACGGAAGCAAATAACAAACAAACAAAATAAAAATCACACAAAACATGGGTTGCCTCCCAAGAAGCGCTTTTCTTTATTTACGAGTCTTGTAGCTAGACTCAAGGTCATGGGCTACTATGTGACCTCATCTCTTGAGATGATGTACCCCATGTAGTTGCGGTCATTACTATCGTGGTGGTGGTGTCTCAATCTGTCGATACTTGCAATCACCTATCCTCATACTTTACTTCTCAAGTTAGCCATCCCATCTTGGCTTATGCTTTCAATTGTGAAAGGCCCATACTCCCAGGGACTCGGTTTATCGGGAGGTATCGTTATCTCCAAGTGTCTTAAGAGTACTGAGTTCCCTTCCTTGAATGGTACATGGCTCCTCGTTGGTCGACTGTGTTCGAACTCGACATGAACTTCATTGCTTTTGCTTCTTTCATGTTTAGCCTCCTTGTAGCTTTTGATTCTTGCCTCCCATGCAAGTATTTTCTCCTGAACATGAATAGGTGACGAGTCAATGTTGTTTTTGAGCTTTCTCCCCCTCAAACTCTCTTTCCCATATTGTGGGGCCATGGGGAAGCTAATCTTTCTTTTTCCTGATTTAAGCTCAATCTTCCTACTTTCATACTTAATGACAGCTCTTGCAGTGGTGAGGAATGGTGCCCCAAGGATTATTGGCATGCATCCATCTCCCTTATCATCAATGATAATAAAATCAACGGGATACATGAATCCTGCGACATTGACCAACACATCTTCTATAATTCCTAGGGGGTATACGTAAGAGTGTCCAGTGAAGGACAGCCTAGCACGAATGGGGGCTGGCATTTTTGACGTTAGTTGGGTGTAGATAGTCAGGGCATAAGATTTACTTCCGATCCTTGGTCGGCGAAGGCGTTTAGATATTTCAAATTCCCGATGCTGGCCGGTATCTCAAAGTTCCCACATGCCATCTGCTTAGTAGCCACTTTTTGTACCAACAATTTCTCGAATATCGGTCCTCCAGGTAATGTATCATACTCTTCTTTTCCCTCTTCCTCCTTCTCAGAACCCTGTTTGGAAGATTGGTTACGCCCGTCACCCTTTATCCAATTTGTTATAGTGTTTTCATTTATATCATGTTTCAGGTAGTAACTTAAGGATTGGGATTTTGGCGGCTCTTCTACGGTTTGTTCAGTAGGGGTTTCTACCTTCTCATTATCCGTGTGGACAATTGTGATGGAATTAACAAATCGGGTAGTGGGGATGACGCTTTCTTTCCTTAGTAACATCCTTTCGGGGGTTCTCTGGTTGGCATACTCTTCCATCAGGCTCATTATCTCATTCATTTTCTCTTGCATCTCCTCTTTTTGTTTATAAACTGCTTTCTCGAATCTAGCAAGCCGATCTGAATGAGTTGCCATGTATTCTCTCATTCTGGCTTCAAATTCCGGGCTAAGTTTCTCGGGAGGGGAATAAGGTGGGGGCATAGTTTTGAAAAGTCTCAACATTCTCTCTAGAGGGTGACTCTGATAACGGCGTTGAAGTCATTTTCGAGACAGAATTGACAGTAGCCCGTCTAGGACTTAAGGGTCTCTTTTGCCTTTCCTCAAAATAGTCAACTTTTGCCTCAAGTTTGCATAGGAGTTCATTGGAGATTTGGTTAGTCCCTTCAGGTGTCGAGATTGCGTTGATGGCCGCTTTTATAGTATGATTAAACTCCCATATCTCTTGATTATCGGCGGCAAGCTCTTCAATAATTGCCCAAGACTCCTCGGCGTCCTTTTCACGCAATCTACCTCCCGCGGCCCTATCGATTGTATGTTTAATGTGATAGTCGACATGATCATAGAAAATCTAAACTAATAACCAAAGGTTTATACCATAATGAGGGACTTTATGGAGTAGATCCTTGAAACGAGCCCATGCTTCGTAGAAAGTTTCACCCTGATGTTGTTCAAACATCAAAATGTCATTTCTAAGCATCGCAGTCTTCCCCGGTGGGAAGAATTGGGCAAGGAAGCGAGTGGTGAGATCATCCCATGAGGTGATGGATCCCGCGGGTAAACGCTCAATCCATTGACTAGCTTGATCTCGTAGAGAGAATTGGAATAGGCGTAATCGGGTTGACTCTCTAGTTCTAACATCAAGCTCTATAGAATCTACGATTTTAAGGAAGTCCTTGAGATGTTGATTTGGATCTTCGGAACGAAGTCCATGGAATGCACATCCGCTTTGCACCAACCGGATGGTGTCGGATCGCAAGGGGGTCACATTGGCTCCTTGGGTGAGCTCAATGGTGTTTCGATAGCCTTGGTGGCTAGGTCGGGAGTACTCTCCTAGGGTTCGGGGCCTAAGAGGTTGGTTAGCTAGTGGTGGGTTTTGTTGTGGTGGGATGATGGGTTCAAAGATGTTACCATCGTCCATGATGTCGGATGGTGTAGAGTTACGAACAAAAATACGAAGAAATAAGATAGACTAAAGAGAACCTAAAAATAAAAATAAAATCTTACTAGAAAGGAATCTAGCAAGTAGACCTAATAAAAAGAAATTCTAACCTAGACAATAACTATTCCCCGGGCTGCGGCACCAAAAACTTGATGGGTGGGGATTGCACCAGGCTTTACCTCTCGAGGGATCTCGAGAAGCTTACAACCCCCACCAGGCAGTGTACCTGATCGATGTAGTATAGTATAATGACAAGTACTGGGGGATTGATCGTTCAGCTAGGAATAGTGTCGCTAGGATTAGAAAACCTAAAGACTAGGTCTAGAGATGAGGGATGATTCTTTTTGTATTTTTTTTAGTTTTTATAAAAGCAAGTAAAAATCTTGGTTTTGAAGGAGTTGGGCGGAATTAGTTGCTAGTCAACTAACCCAATACTAAAGATGCAATCAAAATAAAATACTAGAAATGAAAATAAACTAAATTATACTAGTAGTGTGAGCAATATATGGGAGAATTGTGTTTACTTAGATTTCACTACTCCTTAGATATCTTTTACATGTTAATTACTTGTTATATTTGCGTGGATGACGGATTGTATTCCTTAATACCATTCATGGGGTGGCGTACTTACTTCCCCAATCCTATAAGCGCCTACTTCACTCCTATGTCGAGCCGGCTAAGAAGCTCCTAACATGGGATCATTAGAATTTGCTCATGCATTAAATACAACCAATAAAACCTAGTACACATCGGTTCATGTTTCCTAAGACGTTCAAGCATGTTACACAATGGAGATCTGCTAGTTTTCTTAAGCCTAACATTGAAGTCATTCATCCAATACAACTATAAATAAGTAATCAACACATAATTAACATCTAGGTTTCATTACATCTAAGCAAACACATGATAGATCTAGCCTAGCATGTTGAAATCAAGACAAGCATAAGATATATTCAAACAACACATAGACATATTGATTGAATTGAAAGAAGACTTATCTCAATTGAACATGAAAGGATTCAAGGGGTGAAAACCCTTGAAAATACTATAAAATATGACCTAGGGTTTACAAAGTTCGGCCCTAGTATTCTCCACACAAGTTCCTCTCTTTATTAGTGAAAAATAGAAAAGTATATATAGTTTTTCTGAGGTGACGGAATCAAGAACAAATTTCTGACGCCGTCATCTCGTCGCCAAATAGTTTCTTGGACTGCCTAGATCTGGGTTTGACGCCATCATGTGTATTCCTTATGCAGGCCGTCACCATATTAACTCTTGACGCCCTTCTTGTGACGCCTTCAGGTTTTCACTGGGTCGTCATGGATTTTACTCTTGACGCCATCAGATTTTTCTTCTTGACGCCGTCAGGTACTGTTCTCGGCATGGAAAATTAAGTCTTTGCCGTTTTCTTCACTTTTATGCTCCAAAAACGTCCAAATTGCTTCCTTTTCCAGAATTCACTCCCAAAGTACCTAAAATCACAAAAGGAACGATTTAGGGCAATATTTGATCAAATAAATTCAATTCTGGGCTTAAATGACCCCTTAAAAGTGGTTCATTTTTCTCCTCATCAAAAGACAAGGCAAAAGGTCAGCCAAAAGTTTTCCTTTGGGAACGAAATCTCTTTCCCCACTCTAGCTATGGACAATGCAGTAGAGGAGCCGCTCACCATTGAGTTACATACGGGGGGTCACGATATCCACCGCATGTATGTTGATGGAGGAGCATCCACAGACATCATGTATGTACATTGTTTCAAGAGGCTGCGACCTGAGATACGAAGTCAGTTAATTCCGGCCACGATGTCGCTGACTGGCTTCACAGGAGAGAAGATATGGCCCATGGGGCAATTACGATTACTTGTGGTCGTTGGTGATGAGCAACACTCCACGGCAGCCTGGATGAACTTTATGGTAATCAGATCCCCTTCGCCATACAATGGCATTATTGGAAGACCAGGGATATCAGCCATGCGTGCGGTACCATCCACGGCACATGGGATGCTCAAATTCCCAGTAGAAGGAGGCATTGTCACCCTCTACAATACCACTGTGTCACATAAAGAATGCAACATGGTGACGAGTGAGACTTCGCACATTCCAGAACAGCTAAACTGTCAAACCTAAAGGTCGCAATCCACCCTGACTACCCGGATCAGGAGATATCAATTGGGGGATCACTGTGTGACAAAGGCAGAGTGGCCGTGTGCGCACTCTTGCGAAGGAATCTGGATATCTTTGCGTGGGAACCAAAGCACATGACTAGCGTGCCACGATCTATTACAGAGCACAAGCTGAAAATCCAACAAGGATACCCTCCAATACGGCAGAAAAAGCACGGCCAGGCTCCAGAATGCGCAAAAGCCCTCCTAGAGGAAGTACACAAGCTGGTAGACGCAGGCATTATGCGAGAGGTCTACTACCATGACTGGCTTTCCAATCCAGTGATGGTCAAAAAGAGTGATGGCAGCTGGAGGATGTGTGTGGATTTCACTGATCTCAACAAAGCATATCCACAAGACTGCTACCCGCTACCAGAGATAGATTGGAAGATAGAATCTTTGTGCGGATACCCCTTTAAATGCTTCCTAGACGCATATAAAGGGTACCACCAAATTCAGATGGCCAAGGAAGACGAGGAAAAAACAGCCTTCCACACAAGTCAGGGGGTCTACTGTTACACAAAAATGCCCTTTTGCCTAAAGAATGCGGGAGCCACTTACCAGCGGTTGGTAAACAATGCATTTGAGAAACAAGTGGGCAGAAACCTGGAGGTTTATGTTGATGACTTTGTCATAAAGAGTCATACCGAAGAAGAGTTGGTGCGCGACATTGAAGAAACATTCAAAACACTGAGAAAGATTAACATGAAGTTAAATCCCAAGAAGTGCACTTTTGGCGCTACATAAGGCATGTTTCTCGGATATTTGATAGAGCCTGATGGCATTAAGCCCTGCCCAGAAAAAACAAAGGCTGTCGTCCAACTCCCTTCACCACGTACATTGAAAGAAGTCCAGTCCTTGAATGGAAAATTAGCTGGGCTAAATCGATTCTTGTCCAAATCAGCGGATAAGTCACTCCCTCTCTTTAAAACACTCACGAAGTGTACAAAAAAGGGAGATTTTTGTTGGACTGTGGAAGCAGAAGAAGCTTTTCAACAGCTTAAGCAACATATAGCAGCGCTTCCCACACTCGTCGCACCCCGACCAGGGGAAGAATTGATCATGTACTTGTCTGCAACTCATGGAGCAGTCAGCACAGTGCTATTGACAGATAGGAACTCCGTACAAACACCAGTATACTTTGTAAGCAAAGCACTCAAGAAGACAGAGACTAACTACACCGCAATGGAAAAACTGGTCCTAGCTTTAGTATTCGCAGCTAAAAGACTGCGCAGATACTTTCAAGCACACCCAATAGTAGTGATCACGGACCAAACCATCAAGCAAGTTATCTCTAAACCCGACGCATCGGGACGACTACAAAAAATGGAGTGTGTTATTGAGCGAGCATAACATCTCTTATAGACCACGCACTGCGATTAAGGGGCATATATTAGCCGACTTCATCATTGAGAAACCAGATACCGATACTCCACCTTCAAAAAGTGAGGTAGAACTACAAGAACCATGGGTTCTATTCACGGACGGATCTTTGTGCGTGGATGGGTCAGGCGCATGCCTTATCTTCATCAGCCCAGAAGGAATGGAATTCACTTACGCACTGCGTTTTGAATTCACAGCCACAAACAATGAGGCAGAATATGAAGCCCTAATCGCTGGATTACGCATTGCAACTCGAATGGGTGTACGCAACCTAGAAGCAAACGTCGATTCCCGATTAGTAGCCAATCATGTGTTGGGCTAATACGTGGCTAAAGAGGATAACATGATCCAATACCTCGACAAGACCAAATCTCTAATCCAGAATTTTGACTGGTTTACCATTAAACAAGTTCCTAGAGGAGAAAACAGGAAAGCAGATGCACTGAGCAAGATCGCATCTACAAGCTTTGCGCACCTGTCAAAACAAGCATTGGTGGAGACCTTGAAGAACAAATCCATCTCAAAGATGGAGATATCCACGGTGATAGAAGAGTAGGATCCTACGTGGATGACACCTATCATCGAATTTATAAGCAAGGGGACATTACCCCAGGAGCAGAAGGACACTCGACGGATACTGCGCACAACGCAGAGGTTTGAACTTCGAGATGGTATCCTATATCGACGTTCATTTCTACAACCATGGCTTCGGTGCGTTGGGCCTCTCCAGGCAGATTACGTACTCCGAGAGATCCACGCCGGTTCATGCAGTATGCATTCAGGACCACGGTCCATTGTAGCACGAGCCTTGCGGTCAGGATACTATTGGCCTACTATGCATCGTGATGCGCGGGACATGATAAAGAAATGTAACGACTGTCAGGTCCGAAGACCTATCCCGCGACAACCACAACAAGAGCTAACGCCTATCACTTCACCATGGCCATTCTACAAGTGGGGTATCCATGTTGCAGGTCCCTTCCCTGTTGCGGCAAGGGGACTAAAATTCCTCATTGTGGCCATAGATTACTTCACTAAGTGGATTGAGGCAAAAGCAGTAGCAACTATCATAGGCAACTAGGTAAAACGCTTTGTTTGGGAAAACATCGTATGCCGTTTTGGACTACATGGAGAAATTATTTCGGACAACGGAAAACAATTCTGTGATAACCCATTCAAAGACTGGTGCGCGCAGCTAAATATTACACAACACTTCGCGTCAGTTAAGCACCCACAAACCAATGGTTTGGTTGAACGCGCGAATCTTAGTCTGGGCGAAGGAATTAAAGCGCGTCTTGACCAACACAAAGGAAGATGGGTGGATGAATTGTTGCATGTTTTATGGGCGCACCGCACGACAATCAAAGTCAGCACTGGAGATACACCATTCTCTCTTGTCTATGGGACAGAAGCCGTCATACCAACTGAAATTGGGATGCCAACTATTCGCACGGCGAAAGTCAATGTCACAACCAATGACGATGAGCGACGTATAGACTTGGATCTATTGGAAGAAAGGCGCGAACGTGCAGCTATATGTGAGGCAAGAGCCAAGTCAAAGATGAAGGGATACTACGATGCTAAGGTCAGAAACACCTCATTCAGGCCAGGCGACTTTGTATATCATGCCAATGATGCAAGCCACGCAGAAGATACAAGAAAGCATGGACCAAAGTGGGAAGGACCCTATGAGGTCACAGAAGCACTTGGCAAAGGCGCATACAAATTGCGTGGTATGGATGGCCATGAGCTACCACGCACATGGAATATTTGCAATCTCAAGAGATGCTATCTTTAGGAAAGGCTACGGCCCACGCACAGGCACCTCCGCACTTTAGTAAGTGCTCAATAAATGTCCGTGTATTTACATTTTGTTTTGTTTAGGCAAATGTCTTTTTCTTTTTCTTTTTTCAAAAACTTGCAAGAATTAATCAAATATCGCGGTTTCTAGCTAACTCCGCGACACAGTTAACTTTATTGCTTACATCTTATTTATGTCTCAATATTGTTGATTTATCTTTTTGCCTACATGGCGTGCATGCATTTATTAAAGACCCCGACGATGGCAGAAAGGATGAGTAAACCTAATAAATAACTCGTTGAGTAAGAGGGTTGCAAACCCATCAACATCGGATCACACATCCTTGCTAAACACCTTACTTTCAAGATGTTGGAGTAAGTTCAATGCGCGTCCCACGAAGGATACGCAACAACACACACTGTGCACGTATAGCAATTTAGGAGCCAAGACTCTTGGTTCCTTGATACAGTACTTTCAGTACGCTACAAGTTAACCCATACACTTACGAATTTTATATATCAAGTTACGGACTTCATATGTAAATATAAAGGATCACAGATTCTACAATTTTTTCTAAGTACGTTTTAATCCCAATTTGACTCTTGGATGTCTTTTATGCAAAGACAAATAAACTAAGTACAAATATGATGATACAAAAATGCGTACAAAAACTAACTTTATTTCATCATAAACTACGAGTTTATACAAGTGATAGATTCAACATACACATGTCCAACAAAAAGATGAATCTATAGTAGTCTAAAAACTACGAGTGCGTCTATGCCCTGAACTATCAACATTGGGCGCTGCACTCCCAGCCTCCTTAAGCCTTTTTAGTAGGCTACTATCCTCAGGCGACACTGACACCACGCTGACAGGAATCCCATCAGATCTAGAAAGATGCGCTACGCCAACACCACACAGTATCGCCTTCCCTTTCACACCCTTCTTCCTTGCGAGCCTTGTGGCATGGGCTTCCAAGGATGCATTCAAAGATACTTCTTTCTCCAGCGCGAAAGGGTTCAACATGTCGCGTGGATGCGTAAACATGGGTACCTGCAGCTGTGACTCATCAGGCTTCAAAAAGTAGTCAAGTTGCGCCTCCGCGTCCTCCGCTATGTGCCTCGCCAGTGTTAACCCCTCCATTATTACACTGATGGGGTAGTCCTGGTCACGCTCTAGTTGAGTGACGCGAGGGAACTCGAAGAGCTTCATCTTCTCCATGGCAGCAACAAGCTCCGCATAGCCATCTCCCTAGTAGCCTGGCACTTCTGCAAGGGGCACCGTCAACAACTTGCCCTTGTGCAGCTATTCCATTGCTTCAGCCTTGCCACGTGCTAGGGCACACTGCACAACGTTCCCAAAAGCCTCAACAACTTCTTGGGACTCTAGTGTGCCCATAGCAGCCAAGCGAAGACCATGACTGATCAGCCACCTACGAATAAAACAACACCCCCGTTACAAGACAATAATTTCAAGGAAATTACATGCGGGAAACTGAACAAAAAATCAAAAGGAATTAAGTACCTGCGCTTGGCAACATTAGACACCAAGTGAGGGTACAGCTCCTCATCATATTCGATGCTAAGCTTGCGCAGCTTACCCTCCTGCTTCTCCAAGGCGCCCTCTACAGCCTTGCGGAATTCATCCAACTGGGCGAAGTGCTGGCTCTTATTCTCCTGCATGTACTTCAACCCTCATAAGCATGTAGACTTATACTACTCAAAGGCAGCACGCTTCTGGCTCAACTCAGCCAGCAACGATACCCTTTCATCCGCAAGCCTCTTGGAGTGCGCAGTTGTTGACTCCATGGCAGCTTGAGCGCTCGCCAATTGCGCCTTCAGAAACGCAATCTCCTCATCCTTCTGCATGCTGGTACTCTCTTCACTAACATACTTGGCCCTGAGCAGGGCGACCAAGGAAGCCTAGCGCGCAGCAGCCACGCTCAACTCCTCTATCAGCTCCTCCGCAGACATCTCCTCATTTGCCTTGGAAGGCTCTTCCACCTGAAGGTGACTCACCTTAGGTGGCGACTGCTCAACATGCGCTGCATCACCCCCTGCAGCTTCGTCACTACATACAAAGAGCAAGAAGTCAACACATTATATCGATGATAAACAAAAAATAATAATAATAATAAAGAGAAGAAGAGGAAAAAAGAACCATGACATTGTTACTTACTTGGGAGAGGAGGTCTCAGCAGTATCTCGCGCAGTCACAGATGGCGACGCATCCTCATCTGTGGACACATCCACAGTAATGACGTGGCGTCTGCGCTTGGATGTGCCCACGCCACCATCGCCAGAAGCCTTGCACTTCACTCCCTGGCTCGCCTCTTCAAAATCACTTTCAACCTTGAAGATCCCCATACCTTCAGAGGAGTCAGTGCGCTCAGGCTCAGGGGTTGGCACTTCCTAAGAAGGAACAGTTTGCACGGGAGTCGCTTCCAATAGGGGTTGGGCGACGTTAGCCGGTTCCCCTTGCGCATACTCCATAATGCGCCCTGCTGTGGCTTCCAGAATGGGTGTCTCACCCTCCCTCAAAGGACGCACCCCCACAGTTACTTGTGCGGGCTTTGACAGCTTCACCACGCTAAACAAGTCCATCTTTGCGCAACACATAACAAACAACAAAAAAAAATTGGAGTTACATATAACTACAATATGAAAGCATGCTTACACTACAGATGCGAAGGAAAGGAAGGACAAACACCCACCCCAGCAATTCTCATCCAAAAAGGTTGGCACCTCGTCCGCACCTTGAAAATAGTTGCGACTAATCCCCATATACACCAAAAACTCCTCTGGGTAGGAGTTGATGGGGATGCGGTTAGTATTGATGGTCTCCGCATCATCCACATTGTACGTCCCGGGGTCTGGGCGCTCATCCTTTGGTAGCATCCCCTGGGTGTAGAACTCAAAAATCTAGGGGAACACTTTATCATCAACCCAGAAGAACCTCTCCCTCCAGTTCCTGAGTGCGTCCACTTTTTCAGTATAACATTGAAGGTGTCCTGTGCGCTTCAAAAAGATACCCACCTGTTTGACCACGTTGTGTGGTAAAATGCACGGAAGAGATTGATGGTTGGGTTAATAGCGAGTAAACGACAGTTTACCTCGAAATTGGTTATCTTCGCTGCACCTATATAGTGCAGTTGGGAAATGTGCAGACGGTAAAAATTGAGCACGTCGCTCAGGAATAGGGATATGGGCAAGCCCTGATTCGCAAATTCGAAAAAGCGCGTGTATACCCCTACCTTCCCCTCAGGGAAGTCAGCAATAGATGCGTCTGCCGCCGGTACTACCGGATGCAACGCGAGGGGAATATAATAGTCCGAGGTGAACTGACGGAGTTCATCCTCGTCTATCTCGGAGGCAAAATCATTTAATTGGCGAACCGTTTTTGAAGTATACTTTGATCAAGAAGCGCACGCGCTATTACCTTAACGAAGACTAGGTTTCTTGATTGGTATTTGATGATTCTAATAATGATGGAAATGGAGATTTACTGTGATAATCACAGTGAAAATAGAGAACCCTTTATATAGGGTTACCCCTAGCCTCGGATGAATGCCATGTGGATCCCACTAACTCTAATCGTGTGGTTGGAATATCAACAGGTACAACACTTTTTCACGATTTTTGAGGACTACGTGTGACTCATTTAGACTACATACACCGTATGTTTATTTTTGGCGGGAAATACTTGGATGTTCCTCGCCACGCTTACCGCTACCGTTGTTAGTCTAGCATACGCGGCCACACCCTGCGCATACTAGACTGGCGGGACATGATGATGTATAGTCCACACTCGGGTCACGAACCCGATTAATGGACATTACTAATGCCCAAGCCCATCACGCGTGGGCTATCAATATAATGATTTGGGCTACCATGCTAACGGTTTGGGCTCACGACAGCCCAAACCCAAATATATTATTTATGGTCTTGATAATGATCTCCTATTTATGGGATAAAGATTAATAGACCGGATAAAGGCGAGATACGCCGAAGAGTAAGGAGCACGAAATCTACAAGGATTCCGTGCCTAAATAAAGAATATCACGGCTCCCCTTCAGGTATCATCTAAAAACCCTAACTCTTCACTATAACCCTAAAAACCGATTACTTACTCTCACGCCGGAGGATAATCGTGGGAGACAATCCCACGATAAGCCTAACGGTGTTGTTTGCTTTCTTAGTGCGCATGTCTCAAGCATTAAGATATAATTGGTACGAGAACAGGAAGTCAAACAAGGAACGCCCAACTTTTGTATCAACATATACAGTTTATGCAGAAAATGCTACTAATAGAATACCATATCCAATTTTGAATCATGTAAAGCTCATTCACATGAGCAACAATTACCACAACTAGTAAATAGTCCCAAGCCCAACTTCGTGTGCTACCTAACAGCCAACGCTACTAATTCAATAAACCTTAATAATTACCCCAACCAGCCACTTCCGAAACCTTTGCAGTAGCCTAAACTTTTAACAAAAGGCCGTAGATATTGTCCATGTAGCCTAAGCTGTGGACTCTGATCAACATTCTGCTGGCGTGGCCCAAAATTGTAAAAAGCCGGTAGCTGGAATTGCTGATTGTGATATACTAACAACCTTTAGAGCACCTATGCTCAATCATTAAGAAAACAACATCAAAGGATAACAAGAAAGATATTTGAAACACATTCAAAGATTCCATTAAGAAATAAAACAGCTTTTTCTTCACACATGTTTATTCTCGAATTGCTTGATTTTATGTTTTTTTGTACTTCATTTTATAAATACATAAAATTTGTTTATAGTCGAGGAAATTTTTTAGGTTTAGTTGAATCAGGATATGTATGAAATTTTGTTAAACGGCAACTGATGAAAATTGCAGTCCAAAAGCAATGAATCTACATAATACCTACTACAAAGTTGAAATTCATGGAGTCAATGGCAAGTCAACATTACAACACATAACAAGCATATTTCCCACCACTTTTGAAATTCATAGTTAGAAGAACCAAACACATATTTCAATCACTTGCTCTTCATCTTCAAAATCAGAATCCTCGATCGCATCGTTGTTTCTTCTTGTTCTCCCCTTGTGGTCCGGCTGCAGCTCGTTTTGCTGGTGCTTTCTTCTCTGGAGCTTCTGTTGTTTAAAAACTTATGTTAGTCACAAACTTGACATGCCAAGACTGAACGGATTATGCATAAATCATTTTAAAAATGGTTTTACCTTCTGCTATCTCAGGGGATGATTCATCGTCATCCTGTGAAGATTGTTTTTCCTGCAAACGATATTTTTATTAGTTCATATAATCACTTGTCACTGTAAAAAATTACCAAAGACAAGGTTTCGTATCTCACAAGTTGGTGATCAAGAGCTTCAAGATCTCTTAGCCATAGAGACACAGGAGTACTTTCTTTGAGCTCACCCAAAAATTGCGTCTTTTCATCCATTTCTTTCTTTAACTGCTCAATCGTCTTATATGAGAATGATGCAAGTCGCATAGACAACAAGTAACCATATTTTTCCCTTCCTGCAGGTGTTGGTTCTGTTTCTTTTTGTAAATATGTGAAACCTTTGGCATCTAAATCAGCATAAATCATATCGTCCTCTCTATTTATGGTTTCAATATTTCCTTTAAGAAATCCATCGATAAACCTCACTTTGTTTTCCAGTTGCAATATAGCTTTCTTGAGCTCCTCAAGCAGATAGCTCTGTTATCCATTACCACATTTGGATTAGTACACAGTCTTAAACACGGAAATGAAATGAAGCCACATCCGAAACTTACCCTCCTTTTTTCATAAAAGTCAAGACGAAGGGGAAAGAAATCCTGAAGAACTGTGTACACAGAAAGAATTTGAACAGTTAGTGAACAAATTAAGAGTATAGATCAATTTTTTTGTTCATGGATATCGTACTTACTTTGTTCAGGGGTGTTATACTTCTTTATTTCACCACGCACATCAAACAGATACATGTTAGCTGTGCTTAATGTAGTTGTTAGCTTAAATTTCTCCAAGATCCCCTCTTTTTTTTGTTCAGGGGTGTCATACTTCATTTGATCTTCACTCATGCGAATTTTAAAATCCACAATAGTCTTATCCTTGTGAGCCGTGTAAGCCTGCAAAAAGAGCATGTGGTTGCCATTTAAGAGCTATAATGATAATAAAATAAAAATACAATATACGCGTTAACTATTTAAAACTTGTTAATTTACCTCAATTAAAGGATTTTCGTCATACCGTTCTGCCTTCAAAAATTTCTTGTATTCCCGAGTCCACCTGCCTACTGGGAGTTCAGTGATCCTAATCCCGTCCTCTATTTCCTGCATTTTTCCTGTTGTGGTGTACCCGGTATCCTTTGATGCTGTCGCAATATCTCCTTCGAATCCTTTATACCATGGATCCATAGCCACCATTGCTTCACCACACAGTAGGCGTTTTAGGTTAGCAATAATTTCTCGTGGATTGTAATTTGGAATAAATGAACTCCATCCAATCCCTGTTCCTTCACTTCCGTTTACCAGAACCATTGGGATGATCGGCATAAACCTTTTTCAAAAAAAAAAAAAAAAAAAAAAAAAAAAAAACAAAACAAAACAAAACAAAACAAAAATCGAATCATTATAACAACCAATTCAAACAATATCATATACTTATAAAAATACACAGATTATAAACTACCACTTAGGCTCAATGGATTGACCATCGTCATTCAAGTAGTGGAGAATAAGTTCATCATCCTTGGGAAAAAGATATCGAATGATAGGAGAAAGCCGAGTGAAAATACAGTCGCTTTCTGCATGATCTTTACCACCCTGCAAAGGAATAATAGACTTTAGAATATGCAATGTATACAAACGAGTAAATGTTTCAATTGTATCTCTCACCATGTGACGTGAACCAAATTGCCCAATCGGCTGAAGAAGGTTAATGTTGTTACTACCAACATAATTTTGGGCCATGCCGATAATGGTACCGACTAGACTCGCGTCATCAGGTTGATAAGCAGAGTGCACAGACACATAATAACAGAATTGAGAAACTTTAATTTCCTGAATAATGGGCTTCTTGAAAGCACAGAATAGAATCTTTCTTTGGTCACATCTCAACCCATCCACCATTGATGGGATTGATCTTCGGAGATCAGCCACTAAACATTGCTTAAACTCTTTGTTGATGAAGTCGCGGTATCGGATGTTCTTCTCCTTTGAGTCAGTACAAGTACCAGCCTGCATCAAGAAACGATGATTGTAATGAAATTCGTGTCATGTCTCCCTGATTACTATGTTGTAGAGATGGCAATTTCAACCCATTCACATGTAAATGGGGTCAAACCGGGGCATTCTTAACATCAAACAGAACACCAATCATTTAGAGTAATATATGGAGTGATGACCAAACCTGAGGTGCTTGAAGCCATTCCATTCTCGCCTCAATCTTCATCTTACTGAAGGCAAGCTCAATTGCATCATGATCTTCGTTATCAAACCCAACAAAGTCCTGAATGTGATGGCGAAAACCAAAATACTCTGCTCCTTCATATTTAGTTTTTTTCAGCCCCTAGAGATAATGAAAAATATTAAAAATTACAAAAATAACAATGTATGTATAGTTGCTATTCAAAATTTTCATAAACAAACCTCAAAGTATTTTATTTTGTATTTTTTTGCTTTCTTCCCCATGTTTTTCTTCCAGGTCACATACTCATCCATTGTATAGAACCATTGCGTAGCCTTCTTGTTAGAAACCATAACAACTGGTGTAATGAACGAGCGCAAAAAGTGTGGGACTTTTAGTAAAGATGGCCAGTACGAGTGGAGGATGCAGATCAATAGCCCCTTGATGAGTGTACCGTCATGATCCTACAAAACACATGTAATGTTCTATATGCATAAAAAATGGTAGATACTTGATATTGTCAATGCATAGCAACAGTTATTGGTACACACCTCATCAGCCATAATCATCAAGTGTCCATATCTCAATTCCTCAACATTTTCATAAACTTGGCCATCTTGGAGGCCAAGAATCTTCTTAATCTGTTGAATTTCAGTGTTTTCCCGCAATTTTTGATGACTTGCTTCCCTCACATTGAGCAACTCACCTTTCAAAGGAAACACACCATAGTAATCTTGGCCCACAACAGATAATCCGGACATCTGCAAACAATAATAAACATTGTAGATTGTTTATGTGAATACAATGTGACTATAAAAGAACAAGCAAGCAAGACAGCTTACTGCAAAAGCTTTGGCAGAATCTCCTTGCGTCAAAATCAAAGTGCAGTCTCGAGATTTATCTGTGTCAGCCATTTTAGCATCTTCGAGGATAGGAATACCGTGTTTCCAAGTCTTTATACGATCAATTTTCTTAAGTTGTTCTAGATTATCAGCATGTAACACTGATCTCTTCACCATATACGGAATTGCAACTGCAAAACATGAACAAGACAATAACATAAGTTCTCAAAACCCTCTCAAACCCATTAATTTCAGAAGTGGTTCTACATACTTCTCTTCAAAAACTCGGGTGTGAGTTCACACGTTGATCCAAATATGCCCTTATCAGTAGTCGTCAGGTTCTCTTCAGTTTGCGAATCAAAAGCAGGGTTGTCAATAAGAGCATTGACAAACACCCAAAGGTAGCTCTTTATGTTATTTGGTTTAAAAACAACAATCTTCTGAAGGTGACGAATAATCTGACTGGTTATACAATCGACATGTGACCCTCCATTCATTGTCGCAGTATAATTCAGAAAACTCACCTGATTAATTAATAAGGATATGTCAGCCATTATAATTTACTTATAAGCTTTAACTAACTAAATACAAAATTCTGTATACCTGCTCGAATTGCCCATCTGACAAACAAACACAAATGTCCCATTTATCGTTAACTTTCTCATAAATCCTATATAAAATGACAGATGATTAGCATCAAATTAGCAATTAAACTAAATAACAATACAAAAGGTATTCATCATAAAAATTAAAAAGAACCTCATAGTATTAGTAGATGTTCCTGGATAAAGATTAACATAGTCTTCAAACGTTTTGATTGGAAGACATGTTCCATCTAGTTCAACCTCCCCACGATTTCCCAAGCATCCTGCTAAGTCGATGACGCGTCTCTTCATCAAAGAGACGGTATCATCTTCAAGACATTCCCTGCCATATTTTGCTAAATCAGGTTTAAATGAAAACATAGTCCATTTTTCACTACTCTTGCACTCTTCGATAGTTTCGTGATAAGTCTTCATGTTGTTTGTGAACACCTAAACAACAATCAGATGTTACAAATCATTCTCAATAATACATGATTCAAAAACTGTAACAACCATATTATAAAATCTAACATCAGATTTCAGGTATGTATTTTATATACAAATTAGTAGCACTTTAATCCATGATGAAGTATCGCACCAATTTTAAACCACAATCAAATGCAATAGACCAGATTTTAATAGTGCTTATTTACTCAAATCCAAAATCAAAACTCTAAAAGAGTACTGTTTGGATTAGTTTCCTCTACAGCTTATCAGCTTTGACGATAACTGCAAAGGTTCATAGCTACACATGTTAGATGAGCATGCATGAGCATATCAACGTGAACATATATATGGCTTATTCAATAAGCCACTTGATAATATTATATACCCAAAGAAAACATAAACATAAGTAGAATTATATACCCGCTCATGTATACGTCCCCCATCAGCAATCTTAACCGTAAACTCAGTAGAAAACATATTATTATCCTCGTCATACCAATGACCGTAATCATAACTCAGTATTCCATTATACCCAACACTAATCATACTATTCGAAACATCTATTCCTACTTTAATAACTTTGACGCAGCAGTCTTCTTCTTGTTTGTTACTGGCTGCGGTTACGAGTACTTCGTCAAACATTCTGTAAAGACCTGGTACGAAGGTGATTGTTTTTTTTGTCATCTGCTCGTTTTTCCAGATCCATAGGGTTTGTTGGTGTCTTTCGACGGACTGGAGTGATGTCGCCATAGTTGTTAGTTAGTTAGTTAGGGTTGTTGCGGTCGTTTGGTAGGGTAAAATTGTAAAGAGTATTTATAAACCCGTTTTCTGGTTTTCGCTCAAAATAAAAAGTGATGCGAGTCTCCCTCCTTAAATATTCAAAAAATCCCGTCGGGGTAAAGTCGTCATTTTACCCGGCTTTTGCTTTTCCGCGCATATCTCTCTTAATCGACAAACTTTTAGAAAAAACATAATTTTTAAAATTTTGAATCCTCTTTAACTTTGTATAAATCTTATTAAATATATATATTTTTTTAACATATCAAATGGGCCAAAAGATAAATATAGAACTCATATTTGCCATAGAACCAATTAACAAATCCTACCCATTCATTTTTTTTATGAAAACAAAAAATAAAATAAACTTTTACCCTTTTTAAAAAAATTTAATATATCTCAAACCGTTAATCGTTACGCGAAAAAAATCATACCATCGCGACGAGAATTAAATTATTTTTCTATAAATATGCATTGTTATATACTTTCGAAAAACTTTTTTTTTTTTCTAAAAATTTTCGCCCAGAAAAATCGCATGTGATTCGTAAGAATCATATGCGATTTGTAAAAATCAAATCATATGTGATTTTTCTGGGTGGAATTTAAAAAAAAAAGGTTTGTCGAAAAAAAAAGTTTGTCGAAAGTATATAACAATACATATCTATAAAAAGATAATTTAATTCTCGTCGCGATGGTGTATTTTTTGTAGCTTGAAGATTTACCGTTGCAAGATATGTTGATTTAAAGAAAAGGTGGAAAATGCTTTTTTATTAATTTAGATAAAAAAAATAGATTGCTATTATTTGTTCATTGGTTCTATGGCAAATATAAGTTCTATATTGATCTCACCTCATCAAATGGGTCTTGATTTCTTGATTTTTTTTGGCATTTTCGGCCCTATTTTTTACCCTAATAAATGCTGAATCGTGCAAAACTTAAAACGTGAAGTTATAGATTTTCGTTCACTCTTTACACAGTTTTTTTAATCACTCAAATTCGTTGTCATATGAGTGACATATCACACGTTAAATATGACGTTTTACTCATATTTGTTGAATACAATGTGTTTAATGAAATGTCTAGCTTAGATATTTAGTGTTAAAATTGCGTTAAATGCAACTAAATTTTTTCCCAAAACGCATCATTAATCATTTTATTAATGTAAGATTCAGAAAGTGGCGTTTTCTATCATAAATTTGACCAATATTAAATTTGAATTAGAAAAATTGTAAAACATAAAAGTTATAGATTTTAGGTCAATATTTACTCATGCTTTTTATCCATTCAAATCCGATGTCATATGAGTGAGATATCACACGTTAAAGACGACGTTTTCTTCATTAGTTAATTTTGTTTATCAGTTAGTATTGTTCATCAATTAGTGTTGTTCATCGGTTAATCTTGTTCAAGACTAATGAACAATATTAACTGATGAACAAAACAGACTGCTGTTCATCACCAACTTACAAATAAGCATGCCAATTTTGAAATTCTCACTTTTTGCGGTTAATAGTATAATCAAGCTCGACTAGGCTCCGGGTCACTTGATAATCTTAGTAGGATGAATTTAACCTCAACTTTAAAAAAGATGCAAACAACAAAAGGCTAGAGCAAGTTACTGGTGTCATTGAACATGTCGTTAAAGTTACTTAAAAGCCTAACTCACACTCTTACACAAGCCCATTTCATCAGCTCAAAGTGGACTAGTAACAAAATTGCTTGTTACTATCATATTAAATTTCTGATAGGTGCAAATAACTTTAAAGTGAAAGTCACCGTTCAAAATACTATCATATTAAAATGAAAGTCACCGTTCAAAAAAAACTATCATATTAAATTTCTGGTAGGTGCAAATAACTTTAAAGTAGTCACATCAATCTTCTGAAATAAGAAAGCTTTAAATGGTTTGAGTGTGTGTAACAGTGAGTTTAATCGTGAATTTTGTCCACCAAAAAGTCAAAAATCATGATTACCAAAAAAAAAAAACAAAATAAGTCAAACCCATTTCCATGTCCTCCTCGTTAAGTTTTACATGTCGATGAGTGATGACTTGAGCAACCAAGAAAGGCTCTTAAGGCTATCCCTTAATTGCGGTGCCCCTCACCACTTGATATATTTCTATTTTAATGTCACGTAAATCTTTTTAGTCTCATTTATTAATCACTCAAACTTTCGTATATAATCACCGTAGTACCGTTTACTTACAAGTTTACAACTCACTTGAACATATATAAGTATACCCACGCACATACACACGTCCAGAAAAAAATGATTAAAATGGCTAAACTTATAACTAAACTTATGGCTAAAACCAATGTTTTGAAAACCGGGTTTTTAATCTACCCGGTCGAGTCACCGGGTTACCGGTTCAACCTGTTCGACCACCGGGTCAACCTTGTTTTCTGTTAAAAAAAAACAAAAAAAACAAAGTCGGTCGGGTTTCAAGAACATGGTTGACCCGTGTCACATAAAACCTATCGGGTCTAACCAGGTTTCGAGAATTAACTTGTTTATTTTAAAAAAACAAAAACCGGGCACGTTTTAAGAACCGGGTTGACCCGGTTCACTTAAAACCCGGCGGGTGTAACTGGTTCAACCATTTTATATGACCCGGTTTAATATGACCCTTTTTTGGCTAGAATTGGTTCAACCGGTTAACCCGACGGGGTCGAACCGGGTTTCAAAACATTGGCTAAAACTTCATGATAATCATTTGTTGATGTTATACAATAGACCCATTTTTAACAAAACAAGCAACGGGTGATAGTTTAAGTATAAGTTTAGTTATGTCAATCATTTTTGAACAATTTTCATCCCATACAAGTGGTAAAGTTGGCATCCTCATTCCTCCCCTTTACCACAAAGTAAGTTCACCTTCCTGGATTGTCTCATTTATGTATTTTGAACTCGTGTATATATAAGCATGCATAAGCTATACAATTATACATATACACAGTATGTGTACGTGTATATTTTTAAATCTATTTTATGTTAAGTTAAACTTGAACTATGAAACTCGAGCTTGGACTCATGAGTCCCCAACTAGGCTCGAATGTGGGCTTGGACTCATTTATGTTCAACGAGTTTTGGAGACATTCGCACAACATGTGGTTCTGGATCTCATTCCACCTGGTTTCACTCTGATTCTGCCCAGTTCTGCATTTGGTTACATCTGGTTCTGTTGATATAAATAAATGACTAAAAACGTTATTCATATCTTTCGATATCTCTTTGTTTTGATAATCACAAAATGAAAACATATCAAACCAAAGATCATGACGTAAACAAGTATTTAGTAGTTAATAATCACTTTCTCCATCTAATCACTTAAGGTATGAATAAACATAGTGTTTAATGCATTATAAGATCAAAGGGATAATTATTACAAAGTTTATTTTAATATATAAACTTATTATATATTTTTTAAAAACACTTTTGGTAATAAAGAAAAATGTTTTAATCATACTAAATATATGAATTCAAATTTTTAACCAAAATCAGTTAGTTTTTCACCAAATAAACTTTCCCCACTAAAAGACAAGAATTATGGCCGTTACAGTTGGGCGGCCCCCTTAATTATAAAGGGCGGTCCCCTTAATTTTAATGGGGTCGGCCTTGATTTAAGGGGACCGGCCACGCTCCTCTGTCAGAATTTGTTGCCTATAAATACCACCTTAAATCTGAAATTTTTCTCACCTTTTTGCACTAAAAACTTTGTGATTCAAATCTCCATTTCAATCTTAAAAATCCTTTGATCATATAATTCATAAGCCTTTGTTTCCAAGTGATCCAAAGCCTCATTCATTCAAGTGCAAAGAGAAGAATACTTCTATTTATCAAGACTAGGAGTATTACAACTTAGTATCATCTTGCTATCTAAGTTGCTTGATTATTTCATCTTGTAT
Source organism: Artemisia argyi (assembly GCA_030686995.1). Classification (NCBI taxonomy): domain Eukaryota; kingdom Viridiplantae; phylum Streptophyta; class Magnoliopsida; order Asterales; family Asteraceae; genus Artemisia; species Artemisia argyi. The sequence goes on from CM060694.1 coordinate 154,896,182, forward strand.
ATCATTCATTCTTTGGTGTATATAGTGTATACATTGGTTAGATAGATTTAGATATAGGATCTAGATTTATTGAAGGTGTGAAGTAGTACGAGAAGTGAAGAAGTAGAGGTGGGTAGGATTAGTGATAGAAGAAATAAGAAGTGGTAGTATATTGAAGTAGAGATAGTTGTGAAGAGAAAGAAGTTGAAGCCTTAAAGTTGAGAAGATCTTGAAGCCTAGAGGTTGTGAAGTAGTATATATCTTGGAGTAGTGGATAGGACTTAGTAGTGAAGGGGTGAAGAAACAAGTGGTGTGAAGAAAAAGAGTTAGGAAGTAGTAAGGTGTGAAGAAGCTAGAAGTGAAGTAGTAAGTTGTGAAGAAGCTAGGCGTGAAGTAGTAAGTTGTGAAGAAGCTAGGCGTGAAGTATTAAGTTGTGAAGAAGCTAGGAGTGAAGTAGTAAGTTGTGAAGAAGCTAGGAGTGTAGTAGAAAGGTGTGAAGAAGAATTGGTGTGAAGTAGCTTGGTGAGAAGAAGTTGTGTAGAAGTTGTGTTTGAGTTGTGACGAAGTTGTGGTGTGTAAGGTTTTCTCCGCCATAAGGGAGGTTTTTGATCTAGTGAAGAAAACTCTCGAGTAGGTGACTCGGGGAGTGGAGTAGGGCAAGGAAGGTGTCCTTGTAGCCGAACCACTATAAATCATTTGTCTCTCGGTTTGATCTTTCCATATCTCACTTTTTATTATTTACTTATTAGCATCTCATTCATTATTATAATTGCTTGTGTTGTACATATATTGATTTCACATAAAGATCAAACTAAAATTCATTTATAACATTAATCTTGCAAAAACAATCCAAGTACATAAAATTATAGTAAAACACTTATACATATATATGAAATTGTAAATTCTTTCCCAACATAATACATAAGTAGTGTTTATACAAAATCGTAAATAAACTAGTATCTATATTTTTGCATTAAAGAGTTTTGAAATTGTACATTATTCATAAGTAGTGTTTATACAAAATCGTAAATAAACTAATATCTATATTCTTGCATTAAAGAGTTTTGAAATTTATGTCCAATCTTTAGAAGCTAACTTTTACAAAACAAATAAAACGAAAAAGACGGAAAACTATTCAACCCCCCCTTCTAGTTTTCCACAGGTTCTACATCTGTCTGATTTCACATGTGGTTCTGCATCTGGTTTCGCCTGGTTTTGTCTGAATTTGTCTTCCTGAATCTGCTCTCCGTCTACCTTTGTTCGGATCTCTCTGCGTGAATCTGCATCTGTTCGCCTGAATATGTTCTTCGTCTACCTTTGTTCATACCTATGTTGAATATGCATTTGTCTGTCTGCACATGTCCGTCTGATTTTGGAGTTTTCTTGTTAAACTCTTCATGTAGCATTGTGAGTTTGAGAAGGGATGTTAAGATAATAAAGACCCAGTGGCCCGACCTACTTGATATTTTGCACACGCTTTTTGGTACACATTAAGGTCATTCTCACCACTTTCATGATTCTGTTCAATATTATTGAAAATGGCACAAAATGCACCAACTCTAGGGCGAACTCTATTTTTTTATTTGCTAAGGATCGAGTCGTACCCTCTCTTTGAACCAATTTCTTTTCTAAAGTAAGCAATAACCTTATCCCAAAATCCCCTTAACCTTCATAGCGTTGCCCGTCTCGCTATTTTCAGACACATCACACCAAGCTCTGCACAACGCGATATCTTCCTCAGTTGTCCATAGCGTTGGCTCCTAATCCTTATTCTTGCCATCATTCTTCTTGGCCTTTGAAGCTCGTTTCGAAGGCTTCTTAGTTTTGGCGGGTGACATCTCTTTGATAGGAGAGTCGTCCTCAACTGGAGCCAAATCGTAAAACGAACCGTGACCCAAACTGATGAGTGTGTAAATACTCATTATTTTTTTCCAATCTGAACTGCAAAAATATTTAAAAACACTCAGAAATGCATCAAAATACAAAAAATATCCCAGGATTGTGTTTTATATGTTCCAGGCAAAATGATTGAAAACAGATGAAAAATGAACAAACTTTGCATAATTGGCAGTTTCAGTCCCTCAACTTTCGAAACTTGACAAAATCAATCCCTGAGCATTTGTTTTGGAAGAAAAGTCAACCCAAGTCCTTTAAAACTCAAAAGTTATCAAAAATGGTCCTTGGGTAAAAAGTTTCAAAAGTTTGCAAGTTTGGTCCTTGCACTTTCAGATTTGGCAAAACTAGCCCCTAGGGGTTCAATTTTAGAAAATAATCATTAAAGGTCCTTTGAAATTCACAAGTTGTCATAATTAGTCCCTGGGTGAAGAATTTGAAGAAGTTTACAAGTTTGGTCCCTGGAGTTTCACAATTGGCAGAAAAGGTCCCTGGATATTCAAAAATGGGAAATTAACATTTATGGTCCTTTGGTTATTCAAGATGGCAAGAATGGTCCTTGTGAACACTTTGGGAAAGTCACAACTTTAGCCCCTCAATTTTCAGAAATTGCAAATATGGTCCTTGTGATATTTCTTAAACCAAACGGACCCTTTTTATTGTTAAAATCCAAATCCAAAAACAAACCCAACACCAAATCCAGTCCATACCCTTTTCCTTTGCCCAACACAACCACATCCCACTTCCCTTATAATACTCCCCCCGGTTAAAATAGTCAAACCCCCAACCCTATACACGCATCCCTCCCAAGTTGCACCCTGCAACTCAGTCACATCCCCCACCATCTCCATCCCATCTCCACCACCCAAACCACTCACCACCACTCTCACCTAACAAAACAAGAAACATTAAATGCCACCCCTCAATTGCAATCACAGTACAATTGCCATTACCCACTTTTGGCGCCAAAAATATTTTAAAGGCTAGGATCAAGTCTCTCTCATCCAACGGCCTAGAATTGTGATGGGAATTATTTAGAAGGTCAAGAAAACCCTAAAGGTTCACTATAAATAGAAGAAGATGCGGAGATGAAGATTATCTAATATAATTTAGTGTAATTTAGGTCAAATAGTATAATTTTCCATTATCAAGTGTAATTTTAAGCCTTTTAGTTGTATCTCAAGTGAATTCAGTTAATCTAAGATCTTTTCCAAGTCTCAATTCCAGTTTGTGTTTACAATTTCCGTGTATGCAATCTTTAAATTTCAAAATTCTCATCTAGCTTGAAGCTTGTTGATACCTGTTATTCTGGATTCAATAGATCATATAAGCTCCTTATAAAGCTTCTCAAAGCTTTTAGAAGCCTTAAAAATAGTTTAGGTAATTAAAAGCAAAAATTCCAAAAAAAATAAGAAAAATACTTGAAAAATAAAAAATTGCAGGTTTAATGGTGATGATGCTGGAGCACTGTGTATAAAGGATGGCAGTGGGTTAGTGGTTCTGTGGAGAGCCTATAGGAGTGTTCTTGGTCCTTGTTCTTGGTGTTTAGCTGGAGTGCAAATTGTAAGCATATTTCTCAGTTTTTGAAGTTCACTGTTCTAGTGCTCAATATTCCCTTATCTCTGTGTTTGTATGCTTAGCTGGTATACTTTAGTGATATAATTGCTTAAATACATTTGCTTTTTCATCAAATTTCTTTGTGTTCAATTTTTCACAATTGGACTGCCATTTGAGCATATTAGTAGTTCTTAGGTATTAATTGTAATTGTTGGTGTTTGTAGGCTCATTCCAGTTTATTGTATCATCATACATGCTTATGCATCAGAATCATGGCCTGAATCAGTTAAATGTTTTGAAAATCACATTTTCATAAGTCTTTAGGGGTGTTTGGTTCAGTTGGTTTTACTGCACTCTTGTGGTTTTTATTGGCTCAGAGTTGCTCAGACATCATTCTCAGTAGTAAATTAGAGTAGTCAAACCATAATTTTAGTAGTTGTTTAGTAAGAGTTAGGGTCTGATTTTTGGATTATTTGAAAGCCCTTCAGCTTATCTTTAAGTTTCAAGCTTGTATTTGGACCCCCTGATCATTGGTGTGGACCCCACCAAGGCCTGCAAGTTGGTCTGTTTTACCCTGCACACTAGTACCTTAGCATTCTTGGCTTATTTCAAGAGCTCATTCTGAGCTTATTAGTGGGCTTATTGGCTAAGCTGATAGACCCCCAGTCCGTCTTCAAGGGTCAACCCTTGTTTTGGACCTCTGACCCCCTAGTGGTCCCCACAGAGGGTTGCAGTTGCCCCCTTTTTGGCCTTTCTGGCCTGTCAAATAAGCTAAGTGCTTATTTGTTGATCATGGCTTATTCTGTTTGCTAAATTGCTTCCTCTGTACTTATTTCTAGTTATTTCTATTAGTTGTTGGTTTATTTTGATATGTGGTTCATTAGTATAGCTGATTTAAGTTAATCAAAGTCCTAATAAACTTCTTGTTTATTCTGCTTATCACATAAGCTCACAATATGCTTATTTTTGGTTTCTAGAAAAAGTCCCTTTACAAAAGTTGTTAATTATCAGTATATAAATAGTTTTGAAAAAGAAAAACAAAGAAAAACAAAGAAAAACCAAAATTAAAAAAAGTGATAGCTTCTATTAAATCCAATTTGGCTTATTTTTCTGATTATTTGTAAGCACTTTCTGATTTTAAATTTTTCTTAGGTTCCTTTTAGTCAGTAGTATTTTTAGCAATTTTTTCAGATTTTTCTATTTTCATTTAGTATTTATAATAATTAATATTAGTTTAATTAGTTTTAATTAAAAAATCAAAAATAAAATCATTTACTGTTTATTTTAATCTCTAGCACTTTTTTATATTTTTCCTAAGTTTTATAAATCATAAAGTATTTTTAGAAAATAGTTTCACAATTGTTACTGTTCATTTGCTATTTTCTTTAATTAATTCAGTTTAACTAGCTTTTAATATGTTATGTGGATCTTTCAATACATGTATGAATATATGTTATGTGCTTAATTGAGAACACTCGAAACGAGTCTTGAGACTTGAGAGATCCTACTTTTAAAACACCCATTTACGAGAAAATGCCAACTCATGTTTTCTAACTATCGCCTCTAGCCAAGGCTTTTCTAAACTTAGGGAGCTTATATATTTCACGTGACATCGTGTTGAAGCATCCATATGCTCATATCCCGTGCTTACTGCTTACATCTTCTCTAATTATGTAACGGGTTTACTCCCTTATTGGTCAAACTAAGTCAAAGGTCACTTTGCGTAAACGCATCCTTTCCCACTTGGGTTATGCTTTACATCTAGGCAAAGCACTTAACTTGTTTGCACCAAGGTATTAGTTGAGAACGTCGAGTCGTGGAAAGTCACGAGATATGAACCTATGGATTCTCGACGTTGTGTTACTTGAACTAATAAGTAACTTATGATTTTCTCAACTTATAATCTTAATTGTCTAAACCTTTTCCTCTTAATGACAATTAGATTACTTCTTAATCTTCTCTTAATCTCATTCTTACAAAAGACAAATACCACCATATCCAATCATTATCCAAATCATATATTCTCTTACACAATCTCTTACACTCTTACATATTCCCTTACACACTACATCTCAACCATCCATTCCCTTACAACACATCTTAACCCTTCATATTCAACACATGGGAATTGTTTGAATTCCAAAGGAAGCTCCCCTTGATCTCAACCATTGAATTCAAACTAAACACATCTCAACCATCCATCCAATCTCTTCTCCATTCCATCACACGTGTTTGATCTTCACCATCTATTTCAAACCAAAGTCATCTCAACCATTGATTTCCCCTTTCCCCCCCAAGCAAAACATATTCCATGGAATATCCCTTCTCAATCTAAACCTAGGCTCCTTTAATCCTAGCCATCTATTTCAAATCATCACATCTCAACCATCCATATTCAACATATGCCAAATAATTTGAAAACCAAAGGTGGCTCCCTTTGATCCTAGCCATCCAATTCAAACCATCTCATCTCAACCCTCCATCTCATTCTTTCCCCCCAAGCATTGGAATATACCTTGGCATATTCTTTCTCTCTTTTCTATGCTATGTGAGGAATAACACTTCTACCATTTCCAAATTACCCTATCTACACTTTATACCCTTGGTAATTTGGTTTTCTTATAAACACTTCACAAAACATTTTCTAATTGGCTATTTGAGTTGGTAAACCTTAGAATAATTAATTTTAAGGTTTAGTGTGAAGTACAATTGGGGGTTTAGCAAGGATAGGTATTTATAAGATCCAAACACCCAACACTTGGGAAAGTTTATAGAAGCCTGGCGCGCTGCCTGCGTGCTGACGCGCCAGCCTCGGTAAAAATTCCCAAGTTTGGGTTCTTGGCCTATAAATACCACCCTTGCCTCTTGTATTCCTCACCCCTTGCCGTTATTCTTTATCTCTAGATTCTTTCTCTCAATCTCTCTCAAATCTCTCTATCTCTAATCTTGTGTTCTTGATTTTCATACTAACATCTTTAAAAGAACACATCTACTTGCAAGGGAAGAATTACAAGAACCTAATCCACTCTTGTGATTGTGTCGAGGGTCTTCTTTCTTATACCCTTTCTATTACAATCGAGTTTCTAGATTAGGTTAGGGCTTGGTTGATAAAACAAACTTATATTCATTCAATTGTTTGTAAGGGAAGTCTTGTGTCTTGGTGACCAAGCCTAGATCATTGGGGATCTAGTTGGGGTTTGATACTTCCGGTGGGAAGTCTTGGTAGTGGTCTTGGTGACCCTTAGGTGAAGTCGAATCGCGAGATTCTTTTGGGTGGTTTCCGAAGGCGGAATACCGTGGGAGTAACTCCTTCTTTGTGAGCATCAATATTGGTGAATATTGGTGGAGTGAATTGTAACGGTTTGTAGTCCACCGACAGGATTATACTAGTGAATAGTATCGGAGTCGCGGATTTGCAACTGGACGTACGGATGGTATAAACCCCCCATCCTGAACCAATATATATCGTTGTATTCTTTACTTGCTTTATATACTTTGGTTGTGTTAGTGGTTGTTAGATTATTGTACAACCACTTGGTGTTCTCTTTGGCTTAAAGTTTTTAAACATCCAAAAAGCCGAAGAAACCGTATTCACCCCCCCCCCCCCCTCTACGGTTCTACAATTGGTATCAGAGCAGAATACTCAAGTTTTTGAGCGTTAAAGCCTTCCCGATAAGTCGTTTTAAGTCAAAAACTTCTTTCCCAAAAATCTAAAATCCTAACTAAGATTTTTGGTAAAGTAGAGTATAGATCCATGGCTCAAGAGAACTATGTAGAGGGATGTTCTATGCAAAGACCACCTTTGCTAGAAACCGAAGGGTTTTGTTTTTGGAAAACCCGGTTTGATACCTATGTTAGGTCCAATGACCTTGACTTGTGGGAGGTCATTCAAAACGGAGATTTTGTTTTCATGATGCTTGATCCGGAAACCAAGTTGATGGTTGAGAAGCCATATTCGAAACTCAAAGAAGATGAGAATAAGAAGATTGTCAAAAATCAAGAGGCTAAGATGATGATCTACAACGCTCTACCTCGAAGGGAGTTCGAGAGAGTCCATGTGTGCAAAACCGCCAAGGAGATTTGGCATTCTCTCATCATCACTCATCAAGGGAACTCACAAGTTAAGGATTACAAGATTGACTTACTCATTCAACAATATGAGAAGTTTGTAATCTTGGAAGAAGAAACCATTGACAATGGTTATACACGATTCAATGCTATTATCACAAGCCTCACGGCATTGGATCCTAGCTTTTACAACAAGAATCATGTTAGAAAATTCCTTTGTGCTCTTCCGGTGAAGTGGCGACCTAAAGTTACGGCTATTGAAGAAGCAAAGAACTTGGTGGAGCTTCCTCTAGATGAGCTTATCGGGAATCTCAAAGTTTATGAAATGATTCTTGAAAGTGACAAAGTTGTGTCCAAAAACAAAAAGGAAAATGAAAAATCTATGGAACTTAAAGCTAAAGTCACTAAAATTCATACAAGTGAAGTTGGTGGTAGCTTTGAAGAAAGTGATGGAGAAGAGTTGAACAATGAAGAATTCAACCTCATGGCTAAGAATTTTAGAAAGTTTTTTAGAAGAGGTGGAAAGTTTCAACGAAGGAGTCGGCTTGATAACCGTACTAATGATCATAGAAACAAGAATGGTCAAGGCTCAAAGCGTGATGATGGATGTTTCAATTGTCACTTCATTAGTAATTGTCCAAATCCTCTACATTACAAAGCGTTTATTGGTGGTGTATGGAGTGATGATAAAGATGGCAATCAAGCAAACAAGGAAGCAACATGTCTTATGGCGATTGAGTCTCATGAGGTACAAGATAACCCTACTACTAGCAAAACTTCCTTTATAAATGAATTGCAAGAGGAAAATGAGGAATTACTTAATAACTATGAAGAAGTATTTAGAAAATTAAAATTAACTATGAAAGAAAAACGCTCTTTTCAAAAGGAACTTTCTAAAGCACTTCACAAAAATAATGAACTTGAAATTGAAATAAAGAGACTTGTCACTCTACATGAGAATGTTGAACCATGTAAAGATTGTGAAAACCTCACACTTAAGGTTGTCTCTTTGAGTGAAGAAGTCTCGGAACTTCAACAAAAGTCATTAAATGTTACAAAACTCAAAAAGAGTGGTAATGATTTAAATGAGTCGTTGAATCATTGATTGGTTCCGAAACGGTCAGATATTATTGACCAAGGTCAATAAGTCAAAGACAGCTCAGTTCCAATTCTCCGTGGATAGTATAGTGTGTCCCCGGGTCGTTATGTCCCAGCGAGATTGCAATGGTGTTTTAGAAAACGGTTTAGGAATGAGTGGCACTAAGGACAGTAGCCAAGATGATTGGGAATTGATTATGCTACTGATATTTGGTATTTGCACAATGATATTAACAATAACAGATATACAGATATATTCACAAATTCACAACTTAGGAATCAGACAGAAAAAGTAGGTTTTGAACAATTACAAACTACAGGGGGTGCAAGTGAAACTTTTTAAAACTTAAAATTAAAAGAAAATTTAAAATGAAAATGAAATTATAAAAATGATTATTTTAATATTTAAATATTACTTAATTAATTAAAACTATTTAAAATCTAATTTAAACCTAATTTAAATTAACTAAAAATGATAAAGATTACAAATTAACTTAAAAATTTGCAAAACTAATTTCTAAAACTTAAAATGAACTTGAAGAAAGTATAAAAAATAAAAATAAATATTTTTGTCTTTTATGGTTTTCCTATTAATTAAAAACTAATTATCTTAATTAAACTAATTAAATTATTTTAAATTACTAATAATACTAAAATGTCTTAGAAAATTATGGAAAAATTTATAAAACTAATTAACCATCACAGGAATCCTACAAAATTATAAAAGGCTTCTAAAAATTATTTTTAAACTATTTTACTAATTATTTACTTATTAAGTGATTTAAATCTAATTTAACTAATTTAAATAAGAAAATTGGAAAATGAACAGTAGAATTTAAAAATCTATTTTCTAAAAGTCTTAACTAATTAATAAAACCTAGGAAAATTATAAAAACCTACTGTTGTTAATTAAAATTTAAGAAAACTAATTAATTACTAATATTACCTATTTAATTAATTAAACTATTTTTAATTCTAATAAATAGTAAACTGATTAAGAAAAATCTAAGAAAATTATTAAAAATACTTAAAGGTAAAGGAAATTAAGAAAATTATGAAAATGATAAAGTGCTTATTAATAAGCTGAAATGAAAAATGAAAAAGATAGAATCTATTAAATAGAAGCTATCACTAATTTTAAGTTTGGTTTTTTTGGTGTTTTTCTTTTTGACAGATAACAATAAGATGAAAATAGGAAACTTTTACAAAACAACTTTTTCAAAAGCTTAAAAATAAGCTGTGTGCACCCCCTTATGTCCAAACAGTGACTAAATAGCTTATTAGGACTTAAGCTATTATGAAAAAGCTATGAAATGAGAAACTAAGCATGCACAGATGATAATTAACAAGAAATAAGCAAATTAGAACAAATAAGCACACTGGATAAGCTAAGAACCACAAATAAGCACTTATGTAGCTATTTAGGCCAAGACAGGCCTGAAATGGATGGCTTTGGACCTCTGTGGGGTCCACAGAAGAGCTTAGGGGTCCAAACTAAGGGTTGACTGGTAGGCTATCCAATAAGCCAATAAGCAGGGCTTATTGCTTATTAATGAAGCTGGGGTGATGCTATGAAGTTGGGGGTTCACACTGAGTCCTCAGTGTTGACTCAGAAAATGACCAAACTTGATGAGGGTTGCAGCCCTATCAAATAAGCTCAAAATGGAAAAATAATCACTGGTCTATCAAGATGAGTTGTTTGGCTTTCCAAAAAGCTCAGGGTGGGTTCCACTGGGTGAGTCACAAAACTTCTTCGAAAATAGGTCTTAAACCTGTGCACAGGGCATGTGTTTGCCCTGTAGGTCACTTTAAGCTAGTCCACAAGCTTGTACAAAATAGGTCTTAAACCTGTGCACCAGTCCTATAGGCCTTCCACAAGACCACTAACCCCGGGCCATCCAAGATTTACCCTGCTCCAGTGTTCATCTTAAAAAACCTGTAAAGTTTGACTTTTGTTGACTTTTTGTATTTTTGAATTTTCTTGTAACTAAACTGCTTTTAAATGTTACTAATAGCTTTTATAAGCTATATGGGAGCTTATGTGAGCCTAAAAGTCCATGGTATTACACAATAACAGTAAATGAGCTTAGTAACAATTTTGAAATAAAAGAGAAATTGCAATAACTGAGATTGAGCTTAGAACTTGAAATTGATTACTTAAAAAGTTGAAATTACACTTAAACAAACTAGTACAATGCTTGTAAACTTGAAATTTGATTGAAAATTAAAGTTACATACTAAACGAGACTAATTTTATGCTAATTGACTACTACTCTTTCTCCTTGCATTCTCTTCCCTTAAATAAGGGTCTTCTAGGGTTTGTGATGTCCTCTGATCATTTCCCACATTTAATCTCGACCCTTGGATGTCTAAATTTCAATCTTGGCCGTTTATATGATTTTGGCGCCAAAATTGGTGGAGTCAAATTGCTTCTGTTACGTGTGTTGGAGAGGGGTGCATTAAATGCACTTTGGCTTGTTAGGTGCAATTGGGATGGTATGAGTGGTATGGGCGGTGGAGATGGGACAGTGATGGTGGGGGAGGGTGGTGATATGATGGTGCAAGTTGGGGGGGGGGGGGGAAAGGGGTGATGTTTGTTTGACTCGTTTGACCTCAGGGTCAAACATTGACCTTGGTATTATTATACGGGGTGTGGGCTTGGGTGTATTTGGGCCAAAAACAAAGGGAGATGGGCTTGGGTGTTTGGATTGGGTTTGGTTTTGGAGTAGTAATTATTAAGGGTCCGGTTTGGTTATAACTTATCACAAGGACCATTTTTGTAATTATCCGAAAGTTTGGGGGTGTATTTTGGCATTCTTCCAAAGTAGTTCACAAGGGTATTTCTTGCCAAATGATGAATAGTTCAAGGACCAAAGTTGATTTTTCCATTTTAATTTCCCAGGGACCAAATCTACCAAACTTTCAAACTCCAGGGACCAAATGTGTAATTTCACCAAACTTGCCAATCAAGGACCAATCCTGCCATATATGAGAAGTACAAGGACAAAATTTGTTTTTCTCAAAGTTTTAATATCCTAGGGACCATTTTTGACAATTTTCCAAACTTCAGGGACTAAACTTGACATTTTGTGAAACTTTGCACCAAAGGACTAATTATGTAACTTTTTGATTTAAAAGGGCCTTTGGTGATTTTTTTTTAAGTTTTTAGAACAACCAAGGACTAGATTTGACAACTTTTGAAAGATGAGGGACTGAAACTGCCAATTATGCAAACTTTGTACGTTTTTCATCTGTTTTTGATTATTTTGCATCTGAAACATATAAAACACATTCCTGGGATATTTTTACTTATTTTGATGCAATATTGAGTGTTTTTAGATGTTTTGGCAGCTCAGAAAAGGTAAAAATGATGAGTGTTTGAGCACTCATCAATCCCCCACACTAAAACATTGCTAGTCCCTATCAATCTTTTGAGAAAAACTTGATGGATTTGAAAACTCTTTACCAAAAGCTATCACTTCTGGAGTAGCCAGATGTATCGATTCAAGTAAGAACTATGGTCCACCTGATAACCATGTGATTTTGAGCAAACCACCAGCTGTCAACGAATTTGATTAGTCTTTACCAAAAGCCGTTTGCTTCTGGACTAGCCAACTCTTGATGGACTAAGTCAACATCTTGGTGAGCTAATTACCAATTATGGTTTTTCCACGGCCTTTACCACAAGCCATAATCTTGCGGGCTAGCCAACTCATTTACTTTATGGGATATGGCGAGTTGATTTACCATACAATTTTGGGCAAATTGCAAGCCATCAACGGGTTTGAGATATGTTTACCAAGAGCCGTTTGCTCCTGGATTAGTCAATCCTTTTGTCATTTAGACATGGCGGACTGATAACCACAAAAATTTTGAAATAAAGTGAAAATTTTTTGAAAAATTTTGGGCCAAAATGGGGGTACTTAAAAAGTATTTTGTGATAAAATTCGCAAGAATTCCCCCCCCCCCCCCCCAACACTAGAATTGAATATTGTCCTCAATATTCAAAGTCCCGGCTATTATGCCGATTCTCTGAACGGAAAAAGCTAATATTCGAAACTAACTGTGGAAATATCGATTTTATTTTTCACTTTATTTATATGTACATATAAACATGTTTTTTTTTTTTTTTTTTTTTTTTTTTTGAAACTTATATACATATTTACTTTTCAAAAGGTGGGGGACGGCCACTCCCCCACACTAGTGTGGTAGAAAGTAGAAAGAAGTCAGGGATATGGGTGAAAACCCATATATTTTGATAATTTTTGTTCACCGAGTCACTAGCTTGACTCGATCCCCGAATTCATTGGTCCGTGGGGAAAGTTTGGAGATCTGGGACAACCAAGGATGGTATGTCCTCTCCAAAATAATGTTTCAAACGATGACCATTCACTTTGAAGTTGGGACCTTCGGGTTGAGATAACTCAATAGTCCCGTAGGGATATACTTTAGCAATAGTGAATGGTCCAGTCCATCGGGTTTTTAATTTCCCCGAGAAGATCTTTAACCTCGAATTGAAAAGAAGGACTCTGACACCGATGTTGAAAACGCGGTTCTTAATCTTAGATTCGTGAATCTTCTTTGTCTTTTCTTTGTAGATCAAAGAGTTCTCGTAGGCTTGATCACGAAGTTCGTTTAATTCATTGAGTTGAACCTTACGGTGATCACCCGCTTTATGAAGATCATAGTTTGCATGTTTCAAGGCCCAGTAGGCTTTGTGCTCGAGTTCAATCGGTAAATGACACGCCTTCCCATATACAAGCTTGTAGGGAGTACACCCAATGGGTGTTTTGTAAGCTGTACGAAAGGCCAAGAGTGCATCATCTAGTTTGTCCGACCAGGAAGCACGGTTTTCACCTACGGTCCTTTCAAGAATCCGTTTAATACCACGGTTGGAAACCTCCACCTGCCCACTTGTTTGTGGGTGATACGCGGTAGAAAGACGGTGAGTAACACCGTACTTAAGCATGACTTTTGCGAATTGGTCATTGAAAAAGTGAGTACCGCGATCACTAATAATGGCACGGGGAGTTCCAAAACGAGCAAAGAGGGATTTCAAGAATTTCACAACTACTCGGGCATCGTTAGTGGGTAAGGCTTTTGCCTCAACCTGTCACAACTCACCATTTCAGGTCATTTCCCGAACTTTGGAAAAACACTATTCATCAAAACTCTATTCATCAGTTTACTATTCATCATTTTTGGTGTCAGTTTGACATTCCGAGAAGCATTCAGAAATTTTACTATTCACTAAACACTATTCATTTCCGGAAAAGTTTTCACTATTCACTTGCATTACTCATTTCATCGTAAATTTAGTTTACGGGTATTCAAATTCGCGTAACCGGATTGGTTTAGGTGCGAATTCATTTCATTAGTGTTAAGAACACTGCATACGGACTGGAGATAGTCTGCATATCATCATAACAGCATTTTCATGTTATACCACTCTCAGGATTTTCAAATTTCTATATTCAGTACATTTAACGTTTTTACGTATAAGTATTTATAGTAAACGTTAACACCCGGTTTATACACGACGAATATATCTAAATATTCCCACAATGGTCCCGACATATTTTTATATCCATTTTAACATCATAAAAGTTATAACATTCAGTTACCCAGTATTTTGGAAATTTATTTTATTTATAACGTACGCGTATGAATATTACGACGGTTTTCGTGAAAACTAAACAATAATCACCCGATCACTCAATATTTGTACCCAACATAATTTTAACATTTTTATAACTTCATTTTGACAAGTTTAGTCATTATTTCATATTTCATATTCTTACGATACCCGGAATTACGTTTCGCGACTTAACAGTTTACGGTTTGCGATTAACGGAACCAAAACCGACTCCGTGGACTAGATAATACTCAAATTTTCTACATCCTCTTCCTAAATTCAGCATGTGCCGCCCCTCCCCATCACAAGTTACTTGACATTGATTAAATATTTACCAAATTGCCATTTCCTAGAAAAATATCTAGCCTAAACACTTTAAACACTACACATTTTATTTTTTTGGATCAAAAACTCATTCTCTTCATCCCTTTCACCATAACCACGACCCAACATCCATTTCATGATCAAGTGATCATTTTTCATAAGTTATAACACTAAACTTGTTCCTTTTACTTGCCTAATCAAGAATCAAGCAACAAAAACACAAGAACATCAAGCATAATCATCATATAATCATCTCATTTTATCAAGTGAGTTATCAACTTTATTTTTTCATGATTCATCTTATAATTACATGTATTACATGATTTCCATGCTAAAAACCATGTACAACTAGCTATACCACCATTTATTTTGTCTAAAATGAAACATACAAACCCTAACTTTTTATTTATGAATCCCCTTGCTATAATAACTTGGTTAGGAGTCCATGACACCCTAAGAAGGTGTATGGTAGGATTAGATTAGCTATGTGGTGATTACAAGAGGTTTGGTGATGGTAGAAATTAGTTTTAAACCTTGAAAACTTGATTTGGAACCTATTTTAGACATGCTGTCCCGTTTTGTAAAAATCTGGAAAATCAGTAAACACCAAGGAAACTTTGGCAAAATTTTTAGAAAATACTTTCAAAAACGAATCCGTAGGCGAAAGAACGGATTAAAAAGAGTTTATAACGAAGAAGTTATGATTTTTGCAAGATTGTTGACGAAAAGTATTTTCTGGAAAAATAGTTGCTGTTGGACGTTTTTCGTCGGTCAAAAAGAGGCTTTAGACGTAACCCGGAGGAGCCGAGCTTTCCAAAATATATTACTACATACTAAGACGTAACCGTGGACATAAAGACCAAGTAAAACGGACAAGTAACGACAAAGATATTCACGTTTGAATATCGGCTAAAACCATTTCTATTTGACAGCTTTTAATAAAAATGGACACAAAAACTACGAAGTACTTTTATAAGCTAGAAATAATATTATGTACCAAGCTTTATAACTAATGAAGTATTAGTTATTACAAGTATATTTTCATCATTTCAAGGCGATATTTCAAGGATTACAACCCGAGTATTTCAACACTAACATGGAAACATACGATATATATATAAGTATATATATTGCAACTAGCTTATTTTATTTTCTAATAGCAATATTTTTCCAAATACTTGGATTATATATTTTGATAACACAAGTGTTTTTCAAAGAGTAGAGTGGTATAGGAACATGTGCATGGACATTCATAACATCATTTCATGATCTAAAGTAGATCGTTCATCATTCATATTAGGTTGCGGCTAGTGTGCATGCCTTGTTTTTCAGCTCATTACATGTTCATGGTACCATCATATCAGGTGAGTCATAGCCCCTACTCTTTTAAATTGTTTTGCAAACTCTTTGGGGGAGAATACATGCTCGTTTTACTTAAACGCATTACTTGCTTTACATGGTTGATTACTCAAACAATTTCAGCTTTATCTAAATACTTGTTTGATTATCCGAGTACAAAACAATTCACTTGCTACATACTTGCTATTTACTCATGGACATGAGTGCATAAAGTTAAACTATTTACCGATTTCCTAAGATTGCCTAAGTTAAGGACCGGTAGCTACAATTTCAACGGGTATAGATTTACCTGCATTGGGTATGTTTGATTACCTACAATTTCAACGGGTATAGATTTACCTGCATTGGGTATGTTTGATTACCTACAATTTCAACGGGTATAGATTTACCTGCATTGGGTATGGATTTACCTACAATTACTTGGGAGCGTAACCTCCTACAGATAGCTAGAAAACCTTTTCGGTGCCTTGAACTTAGTGCAATCAATATTCATTTTATGCGTTTTGCTTATGGTCAGATTCATTTTTATGGCAACATCGCCATGGCTACATTATCACTCTTACCTTTATATAGCAGTATTGCTACATTTATCTTTGAATCTAGATGCAAGTATTACCTTTGTTCACGTAAACATATTACATTTGGCAGTGGGTCGTAGACACACAGGTTACAAGTCTCTTATGGCGGGACTTGCAACTGAGTGGATTTACGATGCCTTTGCTGGGACAACTTCATACATATGCATTACATTCTTTTTCACAAGACTCTATGAACTCACCAACCTCGTGTTGACACTTTAGCATGTATTTTCAGGTATTTAGCAATGGCACGCTACAGGAGGTTTTGGCAGGGCATGGCATGGTCATAGAAGACTCTGGTTTATTTATTTGGGGACCGTTTTAAACTATTTTAAGGGCCTACTTCCGCATTACTTTTAACAGTGTAAAATCAACATTTTGATTTAACTATTTTATTCTAAATGATTCAAGTGCAAACTATTTTTGAACTAGTGTTGTAATACCAATTGAGTTACACCCCAGCTACATGTATGCTTCCGCTGGACCCGATTTTGGGGGTGTGACACAACCCATTTTGACAAGTAGTCAACAGCCACGAGAATGTATTTGTTTCCATGAGAAGATGGGAATGGCCCCATAAAATCAATGCCCCAGACGTCAAAGATTTCACAAACTTGAATGGCATTTTGTGGCATTTCGTTCTTTTGTGAAATATTCCCGTGACGCTGACAAGCATCACAAGCTTTGACTAGCTCGTGGGCATCCTTATAGATTGTGGGCCAATAGAAACCGGAATCAAACACTTTTTTGGCGGTGTAGTTAAGACTATGGTGGCCCCCGGTGGGTCCAGCATGGCAAGCCTTGAGAATATCAGCGGCTTCCTGTCCGTAAACACATCGCCTGATGACTTGATCGGCACAGATTTTGAAGAGATAGGGGTCGTACCAGAAGTAATGTTTAACGTCTTTGAAGAATTTGTTCTTCTGTTGGGACGTCATCCCCTTTAAGATGAAGTTACCCGCATGGTAATTTGCAAAGTCGGCAAACCATGGGGTAGTAGAGTCACCAAGAAAAGCAACCGCATTGAGTGTCTCGAGAGGAAATGTTTCATTTATTTCCTGTTTCTCGGACACATCCTGGTGAGGGTTTTCTAATCGTGAGAGATGATCAGCCGCAAGGTTCTCAGCTCCTTTTTTATCACGGATAATGATATCAAATTCTTGGACGAGGAGAACCCAACGGAGTAGCCTCGGCTTTGCATCTTGCTTTGCAAATAGGTACTTCAAAGCCGAGTGATCCGTATACACTACGCATTTGGTCAGGATTAAGTATGGCCGGAATTTTTCAAAGGCATACACCACAGCAAGTAGTTCTTTTTCAGTGGTGGTGTAATGACTCTGAGCCTCGGTCATAGTTTTGCTTGCGTAGTGTATAGGCTGAAAGTATTTTGCTTTTCGTTGCCCCAAGACCGCACCTATGGCAAAATCACTAGCATCGGACATAAGCTCAAAAGGTAGGTCCCAATCGGGGGCAACAAGAATCGGTGCCTCAGTAAGCTTTTTCATTAATGTTTCAAAAGCTTCGACGCACTCAGGAGAGAAGATAAAAGGAGCATCCTTCTCGAGGAGATGGGTCATAGGCCGGGCAATCTTAGAGAAATCTTGGATAAACCTACGGTAGAAACCGGCATGACCCAAAAAGCTCCTAACACCTTTAACGGTGGTGGGATGATGTAGTTTAGCGATGACATCAATTTTGGCTTTGTCAACCTCAATCCCGTTCTTTGAAATTTTATGGCCGAGGACAATGCCCTCTTTAACCATAAAATGGCTCTTCTCCCAGTTGAGACTTAAATTCGTTTCTTTGCAACGTTTAAGCATTTGTTCCAAGTGGGAGAGACAAGACTGGAATGAATCCCCGATGACTGAAAAGTCATCCATAAATACCTCCATGGTTTTCCCGATCATGTCGGAAAAGATAGACATCATGCACCTTTGGAACGTGCCTGGTGCATTACATAAGCCGAAAGGCATACGTCTGTAAGCAAAAGTTCCGTAGGGGCATGTGAAGGTAGTTTTCTCTTGATCCTGTGGATCAATGGGGATTTGGAAGTAACCCGAGAAACCATCGAGGAAGCAGTAGTATTCATTCCCCTCTAGTCTTTCGAGCATCTGGTCTATAAAAGGCAGAGGAAAATGGTCTTTACGGGTGGCTTCATTCAACTTTCGATAGTCAATACATACTCGCCAACCCGTGACCAAACGAGTTGGAATCAACTCGTTTTCCTCATTGGTGACAACGGTTATGCCACCCTTTTTAGGAACACAATGAATTGGGCTAACCCAAGGACTGTCAGATATAGGATAAATCAACCCCGCATCAAGAAGTTTTAAAACCTCTTGTTTGATAACTTCGTGGATTTTGGGATTTACCCTTCTCTGTTGTTGCACTGTTGGCTTAAAGTCATCCTCCATTAAGATTTTGTGTGTACAAAAGTCAGGGCTAATGCCCTTAATGTCGGAGAGTTTCCAAGCAATTGCTTGCTTGTGTGACTTAAGAACCTTTAGGAGTGCAGCCTTTTCCTCATCTTTTAAGTCTTTAGCAATAATGACGGGCAATTTATCATCACCCTCCAGAAATGCATATTCTAGATGAGGAGGCAAGTCCTTGAGCTCAACCTCGGGAAAGTCTTCAGTTATTTCAACATTTTTGACTTCCTCTTTATGAAGTATTTTTGGAGACGGAGAGGGTGAAGAATCGTCATTTAACAATCTTTCAAGAAGAAGAATGTCCCCCTCCGGGTCAAGATAGTTTTCATCAACCCCATGAGGGATTGAACTATCCTGAGCAAGAAAAGCCTCGACCTCTTCCAGAAGGAAGTCACTTCCCTCAAACGGAGTGAGAGAAGGGGAAGAGTCGGATATGATAGGATCAGTAGAAAGAGTGGTACTGCCACTTGCTGAGAAACCGAGGACTTCTTGAGAATACTCCTCAGACGCAACATCGATGATGTCAATTCGGTTAACCGTTTCAGCGTCATAGTTGGAGGAGTATCTTGAAGTCTGATCAAGATTCAATGTGATGGCTTCACCACCAAAACGTAGAATGATTTCTTCTTCGAATACATCGATTAAAGCATGACCCGTTCTTAAGAATCCCCTCCCGAGAATGAGAGGAACTCTTGGGTCAGCATCGAAATCAACAATCACGAAATCTGCCGGAAAATGGAACTTTCCTACTTTCACGAAGATATCTTCAGCAATGCCGAGAGGACGAGATATAGTACGGTCTGCAAGCTCGAGAGTCATGCGGGTAGGAGTGAGAGCAGGAAGAGAGAGTCTTTTCCAGACTGTGTAAGGCATAAGGTTAATGCTTGCACCAAGATCGGCCAAGGCAAAGCATTCAACCATCCCAGGGAAAATGCAAGGAATGAGAAATTTCCCGGGATCTCCAAGCTTTTCGGGAAGCTTTTTCAAGAGCACTGCTGAGCAATGCTCATTAAGTGGAGTTTTTGCCATCTCACAGAGTTTTTCTTTGTTGCTTATCAGATTTTTGATTGTTGAAGCAAATTTAGGCATGAGAAGAAGAGCATCTGCGAAGCTAATATCGAAATGTAACTCTTGAAAAATTTGATAAAATTTTTCCATCTGATGGTTAGCTTTTTCGCGGTTCTTTTGATCATTCATACGTGAAGGATATGGAATTGAAGGCTTGGGATCGTTCTTTGGAATTTCATCAGAACTTTCAGGAGGATCAAATACAACTTTTGACTTACGAGTCGGGACCGGGACAACTTGAGGGTGGACGTTGTTGGTACCTTCGTTATTAGTAGGAAGTACCGTGCTCGTGGTAACCTCAGGTTCACGTTCCGCTACCTTGGTAGGAGGAGAAGAAGAGGTAGAGGGAATTGTGGGTCCATTGTATGATACCCCACTTCGGGTAGTGATCGCTTTGACATCACCCCTCGGGTTAGCGATCGTGTTGCTCGGTAGTGTATCTGGGCCTGAGGGTCGATCATTTAAAGACTTCTGAAGCTCAGAGATCTTGCTGATCAATAACCGATTTGTTTCCTCTTGTGCTTTCATGAATTGTTTTAGCACTTCGTCGGAGGAAGACGAGGGTGGAACAACGTTTTGATTTTGATTAGGAAGATTTTGAACACGGTTGTTTTGAAAATTCCCTTGATTTTGATTGTTGTTACCTTGAAAATTATTTCTCTGATTGAAATTACCCTTATTGTAATTCCCTTGATTTTGGTTTCTTTGAAAATTTCCTTGAAAACCTTGATTTTGATTGCCATTTTGAAAATTGTTTTGATTAAAATGACCTTGATTTTGGTTCGGGTTTTGGAAATTTGGGTTTTGACCTTGGTTAAAATCTCCTCGATTCTGATTCGAGTTACGGTTTTGATTTTGGTTAAAACCGGGAGGTCCGAGAAAATTGTTGGAACGATAGCTCAAGAGATTACGGTCCCCTTGTGGTTGGTAAGAATTACCCCCATGTTGTAGGAACCTTGAGCAGCATAAACGTTCACTTGAGGAAAACCAGCAGTAGTTGGACACTCGGAATAAAGATGTGGGCCCCCACAAGTTTCACAACTTTGGGCCACGGCTTTCACTTGTTGATTTTGAACCTGATTTTGCATAGTTTGGTTCATTCTCAACACAGCCGTAGAAATATCATCCATCTTTTTGGTGAGAGCAATTATTTCAGGAGATGATGATGATGGAATGATTGATTTACATGACTCATCCCTCTCCGCAGAGGAATCCCAAAAGTTATGGTGGGCAGTCATGTTCTCAATCAGGTCATAGCATTCTTCGGGACATCTTTTCATAAAGGTCCCACCAGCTGCAGCATTGAGAATATCCCGGTGCCTCAAAGTCAGACCATTATAGAAGGTATCTATGATGGTAACTTGTAACATATTGTGGTTAGGGCACCGATCAATAGCTAGCTTATAACGTTCCCAAGCCTCAAAAAGAGACTCATCGGGACGTTGCCGGAAGTTGCTGATATCATTTCGTAACTTGGTAACCATGGAAGGTGGAAAATATTTTGCTAAAAACTTGGTTACCATTTCATCAAAGGTACGAATAGAATTCTTTGGGAGTCAGTCAAACCATGCAGTGGCATGATGGGTGAGAGAATAGGGGAAGAGATACAGCCGGAGGGCATCATCGGTGACTGATGAGGCGAAAAATGATCCGTTTTTAGGGGGTCATTTAAGCCCGGAATTGAATTTATTTGATCAAATATTGCCCTAAATCGTTCCTTTTGTGAT
Organism: Artemisia argyi; assembly: GCA_030686995.1. Classification (NCBI taxonomy): domain Eukaryota; kingdom Viridiplantae; phylum Streptophyta; class Magnoliopsida; order Asterales; family Asteraceae; genus Artemisia; species Artemisia argyi. Next base: position 154,917,897 of record CM060694.1, read on the forward strand.
TTTAGGTACTTTGGGAGTGAAATCTGGAAAAGGAAGCAATTCGGACGTTTTTGGAGCATAAAAGTGAAGAAAACGCCAAAGACTTAATTTTCCATGCTGGGAACAGTGTGTGACGGCGTCAAGAAGGATTTCCTGACGGCATTAAGAGTAAAGATCATGACGACCCAGTACAGAAATGAAGGCGTCACAAAGAAGAGCGTCAAGTGTTATATGTGTGACGGCCTGCAAAAGTGGGCTACATGACGGCGTCAGATGTAGATCAAGGCAGTCCGAGGATTATTTTGGCGGCGAGATGATGGCGTCACAAGGTTGTTCTTGACGCCGTCAGCCTCTAATATCTATATATAGTTTTCTAATTTTCATTCATTAGAGAGGAACAAATTTGGAGAAACCCTAAGGCCGAACCATATACGAATTTTACAGCTTTTCAAGGGTTTTCAACCCTTGCATCCTTACATGTGTTATTGAGATAAGTCTTTTCTTAATTCAATCAATATGTCTATGTGTTGGTTGTCTATATCTTGTGCTTGTCTTGATTCCACCATGTTAGGCTAGATCTATCTTGTGTTTGCTTAGATCTAATGAAACCTAGATGTTGATTATGTGTTGATTACTTATTTATGGTTGTAATGGATGAATGATTTCAATGTTAGGCTTAAGAAAACTGGCAGATCTCCAAATGGTAACATGCTTGAACGTCTTAGGAAACATGAACCGATGTGTACTAGGTTTTATTGATTGTATTTAATGCATGAGTAAATTCTAATGATCCCATGTTAGGAGCTTCTTGCAGGCTCGACATAGGAGTGAAGTAGGCACTCATAGGATTGGGGAAGTAAGTACGCCACCCCATGAATGGTATTAAGGAATACAATCCGTCATCCACGCAACTATAACAAGTAATTAACGTGTAAAAGATATCTAGGGAGTAGTGAAATCTAAGTAAACACATTTCTCCACATATTGCTCACAACCTTAGTATAATTAGTTTTGTTTTCATTTTTATTATTTTATTTTGATTGCATCTTAGTATTGGGTTAGTTGACTAGCAACTAATTCCGCCCAAATCCTTCAAACCCGATATTTTAATTTGCTTTCTAAAAAAATATAAAAATACAAAAAAGAATCATCCTTCATCTCTAGAACTAGTATTTAGGTTTTCTAATCCTAGCGACACTATTCCTAGCTGAACGATCAATCCCCCGGTACTTGTCACTATACTATACTACAACGATCAGCTACACTGCCTGGTGGGGGTTGTAAGCTTCTCGAGATCCCTCGAGAGGTAAAGCCTGGTGAAATTCCCACGCATCAAGTTTTTGGCGCCGCAGCCCGGGGAATAGTTATTGTCTAGGTTAGGATTTCTTCTTATTAGGTCTACTTGCTAGATTCCTTTCTAGTAAGATTTTATTTTTATTTCTAGGTTTTCTTTAGTCTAACTTTTTCTTTGTGTCTTTGTTCGTAAAAACATTTTCATTGACTCTTCCATTCACCACTATGGAGAACGCGAATCTGCCAAGTTTTTCATCCAATCGACCAAATCCGCTACAAAATCTACCCTTTCCACTTCAATATGACATCTTGATGTTTCGACAACGTCATGATGAATCTTTTCCCGTTGCATGGACTCGTTTCAAATACTTACTACAAAAAGTCCTTCACCATGGTCTTGATTTATTGCCTCTACTTCAATAATTTTACACTCGTATTGACTACGAAACCCAAAAGAGGCTTGACTATGTAACATATGGGGAGTTTTGGGAATATGATGTTAAAGATGCGTGGGAAAACTTTGAGATTCACGCCCAATACAGAAGTGGAACATGGGACCCAAAAAACGTAAGTGTAGACCTATTTTCAATATGGAAGGCTCAATCGAAAAGTTTGCTTGGGGATAAAAAGATTAGTGTCGAGCCACCTAGTTGCATGTCATGGTTAGGCACTACCACAATACAAGATGAACACATAGGTGATATTGATGTGATGGAAAAGATAGTAGAAAACCCAAGCCCACTAAGTATCCCACAAGTCCTACCATCATTTGAGGCATACACACCGCCCGTGACTTACCCGGAAGAAGTAGAAGAGACTATAGGAGCCCCGATAGAGGTAGAGCCCTTGGACCAAACACAACTAGAGGATATAGGTTTGAATACTTATAATGATAACCTTACTCTTAGTTCTAGGGAAGTTCCTAGTTTTGATGAACCGGAGCTTCAACCAAAACCGTTACCTGATCTTCCATCCTTGGATGAAAATTTAGGAATTGAAATAGGTTCCGATCCACCCATCAAACCATATAGTCCGGGTAGTCTTAGGTCAAAGGTAGTGGACTCTAAGCCTTGTAGAGAGGAAGACAATATAGGAGTGGAAAATGACCTTACATGCTTACATCACCCATTTATGATTGATCACAAGAAACATTATGGGTTTAAACCGGGTTTATTAGGTCAAGATGGATCCCCAACTAGTAGTCTCTTGAAGTTGATAGAAAATGATCCCTTTCTAGGAGAAAATCTTAATCCACCCATTAACCCGATTGAATTTGGTAAGGTTATGATGATAGGAGCACACCCCTTTGAGCATATAATTCATCCACCACACTTTCCTCACGTGGCATATTTCCACCCTAAGGGTGTGTATCGCTACTTCCACCCGCACTTAATTCAAAGTGTAGGGAAAACCTCCCCTATTTTCGTTAAATAAGGGTAGAGTCAGGCTCGTGAGTCGAACAAAAACAAGCGCTTCTTGGGAGGCAACCCATGCTTTGTGTGATTTTTATTTGTTTAATTGTTATTTGTTTCCGTATGCATACTTTATTTTTATTGTTGGTAGATCATGTTTCAAGACTAAAAAGTGGAAATACTTTACCTTGTTGTTTTGGCCTAGTCTTAACTTCACCTCAAAGTATTTTTGCAAAAGATAAGTGTAAGGGGAAACCCCAAATATGTTTTTAAGAAACAAACCGATCATGATTATCCACAATATTAAGTGAACATGTATATTTGTATTTGTCAGAGTCAAATGCTTGTATCGAGTCATAATGAAGTTTTGCAGGATTTTCCAGGAAGTAGGACCAAGTTTTTCCAGAAATTTTCCAGAAACTTAACATAAGAATTTCTGCAGGTCACTTCTGACGGCGTCATGAGCTTGCTCTTGACGGCGTCACGTGTAAAAATCTGGAAATTTTACCAGTTTTGTTTTTCTAACGGAGTTTTAAAGTTTTTGTTGAATTATTAAGTTTTATAATCTCCAGGAAATCTGCAAACTTCATTCCACAAGCATTATATCTTACTTTGTTTTCTAGGATTTAGTAACTTTTGTAGATTGCCGCCGATTTTATGCAAGGTTGCCTTGTCTGTTTTCTCAGGACTTACAGGTTATGTATGACAAGAAGATGATTATTTTTCTGGAAGGGAAGCTTTGATTGTTCATTTTCTTGGAGGAAGATTTAACCTGGCCACCTTATTATCCATATCGAGCGAATCAGGGGAGTATTTAATTTCATTCTTTTTACTTATTTCACTTTTACATTCCTTACTTGAACATTGGGGACAATGTTCATCCTAAGTGTAAGGGGAGGGTAAAATGATGATACCTTACAAATACACTTTCGCTTGAGTTTGTTTGTTTGATAGTAGATGTGTAATAAAACTATGAGAAATACTTGTTAGTGCAATTTTAGCGCCAAATTTAAAATTTTTTACAACATTTAGGAGTGAAACTTTAGCCATCGCAAGCGTCTCATGGATAGGAGATTGTATGACTAGCACATAACCGTACTTTCAGAAAAATTTTCCACCCAAATATGTGAGGTTCGCCTTTAGATTTGATAGGAAAAGCATTTACTATTAGTGCTTATGAGTGTACCGGTAGCATTTAGATTCTAGAACTTGCGTTAGTGATGCATCCCGAGACCGCTAGTGAGACTACATTCGTGTAGTAGGATTTACTACATGATAAGAGGCATTAGGATCACCCTTGTGTTAAACCCATATTATAATTACTTGACCATTTAAGTCATATTACTTGGCTAGTTAAGTCAACTAATTTTTCCAACACCTTAGCGTTGTACTTATTTTTAGTACACAAAACCCCTAGTACACCCCTCCAAGCCTATCCTTTCGTTTCTAACTTTAAGCATTTTACTTAAAGGAAGAATTTGTTACACCCCACTTAAATGTACACCCAAATCGCCTTAGCCTTCCGTGTATGCACTCATTTTTAGTGCATTATTGTTATTTGTTAAACCCTAAGTTAACTATCTAATTGATTACATGGTTGCTAAGTCGAGTCATATCCTTGTACATATTGTTTTGGGACGATTGGGACTCATGGGTAAAGTACTTATTTATCAAGTAATGGGGAAGAACATCATATTATTACCCCCATATATACGTTAATCTTAAAAGTACTCCAAGTGTTTTGATTTTCTTAATTCGAGTCATTAGATTAGTTTATTATAAAGTATGTAAAAATTCAAGTGTAAGGGGAATGTTCATTCCCTATGATGTATTATTTTGGATGGTAGGGTAAGAGTGTATGCAAAAAAAATAAATAAATAAATAAAATAAAAAAATAAAAAAATCGAAAAAAAAAGAAAAAAAAAAGAAAAAGAAAAGAGAAAAAACATACGGACTACCATCCCTTTTTATTCTATGTTCATTTTATGTTTTTGTTATTTTTCATTTATTAGCTTAAGTCGAGTCTATTCTTGGCTTAGCAACGCCATATTTTACATGTAATTAACCAAGATTGTTAACTCGCCACCAGTAAAGACTGCCTATATCCAACAAAACCGTGTATTTCATATCCCTACACCTAACGTTACAACCCTTTAAAAGACCTCTTTGATAGTTTATCCTAGGTGCTTACGCCATGTGGTGGAGGTTTGATCTTTTCCTAAGCCTATGGTAATCTATTTTGCTATGACAGGTAGTGAGAGATATCTTCCGTTTCCATATTGTAATTTATACTTTATTACACCCGAGAGATGTGAGTATTTAAACACTATTTGTGAGGTGCTAGTGTATGACCTCCGTGCTTGTCTTTGGTCTTTAGTGGAATGATTATTTGTTGTAGTTACTTTTATATTAGTGTTAAATGACCCCTAACTTGTATGTTGACTAGAATAAAAGCGCATTTGCTTCAGGACAAGCAAATCTCAAGTGTAAGGGTATTTGATGAGGCGAAAAATGATCCGTTTTTAGGGGGTCATTTAAGCCCGGAATTGAATTTATTTGATCAAATATTGCCCTAAATCGTTCCTTTTGTGATTTTAGGTACTTTGGGAGTGAAATCTGGAAAAGGAAGCAATTCGGACGTTTTTGGAGCATAAAAGTGAAGAAAACGCCAAAGACTTAATTTTCAATGCTGGGAACAGTGTGTGACGGCGTCAAGAAGGATTTCCTGACGGCGTCAAGAGTAAAGATCATGACGACCCAGTACAGAAATGAAGGCGTCACAAAGAAGAGCGTCAAGAGTTAAATGTGTGACGGCCTGCAAAAGTGGGCTACATGACGACGTCAGATGTAGATCAAGGCAGTCCGAGGATTATTTTGGCGGCGAGATGACGGCGTCACAAGGTTGTTCTTGACGCCGTCAGCCTCTAATATCTATATATAGTTTTCTAATTTTCATTCATTAGAGAGGAACAAGTTTGGAGAAACCCTAAGGCCGAACCATATACGAATTTTACAGCTTTTCAAGGGTTTTCAACCCTTGAATCCTTACATGTATTATTGAGATAAGTCTTTTCTTAATTCAATCAATATGTCTATGTGTTGGTTGTCTATATCTTGTGCTTGTCTTGATTCCACCAAGTTAGGCTAGATCTATCTTATGTTTGCTTAGATCTAATGAAACCTAGATGTTGATTATGTGTTGATTACTTGTTTATGTTTGTAATGGATGAATGATTTCAATGTTAGGCTTAAGAAAACTGGCAGATCTCCAAATGGTAACATGCTTGAACGTCTTAGGAAACATGAACCGATGTGTACTAGGTTTTATTGGTTGTATTTAATGCATGAGTAAATTCTAATGATCCCATGTTAGGAGCTTCTTGCAGGCTCGACATAGGAGTGAAGTAGGCACTCATAGGATTGGGGAAGTAAGTACGCCACCCCATGAATGGTATTAAGGAATACAATCCGTCATCCACGCAACTATAACAAGTAATTAACGTGTAAAAGATATCTAGGGAGTAGTGAAATCTAAGTAAACACATTTCTCCACATATTGCTCACAACTTTAGTATAATTAGTTTTGTTTTCATTTTTATTATTTTATTTTGATTGCATCTTAGTATTGGGTTACTTGACTAGCAACTAATTCCGCCCAAATCCTTCAAACCCGAGATTTTAATTTGCTTTCTAAAAAAATATAAAAATACAAAAAAGAATCATCCTTCATCTCTAGAACTAGTATTTAGGTTTTCTAATCCTAGCGACACTATTCCTAGCTGAACGATCAATCCCCCGGTACTTGTCACTATACTATACTACAACAATCAGGTACACTGCCTGGTGGGGGTTGTAAGCTTCTCGAGATCCCTCGAGAGGTAAAGCCTGGTGCAATTCCCACGCATCAGTGACACCATGTTGTTTCATGCTTTGGGTGACGGTAAGGTATTTATCAAGAAGCTTGTTAGCATCGTCACCCGGTAATCCGTGAAATTGACACGAATTTTGGACTTGTTGAATCATGTGGTGCTTGAGGCCAAAGTCTGTAGCCTCAATAGTGAGAGGTGCAATAGGTCCGCCCCTCCCTTGCATGGTAGGCTGGCACAACTCCTCCATTGTTTGGAGATCGGAAGTTGGCTCATCCCTGGGAGGGTCAGAAGGTAGTGGTGGTGGTGGCCCATCGGCCATTTCGGTTTTTGGTTCTTCAATAACAGTACGTAGCCCGGGTACGTTTTTCTGATTTTTACGCTTTGTTTGTGAACGAGTGCGCATGCACTAAAAACAATTTTTCAAAACAAGATTGAGGCAAAACAACAGGGAACTTAAACCAATAATCACAAGTGAATGGCTTCTTTAAAAAAGGTACACCACTCACAGGGATACAAAGGCAAGTTTTAATCTTTAGTTTGGGAACTTATTATGTTCACACCCCCAGTTGGTAGGTGTTCTGCCTTGGTTTGCGGTGGTAAGATTTTATGTATTTATTAACAGAAAGATTGTTTTTGGGCTTATGGGTGTGTGTGCAAAAAAAAACTTTTGGAAATATTTTTGGAACTGATTCGTTAACCGAAATCGTTCCTTTAAGATTACTCGCAGGCTGGCGGGAGGAAACAATGGATTCCTCTTCAGTTCGCAATTTAATGTCAGAACTTACCTTATACCAACTGTTTCAGGTTGTAATCTTAAAGAAAACGAAGTAATTTAACTTCACAATTTGTTTTGTTGTTTTTGATTTTTTTTTTTGGTGTTGTTAACACTTCAGGAAAAGTGTTAATGAACTTTTTGATATGATTGATATTTTTACAAAAACTTTTTACAAATTGTGTGAAATTTGTACAGGGAGGGTTTTGAAAACCACTAAACTTAAAACGATTTTAAAAACACGCAACAACCTCCCCGGCAGCGGCGCCAAATTTTGATTGGTTCCAAAATGGTCAGATATTATTGACCAAGGTCAATAAGTCAAAGACAGCACAGTTCCAATTCTCCGTGGATAGTATAGTGTGTCCCCGGGTCGTTATGTCCAAGCAAGATTGCAATGGTGTTTTAGAAAATGGTTTAGGAATGAGTGGCACTGAGGACAGTAGCCAAGATGATTGGGAATTGATTATGCTACTGATATTTGGTATTTGCACAATGATATTAACAATAACAGATATACAGATATATTCACAAATTCACAACTTGGGAATCAGACAGGAAAAGTGGGTTTTGAACAATTACAAACTACAGGGGGCGCAAGTGAAACTTTTTAAAACTTAAAATTAAAAGAAAATTTAAAATGAAAATGAAATTATAAAAATGATTATTTTAATATGTAAATATAACTTAATTAATTAAAACTATTTAAAATCTAATTTAAACCTGATTTAAATTAAATAAAAATGATAAAGATTACAAATTAACTTAAAAATTTGCAGAACTAATTTCTAAACCTTAAAATGAACTTGAAGAAAGTATAAAAAATAAAAATAAATATTTTTGTCTTTTTATGGTTTTCCTATTAATTAAAAACTAATTATCTTAATTAAACTAATTAAACTATTTTAAATTGCTAATAATACTAAAATGTCTTAGAAAATTATGGAAAAATTTATAAAACTAATTGACCATCACAGGAATCCTAAAAAATTATAAAAAGCTTCTAAAAATTATTTTTAAACTATTTTACTAATTATTTACTTATTAATTGATTTAAATCTAATTTAACTAATTTAAATAAGAAAATTGGAAAATATACAGTAGAATTTAAAAATATATTTTCTAAAAGTCTTAACTAATTAATAAAACCTAGGAAAATTATAAAAACCTACTGTTGTTAATTAAAATTTAAGAAAACTAATTAATTACTAATATTACCTATTTAATTAATTAAACTATTTTTAATTCTAATAAATAGTAAACTGATTAAGAAAAATCCAAGAAAATTATTACAAGTACTTAAAGGTAAAAGGAAATTAAGAAAATTATGAAAATGATAAAGTGCTTATTAATAAGCTGAAATGAAAAATGAAAAAGATAGAATCTATTAAATAGAAGCTATCACTAATTTTAAGTTTGTTTTTTGGTGTTTTTCTTTTTTACAGATAAAAATAAGATGAAAATAGGAAACTTTTACAAAACAACTTTTTCAAAAGCTTAAAAATAAGCTGTGTGCACCCCCTTATGTCCAAACAGTGACTAAATAGCTTATCAGGACTTAAGCTATTATGAAAAAGCTATGAAATGAGAAACTAAGCATGCACAGATGATAATTAACAAGAAATAAGCAAATTAGAACAAATAAGCACACTAGATAAGCTAAGAACCACAAATAAGCACTTATGTAGCTATTTAGGCCAAGACAGGCCTGAAATGGATGGCTTTGGACCTCTGTGGGGTCCACAGAAGAGCTTAGGGGTCCAAACTAAGAGTTGACTTATGAAGGTGGACTGGTAGGCTACCCAATAAGCCAATAAGCAGGGCTTATTGCTTATTAATGAAGCTTGGGTGATGCTATGAAGTTGGGGGTTCACACTGAGTCCTCAGTGTTGACTCAGAAAATGACCAAACTTGATGAGGGTTGCAGCCCTATCAAATAAGCTCAAAATGGAAAAATAAGCACTGGTCTATCAAGATGAGTTGTTTGGCTTTCCAAAAAGCCAAAAATCTCAGGGTGGGTCCCACTGGGTGAGTCACAAAACTTCTTGGAAAATAGGTCTTAAACCTGTGCACAGGGCATGTGTTTGCCCTGCAGGTCACTTTAAGCTAGTCCACAAGCTTGTACAAAATTCTTAAAAATAAGCTGTTTGTGGGACTTTGAAGACTAGGTGACAGAGATTAAGCTCTAAAAAGGGCAAGGCCTCAAACTTATCACAAAAATCACAATAAATACTCCAAGTTTTGGATTTCTGAAACAAGGGTGCTTTTTGACTTTTTGAATAACAAGCTTAAGTTGACTAAAGTGAATTTTGATCTTGATTTTCTGATTGAAATGGACTAATTAAGCTAGAATAAGACTAATTTAAGCTAAACCACTCATAAGTGAATGGATTTGGAGCATAAGCCACACTTAATCCAACACAGAGGGTAATCTAGGGCAAGTTATGCTTGATTTTGACTTTTTTATGAATAAACCTTGATTATTATGAATGTTTTGAGCTCATATGGTCCTATGTGACTTGTATTAATAGAGAACAACAACAATCACACACCACAACACCTAGGAATACCCTGATCCAAACACACCTTATAAGTTGTCTGTTTTGTGATTTTCAAGGCTAATAGGTGTTAGGGCTATTCCAACTGATCCAGGACACCTTATTATGATATCTTAAGCCTAATTGAGCACTTAAACACAAGGAATAACAACAATAGACCAGAATTACTAATTATACTATTTGAGACAGTTAAAATAGATTTTAAAGCAACTAAAATTTCCAATGAACAAACTATTAATATTAGGCAATAATATCACTATATAACACTAAATAAGCACAGGAAAGCTAAATAAGCAATGTAAAAAGCAATGCTATAGTAGAAACTAAGAAATGGAATTAAGATCTTACAATATGCAATCCAGCTTTTAACCAAGAACCAAGGACCTCAAAACCAATCCTATAGGCCTTCCACAAGACCACTAACCCAGGGCCATCCAAGATTTACCCTGCTCCAGTGTTCATCTTCAAAAACCTGTAAAGTTTGACTTTTGTTGACTTTTTGTATTTTTGAATTTTCTTATAACTAAACTGCTTTTAAATGTTACTAATAGCTTTTATAAGCTATATGGGAGCTTATGTGAGCCTAAAAGTCCATGGTATTACACAGTAACAGTAAATGAGCTTAGTAACAATTTTGAAATAAAAGAGAAATTGCAATAACTGAGATTGAGCTTAGAACTTGAAATTGATTACTTAAAAAGTTGAAATTACACTTAAACAAACTAGTACAATGCTTTTAAACTTGAAATTTGATTGAAAATTAAAGTTACATACTAAACGAGACTAATTTTATGCTAATTGACTAGTACTCTTTCTCCTTGCATTCTCTTCCCTTAAATAGGGGTCTTCTAGGGTTTGTGATGTCCTCTGATCATTTCCCACATTTAATCTCGACCCTTGGATGTCTAAATTTCAATCTTGGCCGTTTATATGATTTTGGCGCCAAAATTGGTGGAGTCAAATTGCTTCTGTTACGTGTGTTGGAGAGGGGTGCATTAAATGCACTTTGGCTTGTTAGATACAATTGGGATGGTATGAGTGGTATGGGCGGTGGAGATGGGACAGTGATGGTGGGGGAGGGTGGTGATATGATGGTGCAAGTTGGGGGGGGGGGGAAAGGGGTGATGTTTGTTTGACTCGTTTGACCTTAGGGTCAAACATTGACCCTGGTATTATTATACGGGGTGTGGGCTTGGGTGTGTTTGGGCCAAAAATAAAGGGAGATGGGCTTGGGTGTTTGGATTGGGTTTGGTTTTGGAGTAGTAATTATTAAGGGTCCGGTTTGGTTATAACTTATCACAAGGACCATTTTTTTAATTATCCGAAAGTTTGGGGGTGTATTTTGGCATTCTTCCATAGTAGTTCACAAGGGTATTTCTTGCCAAATGATGAATAGTTCAAGGACCAAAGTTGATTTTTCCATTTTAATTTCCCAGGGACCAAATCTGCCAAACTTTTAAACTCCAGGGACCAAATGTGTAATTTCACCAAACTTGCCAATCAAGGACCAATCCTGCCTTATATGAGAAGTACAAGGACAAAATTTGTTTTTCTCAAAGTTTTAATATTCCAGGGACCATTTTTGACAATTTTCCAAACTTCAGGGACTAAACTTGACATTTTGTGAAACTTTGCACCAGAGGACTAATTATGTAACTTTTTGATTTAAAAGGGCCTTTGGTGATTTTTTTCAAGTTTTTAGAACAACCAAGGACTAGATTTGACAACTTTTGAAAGATGAGGGACTGAAACTGCCAATTATGCAAAGTTTGTATGTTTTTCATCTGTTTTTGATTATTTTGCATCTGAAACATATAAAACACATTCCTGGGATATTTTTACTTATTTTCATGCAATATTGAGTGTTTTTAGATGTTTTGGCAGCTTAGAAAAGGTAAAAATGATGAGTGTTTGAGCACTCATCAATCATCAAAAAGTGTCCCAAGATAAGGAAGGTCTTGAACTTGCAAACAACGAGAAAACCACTTCCAAAAGTATAGCTAAACCCCTAAATTTTGAGAAAGTAAACGGAAATAAAACTCTCAAATCCTCCGAATCTGACGCGTTGGTTGACGCGTCAACGCGCCAGAAGCGCCAGGATTCTGAGAAAAAAAGGTGTTCAAACTAAAAGTTTTATCAAACCTATCAATACTCAAGTTCCTCTTGTAAATACTCGACATAATCAAAGACCCATTGCATGGAGTGAAACCACAAAACCATACTACAACCCTGGTTCATACAATGGTCTTAAATATACTCACGCTAGAATTGACCAAAGACCTCTCCTACCTACCCCAAACATGAGACCATATTCTTTAGATCAAAGATATGTAAGACCCAACTTTCAAAACAAAACATATTTTCAAAACAATTCTTGGTCTACCCTTTCAAAATATGGAATCGAACAATTGTATTTATTCCTTCAAGACCCAAGAATTTTCAACTTGGGCTTTTTGTGTGCTAACCATGTCGGACCCAAGAAACAATGGGTACCAAAAGTTTGAGATGCACTTCAAATGTTAGGTATGCTCTAAGGAGAAGACACTTTCAAGATCTCAACCTAGTAAAGATGTTGACTGTAAGCATACCATACTTGAAATCATCTCTAAGGAAAAGGATACAAAACTAGGTAATGTGTCTTGCAACCTCAACATAAATCTTGCATCCATTGTAGATAATTCCAATCTTTGGCATAGGAGATTAGGTCATGCTAACATGCGGTTAATTCACAACATTACATCTAAGGAATTAGTTAGGAAATTACCTAAAGAAAAATTTGATAATCATTTTTGTGATGCATGTAAAGTAGGTAAGCAAGTCCATGCAAGTCATAAGCTTATAAACATGATTTCTACATCAAGAGTTTTAGAACTATTAAATATGGACTTGTTTGGTCCATCCGCTATTCAAAGCTATGGAGGAAACTTCTACACTTTGGTAATAGTGGATGACTATTCAAGATTCACTTGGACACTATTTCTAAAAACTAAAAATGAAGCATTTAATAAATTCAAAGTCTTAGGGAAAATTTTTGAAAACCTACTTGGATGTTCAATTGTCTCAATTCGAACGGATCATGGTAGAGAATTTGATAATGAAATTCAATTTGGAGTCTTTTGTGATAAACATGGAATATCTCATAACTTTTCGGCTCCTCGCACTCCTCAATCTAATGGGGTAGTTGAAAGGAAGAACCGGACGTTACAAGAGATGAGTCGCACTATGTTAAATGAACAATCCATACCTCAAAAGTTTTGGTGTCATGCCGTACAAACCGCATCTTACATACTTAATAGGGTCTTGATTAGAAAAATCTTTAATAAAACACTTAATTCTTAGAGGTAAAAGACCATCCCTAGAATACTTTAGAGTTTTTGGTTGTAAATGCTTAATCTCCAATTCATTAGAAAACTCTAACAATACTAGTAATTACAATGGGATCTTTCTAGGTTATTCACTAACATCAAAGGCTTACGTTGTGCTTAACAAGGAAACTTTAAAAGTTGAAGAATCGTATAATGTAACCTTTGACGAAACTCCCCCAAAATCTAGAACATTGCCTTTAGTTGATGATAACATCATAGAAGAAGATGCATGTCAAAATAAGACAGAATTGTCTAATAATGATCTAGAGGAAATACTACCTAGAGTGGAAAATATTAAGAAGGTTAGAGATCACCCCATAGATCAAGTCATAGGAGAATTAGATGAAAGAACCCTTAGGTCACATGCCCAAGACAAAAGCAATGACTTTGCATTTGTATCAACCATAGAACCTAAGAATATTAAGGAGGCCATAAAAGATGAAAATTGGGTCATGGCAATGCAAGAAGAACTAGATCAATTTTTAAGAAACGATGTATGGATTTTAGTTCCATGTCCTAGTGGTTACACTATTATAGGAACGAAGTGGGTCTTTAAAAATAAGCTTGATGAAAATGGTGTAGTATGTAGGAACAAGGCTAGGTTAGTGGCACAAGGTTATAATCAACAAGAAGGTATTGATTATGATGAACATACGCACCCGTTGCACGATTAGAATCTATAAGAATTTTGCTTGCTTATGCTTGTAGTCATAATTTTAAACTTTTTCAAATTGATGTAAAAAGTGCATTTTTAAATGGAGTCATCGAAGAGGAAGTGTATGTTGCACAACCTCCCGGTTTTATTGATTTTCAAAAACCTAATCACATTTATAAGCTCAAAAAGGCCTTGTATGGACTTAAACAAGCTCCTAAAGCTTGGTATGATAGGTTTCAATCTTTTCTCTTGCATAATGAGTATAAAATGGGTATGGTAGATAATACTTTGTTCACTAAAACAAAAGAAAATCATCTTATTATTATTCAAATCTATGTAGATGATATCATTTTTGGGTCAACATGCCAATCGCTTTGCGATGAATTTGCAAACTTAATGCATAATGAATTCGAAACGAGCATGATGGGTGAACTAAGTTTCTTTCTAGGATTACAAATCAAGCAATTAAGTGATGGGATATTTTTCAATCAATCTAAGTATATTGGTGAAATGCTTAAGAAGTTTGGCTTGGAAAATTCTAAGGCTACAAAAACCCCTGTCTCTAGAAAAAGATTTCTCACCCTAGACAAAGACAACAAATCCGTTGATAGTACTAAGTATAGGGGCATGATAGGAAGTTTGCTCTACCTAACGGCAAGTAGGCCTAATATAATGTTTAGTGTTTGCCTTTGCGCTAGGTTTCAAGAAAATCCTAAAATCTCCCACTTAGAGGCCGTTAAAAGAATATTTAGATATATTAAGGGAACTCAACATCTAGGTCTTTGGTATCCAAAGGATTCAGGGGTAAAAGTATTGGTTTATGCCAACTCGGATCATGCGAGTGATATAATTGATATGAAAAGCACTAGTGGAATATGCACATTTGTAGGTGCTTGTTTAACATCATGGTTCTCTAAGAAACAAACTTCCTTCACCAACTCCATAACGAAATCCGATTACGTTGCGGCCGGAAGGGCTTGCCAACAAGTGTTATGGATGAAGCAAGCATTTGTTGACTATGACGTCATGTTAAATGAAGTACCTATACTATGTGACGATACATGTTCTATCAATCTAAATTCAAGCCCAATTGATTACCCTCGCACAAAACACATTGAAATTAGACATCACTTTCTAAAGGACAACATCACTAAGAAACAAATCACCATAGAGAAAATTCCTTGTGATGATAACATCTCTAAGATCCTAGCAAAACCCTTAGATAAAGATCAATTCAACTATTTAAGATTAGGATTAGGAATGAGATTACTAGAAGATGATGAGGATGTAAATGATAAATAGAACATAGAGGAAGAATCTTAAGTACAAGTCTTTAATAATGATTCACCAACCCATACTTGTCTCAAATAACCATACAACCTTTTGTATTAACCTTTGGATATTAACCCCCCCCCCCCCTTCACATCTTCATCCTCTTTAAAATCTCCAAAGATTCTTCATAAAACATATAACATCCTCCACCATACTTTAGAAAATAACTCTCACAATAGGAATCATGTCTCTTTCGGAAGGGTCCGTTAACAATAATCAAGGAAATCAAAACCCGGAGAGCTCTAAGAGATTGAAAAGGTCATTCATGGATATGATGAAAAAGGAAGGTGATGATAGGATTAAGTTTGAGTATGAGTTAAGGACATTTGCGAAAAGTGAAGTGTGGGACTTAATTAAGGAACCATTAAGTCCAAGGTTGTATGAAGATGAGTACTCCATTTGTTGTGAAAACACTGCACACATGGTCAATGCTCTCAAAGAATCAAGGATTGAGTTTAGGGTGATGCTCTTATCCATCCATGAAGGAATCATGGAATTGCTAGCCACTATGTCCAAGATGAATAGGAAGTTAGAAGATGATAAGGTGAAAGGGAAAGGGAAGATGGTGAAAGATGAGTTCAACCTAGGCACAAACCTAGGAATCTAAACATCACACCTTTATGTTGCCATCAAGTACTAGTATAGTGCTTTTAGATAAAGTACTAGGATAGTTCTTGTATAATAAAATGTGTAGCATATTTTGTTCATGTATGCTTAGAATGAAATGCAATCTTTCGAAACTTATATAATTTGTCAAATCATTGTGAAGTAACCCATGTTGCAAGTTTTCAAATGGTAACCTAACCCATTTTGGAACTTTCACATGTGAGGATATCTTGGTTGTTGCATGTTGTGATTTCTATGTGTAGCTAGGCCACCGCAAAGGTGAGGCTCTTGACCCATGGATCCCCGCCTTGAAACAAGGGGGAGCAACGATCTAGGGGGAGCTATGTTCAAAGGTGAGCACATTCGGGTGCACATATAAGCTAGCTCATTTTTCCCA
The DNA here is from genome assembly GCA_030686995.1 of Artemisia argyi. Lineage (NCBI taxonomy): Eukaryota > Viridiplantae > Streptophyta > Magnoliopsida > Asterales > Asteraceae > Artemisia > Artemisia argyi. The sequence goes on from CM060694.1 coordinate 154,934,135, forward strand.
CAGGCCCAAGTTCGAAACCTGGCTTGATTGGAAGTCCCACCTTTTTTATTCGACCAAAGGGGGAGAAGGAAAGCAAGAGCGTGAAGACCATTCAAGAAATAGGCTTCACCAAATTACAAGGCAAAGGTCAAGACGCAAGCTACACCAAAGGCGCGCTTTGTCTTCCCTAAGTTTTGTAATTTTATTTGCTTTCGGTTTTTATTTGTCATCATCAAAAAGGGGGAGATTGTTGAGGCAACATGATCAAGATCTCTCCATGTTTTAATGATGACAAATAAACCATCGAAACACATAAAATAACAAACGTTAGCTCAAAATCGCCGGAGCTCATATCTGCTCCTGGCACGCTGCCCGCGCGTCAACGCGCGGGTGACGCGCCAGGACATTGTATGGTTCCGGGCGAATTTTGAAAGTCGGCTTTCCCCTTACCCGACAAATGTGGATCTTTCAATACAGGTATGAATATGTTATGTCCTTAATTGAGAACACTCGAAACGAGTTTTAAGACTTGAGAGATCCTACTTTTAAAACACCCATTTACGGGAAAATGCCAACTCATGTTTTCTAACTATCGCCTCTAGCCAAGGCTTTTCTAAACTTAGGGAGCTTATATATTTCACGTGACATCGTGTTGAAGCATCCATATGCTCATATCCCGTGCTTACGTCTTCTCTAATTACGTAACGGGTTTACTTCCTTATTGGTCAAACTAAGTCAAATGTCACTTTGCGTAAACGCATCCTTTCCCACTTGGGTTATGATTTACATATAGGAAAAGCACTTAACTTGTTTGCACCAAAGTATTAGTTGAGAACGTCGAGTCATGGAAAGTCATGAGATATGAACCTATGGATTCTCGACGTTGTTTTACTTGAACTAATAAGTAACTTATGATTTTTTCAACTTATAAACTTAATTGTCTAAATCTTTTCCTCTTAATGACAATTAGATTACTTCTTAATCTTCTCTTAATCTCATTCTTACAAAAGACAAATACCACCATATCCAATCATATCCAAATCATATATTCTCTTACATAATCTCTTACACTCTTACATATTCCCTTACACACTACATCTCAACCATCCATTCCCTTACAACACATCTTAACCCTTCATATTTAACACATGGGAATTGTTTGAATTCCAAAGGAAGCTCCCCTTGATCTCAACCATTGAATTCAAACTAAACACATCTCAACCATCCATCCAATCTCTTCTCCGTTCCATCACACGTGTTTGATCTTCACCATCTATTTCAAACCAAAGTCATCTCAACCATTGATTTCCCCTTTCCCCCCAAGCAAAGCATATTCCTTGGAATATCCCTTCTCAATCCAAACCTAGGCTCCTTTGATCCTAGTCATCTATTTCAAATCATCACATCTCAACCATCCATATTCAATACATGCCAAATAATTTGAAAACAAAAGGAGGCTCCCTTTGATCCTAGCCATCCAATTCAAACCATCTCATCTCAACCCTCCATCTCATTCTTTCCCCCCAAGCATTGGAATATACCTTGGCATATTCTTTCTCTCTTTTCTATGCCATGTGAGGAATAACACTTCTACCCTTTACAAATTACCCTATCTACACTTTATACCCTTGGTAATTTGGTTTTCTTATAAACACTTCACAAAACATTTTCTAATTGGCTATTTGAGTTGGTAAACCTTAGAATGATTAATGTTAAGGTTTAGTGTGAAGTACAATTGGGGGTTTAGCAAGGATAGGTATTTATAAGATCCAAATATCCAACACTTGGGAAAGTTTACAGAAGCCTGGCGCGCTGCCCGCGCGCTGACGCGCGGGTGACGCGCCGACCTGGGTAAAAATTCCCAAGTTTGGGTTCTTGGCCTATAAATACCACCCTTGCCTCTTGTATTCCTCACCCCTTACTATTATTCTTTATCTCTAGATTCTTTCTCTCAATCTCTCTCAAATCTCTCTATCTCTAATATTGTGTTCTTGATTTTCATACTAACATCTTTAAAAGAACACATCTACTTGCAAGGGAAGAATCACAAGAACCTGATCCACTATTGTGATTGTGTCGAGGGTGAAGTCGAATCACGAGATTCTTTTGGGTGGTTTCCGAGGGTGGAATACCGTGGGAGTAACTCCTTCTTTGTGAGCATCAATATTGGTGAATATTGGTGGAGTGAATTGTAACGGTTTGTAGTCCACCGAAAGGATTATACTAGTGAATAGTATCGGAGTTGCGGATTTGCAACGGGACGTACGGATGGTATAAACTCCCCATCCCGAACCAGTATATATCGTTGTGTTCTTTAATTGCTTTATATACTTTGGTTGTGTTAGTGGTTGTTGGATTATTGTACAACCACTTGGTATTCTCTTTGGCTTAAAGTTTTTAAACATCCAAAAAGCCGAAGAAACCATATTCACCCCCCTCTACGGTTCTACACAGTTTGTGTTTACAATTTCAGTGTATGCAATCTTTAAATTTCAAAATTCTCATCTAGCTTGAAGCTTGTTGATACCTGTTATTATGGATTCAATAGATCATATAAGCTCCTTATAAAGCTTCTCAAAGCTTTTAGAAACCTTAAAAACAGTTTAGGTAATTAAAAGCAAAAATTCCAAAAAAAATAAGAAAAATACTTGAAAAATAAAAAATTGCAGGTTTAATGGTGATGATGCTGGAGCACTGTGTATAAAGGATGGCAGTGGGTTAGTGGTTCTGTGGAGAGCCTATAGGAGTGTTCTTGGTCCTTGTTCTTGGTGTTTAGCTGGAGTTCAAATTGTAAGCATATTTCTCAATTTTTGAAGTTCATTGTTCTAGTGCTCAATATTCCCTTATCTCTGTGTTTGTATGCTTAGCTGGTATACTTTTGTGATATTATTGCTTAAATACATTTGCTTGTTCATCAAATTTCTTTGTGTTCAATTTTTCACAATTGGACTGCCATTTGAGCATATTAGTAGTTCGTAGGTATTAATTGTGATTGTTGGTGTTTGTAGGCTCATTCCAGTTTATTGTATCATCATACATGCTTATGCATCATAATCATGGCCTGAATCAGTTAAATGTTTTGAAAATCACATTTTCATAAGTCTTTAAGGGTGTTTGGTTCAGTTGGTTTTACTGCACTCTTGTGGTTTTTATTGGCTCAGGGTTGCTCAGACATCATTCTCAGTAGTAAATTAGAGTAGTCAAACCATAATTTTAGTAGTTGTTTAGTAAAAAGTCAAAAAGCCCTTTGATCTCATTTCATTTGTACACTGTTGAGGATTTTGTCAACTCAATCATTCAAAAAGCTTCATAAGTTGTTAATCTAGCTTAGTATAGTCTTATTACAACTTATCACATCATTTTCTATCAAGTAGGATCAATCAAATCTCACAAAAGTCAAAGTTAAATCTCACAAAGTCAAAATTGCATATTCAGTTAAATGGCCAGTTTTTCTCTATGATATGTAGGCTTCATTAGGGATTGGAAGTCCAAACTTTTTTTTGATTTTAGTAATTTTGTTGCTTGTGTATCCATAACAAAAATAAAATCAGATTTTGGACATCATTTACTCACAAAAATTTGGCCTTGAACCTGACCTGTGAAGCTTTTACCTCCCCTGTGTCACAGCTTTGCACCCATTTTCATAAGCTCACACAGAGCTTAAAATTGGGCCCCAACTTGTGATTCTTGGCTTTTTGGAAAGCTCAGGAACCCATCTATTAGATTCAAGTCTTGTTTTGCATTTTCAAGCTCATTTAATAGGGCTGCTAGTAGTTTTTTGTTTGTCCTATTTCTCTATGTATACTGAATCATCAGTATATACAAGCTTTTTCAAAAGCTTGCCATAAGCTCATTTGTGAACCCCATCCTTTGAGCCTTAGCTTTTTGGAAACCCCAATAAGCCAAGTTTGCATATCTGAGCTTATTTGGAACTTGTGAACTTGTTTAGACCTTGGAATCAGTTAGTGTAACTTGGTCATTTCACATAGCATTCTGAGACTTAGGTTTGTTTTGGCTTATTTTCATGTGATCATATCTGGCTTATTAGTAAGAGTTAGGGTCTGATTTTTGGCTTATTTGAAAGCCCTTCAGCTTATCTTTAAGTTTCAAGCTTTTATTTGGACCCCTGATCATTGGTGTGGACCCCACCAAGGCCTGCAAGTTGGTCTGTTTTACCCTGCACACTAGTACCTTAGCATTCTTGGCTTATTTCAAGAGCTCAATTTGAGCTTATTAGTGGGCTTATTGGTCTGCTTATTGGCTCAGTTGATAGACCCCCAGTCCATCTTCAAGGTTCAACCCTTGTTTTGGACCTCTGACCCCCTAGTGGTCCCAATAAAGGGCTGCAGTTGCCCCTTTTTGGCCTTTGTGGCCTGTCAAATAAGCTAAGTGCTTATTTGTTGATCATGGCTTATTCTGTGTGCTAAATTGCTTCCTCTGTACTTATTTCTAGTTATTATTATTAGTTGTTGGTTTATTTTGATCTGTGGTTTATTAGTATAGATGATTTAAGTTAATCAAAGTCCTAATAAGCTTCTTGCTTATTCTGCTTATCACATAAGCTCACAATCTGCTTATTTTTGGTTTCTAGAAGAAGTACCTTTACAAAAGTTGTTAATTATCAGTATATAAATAGTTTTGAAAAAGAAAAACAAAGAAAAACCAAAATTAAAAAAAGGTGATAGCTTCTTTTTAAGCCAATTTGGCTTATTTTTCTGCTTATTTATAAGCACTTTCTGATTTTAAATTTTTCTTAGGTTCCTTTTAGTCATTAGTATTTTTAGTAATTTTTTCAGATTTTTCTATTTTCATTTAGTATTTATAATAATTAATATTAGTTTAATTAGTTTTAATTGAAAAATCAAAAATAAAATCATTTACTGTTTAATTTTAATCTCTAGCACTTTTTTATATTTTTCCTATGTTTTATAAATCATAGAATATTTTTAGAAAATAGTTTCACAATTGTTACTATTCATTTTCTATTTTCCTTAATTAATTTAGTTTAACTAGCTTTTAATTAATAATTAAGTAAATAATTAGTAAATTAGTTAAAAATAATTTTTATAATTTTTTAGATTCCTGTGATGTTAATTAGTTTTATAAAAAATTTCACATTTTCTAAATAATTTTAGTATTTTTCTTAAATTTAAATTAGTTATAAATTAGTTTTTATTAATTATTACATAGTTTAAATTAGTTTTTAATTAATATTAAATGATAAAATATTAAAAAAATAATTTTCTTTTTAATTAAAATTTCTTTTAATATTAAGTTTGTAAAAGTTTCATTTTCACCACCTATAGTTGTAAATTGTTCAAAACTCACCTTTTTCTCTGTTTGTAAACGTTTCTGATTTTTAATTTGCTTACGTTTGATTATATCTGTAATTCTGTAATTGTTAATATTGTTTCATTATCTTAATATCAAGCAATCAGTAGTGAAAATCAACCCAAATCATTACCTATTAATATTCCTGATCACTGATTCCCCTAAACGTTTCCAAAACACAATTTCAATCTCGTTGGGACTTAACGACCCGGGGATTTCCCTGTACTTCCACGGATTATATATCTTGCACTCTCTTTCAGGTTTGACCTGTTGACCACACCTAGTTGACTGGTTAGTTTGGGAGGAGTCACAAACATTGTCTAATAGAATAATCTTGAGTCGGATAATAAGCTTGACCTGAACCAGTTCCCACATAATATCTGGATTATGGAATAGTTGGTCATAAAAATCCATGTAAAGATTAACGCGGCTAACCGAAGTATAAGGTTGGTGATTTGAGCGGGAAGACGTCGACGAATCCATAGTTGGATGATACAACCCGTTTGGCAGTTGTGACTCTTGAATGATATTCAAAACTGGCAGGTCAAAAATTAACGGTTGGTGATACACCGGTTAACCGAAAATTCGGATCCGGTGTTAATTGCAGAGCAGTTTCTTGCACTCAGGATCTTGGGGTTTTTAATTTGGGAGTTTTCTTAGACATGGTGAAATGAGGGATTTTTGTCCTTTTGTTTGTGTTTCGGTCGACCGACTGCTATGCATAGCCTCTTACAAAGCAATCCCAAATACTCGTTTACATCTTAATCATTCAGTGCATATAATCTATACTATATATAAAGAGAAAACGTTTAAAGTGAAAAAGTGAAAAACTTAATCTTGGTCAAATTTAGAAATTCATTCATCTATCTAAGGAAATTTACATTAATTTTGGAAAAACTTAAAATTCAGTCATATATCTAAGGAAACTTACATTATTTTCGGAAAGCATATGCAAAGCTGGAAACTATTAATACACATCGAAAACAGGGTTGACCCGGGTCGCTTCAAATCGGGTGGGTAAACCGGTTTAATTTGACCTTTTTTTTTACCAAACCCGGCTAGTTGACTGGTTTAATTTGACCCGTTCTTTTTACCGGAACGGTTTCAATTGATTAAACCGTCCGAGTCAAAACATGTTTTAAAACATTATGTTTAATCCTCAAAACATCAAACTTTTATTAGTTATACTTGTATAGTTGTATTTGATAAAAATAAACTAACATACGTACCAAGCTTTGTTAAAAAAAACTTGATGTCATGTGCCATGTCACCGATCCGCGTGACATTCACACACCTCATTTGCCATGTCACCAATCCATGTGACATTCACCTCATCTAAACCATCAATCATCATCAATGGCTGAAAACAATTCAAAGTAACACACCTACTGTGGACGTATGGTCCGGACTGGACCCTACATGGGCCAGGCCCGGCAGACAGCGGCCCACTCTACGCCTTAACCCTAATTCAATGCCTTATAAATATAGGGATGGGGTTCCATTCACAACAGAATATAACAGGTTATCCTAAACCTAATTCTCATATATGCTACTACGCATCAATACTAACTTGACCGTCGGAGGTGGATCCCGGGGCTACGGCCTCGGGTCCACTCCTAACGGATTCTCTTTGTTGACAGGTCTATTTAGGGCTTGAGAAGACGACTAACGGCCCAAGGAGAGTCGTTGAATCAGTCCGCGCCAGATTATGCATCAACAAGTTGGCGTCATCCGTGGGACAACGACAAGTTTTGTGCTCTCACATCACCGGAAGGCAACCACGAGTTCAAAAGCCGGTAACTTTAAAACATACATCGCGATACGCGTATTCATTCTTTATGTACAAAATTAATAATCGCAACTACGAATGTTTTGATTGGGATGACTTTTAGTCAAACATATCAAGCTTGATATCTTTTAAATATTCAAAGCGTAATCAGATGTCATATTCAAAAGATGTGATGTACGACAAGAAACAAGTTGCGTAATAAGATGTCATATTTTTACAAAAAAGATATCTCTATATTTTTTGTGCATATCTTTTAAGATATGTTTATCTTTTAAATATTGATAAGATTTTACATAAATCTTTTAAACTTGGTAAACACGATTTTACCTAAGCCGCATTAAGTCCGCACGATCGGACCTACTTTATATTTTTAAATATTCATAAGATTTTATGTAAATCTTTTAAAATTTGGTAAACACGATTTTACCTATAGCCACGCGCTATGTCCGCACGACCGGACCTACTTTATCTTTTAGACGCGAATTAATTCGCGCACATCTTTTAGACGCGAACAGCGCAATCGCGATAAATCTACCCGCGCTAGGCCGTGCGTTCGGACATCTTCGCAATGGGCATTCGCCATGAGCGCACGAACAAAAACCACGATGCTAGTCAATCGCCATGAGCGCACGAGACAAAAGCCGTGGACATGTTATGTTCATCTGCGATCATCCACAAACGTTAGAGCCTATGCGGTCACGATACATCCATCTGCGTCTGTATGTGCAATTAAAATTATTAGTCGCGGTCACGGTACTTCCATCCGCGCCATTGTTTTTATTATAATACAAAATAAAAAGATCAATTAATCGCCATGCGCGCATTGTTTTTATTATTAGCTACATGCTATTTCTTTTATATAGTTTGGAAAACCTCACGATAGGTGTACTTTATACTACTACTTCTCTTATGTGTTACTTTCACATGCCATGTGCTATACTTTTGCTACGCGCTAATCTTTTACCTCATTAAGTTTTATATGTTGCGATTCGCGGCATATACTTTTAATATTTGCATCAAGTGTTTTTCAGGATTTGAATAACTAAGTTAAATGCTCCTACAAGAGTAGCACCATCCAACTTGGGGGGCTACCAGCGTATATATTACCCTGTTTCCGTACAAGTCACGCATGCATATTTGAAAGCAGATCGTACGTAAGAGGTATTGCAAGCCCGGTACAAAGACGGATTTAAATATTCGCACCATCTTGCCGCAGGGGAGACGTTCTCTGTCGGTTGTAAAGACGAATGTAATGTTCGCACCTTGTCGCGCACAGAAGCACGTCTTCTGTCGCACCTTCTTGTCGCGCACAGCGCGCACCTCTGTCGCACACTGTGCACATCCTTGTTGCGCACAGCGCACACTTCTGCCACAGAAGCACGTCTTCTGTCGCACCATGTTGCATCGCTACCGGTACAAAAGGTACGCCCTTACCCAGGATGCGGCATACGAGATCCACCTTCACAATTGTGAGACAATCACAATCGCAATCCCAGTGCGCACTGCCGCATGTGGGCTGCGCAGTATGGTCTGTCCCATGCGCACGCATGGTTGATTGGGCCTACGCGGCCATGAACAGAACTTAAGTTTAGCATAACATAGCCACGCACTATATCATACTAAACTTAGGGGGCTTGTGGACGTATGGTCCGGACTGGACCCTACATGGGCCAGGCCCGGCAGACAGCGGCCCACTCTACGCCTTAACCCTAATTCAATGCCTTATAAATATAGGGCTGGGGTTCCATTCACAACAGAATATAACAGGTTATCCTAAACCTAATTCTCATATATGCTACTACGCATCAATACTAACTTGACCGTCGGAGGTGGATCCCGGGGCTACGGCCTCGGGTCCACTCCTAACGGGTTCTCTAGGGGAACAAGATTATGAATCTGAGATTGTGAAAATGTTAAAGATGAGGAAGAAGGCAGCTGATGAATTAAAAGCTAAAGCAAAAAGGGAAAAACCCATGACTCAAGCACAGCAAACAGAGTATATGAGAACATATGTAAAAAATCAGAGTAGCTCATTATATAATTCTGCTTGGTCTAAGAAACATGTATGGGGACTTCCATTTGAAAAACTAGTTGAGATTTATAATAGAATCAAAACTAGGAATGCTAAAGCTGGAATGGATGCTTCAAAGAATATTCCACTTCTAAATGTTGATGATGATTCATCTGAGAATATTCATATTGCTGCTGAACAAGTATCTTTACCTGCTACTTCTGCTGGTGTTGATGTTTCTATGGATAAAGGTAAAGCCAAAGTGACAACATCAGATGCTCCAACTAGGAAGAGAACTAGGAGACAATTGGAGCTGGAAAGATTAGGTGAAGAAACTGCTAGGAAGTTGACTGAAGATCAAGAAGCTGAACAAAGGGCTGAGCTTGCTAGATTTCATGAACTAAAGACAAGAGAAGTTGAAATTCAAGCTGCTAGAAACAAACAAATCAGGAAGGCTATGGATGAACAATATGCCTCTGCTGCACTTGAATCTTCTGAAGATTCTGCTGATGACCAATTGGATACTCCATCAGTGGATACTGAAGCTGCAGAAGGTGATTCTGCTGAAGCAGCAGTTCATGATGCTATTTATGTTCCTGGAAGAAGAGGAAAGAGAATGGCTAAAGTAGGATCATCACATTCAAAACAAAGTCTAATTAATGTGAATGATTCTGATGCTTCATTTATAAGGGAAGGATCATCTGATGATTGGCCAGAAGGAACTAGAGTTGTTCTGGTGAGTTGGGAGTTAAGTAAAGATGGTCAAATCAATACTATTTATAAATTGGATAAGACATCCATATCCTTTGCTTTTCTTCAGCAGATTCTTCATCTTGTAAATTATCAAGATTTAGTCACTCTATATGAGTTGGTTACTAAGTATTATGTCACTCATACTCCTAAAGGTTCTGGATTGTATTTGTTGGGTGATCTTTAAGTGTTGTTTGATTCTTCTACTCCTACTGGTGCAAGTTATGATATCTGGAAGAACAATCAGAAATAGAAAGTTCAGAGTTGGAAGTTCTATCCTATGTCTTATGTGCATGTGCTGGAAACTACCACTGGTCTGAGGATTATCATGGATATTACCAACAAATATCCTCTGAAGGTATCATCGATGGAGAAAATGCTGCAACAGAAGTTGGAAATTCCTCCTGATCCAGCTGGTAATACAAGATTGTTTGCTGAATCTTTGGTGAAGGTTTTCAAACAAAGGATTAAGACTTCCAGAGCAGGATCTGAATAGGGATATCATATTTATATTTGTTTTAGTTTATTATTTAAAAAAAAAAAAAAAAAAAAAAAAAAAAAAAAAAAAAAAAAAAAAACTAACATGTTGTTGTATAGTATTTTTCTGCAGGTTTGGTTATCAACTTACCTGATGTTGACTATTCCATCATAAAGTTGGCTAGTCCAAAGGGTACAGCTTTGGTAAAGACATGTCAAATCTGTTGATAGCTGTAATGGTTTGCTCAAAACCATAGGGTTTTCAACTCACCCATGCTTTGTTGCTGAGTAGTTGAAATGGTTGTCAATTGACCATGGATTTTTCCTTTATGGATTCTGAATAATTGGCTAGCCCACATGTATATGGCTTGTGGTAAAGGCAGTGGAAAACCATATTTGGTAATCAATTAACCAAGATGATTTTCATCAAAATAATTGGCTAGTCCTGAGCAAACGGCTATAGGTAAAGACATCTCAAATCCGTTTATAGCTGATGATTTGCTAAAAATCATGTGGTTATCAGTGTACCTTTGAACACTTGGCTAGTCCAGTAGTGATGGCTATTGGTAAAGAGACATCAAATCCATTATTTTCAATGATTCACCTCTCTCAGGAGTTAACATACCTGGAAGTGATGAGAATAGTATGAAACTAATTTGTTTTGATGTACATTAAGACATTTGTTGCTGCAAAGAATGAAGCTTTCATGTATATGCTGATCATAGAGATTATGCTGAAGATGATTCTTTGCTGGTGCTATGTTACAATCCTCTTGGTATGTTATTTTAAAGATCTATCAAGAATCTTGAACTTAACTAGGTCAAATTCAAGATTAGGGGAGGATTGTTGGGAATTCTGTGAAGGTAGGAATTCTGCTGCTGTTTCTGCTGAAAGGATTCTGCTGAAGAGTTGGTTTTTGCTGAAGCAGTGTATCTGCTGAAGACTAGTTTCAGCTTTATTAGTTTCTGCGGATATAGTATTTCCGTATTTTATGTAATGTAGTTTGGATATGCATGAGTTTATTTAGGAAGTGATAATGCATATCTTTTAGAAGTTTTAGAATATACGTTTCTTGTGAAACGGTTTAGGGTTCCTTGAGTATAAAAGGAACACACGGTTTATGTATTGTATAACTTTTAGAGAATTCTTAATAATATTAAAAGATCCATAGAGGATCAAGAGTTCTTAGTATCAAACCCGTTAGGAGTGGACCCTACATTATCAATTATCAACCCCATTCACCAACTATACATACCCCCTCCATTTCATCAATTTCACACATTTTCATCAAATTAGATTTAAAATTAAATTTTGTTTACTTATGTTTTTATAAATTCATAATCATCTCTTGATTTAAAATTAGGTTCATCATGTAGGAAGGGAAGAAACGGAAGAGGAAAAGGTGGCACAAGAAAAACCTTAATTTACAGCTGAAATGTATGCATACATTTTCTTGTTTCTAACTTTTGCTTCTTCTTATATGTCACTATATTACAATCATAGAAAAGTTACCGAGGAAATGATTGCATCACTATATTACCACCTGTTCCTCTTATGCTTCTTCACTTCCAACATGATAAACCGCCCCTGCAATTGATGTGCTGGTGCCTGTACTGTTTCTTTTGGTAAAGGTTTGAAACCTTTGTCCTTTAACTCACGGTAACATCTACACCTTTCATAATGTGTGCATTATTATAGCTGATTATTTCATATCAGGTAAATGATCTAAAAATTCACCTATATTCAGGCCATAAACTGAGTAATTTGATTCATAATTTAGGATTCATTTGTAAAATGATATTTTTGTCAATTTGTGATGTATTAGTGACAGTAATAGTGGTTGTGTTTTTCAATTCCAGTGCCTTGAAGAGAACAAAAATCTGATACTGGCTATCATGGAATATCAAAACCTTGGCAAGTTTCAAAAATGCTCTCAGTTAGTTAGAGGTGGCAACATGGCAATTCCAGTGCCTTGAAGTACTGTAGTTACTCTTTTATGCAGGTCAAATTCAGTTGCTGAAAGTGTAATGCACAAGAATACACTTTGGGCAACTTTCAACCCATTCTACTTTAAGCTTTGTTGGTTTTACATGTTTGACCCATTAGAGATTATGCATAACCCGAATAGACTACTAATAAGTAAAACTGGCTGAAATTGCCAAATGAAACTGTTTATATGCTAATCATTTTGTACAAAAAACAAATTTGAACTTTCGATTCAGCAATTCCAAATTGTTTTCTCAAAACAACTTACCTGCAAACAGCTAGATAATAGCGTATCAGATAAACATATCCCAAAGAACCTCCAAGTCAAAACGTAATATTCAGTCTTACAAAGCAATCTCAGACACTCGTTTACATCTTTATCATTCAGTACATATGATCTTTCATAACATCAAAAAAATTATCATAATTATTTTAAAATGATACTTGTAATTCTGTCATACAACTAGTCGGATACTTGTATTTGATGAAAATAAACTGATATAGGTACCAAGCTGTGTTACAAAAGAACTTGATGTCACTGGCTGCGATCGCTGATGCTCAACCACCAACACCACAATTATCACCGTATCCTTCTCAGGCGAGTACTACCTTGGTTGTGTAGTTGTATTTGTATAAAAACCAATATCTCAATTCTAATCTTGTTTTATACGTCTTCAGGCAATGCAGATACCTGCCAATACCATACCCCACCTAGATCAACAACAGCAGCAGCAATTGTTGCAGTTTCAGCAACAGCAACAGCTGCAGGCACAAATGAGAATTAGGCCTGGTGCTCAGAAGGGCATGTTTGGGATGAATCAAGCTATACAATCTTCATTTTGAGGCGGGAACTTGATGGATGGAAGAGGAAGCAGGGAAGAAGGGTATGATATTATGATATATTGGAAGAAAATGTAAAAGGAAAAAGTGCATGTTTTTTGTAATTGTTACCCCAAACTTATAAGTTATAACCTTATGGCAATTACTCCTATTTGCTATCGAGTGTCGACAACTTATACAGAATGATTGCTTATGAACTAGTGGAAACATCTACAAGATTTACTTACAGTGGGTGTTAATCCAAGAGCTTGTATCTTTCACCAGAAGATGCATGTCACACATACGCAATGTTAATTACTTGGTGAAACTATAGTTTTGCATCAATGATTCACACTTAAACGTAACTGCAGGACATGTTTTAATTGTGTGCTAATGAATAAGCACAAGTGCGGCCGTCGATAAAACATTTCTATGTGAACAAGCTCAAGCATTATGCCTTAAGAGTCCTAACACGTCATGCTTTTGTGTTCGTGCAATTAGAACGAACGTACAGGTTTTGCTTACACATACAACTTTCTTGTTTGAACGATGTACATGTACAAATCATCCTCAACTCCATATTGTGATAAGCATCTTCGTTTTTTAAGTATTGTGATATTCTCCTTGCTTTCAGTTCCTATAACAGTATTTGCTTCCCTCGACACACCATGGATGCATAACAGGTCTGTTAGGCCATCATTTCACACTAATTGTTTTTTTTTTATCACTAACCATACGACCCATCTACCCCCGATTAACTTAGGTTTAACAGACTGCATATGTTAGGCTCTTCTGATGCTATAACAAATGCGACAGTAGAAGTCGACTCTCATCAAAACAGGGTTGGCATGGCCTTCACGTCACATGACCCACATTAACCGTACACTAATCAATAGCGTAGTCCTGGGCCGGAGCTTGACTTCTACGCTACTTAAAACACCAACAATTTTACGAGTGGCAATTTCGGTTTGTTTTCTCGCATTTTTCATTTTTTGCTTCGGATCATGCATTTAGTTCCCTTATTTGTTTATTGTGCTAAAACGCATGCTAGTAACCATTTACAGGAGTAATCCCACATGTATCACTAAATGAATGTCTGAGACGAGCAAAATTTCGTAAAAACTCTCAAATGTCAGGTTTTCAGTCAAATAATTAGTTCAAAAGTAGTTTATGAGAACATCTTTAATTGTTCCCAAATCTAAATCAAAATACAACCACAAACACCCCTAAATTTTGTTCTATCCTTGTAAATGTTGTTAGCTCTAAATTTAATACTCTTTATTCATTATTGCACAATCAATAATTTTACATGTCTTTATTACTATTACACACGAATTGGAATCCTGTTTAGAAAGAAGTTATGGCTTCAGTATAACGATGAACTTCTGAGTTTCCGATATATCCATAGAAAACTTTGCTGAGATCGTATATCTGATTGAAACTCCTGTCGAAGACATTGTATCGTATGATCTTCCCAGGAATTCTCACCACCATGAATGTATTTTCTTCATTTTCACCTCTAACCACATCCAACACTTCGAATTCATAATAATAGCGGCTTGACCGATCTAGGTAGCTACATTTGATCATCTCTGGATAAACATCTGGAAGCTCATCAAGATCCACTTGGTACTTGATAAACCACCCTGAATGATCACTTGACATCTCATACACAATCAGGTGTAAATAACTTTCATCATGAGCAGTTAACACCATATGCAAATGACCTCGTGACTCCCCAAAGTAAATTGGCATTGCTTCGTTGAAATAGCCTTTAAAAGATGCCACCCTCCCCGGCAATGGTGGTGGCAATGGCAGCTTTTCCAAATGTTCTACATCGAGTTTAAAGTACAACGGATCAAGACATGACGGAGCCCAATGGATCGCTCCATTCCAATAAACTCCACTATAGAAAGACGTATAATAGTCCGTTGAGAAAGAGTCATTTAAAATTTTCCATTTCCCAGTATCAGATGAGTAGATTTGAATCTGAAACAAATCTTGGTCCCCAATCTGATACAACGTCCCTTTTGACTTTGCACGACGAATACAAAGAACTTTGTAATGAACACAATCTTCTTTATTGTACGCTAGGCCCATAAAACGGATAGTTTTACGAACATCTGTACCTCCGGGAACTGACGGGATGATGGCAAATTGCTTAGTGGTGGGATTAAATACGTAGTATTTACGAGCACGTTGGTGCCCTAGATCACTACAACATAGCAGTAATCCGTTACAAGATTGCACAATTCTGAGACCCTTGAGATCATAAACGAAATCAAGTTTACGTATAGGTGGAGTGCTTTTGTCTTCAACATTAAACGGAACATACAAACCGCGAACAAAAAGACCAGGAGTGTTGGAGTTCTTGTCATAAAGTGTGGTGAAATGACGATGACTTAAAAGTGATAGCCAACGTTTGGATACAGATTTGAATCGAAGAACGGAAGTAACAGGGAGCCTCAAAAGGATTTCGGTTAATAATTCTTCGTTTGAGCCGACCAAAGCTCCAGAGTCAGTAGATTGGTGATCAGATTCTGTGATGGAAGTCTGCGAGAATAAGGTTTTACGGGTGTGTTGGGTTTTCCTGATTTTGCCTCTGGTATTCACCATTTTTTTGTATGTGAGTGATAATTGTGTTAAGAAAAGGTGTATTTAAGGTATGCTTTCATAGTAAAAGATTGCAATGTAAGCTGATCAAAACAAGATTGTAATGAAAGCTTTGACCAAGTCTCACTTGTTGGTTGATTTAATTTGAATAAGTCTAACATTTTTAATAAATAAATTGTTGAATCAGCTAGGTAGTTTTTTTTCAATATATATCACTAGGATTTACCAATTAAAGTATTGAAAATGAGGTTAATTTTTATGAACATAGAGTCAGGTCGAATATGTGACTGGATTAACCCCTAACTTTTACGTTAGGCTCGTAAAGAATCTGAGCTATTGGCAGGTCAGGTTATAGGTTTTGTTAAACCCGTAAGTAATCTTACACGAATTATATTTCAATTTTGGTGTAATCTTACATAGGGGGTGTTCATGGATCGGGTAATATCCACGATAACCGAAAACCGAACCGAACCGAAAAAAACCGAACCGAATTTGTAACCGAACCGAATTGGTCAAAACCGAACCGAACCGAACTAAATATTTGGTTATTGGTTTGGATATGGGTTTGGCAATGAAAACCGAAAACCGAACCGAAAACCGAAAATATATAAATATATATATTTTTTATGTATTTACATATAAAAATAAGAGTAAATATCATTTTTGGTCCCTGTGGTTTGCCGGGTTTATCATATTTGGTCCCCGCCGTTAAGATTTGTCGGGTTTGGTCCCTGTGGTTTACAATCCTAACGGGTTTGGTCCCTTGACCAACCCGTCCGTGAGTTGACCGTTTAAAGTCATAAAACGCTTATAATACCAAGGGTATTTCTGGTACTTCACAAAGGGCGCGAATTTGGGGGTGTTTATCAAACCCTAACATATCATATTTCATCCCCATGGTTCGGAATCAGAAACACACACACATTTCGCGATAAAATTGAATCAAACCCTTGATAATTACACAATGTTGTGTGAGTGGAGGGTTCGTGTAAAGGGGTCATCTTCAAATCCCTATCAAGATTATCGTAAGTAAACACAACACACAATATTGTTTACTCTGTTTTTAATGTAAATAAGTGTTTGTAATGTAAATCGTTATTTTTTATGTTCAGGTAAGTTTCCAACAGTGTTTTGCCTAAAGATTAACCATGGAGGTGCATTCACAAGCCCTCCTAAGGTACGTTACAAAGGTGGGAAGGTGAATTGGATAGATACCATTGATTCAGAGAGGTTCTCTGTTGTTGAGGTTGCCACAATGATGAAAGAGTTGGGGTATGAAAATGGAAGTTCAGGTATGGACTTTTATTACAAGGTACCAAACACAGATTTAGATAATGGTTTAAGGAAATTAGAGACTGACAAAGATGCGTTGGAATTGATGACCCATGTATCTAAGTATAAGGTTATTGAATTATATGTTGCTCACTGTGTATCTAAGAATTTAGAACTTGATTTGGTAGATAATGCTGATAATCAGGTTGTTGATGATGTAAGTGAGGATGAGTGGTTGAGGGATTGCT
Source organism: Artemisia argyi (assembly GCA_030686995.1). Taxonomy (NCBI): domain Eukaryota; kingdom Viridiplantae; phylum Streptophyta; class Magnoliopsida; order Asterales; family Asteraceae; genus Artemisia; species Artemisia argyi. Next base: position 154,951,410 of record CM060694.1, read on the forward strand.
TAAGTAAGGTTGGAAGGTTGAGTGAGAATGTAGGCCAGTCAAGTAGGAATGAAAGGCCAAATGTAGATGTTTGTTCTGAACATGGGTCAGAGAGTGAACATGGTTCATATAGTGGGGAGACTGAATATGGTACAGGTAGTGAACATGGTTCAGGTAGTGATTATGAATCAAACAGTGATGATAGTGATGATAGTGATTTTGTAGTTGATGAAGAGCAAATTCTGAACATTGTAGAAGTTGATATGGCTGAATTTAAGAAGAACATAGACAAAAATTCAGAATGGATAGGATGTGCAGAGAATGTAGAAGGTGGGAATTGAGTGGGATAACCTGTAAACATGCAGTAGCATCCATATGGAATATGGCTACCAATGGTATTGAAACTGCCATACCAGAGTCTTATTGTCATCCATGTCATTGGCTTTCAACATGGGAAGAAATGTATAGGTTTAAGATTAACCCTACTAGATCACCAGATTTTTGGGATAAGAGCAATGTTGAAACTACTATTATCCCACCAGATCATAAACCCCAAGTTGGAAGGCCTAGGAAAAAAAGAAGAAAGACTGCTGCTGAACTTCAAGATATAATGGTACAAGGTAGAAGGTTAAGTAGATCAGGAAAGAGTGTTACTTGCAAACTGTGTAAGCAAGTTGGTCACAACAGTAGAAGCTGCAAGGGTCAAAGAGATGGTGGTTCACAGAGTGCTCCTGGTGGGTCAAAGAAGGCAAGTGGTGGAGGAAAGAAAGCAAGTGATGGAGGAAAGAAAGCAAGTGGTGGAGGAAAGAAAGCAACTGGTTCACAGAGTGCTTCTGTTGTTGTTGATACACAAGCTTCAAGTGCCCCTACTAGAATGAGACCACTTCCATTGCTCCTACAAGATTCACCATCAAAGAGGACAAAGACAAGTGCTAACAGATTCAATTCTCCTTAAGTTATGTCATGTTATGTTTGTGTACTAGATTATGGATGATTACTCTATAACTTATGTCATGTTATGTCTGTGTTTTGTTACATTTGGCCTAATCTGTTATGGCCCTTTATGTGTTTATGGCATGTGATGTTAAACAATGTATTTTTCATGTTTGTGGTAAGCAATTATGGTTTGACTTTGAAAGTCTGTTATGGCCAAATGCACACCTGGAAATGGCTATTTTGTAATAGTCAAAAAAGTAAATGCACAACTGTTAAAGTCAAATGGATATCTTGTCACTAGACTATGCTGTGTGTTGGGTATACCAAGTTGCATAGTCTATATTTCCAAAAGAGCAAATGCTCAACTGCAAAGGCCAACCAAGTTGCTTATGTTGTGTGTTGGTTATACCAAAAATGCAGGTACACTTTGACTTTCATAGTCAAATTGTTTATACTTTCAAGAATACATAACCATAACTGCAATTACCAACCAATCGTTTAGAGATTACTAGCATTTACTTTTGCATTGACTCTAGTCATTCTTATTAGTATAAATACACATATGCACACAACACATCACACCATAAGAATCTGTCAAAAACAACAAAATTCAACAAAATACTAGTATCAAGTATGAGTTCCAAGCCTCAAGTGGTTGACATTTCATCTGATTCATCTGAATCAAGTGGTTGGACAAATTACTTTCCACCAATACCTCATGGTCCAAGCTCAAGTAACACAAAAGCCAAGGGAAAAATGGTTGAGTCAAGCTCTGATTTCAGCTCATTTAATGATAGCTTGGTATCTAGCTATCACTCAACATTTGAAGATGATCAATGTGAGTCTAAAAAGGGTACTTCTGAGCAAGCTGAGTCCAAGGTGATGATTACAAGTGATCAGGGTGTCTCCCAAAAGTCTATGGAAGCTTTTGCTAGCTATCATGTTAACACTAATCCTGTTGGTGATGTTCCATACCAAGGAAGGGTTCAAGTGATAGGCTTGCCAAATAGGCACACTTGGGAAGTCATTGAGGGACAGAAGTGGAGGAGGATTTACAATCCCTCACACATGGGCACCTCAGGGAAATGGAAAATGGACTAACTTCCCTATGTAATGCTCCTATGTAATGTCTTTAACAACCTTTTGTCTAATGCATCTATGTAATGTAATGCACCTATGAAATATGCATCTATGAATGCATTTATGAAATAAGTTAAAGACTACTTTCTTTGTCAAGTTGAAACTGATCATTTTCATTCATTTTAACCCAAAATACAACTTGACCACAACCTTCATTGTCTTGCTAAGCTACATACATATGGCTACCCTATTGATTCACTACAAGAAGCTGTTCACTTAAAAACTAAATAAAGGAAAAACAAGATCCAACTGATAATCAACCACTTCTTGTTTCTTTTAGCTTGATTAGCAGCTTCAAGTGCTTCTCCTTGTAGCCGATTCATTGAATTTAGTAGACCAGGAATGATTTGAACAGCCCTATCACACATGGGAGGATCATACCAATCTACAATCCCACAACTTGCTACCTACAAGGCAAATCACAGAAATACGTGAACAAAAGTCGATTTGGGGGTTTTTTTCAAATCAAAAATTGGTTACTTACCCTTTTACTGCAGCAATAAAACCTTCTTCCGAGGTTACTAGAAGTCCAAGATGTTTTGATAATGGCTATTGAACCACATCGTTTGCAGCTAACCATGGTTTCTCTATTTGTGTTTGTGTTTGTGTTTGTGTTTGTGTTTATGTGTTTGTTCTGTGTTTGTGTATTTAAGGGGATAAGACATAAAAAAGACTAAATTGCCCTCAACTTATTAGCCAAAGTTTAAAAATACTTGGTCAACTCACGGACGGGTTGGTCAAGGGACCAAACCCGTTAGGATTGTAAACCACAGGGACCAAACCCGACAAATCTTAACGGCGGGGACCAAATATGATAAACCCGGCAAACCACAGGGACCAAAAATGATATTTACTCTAAAAATAATCACTAAAAGTCTTTTTTAGTATAAATATAATATTATTTAAGCTTGAAAAAAAAATTGTTCTAAAAATATGTTAGAATTAAGAAAAAGGTTCGGTCACCCCATGTATTTGCATACTTAGCGTAGCTCTTAGTTTTGTATTTATTAGATTAGATATTATAGTAATAGTTTAGATATTAGTCACACCGTGGAGGATGGACGGGTCTTTACCCACTGTACACCCGATCCACAGCCCGTAGGAGGGCGTATACTTGTAATTGTATATATACCCTCTTCCCACCAAGGGAGAGGGTTGGTTGTTTCAATATTACACGCACCTCATTAGGTGTTTCTCTCACTAGAAACATCCCCTCTCTATCACTTTCTCTCTCTAACTCATAACAATGAAGAACCTCTTATTCCACAATCCAAGACCACCCGAATCCACATGAATCAACACATATGTTCGATCCTACAATTGGTACCAGAGCCAATGTTTTACTTATTATGGTTGATTTTTGTGGTATTTTTTCTTGTCAAAATTTGTCCAAGTTGTTACTGTACTCGAATATGTTTTGTTTTCTCTCAATGTTTACATGTTTAGTTAGTCACAAGTCACAACAGTTTCTCAACAGTTTTTGGTGCTATTTTAACATGGTACTGGTTCTAAACAGATTTAATGGTACAATCTTACATGGTCAAAAGTCTTTTTGCAGTTCGAATCTGTTTTATGCGTGTAATCAGTATGTTCTAATCTATTTGTGAAGCTGTTTTATCTGCTTGTGAAGCTGTTTGTGAAGCTTGTGAAGCTGTTTGTGAAACTGATTGTGGTTCAAATTTGGGTTTACTCTTGTAATCTGGTTGGTAAATTGATAGCTTTCTTGGCAGCGATTTGCCAAGTTTGCTTGGTAAATTGATGGCTTTCTTGGCACTTTAGATTATTAACAAATCAGGAAAAAGACAAAAAAAAAAGACGAAAATGACACTTGTGTCTTGTTGCAGATGTAGCGATTAGGTGCTATGTTTTGGGTGTAGCGAGTTGTCTTTGAATATCAATTTTATTTGAAAATCCAAACGACATGCTGCCAAAATTTCATCAAGTCTAGCGATTAGTTCACAAAAAGATAAGAAAGAAGGTGAAGGATAGATCATCTACATAACCACACTGCCAAGCCTCAACCATAACACAAATCAAAAAGCAATAACTCAAGATCTCAGTTATAGTTCTCCTAAATTTCAAATTATCAATAGAATTTCAAGGGGTGTGAACTTAATCCATCACAGATCTGTACCAAACCAAGACCAACTACGAGTTGACTTCAGTTGTATAACATCACAAGTCCAAAACCAACTAGATAAAATCAATCGAGACTGATTATAACAAGACTGTTATGATGTACGAAGAAACAATAGCCTCAACCAAGTCAAAACCAACATCAAATCCTATATCTAGATCCTACCAGAACCCTCACCATCACTCACAACACTCACAAATCATGTAAACTTCCAAACTGATAAGCAAATATTTTAAAAAGGATCTCAGATTCGTTCCAATTTTTTCATAATCTTTTATAGATTTGTTTTTAGTGAAACATATATCATCATAGATCTATTGAAAACCTCTCTTGTGTTAATATCCGAAATCAAAAGAAAGAAACAATAACCACTGTTACCATTTCTTCCTTAATTCGTACAAGACTCAAAGGCCAAAACACGAAAGATACAACCTACCTGGGTATAATATAAACGGTGTGTGTTCGTTGTCTGGTTGAATCATCTCTGATAGAAGAAGGGACGGATTTGTTTTTGGAACTAAAAATCGTTCTTGCAAGAAGGATTTAAGGATAGTGGCTTGATCTATGTTTGATGGGGTAGATAAAATATGTTTATCAGCTTTGACGATGATGATATTAGATCTGTTAAGATGATTCATGACTGAGTTTGTGACATAATTTTGGATGATGGAGTGTTAACTTGTTGTAGTAGGCGGAGTATACTAAGAGGGTGTGTTTAGGTTTTGATAAAAGAAGATTAGGGTTATAGTGTGATTAGTGAGTCTTTTATACATGAATAATTAGGGTAATGGTTTGTAGTTGTATTGGGCTGATGGGATGGATCCGACTCAGTTAACAAGTCGGTCTGGATTGAATGATGGAATGAACTGTATTGGGCCTAAGAAGTGTTATGCAACGTGGACTGGATTCATGCTGAAAATTATGATGCGAAATGTATTTGACATAGGCTACTAAGTGCTATCAGTTGTGTTAAAGCATGGAATTAGTTTTTGGTATAATTTGTGGTGTTACAAATTTTCATGGGGTGACATTTTTGACATGAACGAAAAACTCAACATATTAAATCCTAGTTATAGCTAAATTTTGTACGTTAACGATAACGTGACTACGGAGTTGATCGAGTATCCCTTATTTGAGATTGAAGTGGGTTTCACAAAGGCGCGTACTTATTTTATCTTGAAGTCGGGGTTGGTTGGATGCATGACTTTCAATGATAACTTGCTTGTTCTTAAGATTTAAGTTGAAGACTTGGTTTATCTAGTTACCAGCAGTCGGGGTGGATGGTTGAAAACCTGGTTAACTATCACTTAAAGGAGTTACATTATAGTACTCAGTGTCACATGCAGATGTCGTTGTGGATAATCGCAAGAGGTGATGGTAGTCTCATACTTTGTCGGGATAGTATTGAGTACTTAGAGATTTGCATGGTGCACAAAATCTCTACACCGTTCTTCCAACAACAGTGCAAGCTTAAGTAACAAATATGAGGAATTCTACTTCATTTTTCAAGTTTGGTATATCGGGTTTACTTCACCAAGTGGTCACAACAATAGCCGACAGAATATGAGGTTGGTTTGTTAGTTAATGGGTTTGAAGGTTGAGATGTGATCAGCAATTCACATGAGATATTCGGCACTACAGCACGTCAAAGATACTTCACAGTCTAAGCAAAATCTTTCTAGATCCTTCAATGTCATTCATGATTTTCTTTAAGATGTTTGCCTAAGACAAGAACTTTTCGTGTATATGGTCGTACACGTCAATGATGCTTCCGAAAGTTCGAAACCATCATGGGAGAGAAACGTGTACTTTGATGTTATAAGGTCAACCTCCAGGGGGAAGTATTTTATACTACTTGACTTAGTATGGTTCGTGAAGTATTCTACATATGTGAGAAAAATTGTTGTTGATCTCTTGCATGTTCCCACAAACTGATATTCACCAAAACCAGATTTGTCATAACACATTCAATTTATCATTGTCTCACGGTTTCTTCTTGGTTTTGTAAAATCCCGCGAAAGAATCTATTTCTCGGTTTAAACCATAGATTTGTAAAATCCCGTGTTGATGAAACTATCCTGGAGAAAGAAAAGTGCATTTTCGGATCTTAATTGATACTGGTGCTACGGCATCAACTTTGAAGAAGGGGTAATGTAATTACTTCATGTATTGGATGAGTTTTGATATACTTTATGGCATTTTGGTTATAACAAAGTTTTACGGGGATATGCGCTTTTGACAAAGATCGGGACAAAACCATTATCAAAGTTCATTCAAAACATCAAAAAGGGCTAGATTTGGGCATTTAAACCACAAGATGTGACTACGGCGTTAATTCATTATTATTTATTTGAGGTTGAAGTGAAATTTCATGGGTGCGTGTACCTAGTATCTGAAGATATCGGGGTGGTTGGATGAAGATTCTTCGAGATCCTTGTTCGAGCTTTCAACAATTACAATGACGAAGACTTGGATATCTAGTTATTTTTGTGTTTCTTCTTCTATTACCACAAAATAACTATAACTTTAAGGAGTTACGTTGTAGTGCTCAGTGTCACACGAAGTTGTGGATATTCAAGAGGTGATGTACGTCTTAAGCATATTATAAGCTTAATTGAACTCTTCATTTGCTAAGCCACTGATGAGGAGACAAAAGAGGGACTGCTACAAGAGAGCTTTATCATCATCTTCTGCGCAGTAGTGTTTGGGCATACACGCATATTTATGATGCACATGATGAATCTCAACCATCATGGAATCTCAACTATGGCAAAAATGTCATTTGCTTGCCATTTTTGAGGGGGAGATAAAGAAGAAGATGGTTAACATCAAGACCCTCAAACGTGATCATAACTTAATGTATTGAATCTAAAAAAAAGGGGATGGTCAGTTTGAGGGGGAGCTGATTCAGAAACTTCACAAGTTCTTGAAGAGGCTCTTTACTTACAATGACCTAATTGAGGGGGAGCAAACTCAATTAGTCATCATCTCATGACTACTGAATACTTTAGTTCAGGACTCGTGAGGTTTATCGACATCTTCTCATGGGCTGATATTATTGGTGATGAAGGGCTTCCAGTTAATGCTTCATGTACACATCATTATGATGATTCCGATTAATCGCAACCATCAGGGGAGAGGAATGTGTACACCAAGGACACACAACAAGTTCACGTGATCGAGCTTAATCACTTATTCCGGGAGTGATAACCGGAGAGATGATCAGTGGTTCAACTTGTTACTTTGGTATTATCATTTCATGTGTACATCATGAGCCGATTAATCGTAACCATCAGGGGAGAGAAATGTGTACATCAAGGACGCACAATAGGTTCACGTGATCGGGCTTAATCATTTATTCCGGTGTTGATATCCGCAGAGATGATCAGTGCTTCAACATGTTACTTTGGTGTTATCGTTTCGACTTGTGTTGGGTACATGTGTGCATTATGGGCTGATTTGGTCGATGTAATCTAACTGGAATGCGTTTGGTGAGATGAAGATGTTGATATTCTATTCCCAAATGAACAACCTTGAAGAAGGTCGAGTCTACAATCTGTTCTACATTTTCTTCTGCGTGTTAGAAGACTAAAGACGACATGCATTTAATTATCAAAAGACTTCTTCATATTCAAGGCATTCATCAGAAAGGTTGTCAGTTTGGAGGAGATCACTAATTAGGGGAGAGTGAAAAGTCTGATTTAATCCCTAATTAGATGTGCTCACATTGCTCTTCAGCAAGTTGATTCTCACAGAATACATTTGAGCTTATTGTGTTCTTCTCACAAGATTTCATGTATATGGGCGTAAGATGTGTTGCTGATTCTGAGGTATCAAAACCAGCAAGGGGGAAGGAGACATACATCGGAACGCACAACGAGTACACGTGATGAGCTTTATACTTCGTCTCAATTGAAGTTATTCCGGGAAGACAAATGTCATAACCGCAGAGAAAATCAGTGTTTTAACTCGTTCTTTTGGTGTATTATTCCGACTACGTGGGGGAAGAGATGTAAGAAACAGTTTCTGATGACAAAAGACGTACACAATTGATTGTGTGTGTACTTCGGGTTTCTGAGCTTCATATAATGAGACTGATTGCATCATTTCAACTACTTAGGGGGAAGTGGTCTCTGGATACTTTTGGTACGCATTACTTCAGCCTTCATCAAGGAAGAAATATGAGAAAAACTATTCAAGCGTGAGATGATACGTTGCTGAGCTATCAAAGCTTCGCATTGAGAAGGCTCAAGTTCTGACGACTATTCAGGAGCCTCGAAAGCTTTGGTGGTTAAAGTTTAATGGATGTTGACTACTGACTTCTACAACTTGCAGACCGATATCTTCTTTTCGGTATTGAGGTCAACATCTTCTTAAACTGCATAATATCCTTTGTACATATTTTAAAACCAAAAAGAAAATAGAAAAATATAAAACCAAAAAAACCATAAATATTTGCAAAATATAAAAACTCAAAAAATATTCTTCTCGCGACATGTCTCTCATATAATCAATATTATGTACGTTTCTGGAAATGTCATTCAATAATGGCACAGATTCATACATATGCTTGAGCGAGAGTTTTTCTATCTTTTAAAATAATGTTTTCTAAAACATGTAGTTTCTCAAAAAATTTCTTTCAAAATGGCTTGCTATTACTTCAGATAGCAACCCGCTCTTCAAAATGGGGAAAGCATGTCGCCAAAAAGACAGTTGTTCCTCTCACTTGGTGATGTTCACCCGGGCATGGATTACTTTATATCCATGTTTCATCGACTTGATGTACGTTTCAGTGCATCATTTCTTGTATAAGAAGAGAAGTCTTCTTTACATTACGAATACTTTTCCTCCAATGATTCTTTAGGGAAGTATTTGTTCTAAAAACTTGGTGGTACCATGATTTTTGAAAATCAATCTAACTTGCAATTTTTTATAAAACTTGCACCTCAATCGATGCCAAATGATTAATCTTTTGAAGTAAAGTGATAAATTGAAAATAGGTCATCGATTGAGGGGGAGAATGATTTCAAAAATTCTATATCATCAAAACATGATCTTTGTGCATAAAAAGCAGTGAATGTAATTGTTATGTGTGAGAACGTGAATTTTTCATGAGTTTATCGTTAAACTATAAATCATTTAAAAACTCATCATTTCTGACACATAACATGCTCCCTCAAGGATTGAGGGGGAGCAAACCTATCGTCTCATAATCAGTCATTCTTAAATCTGACCACATTCTTCTCCCAAAATCTTTAAATGTATTTAAATCACTTGGGATCACAAATCTCAATTGGTTTGAAATTTTTGATCGGGGGAGAAAATGTGATTTAAATAGGAAATCTGATTAAAATGTGATGTTTTGGACTTAAATGTAAGCTCTCCCATATGTGCTAAACTCTTTTGTATATCAATGCACATATTGAGGGGGAGCAAATGGTTTGTGGTGACAAAAAGGGCTTGGCATCTCATGTGAGTGCATCTCAGGCTTAACCAATGAATTGACGAAACATATATTGTCATGAGTCGAAAGGACTAGTCCTGGACAGGTAATGATTTCAAGCTGGTCTAACTAGTGATGTAAGCGTGTCTCGAAGAGGACTTGTCTAAGTAGAGTGTACCGTTTCGAGAAACCTCCTATGGATTTGATCAGGCAGGGTAATAACTTCAAGCTAGTCCAACTAGTGATGTAAGCGTGTCTCGAATGCCTGCTCATGTTCACTGAAGGTGGATCAATTCAAAAGTGCAACTCTTCCCGACATGTGCAAATTTATAATTAAAACATCTAAGCACATGTTAAGGGGGAGCATTTGAAAATGGTAAAACTCTCAACGTGCTAACAAAATGTATTTCTTAATCATAAACACGTTGAGAGAATTTTCAATGATTTGGTGTATGACAACATAGGCTAGTCATGAAGTTATAAGGTGGCTAAGGTTAGGAAAACCATCCTATGATCCGCCAGAGCCGGAGGGATCTACCCATGAACAATACCGAATAGATAGTATTAGAAAGTCCGTAGGTATGATTATGAAAAAAAGAGTAATATGAGAATGGAGAAAGAAGGGGTTGAAGAATTAAAAAGAAATGAAATGAGAAAGGGCGAAAAGAAATAGCCCTCCAATTATTCAACCTTAGGGCAGAAACCGGGTTCAATTCATATGCTACTGGTGGTTACTAAGGTAACACCGGTATTGAAGACAAGACGTCATGGACCCAGTGACGCACTGCACTAAACCTTCTAGCCACTCAAGTTCTCTTAAAAGGACTTGTTTCATTCTCACGGGGAACCGGTGTAATCTATCAACTTATCTCTTAGAGATGGTTGATATTGAAGCAGGAGACCTCTCCCTAGTCTCCGCATAAGAAAACCAAATTATGCACTTTTCGAGTCTAGAGCCACGAGATGCATCAAAAGATCTCAATAGGAACACTGAATACTTTTGCACTGGTGGTTCATTATCATGGACACCAGTTGCACATTTGAGAGTCCTACGTAGATCTTAGCAATCTACCAGAACATTCATGAGAAATTTTCAGTGATTGAATGGAAATTCCTGCCAGGGTCAACATCAAACAACCCTGAAAGCAGGTCACTTCGGTAATTCCTTGTGGATTACGCTTAGTGGTCGCGGCGGTTACCAATGGTCTACAGTCGTGGAGTGAACTCCAGCGACTCTCCCAGTCGTTGATTTACTTAGGTAGATCGTGTAAATCCTCTCGGGGGTTGCCGATTGGGAACGGTCTTGGTAAGGATTAGAAGGAGTCTTCACACTATGCTGCAGATGATCTCTAATTCCAAACCTGTAAGTACCAGATGATTTGTTGCTAACTGTTTGCTTGCAGGAATTTCTAAAGATGCTGATCCATCACCCCATGCTCACACTTCGACATCTTAATCAAGAAATCATGATCATTGAATGGGCTTCATCTATACTTCCACAACTCTGATGCTGAAGATCATGATCCTGAAAAGTGTGAGCATGCCGTTACAAAGATGTCTACGTCACATGGAGACGATACTGTACAAAGATGACTTGGAGACAAACATTTGGATGATAAACTCACAGAATCGTCAAGGAACATCCAAGATATAAAACAAGTCATCAAAAGTCCACTGCTGGAAACACAAAGAGTGATGACTTTGAAGAATCAACGGATACAAGCTAGAGCTAAAGATCAATTTATAGAATGCTAAGATTCAATTAATTTTTTATGGGGTGACCTCCCTTAGGGGGGATTGTTAGGATTAAGAAAAAGGTTCGGTCATCCCATGTATTTGCATACTTATCGTAGCTCTTAGTTTTGTATTTATTAGATTAGATATTATAGTAATAGTTTAGATATTAGTCACACCGTGAAGGACGGATGGGTCTTTACCCACTGTACACCCGATCCACAGCCCGTAGGAGGGCGTATACTTGTAATTGTATATATACCCTCTTCCCACCAAGGGAGAGGGTTGGTTGTTTCAATATTACACACACCTCATCAGGTGTTTCTCTCACTAGAAACATCTCTTCTCTCTCACTTTCTCTCTCTAACTCATAACAATGAAGAACCTCTTATTCCACAATCCAAGACCACCCGAATCCACATGAATCAACACATATGTTCGATCCTACAAAATATATATAATTAAATGAAAAAATAATTAAAATTACATAATTCAGGTTATTCGATTCAGTTTTCGGTTATTGGGGTTCGGTTTTCGGTTATTCGTTTCAGTTATCGGTTCGGTTGAATCAAATTTGAATTCGGTTCGGTTCGGTTCGGTTTGGTTTTCAGTATTCGGTTTGACCCAGAAAAAAATTAACCGAACAAACCAAACCGAATAACCCGATTATCGAACCGATGAACACCCCTAATCTTACACGAATTATTTATTGGCAAAGAACCAAATTATAAATAGAAACCAAACCCATATTGAGATTTTAATTCAAGCCCAAAAGCTGCTTGTTCACCATTGCCTTCATTTAGACATGACATCAAACACATTTGCAAAAAGCTACAAGAAATTGGATCAATGCAACTACATAATCATTATCAATTTAAAACCTTGATTTCGGATTTAATTAAATCATTTTCGCACTAAGATGGTGAATAAGAAAAAACTATCACAGGCATAAACAAAAAATTGTATCGCAGAACAATATTAGAATACACATGAGACAGTTTTCGGACAAAATGAAAGTTTCAATTATAACCCCAATTCCAATTCAGATGCCAGTGCCAATTCCAATTGTACAAAGTACAAACAGCAGAAAATCATATTGACTACATTTCAACGTTGCCTCAACTCCTGCTCATGCTTCGACATTAAGAGCAATCATTTTTGCCTCCATGTCCTTTAAGAGTTCGGAATCTCCCTGTTCATCCAAATATTCAAAAGAAAGTCTATTAGAGTAAGTCATAGGCGATTATAGAGCACATCAAAAGAAAATCTGTAAACAATGAAACTTTAAAGATTGGATGATTATTACTAGCATAGTTTGACTTGTTGAATGATAGTAAACACGTTGGATCTTATGACATGCGCATGTTTATCAAACATGTAAAATTAGTTTTAGAAAATATTAGAAAGAATATTTGGAGTTTCACAGAATATATCGAATTAGGGGGCTAAGCGCGTACTTAAATGACTAAATACCATGTTAAAACAGCACAATTACTTGAAAATTAAACTAAAGTGAAAATGTACTCACTATTTTCTGGAACCCGGTAAAGCCCCAGTAGACCTGTCACAAGAAAGCAAGCATAACGTAAGATTTTGCCAGTTTATGTTGTATGTCAGTCAATTTACAAGCAGGCCAACGGAGCAACTCATGAAACAAGTAAATACATAATATTGTTGTGTATTAGAATTGGAAAATTCGATGCAATTATTTTCCTTTTTTTCTTGGATAACCATGGTCTCCGATTTTTTGGCCCGACTAATCACAGGTTTGAACCCACCGCCATACAGACTAAATCTGTGTAAAGCCCTCCCTTTTCAGGAGGTTGGCGTGGCCACCTCAAGGTTGTTTGCACCTAGCAGGAATTGAACTTGTTACCTGTCACATTTTAGTGATGATAATCACAAGTCAATTGCCACTAGGCCACCCCTGAGTGGTTTTCCGATGTAATTACTTGTGAATTGATCAATTGGGGTATGTTGTATCTCAAACAGTAAAAGAGTAGCTAAATGGGGAATGGGTCAATGCGTCCAAAGGGCCGATAGTCATCCAAGTCATTTATAGATCATTATTGCAGAATTATTGTTTCAAATAATCATAAATAACATCATAAATGTGTTTAAGTACTCATATTTAGTACTTAGTCCGCACTAAAAACAAACTATTTCAACAAAACCTGTTTTAACCCGAAACCAAGCCAGCCCGACCCATCCATCTGTCCACCTCTGTTATATATGCTAAAGGACATACAAAATATTACCTGCCCTGCTGCTTCCCTTGGTAATTTGGACTAGGCCTCCCATGGTTGACGCCCTTGCCTTGAGAACCCAAATTAGGTCTATCAAGATTCGTTCCATTGCCATTCGTCACTCTGGTGCCTACAGGATTAAATGAAACACCATTCAGGTGCTGTGACTCATTGAACCTGTTCTTTTCAACATTTGCATAACCGGAATTAATCGACGGGGCCTTCCTTAGTCGAGTTTGGGCCATAGGAGTGACAGCAACAGAAGACATCAATGATGGATGTGAAGATGCTGCAGAAGCTGCAACAGTGGCAGCACGAAGTTTTGCACGAGCCACCATACCAGCTATAATTTCTTGGGCACCCTCTCGCACCTGAATATAATCCCCTTCAATCACAAACAGCTGAAACAAAAGAGAAAAACTTTCAGGTTACTCTTGCCACCATTTAAACACAATAAAAATCCAAAGTAAATAGATGTGAGCTCACTTCAGGATGACTGCCCAGAAAAGCATTAAGGTTTCCATGCCTATTCTCATAATCAGACCAATGCAGGGGCGCCAACATTTTTGAGAGTCTGCTCAGAAGCTGCAAGAAAGTGGTAACAGGGACTAATTACAACAACATACCCAATTCCGCCGGGGCGGGGTATGAGGGAGGTAGAATGTAGACAGATCCTACCCCTACCCCTACCCCCTTCAGGATAAACTCAAAAGTAGGGAGACTGCTTCCAGGAAGACAAATAGGGACTAAGGGGGGGCTTGGTTCAAATGGAGCAATGATAATAGGAAAGGCAATAGGAATACTAAAGGAATGCAATGGGTATTGTATTATCATTGATTTTGCTTGGTTCATACTACAACCACATAAAACATACACGTCTTCGTGTAAAACTGACATTTCAGTTATTTATAACCGAAATAGAATTTTTATTTAGGGGTATTTACATACATCCCCATATCCCAACCAATATTTACATATTTCCCCAAACACAAGTTTTTAAAGCATGATGTACAATGCTCTTAAAGCAAGGTTTGGGGAAATATGTAAATATTGGTTGGGATATGGGGATGTATGTAAATGCCCTTTTTATTTATTTACTTCAGTTTGACATAAAACTTTAATCAGATTTAATCAATAAAAAAGATTGGTATTATTTATGCGAGCAGCATATAATAAATATGGGTGAATCCAGTGACGAATTATCAAATATTATTCAACAATGATTCTGTACATGTATTCATGTATACTAAAAAAGTGTGTTAAAACATATTAGACTATATTTCTACGTGATAATATGCTAAACATAATATAACAAAGAGCAGTGTTAATAAATCATAAAAAAAAGTGAATTTTAGTAAGGTAAAAAGCAACCATGGGGTAATCAATACCATAACCCCCATTTTATTGAGTAATGGCTCATTACCCTATTTTGGGTAATGCTTCATTCCATTATAGCTAAACCAACCATGATTAACGATTGTCTTTCCCATTCCCCATCCCTTAATACCTCCAACCAAGCATACCCTAATGAGATATAAATAAGGGTAAAGCACTACAAAAAATATGAAACCTGATGTTCATTTAAAAAAAAAAAAAAAAAAGCCAGTTTGCTTTATAATAGGGGTGTGTTTGTTCTCAAACAAGTCAAATAAAATAATTTAGCCTGAAAGAGACTTGGTCAAACGGGTATAGAGACTTTGTAATTCAAAGTTTCTGTAACCATAAATAACACATTATTTAAGCTTTTTACATGGACACACAATGTATCAGGTCAACCCGGCAGGGTCCGTTTCAACCTCAACCCACTCTGACCTGTTACCTAGCCCACCCATCTTGTCTCTAGATATTAGTAGTTACTAACCGTTGAGCTGATTTGTATTCTTCCTCCAGGACCAGGTGGAATGGTACGAACAACACAAGCCAACAAAGTTTCCTCATCAAATAGAGCCTTCCCTACAGCCTTTCCTACTAAAGAACTGTTTTGTGTAACACTATCCACCTTATTCATTGTGGTTTCAATGACCTTTAATGATTGAACAGCTTCAGATGCAACAGCAGCAGCAGAAACGAGCTGTTCTGTAGTTGCAATTTTTTCCTGTACTAGTCAAAACTGAAGATTAGCATAACATTTTTTTTGAAAAGCAATATTGTGGGATTGCTTAAGGTGCACAAAACTAACCTGATTTGCGTTGTCATTGTCGCTATGACTCAACCTTAGAGTTTCATGAAACTGAGAAGAGATTTGCTGCAAACTCTGCTGTAAATCATCAATTGATTGAAAAACCAAAACATAATGAATATGAATTCACAGAGATATTGATAAAACAAAAGATGCAAAGTCTAACAAGTATATTAAAAAATCTAAATTACCTGTACTTCCTCATTTGTAGCAGGATGAGACTCCAGCCCTTGACCAATTTGTGTATTAAACAAAGTTTGCCCATTTACAGATGGTTCGTGATCATAATTAGTTTCTGGTCTCGGTGGAATCTGATCATTTTGGGAAGGATGCTGTTCATGGTTTGGCATCTCTAAACCTTCTGAGAAAGCCTATACGCAAAGTAAGAAATAAGTATACAACAGAAAGAACTGTTGCGAAAATCAAAATTCATTTACTTAGGAATTGGTCGATTTAGGTTAAGCTGTAACTACGCATGGTCAAATGGGTAAAATCAAAAAAGTAAACTAACAGTATAATGGGCCCATACTTGTCAGAAGTTATACAATCTCCTAATAAATTTATTCTAGAAGTATATTATCAGTTTCTTAAATAAGTTACTGCCATTGTATTCCGCTTTACTGCAGCTAAACCCAATATGAGCGATTCAAGCTAAAATATAATCCACTTTATACAGTTACCCAGCCCACCTATAATGCCACCTTACACAATTTAAAAAGTACAACAGAATTATATGTGCTCGGTTACCTGTTGATTCTGCCAATGTGGAATGGATGAATTCATGGGTAAAGTTTGGAACTGGCCAACATGAGACTGAACGAGATGTGAATTCACATTTTGGGGTAACCCTTGGTGATGCAAAATGTAAGGATGCAAAGCTGCAAGCTGACCAGGTGGAAAGTAGGTTTGCATTCCATGTAATGACTGAGGATTCATTTGAACAGCAGGGATATTCTCCGTCTGACCAAGGATAAATAATGAATAAAGGTACAAACATTTCATGTCCATGTATTATATTTCAATAGCAGAACTTATAAACTATTAACATCATAATAATTTCTATGTAAGCTTCTAAAAAGAATATGATTAAGACTCTAGTTTTGGTCATTGGATATAATGTAAACCACATAAGCTCTCCAATGGTCTCCCTACAGTTGAGCACTTTCTACCAGATGAAACAGCTAGATGATGCAATCTCCATGC
Source organism: Artemisia argyi (assembly GCA_030686995.1). Lineage (NCBI taxonomy): Eukaryota > Viridiplantae > Streptophyta > Magnoliopsida > Asterales > Asteraceae > Artemisia > Artemisia argyi. The sequence continues at coordinate 154,968,407 of CM060694.1, forward strand.
TACAGAAAGTTCTCTTTCTCAAAATAGTTTAGTTCACCAACCGGGCCTAGTACTTGTTTCTATATTTCGAAGCTGTGAAACCTAATCTTCTCTTTTGTGCAAAAGAACACTACTAGGAAAATCCATAAAACCCAAACCCCTCCTTTCAGAAATAGCCAAATGTATAATACATCTCGTGTCTTGGGTACATGAAGGATAGATAGCCTAAGAAAAGAATCCCCGAGCATAATAATGTCAAAGTTCCTCAATGATCGGAACAAACCTCATAGACATCTACATAACTGTTATCTAACTCATATTGATAGAACATTTGAGATTTGTCAAAGCATTAGCATTTTACAAAAATATACGAAGACAAAAATGGGCAATTGTAAACAGTCACCAACCTGACCAAATTGTTCCAGAATACATTACATAAGTTTACAGAAACTTATAAGATAAAATATTATATTCAAGATACCAGAATTACCTGTGAAGATACAATTTCTGCCTCCCCATTTTGGAGAACCCTTGAGTCGCCAGCAGGGCTGCTCCCTCCACTAGCCTCCAATTGGCTTCCATTACCATGCACAAAATGAGATACATCCTTTCCATTTGGTTGAGTAGTTCTTGATCCATCAGAGTTAGTTCCACTCTTTTCTTTTGTCTCAGCCAACTCAATCTCGAGCTGTTGTAGTGCGTGATGAAGCCTCTCCATCTCGACAAACTGACCATTAATCAACACTCATTAAAACTGAAAATATTTACTTAAAATCATCTCAAACTGTACATACTGCAGTGATTGCTAAATAGTGTCACTGATGTTACACGATAAGCTGCTCTTGATAAATCACGCAAATATATTTCAAGAAGGTGTATCAAAAACAATAAATTTATATGAATTATTAAAAAAATAACGTACTCTATAACAGGATCAACCTAGATAATACTCCCTCCGTCCAATTTTCCTATTTTGCCCTCAATATTATATCTTGCAAGTTTTTTAGGTCAAATGTTATCGTAAGCAAATTTAGGGTTTTGGCATTAGACTAATTAAAAGCTGATTACTTATCTTCAATTACAGGTTTTTGCTGGGAGACAATAAAATTGGAACGGAGGGAGTAATAACTCAACAAAACAAATCAAATAATCTGACAAGCAACCAAAAGCCTAATAATATCGTATCAATCAAGCTGTGTATAACAACCTGTCTTTGGCAACCAACCCAAAGTTGGCTGCATTGTTCTGTTCGCTCCCTCAGTTCAACTTGCAACGTGTGATGTGTATTTGACTGCAAAGCGTCCATCTCCTGCACTCGTGTGATCCAAGCTTGTGCCTCCCTTATTTGTTCATCTTTATATAAGATAGCTTCTTGGGCAGCTCTATGCTGAAATAGATTACAGTATTTACAACATCATTTTACAAAAAAAACACGCAGTAAGTTAAGAGATAGTGTTCACAATGCAACATGAATAATACCATAAGCAAACAGATAAATAGCATACCTGTTCCTGCAATTCTAGGAACTGTCTTTCCTTTTCTTGAACATGTTCTTGTAAGTCATGGATTTTTTGAAGATGCTGAGCCCTTTCAGCTTCAGAACTATCACGCTCTCTCCTGTAAACACATTATAAACAGCTTGGATTACAATCATCAAACATTAGAAAAAACCCTAACCATGAGTAGCACTTAATAGGTTGCGTTGAGAACAAAATTCAATATATCTATGTATTAAGAGTAAGGTATTATGAGAATCAAAAAGACAAGACAGGTATCATGATATACCTAAAGGTTGCCAGCTCTTTATTCTGTTCCCGTAAGAGGTCCTCTTTAGCCCATGCCTATACCAATAAAGAATATTAATTATAGTAAACAAGCCAAAAAAAAAACCCGCATGAGATGAACTTTTGGCACTAACCGCTTCATGGTCCAGTCTAATTGCATGAAGCTCTTTATCTTTATCATCCAAAGTCCTTTGTAACTCCATAATAGCCGTATCCCTTTCATGTAGTTGCTCCTGTATGCACCCATGAATTAGTAAACCAGAACTTCCTTTACACAACAAGGCTAATGCAGTAAAACTTCAGCATACGTTTAAGAAAGTATGTTGCTATTTTATGACATCAAAAATGACAAAAATGGAGCAGTTTTCTAATTTCAGTAACTAAATTGGAATGCAACTATACAATGACCAACATGAAACACAACCAAGATAAATCTAGGATCAAAGACACTATTACACACCTGAAGTTCAACATTTGCAGTAATGTGCTCTTTGATCTGAGAATCAAAGCGTTCCTGCATTCCCATTACTTCTGATCTAGCTATAAGTTGAGCTTTGAGATTAATTTCTAAATGCTGAAGTTGTTCTCGTTGTTTTATAACATCATCAAGATGCAATTCATGATCAGAACCTCCATCAACAGTGATCGAAAAATAGTCCACATTACCCTGTATCACATTAACAATCTGCAAATCAAACTCCTATTTTCCCTAATCGATCAACAGATCTAGAAAGACCAACTTAAAGAAGCAAGTATTGTGGAAGTACGTCATACGGGAGAATTGCGCCAAAATAAGGTAACACGCTTATATAACATATTGCACCTTTTTTATATTGTATCGTAGTACTTTATACAACTTACTTAATGTTTTACCACTATATGTTACACAATCCAATCATACACAAAACATTTGCACCAAAAAACAAAGTACTTTCACCTTTTTTACCAATTAGGGGATTTTGGGCAACCTTAATTAAGCAACTTTTTTACACAAACACAATGATGTTACGCGCAACTTCATGAAAAAGTAACACTCACGTTTTTCCTATTATACACATTTTTACCTTCTACCTATACGTTACAAACTTACGTTTTTTGTACAATTGAATTTATTACCATTCCAACAAAGAAGCAACAAATTAAAAACTAATTACACCCAAAAGCATACAATTACACCAAAAAAAGGGAAATCACATTTTACTACAATAACTAAATCCCTAATGAACTAACAAGATACCCTTTTAAAGAAAGGAATAACGGTTCAAATAAGTATCAAACTACTTTTTTTTTCTATTTAACATAACGAACTTCTAACTTTCTCATCACGGGTGTTTGTTTAAGCCTATTTTTGGGCTTATGAGCTTATTATCTCATTTCAGCTTACATTTCATAAGCCCCATTTTTCCGGCTTATTTTGGAACTTATCAACCTATCTAAGCTTGTTATATCATAACAAGGTTATACAAACACATAAGTTTCAAAATTAGCCAAAAAATGCGGCTTACGAAATGTAAGCCGAAATGAGATAATAAGCTCATAAGCCCAAAAATAGGCTTAAACAAACACCCCCTCACCCGAACACTTTCGCCACCATTACGAATACATTCACACTAAAAAACCAACAAAATTTCACTTTTTTTAAAAAAAAAAAAAAAAAAAAAAAAAAAAATCCAAAACCCTAACCCTAACATTATAATCAAAATCAAATTTCACCTCAGAGTTATGATTCTGATCAAGGCTGAGATGATCATTAACAACACGCCATTCCTTCCTACTAGACTGAGATTGAGAGGACGGCATAGTCATGGAAACACCACGCGCCGCCACGGCAGCTTCCATCGTGAAATTAAACCTAGAGTAAACAAAACGCCCTTATTTTGAGGCCTTAATTTTGATCTATTAAACCCTAATTTTGAAATCTGATTGATCGGATGGAGTTAAAAAAAGGGGTTTAGTGAGAGTGTGTGTTTTTTATTTTTTGTTTTTTTTTTTATAGTTAAATAGAAATAAATAAATTGGGATATTTTTTAGATTGGGTGAAAATGTGAAAAAAAATTATGAGCTCCCGCCATTTGTAAGTAGTGTGATTGATTGATACAGTTGTTTTTCTTTTAGAGTTTGGGCTTTGTCAATTAGCCCATCTTTTCACATTTCTTGAGTGTATGTTTTTTTTTCCGAATTTTTAAGACTTGAATAGCTGAATTTTGAAACTTAAATTAATGTTATTTGTCTGGATATCTTGGCTATAATTATTGTAGCCAATTGGCTATAATCTTTCATAAAAATTATACAATAAAGGATTAAGGAACCTACAAAAATAACTTAGGGACCCACAAATAAACTCGGGGACTGATGTGTTTCAAAAACTTTAAATTTATAGTACTAGTTTTACCGAATTCTTAATATACAAAACACATGGGTAAAGTATAATCTCCGTTTATAGTAAAGGTTTTTAGGTAAGATCAGGTCATTCCAAGAGATTGTTGAAAAGCCAAGTTAACAGTTGTTCAAAAGTAATAGTCTAGAGATTGTCACTTATCAAAAAACTAGTAATTTGGTTTATTAGATTGTGTAACAATATGATTTAAAGGTATGTTTATTTAAGCTGAGAAACATGAAAGTAAACACTTATAAGATTAGCTACCAATCATGAACAAGGTATATAAGCAAGAGATGACTGGTGATCACTCCTACATATAACTATCCAACATATTAAGAATCCCTTTCGACCTATAATTCTCAATATATCAAATGCATTAAGATAGGTTCATAGCAGAAGTATAAACAAACCAATTTCCTAATCAAGTTCGTTAGACATGAGATCAGGCATTAAACAAGATTATGGTTGGGTTGATAGATGTTTTGTCGACCAATTTCTACAAGGCAAACACCAAGTTGCCATAGACAAGCAACTTGAAATAATATCAAAGCAATACACCCTTTCGACCTACTTCTATCATAGAGATACATCAAACACTTAACAATGATCCAAACAATCTCATCAATTAAACTCATAAATAGTATCAATAGCAAGCAATCAGGTAAATGTAAACAATCATATAACTACATCACCCAGATAAACATAAGTCGACTACTCCATTATCTCAATATCAAACTTCATATCATTCGACATAGATTTCATAAACTTCATAATGTAAATTATATTAAACTTAGAATTGTACCAAATGATTACAACGAATGATCAAATAGTTTCCACAGAGAAAACTCTACTCGACTCCTCTCCTAGACTCTGTCACGGCACTTGGATCACGAGTACACCCTTGATATGGTGAACTTGGTATGAGTTCACCAATACCACTTAGTAACCTTGGAATAATTCTAGCAATCCTTCTCTTGTTGTTACCCCCTTCTTCCTGACTTCGTACTTCACTTTTTATAGGTCCACTTGACCTAGTTTAACTCCAGTGTATGGTTAATTAAGGCAAATGATCGGCCTTTCAATGAATGCAAGTAATAACACTGCTTTTGTAACTGATAAGATAAGTGTGTCGTACTTCATAGAAAGTACGCCGTACTTCATGACTTCATGTAAAATCAAACTCTTTTACCCGCCAAGCAAGTATTGTTAGTTTTATGAACATAAATTAATAGTTGTGTGTTAGGATCGAGCTCGAGATCACGGGATTGCGCACTTTACGTATGAAGAGTAAATGTATAATAATTATTTATAAATGTTAAGAATAATTATTAATAAACAAATGACTAACGACCGTTAATATTTAGCGGAAAGTGACTAACGACCGTTAGACGAAAAAAAGGAAAGTGATATGTATGAGTTTTTGGTAAGTCAAGAAGGTTCCAGAAACCTCTTTTTGCTTCCAATACCGATCCGACCACAATAAGTGCACCTCCTTTGTTGCTTGATCACCAAATAAACTCAAGTATATAAGCAAAACTCAAGGTTCATTGTTCCATACTCTTGTACACACATTAACTTGAGTTTTCTCTCTTCTTTTCTTCTCTAATAAATCTAGGGCTGTAAACGAACTGAACGTTCAGCGAACCGTTCACCTATCGTTCGGCGGGAAACTCGTTTATTTAATAAATGAACGAACACGAACAAAATTTTTGGTCCGTTTACTTAAATAAACGAACGTGAACAAATGCTTTGTTCGTTTATTTTCGTTCATGAACGTTCGATTATTTCATCCGATTATATTCGTCCGATTACGTTCGATTATGTTCGTCCGATTGCGTTCGATTATGTTCGTCCGATTACGTTCAAAGCTCCCTAACAATAATATATAAATATAATACTTAAATATAAAATACTTAATAATTTAAATAATACATTAAGTTTGATGAAATTGAAAATGAAAAGTAATACCATAACACAGAGCGGGAATTTTGGCGCCTTTAATAGTCCTTGTATAAGTAAATAGTATTTTTTTAATAAGATATTTTCTTTACAATTGAGTTTTATCTCATTTCATCTTTTATTTTTTTAACTTAAAACTCTCATCTATTTACCATATTGATAACTAAAAATCTACAGGTTGTGGTTATTCATGTTCCACCAATTTTGATATGTAAGATTTCACATGTTATTTTCTACTTTAGTTTGTGTATGATAAAATTTACTTTCGTTCTTACTTCTTTTAGTTGTTGTAAGATAAAATATGGTTTACTCATTGTATCTTATCTATAACATGTGACTGATTTAAACCAAGCAATTTAACAGGTATTCTTATATATTTTGTGTTTTACTGCAGCTTAAGGCTCACTTACTATTGTTTAAACTTTACTTTTGTAAATTTGTTTTTAACCAAATATAACAAGGTACAATTTAATGAAATGCATACCAAGTTACCAACTAACTGTTTGATAAAATACATTTGTCTCCCATCTGTTTCATTGTACGTGTATATTGTATACTTTCACTTGTTATGTACATATGTTATTCCATGTTGAGATATTTGCGTGTCCTTGATAATCTATATTGACTGATTTTTTATGCACGCCAACTGTTTGATGAAATTTCTCAATAAACAAAACTACTACAAACTGAGTAAAATAGAAAATATTTGTATGCGTAGATTCTGTTAGTAGCTCGTAAATTAGATACATGGATTCTTTTTGGTTAATGATTAGAAATTTTTAGGATTGCGTTTGCATAAGTAAGACCTTACTTTGCTGTCACATTTGCGCTTAACATTGTATTTACACTTTGTTTCTATATTGAATATGTTAGGAATTGTTTATTGACAAATTATATTTATGCTGCTAAGTATTAGACGACAACGTATACGAAATTTATAGTTATAGATGTTAAGATGTGGCCATTGTTCATTGTAGATGGCTGGATCTGAATCAAGTGAAGGCTCTCCAATAATGGAAAATGTTCCTCATATTATTAATCTAGAAGCTAGTAATTCAGAATAAGGTGTTGCAGCATCAGCCACTACACAACAAGCAAATGTAGTTGATACCGAAGAACATACACCATTCAGGAAAAGAAAAAGGAAAAAGACTTCAGAAGTTTGGCCACATTTTAATGAAATCAAGTTGAGTAATGGAACCGAGATGAATGAGTGCAAACATTGCCGTGAAAAAATAAAGAAGACTAAAGATAGCTCCACCACTCCGTTACATAGGCACATTGAAATTTGTCCGAATCTAAAAGTTTTCAAGAAAGGTCAACTAAACTTAAATGTTGTACCTGGAAAATCAGGTTCTCCATCAATGGTGCAAAACTGGAAGTTTGACAATGCTAGGATAAGAGAGATTGTTTCCCATATGATCATGGTTCATGAATTGCCTTTCAATTTTGTTGAATATGACTTGTTTACTATTCTTATGAAGGAAGCTAACCCGGCATTTAACAAGATCTCACGTGCAACGACTAGAGAAGATTACATTTCCAGTTATAAAATAGGGCGAAAAAGAATTCAGAAATTGTTAAATTCTGTCAACCGTGTGAGCATTACAACTGATATGTGGACATCGAATCAAAATATCCATTACATGGTAGTCACTTGCCACTTTGTAGACTCTTATTTTAAGTTAAACAAGTGCATACTTAGTTTTGTTGATATTCCTCCTCCATATTCTAGAATTGGCATCTATGATTGTCTCTTCAAGTGTCTAAAAGAATGGAATATCGAGACGAAGGTGGCTACTTTGACAGTTGACAATGCAAAAACCAACGATGTAGCAGCTAAGAAGTTAAGAGAAAATCTAAATCTACAAGGAAAACTAGCTATTGGTGGAACGTTGTTTCATGTGCGGTGTTGTGCTCATATTTTCAACTTGTTAGTTCAAGACGGCCTCTCAGAAATTGAAGATATAATTCATAATGTTCGTGCGAGTGTGAAACATGTGGGTGCGCCTCCTGGTCGTTTGCATGTATTTAGTGAACTTTCCAAGCAACTACTAGTCTCAAACAAACATCTGATTTTAGATTTTAGCACTCGTTGGAATGCTACATATGCTATGTTGTCTACGGCATTGGAGTTCAAAGAAGTTTTTGTGAATTATGCTGACCGATAACCTACATACACCACTTTGCCAAGTGAGGAAGACTGGGAAAAAGTTGAAGAGGTTTGCTCATTCTTGGAACTTTTCAACGAGGCTACAAAGATAATTTCAGGTATCTCTTTTAAGTATCTTTTTAATTACAAGTCTTTTTTCCAAGAATGACTAACTAATTCATCCTATTATCATATAGGGTCCGAGTATCCTACGTCCAATTTATTTCTTAGTGAGTTGCATGGGATTAAAGAAGAATTGGATGGAGTATTTTTGGATGCCAGTGATTGCATGAAAGACATGGCTACTGAGATGAAAAAGAAATTTGACAAGTATTGGGGTAGCTCTAATTTGTTAATTTCAATTGGAGCTGTTTTAGATCCTCGATACAAGATGGAGTTGATTGATTTCTCTTTTAAGGCCATATATTCTGCGGATGAGGTTATTATTCAGAAGAAAATTGTTCGAGACACTTTAGATGATTTGTATAATGAGTATGTTGAGGCTCATAAAGCAGGCAATGTTGTTTCAAATGTAAATCTGTGGAGTCAAAGTGGTGTGGCTAAGAGTAGTCTAAGCTCAACATCTAAGTCCGGTAAACGTATCAAAACTGGCACGGCCAAGTATGATCAACATATCAGAAGTGAGGGCACGACTATAAGTGAGAAGTCAGAGATTGATACTTATTTGGAAGAAGAAGTGTACATTGGTGAGCTAGGTGTATACTTTGATGCATTAGGCTGGTGGAAGGAGAAAAGTTCTAAGTTTAAAATTCTATCCAAATTGGCTGCTGAGATATTGGCAATACGACTCACCACCGTTGCTTCGGAATCTGCTTTTAGTGTCGGTGGGAGGGTTATTGATCCACATCGTTCTTCTTTAGGAACTAAGATTGTAGACATGCTTATTTGTGGAGCTGATTGGTATCATCATTATTATGGGTTGCAAAAAAAGAAAGCCAAGGTACCTTTTTATCATTCAAATTGTAATAATTTTTTCATACAATGGTTGAATAATCCAATATCTCTTTTTGTTTCATGCAGGAACAAGTGGATTTCGTAAATATCAAGCTTCCTTGAGTAATGACAACTTGATCACGACTTTTGGACGACTTCTAAACCTCCTCTTTTGGACACAGCTTTTGAACATCTTTGTCATACAACTTTTGGGTGACTTCTAATACCTCTTCTTTGACGACGTTCAAAAAGAATTCTCTAGATGTTATCGTGTATATATTAACTACGATAATGATGTTGTTTAGATGTCCTTATGTAAATATCAACTAGGCGGATGATGCTAGTATAATAATATGACTATAATTTAAAAAAGTGATGTATGTTAACATCAGCTAGGATGAAAATGATGTTATTAAGACCATATTTTAGGATAATGATGTAACTATATATTATATGTAATATAACATGATCATATGGATCGTTTAAAGTAACATCACTTCTACGTTCGTTTATGTCCGTTTACGCTTATTTATGATCATTTATGTCCGTTTATGTGCATTTATGTTCGTTTACGTTCGTTTAACTTATTAATAAACGAACATAAACGAACATGAACAAGTTAAAATCTAAATGAACGAACATGAACAAGAATTTTGGTCCAATTATACGTTCGTGTTCGTTTATTTGTCCGGCTAAAGTTAAATGAACGAACACGAACATACCTCTGTCTGTGTTCGTCCGGTTCGTTTACAGCCCTAAATAAATCGATCAAACAATCCCTAAACACTAGGGATTCGATTTTCATAATCAAATTGTTTTGTTTATATTACTTGCATGATCTTTTACTTGAATTAGTACGCGTGTACAAGAACGTGATATAACCACACTATTGGTTATATCTTGGATTGAATAACAAAACGGTAAGGGGTTATTCGTGTAATCCACATAAACCCTAATTAGGGTTCATAAGTTGATGATTTGCTTTATTGATTCTTGTTCGGGCTAGAATCATAACGGTATGTTTACTATTTATTATTGATTAATTAATTACATGCTATATGATCTTGTGATAACGCTTTCGCATGTGTTTTACTTGATGTTATTGTTTATATTTATGATATTTCATGTTATATAATTCCAATAGTGGCATAACGAGCCATTATAATATGTAATAGAATTATGGGTTTGCAGTTTTTAAGTTAGACGACCTAAATTGAGTAGGAAGTGAGAACTTGGACTCAAGGCATTTAGATGGGGATGAAACATGCTTACATTGAAAAAGGTTTTGTGAATGTAAATCCCATAATGATCTAAGAATTGCAATATGATATTGGCAATTATTGTTCGACAATTACCTTGTTGAATACTAGCATTACTAGCATATCAACTGATGTAATGGTACTATGTCAATTTGGATCCTAGCTTTAAGAAAATACTATGGTTTATATGAATATTTACCAATGCGTATTTTATTTTCTTAAAGATCTAATTATCAAAAATATTGAAATTGAATTTTGTAATTCGTTTTAATTTATTAATGCAACGTTCAAATTGTAAACGCACTTTGTGCTTTGGTAAATTGATCTCGTTCTGTTTTCAAACAAATTTTTGATTAAGAATAATTTACTTAAAAGACAAAAGAAGTCTCCTTTCTATGAAAGAAGAGTGAGACACAATCCTCTTTCTTTTCATGAATGAAAAAAGATAATAGGAATATTAGATATGTCTAAATTCTAATATAACTCATAGCAAAAAATTTTAATAGTTAAGATAATTGCATATTTTCCATAGGGATTTTATCATTGTCATTCGGTGATTAAATTCTTAGTAATAAATATGATATTTGGTTAACAGAAAATTATGTATGACATTTTATGAGTTATTTTAATTTGAAGCTAGACTAATTACCACAAAATGGTAAAAGACAAACTAGCTTATTTATCTAGTTGTTTTTGCTATTTAATTGGTGCTACATAAATTGTAGGATGGTAGACTTGTTAAGGAGAAATTGCATGCCCAATTTTTATAGAAATCATATGGACAATATTGTGCACGTATTTAATCCATGTCTTATGACAAGATTATTAATTACACTTAATCAATTAATTGTTATTGAATATCTTATTCTAAACACATTAAATATATAAAGATTATGATTGTCATATTAATTTTCATTAATATGAAATTGACAATGGAATATCAAAAATCTTTCTTGAGTGATTACTTGAGCGAGGACAGTAAGTAATCAAAAGGAGTTTATGAATTCAAATAAATCTTTGAAAGTAACAAAGTGCAATAATCTATGGATGAATAAATGTATGCATCTAGAAGATTATTCTTATGTTTAATTATTAAATCCATGTTTTGATTTATAATTAAAATAAGATAATTTCTAAATATTCCTAAAAGCTAGTGGGAGTATTATGTTTAATTTCCTAAATCATATATGTTGTAAAACATATAAAAAGTAATATCCCATATAAGTAAAATGTTAAGCCTTAGTTTGGAATGAAACTTTACTTGAAAGATTTAGAAAATAAGACATATAACCTGTTAGGAATATAAATATTCATATGAAGACTCGGTCACCCCGAATATAGATTAGCATTATATAGCTCGTAGTCATATTGTTATTTAGATAGATATTAGTTAGTTATCGTAGTATTTGTGGAGTTGGGTCGGGTCTTTACCCAATGTCAACCCGCTCCACAGCCCATTTGAGGCATTATTATGTAAGTATTAATACCCTCTCACTCCAAGTGAGAGGGTTGGACCTTTTCATTATTTCAATATAATATTCTCACGTTTCTCTAGAGGCTCCCACTCTCTCTCTCTAGAATTCCATCAATACTAAATCTCTTGTGTGTTATGATTGTTTGAATCATACAAGTGGTATCAGAGTCATGGTTAGGTTCGATTGATTGTTAGTATTTTGGATTGGTTTGTGTTAAAAAAATCTTGTTTTTTGAAAATTTTTGGTTCGTACTATTTTGTTCGCATCTTCAACTTCGGAAAGAATACAATTTCATTGGTTCGTATCTTTCTTCATCACGTGAAGATTATCTTTGCAAAAATCTCCTACTAGAAAACCAATATTTTAATATTACAAAAATGCTTGTCTTTTGATAATTGTTTTTAGTTCGGTATACTTTTTTGTTCGCATCGCAGAATATAAAAGGTTTCCATTGGTTCTTTCTTTAAACTTCAGGTGGGTATTTTTTTTTGAAAGAATGAATCTGATTGGTTCGTCGTTGTTATTTCATTATTGTTCACAAAAGATTAATACGAGGAAAAAAAGTGGAGATTGTTTTTGTTGTACCTTGTGTTCGTGAAGGTGCAATACGAGAGAATTTTTTTTGTTTGTTAGTGATATTTGTGGCTGTGATATCACGGGTTTTGGGTGTGATACCATATTTTAAGAGACTTTTGTTACCCACTATTTTACGAAAGAAAACTTTGCCAAAATTTTTTAAAAATCATGCGATACGAGACTTAACCTTCATGCGATACTAAACCTTCATGCGATACGAGACTTGCCTGTGATACACTGCTTACGAGAGTTTGTGTGATACCTCAGTACTAAACTTCTCGTGTGATACCTTCATTGCGAGACTTTTATTACCCACATTTTTCTAAAACGTTACTCTGGCAAAATCTCTAAAACTTATTACGAGACTAAAAGTTTAATTGAGCTTATCATTAAGAGATCACTTACAACGAACAAACAAAGACTCTTCAACAACTTCAACAAATCAAAACACTATTCAAACACAAATCAAAACAAACATTCACCAATCCTACATACAATCACCAATCACTTTATCGACTCAACTCTTATCATAACACATTCAAGGAAACATGTCTAATCATTCTAATGACATTCAAGCTGCTGGGTCCGATATCCGTCCTCCTATGCTTGATAGGACGGATTATGAATCATGGGCACATCGTATTCGACTCTATTGTTTGGGTAAGGAGAATGGTGTCAACATTCTTAGTTCTATTGATGAAGGACCCTTTCGAATGGGCACCATTAGAGATGTTGTTTCAACTGATGAAAATCAAATTAATGCTTATGGAGATGAAAGACCACGCACTTACAACGATCTTACTGAGGAGGAGAAGAAGCGTTATGATGCTGACATTAGAGCTTCAAATATTGTCATTCAAGGGCTTCTTAAAGATGTTTACAAGCTCATCAATTACAACACTAAAGCCAAAGCAGTTTGGGACAATGTCAAAATGCTTCTTGCTGGCTCGGAATTGGCTAAAGAAGATCGAGAATCTCAGTTGTACGATGAGTTTGAACACTTCAAGATGAATCCGGGTGAAAACATCACCGACTACTATGTTAGATTTCACAAGCTTGTGAATGACATGAGGATCATCAAGATGACAATGCCAAACATTCAACTCAACTCCAAGTTTGTGAACAACATGGCACCCGAGTGGGATAGATTTGTGACTACAGTAAAGCTCAACAAAGGATTAAGAGACACAAACTATGAACAGTTGTATGCTTACTTACAACAACATGAAAAGCATGCTGTCTATGATCGTCAACTAAGGGAAAGACTCAATCCAACAACAACTAATGATCCACTTGCATTTGTCTCAAATGTTCAGCCGCTTAATCAATCCTTACTTGATCAAGTTTATCATCATCCTTCTTCATCACATAATTAGACATCATATGCCCAATCATCTTTGCACCTACCATCTGCTGTGAATACCCAGATGGATTCAGGATATTCTCATACTGACAAGATGATTGATAATCTGTCCACCAAGTTTCTTTACTTGTCCAACACTTCAAATCAACACTCCCTCAAACCAACAACCAACTTCGAAGTTCATCAAATCCACTTAATCAAGTCATAGTGGAAGATGGAAGGGGTGTGGTTCAGAATGTTCAGGGAAGGCGGAATGTGAATCAAAGGAACATTGGTCGGGGTAACATTCAGAACAGAGTTGGGAATGCAATTCAGGGTCAAGCTAGGCAACCTAAATGCTACAACTTTGGAGGACTGGGCCACATAGCAAGGAACTGCAATCAACCAAAGCGTCCTCAAAACTCTAAATACTTCAAGAATAAGATGCTACTGATGGAAGCACAAGAAAATGGAGCAGCTTTGGATGAAGAGGAGCTACTGTTTCTTGCTAGTGATGTGGGGAATACATTTGATGCAGATGTAGATAATCAACCGGTTCAAGACTTGGCACTTAATGATCCCAACATCTTCCAAGCTAATGATTGTGATGCTTTTGACTCAGATGTTGATGATGAACCCACTGCTCAAACCATATTCATGGCGAATCTATCTTATGCAGCATCTTCATCACAACAATCTGGCCCATCCGCCACATCTGCCATGTCTGAGGTACATCAGTCACATAAATTGAATACCTTGGTCAATAAACAGAAGGTTCCCAATGAAGTACAACCTACTGATGATGTTGTAACAGATACCGCTGATATGGGAAATAGTAATGTTATCCCATATGAACAGTATGTGAATAACAACAAATTGTCGGTTGTACCAAGTTGCGCACCTTCTGTTGTTGATAATAATTGTGAGTTGCATGAGCACACTGTGTTTATCCCTGATGACACCTTGCCCACTAGACTTAACATCCTTAAGGATAAGGTGACCCTATATGAATGATGAGGCAAAAAATGAACTACTTTTAAGGGGTCATTTAAGCCCGGAATTGAATTTATTTGATCAAATATTGCCCTAAATTGTTCCTTTTATGATTTTAGGTACTTTGGGAGTGAATTCTTGAAAAGGAAGCAATTCGGACGTTTTTGGAGCATAAAAGTGAAGAAAACGGCAAAGTCTTAATTTTCCATGCTTAAACAAACACCCCCTCACCCGAACACTTTCGCCACCATTACGAATACATTCACACTAAAAACTAACAAAATTTCACCTTTTTTTTTTTTTTTTTTTTTTAATTTTTTTTTAACATATCCACTTAACTAAATATATATTAAAAAAAAATCCAAAACCCTAACCCTAACATTATAATCAAATTCATATTTCACCTTAGAGTTATGATTCTGATCAAGGCTGAGATGATCATTAATAACACGCCATTCCTTCCTACTAGACTGAGATTAAGAGGACGGCATAGTCATGGAAACACCACGCGCCGCCACGGCAGCTTCCATCGTGAAATTAAATCTACAGTAAACAAAACGCCCTTATTTTGAGTCCTTAATTTTGATCTATTAAACCCTAATTTTGAAATCTGATTGATCGGATGGAGTTAAAAAAGGGGTTTAGTGAGTGTGTGTGTTTTTTTGTTTTGTCTTTTTTTTATAGTTAAATAGAAATAAAAAAATTTGGATATTTTTTTAGATTGGGTGAAAATGTGAAATAATTTTATGAGCTCCCGCCATTTGTAAGTAGTGTGATTAGCCCATCTTTTCACATTTCTTGCATTTTGGGGGATCCCATTCTACAGTTTTTTAAGACTAGATTTTTGAAACTTAAATTAATAAATTAATGTAATTTGTCTATAGAGTAGTGATTGGAAGACTTAAATTATGTGACTAAAGATGTGCCTAATATTGTGTGGTTTTGATGGCTGCAGTCATAGGACTCACTTTTTCACAAACTATAAGGATCATGTCACACATGTTTAGTCACATCTTTAGGCATATAATTAGGCTTCCTAATCATTTTCCATTGTCTCTATTACTTTTAAGTATCTTGTAGATTTGACAACTTTTCAAAAACTACTTAAATTAGGTCTTTTCTTAATTAATTTTGAATTTGACAACTTAAAAAAAACGCACACACTATATTAATTTGAAAAAACACATGCTTTGTATTTAAAAAAACACATACTTTGTATCAATGGTCAAACCAGAATCATGATTTTACAAGTATAATCATTTGTCGCTATAGACCGTGCCTTTTTCAAGGGTATTTGTCCAGTTTAAGATAAATAAATTATGGGTTTTCATCGGTTCATTTATCAAGTTACTCGGTTCGGTCAAAAAAATTGGTAAAACCGAACTGAACTCAAATTGGTTTAAACCGAACCGAAAACATAATTTGAATTCGGTTCGGTTTTCGGATTGACCCGAACAACCCGAATTATATACTTTATATTTTTTTCATTTAGTTATATAGTTTTTTTTAGCAAAAACAATATTTTCAAGCTTAAAAAATATTATATTTATAATAGAAAAGAGTTTAATGGTTTTCTTATGTATATGAATATATAAATATATATATATATATATATATATATATATATATATATATATATATATATATATATATATATATATATATATTTATGTGAAGTCAGTTTTCAATTCAATTCGGTTTACATTTTTTCAAAACCATATCCAAACCAAAAACGAAATATTTAATTCGGTTCGATTTGATTTGATTTTGATTTTCGGTTTCTATCTTACCCATTTGTGAACATCCCTAAAATAATTTATATGTTTGGTATACGGTTCAGCATTGTTTAAAAACCAAACAAAAAACGAGTTGGCTAATACAATGGACCGAAATATGTTCAGTTCGGTGTGATCCAACAAAGTATATCGGTTGATCGCGCGTAAGACCGAACTGAACCGTACCTGACCAAGCATGGATCGAAATGTATGTGGTCCGGTTCGATCGGGTTGATTATGGTTGATTTATCGATTTGGCCTGATCCGTGGTCCATTGTGCTTGACCCTAGTTTGGTAGGTGTGACAATCAAGATTATACCTCTTATATCTTGCTCTAGCAAAATTAGGTTATTTCTTCTTATTGTTTATGGTATGTTTTGGATGTGCTTTGTAGGAGTTGGTTAAGCTTAATCAAACATAATGTTTCTTGGTTTTTTTATATATAACTTTATCAGAATTTGTAGAGGGTTCGTGTATATGAGAATATACGATATCCAAAAAACATGTTTAGATAAATTCGTATAATCCATCTTGAGGAAATAAGCAGGATTTTTAGGATAGATGTGGATCAAGGAAAACATAAAATACGTATTTTCTATTTTTCTTTCATATGTTAATACATAGAAACTTTAAGGTGTTTTTTTTTTTTTTTTTTTTTTTTTTTTTTTAATTAATTAATTTATTTATTTATTTATTTTAAATAATCAATTCAATGACAATTCCGTTTTTCTTGTTTTGTACAGATTCTTTGTAAAAACCGAGAATATAATATTTCAACAAAATGCCTCCTAAACTATTTGTACACTCCTATAATGTTGATATGAATTCAGTCTTGTGCATTATGTAGTTTGAAAATTTGAATGACTTCACTAATTTTTAAGAGACCATTAGATGTCTATTGATTTGTAACACTACAGGTGATGAAGTATAGTACGGATAGAAGGCTTACTGGGCCTGGACTGTACCATAACACATGTTGGGCCCTGGCCCAACGAAACAAAGGACCGGATACAACCAAAGTCCAAGCTCCGAGCAGGGCACGATCCAGACCATTAACAAATAGGCTCGGACCGTCTAAGCAACACTCCTGTAGTAAGCTTACGGACCGGCTCCTGGTCCGAAAAACGATCAGCGCCCGCAACGTCAATTAAACTGCAGATCCTTTCCCGACAAGGGTCCCACACCGGCCACTACAAAAGATACGAAATATTAGGAATCCCTAGTATCTCGTCCACCTATAAAAGGCAATCCCGAATTGCATCTACGAGGTATGACTTTCTCATTCATCCTAATACACAAATATTTCTTTGACAACATGAGTACTTACTCTCACGCCGGAGCTTAATCGTGGGGTCCATCCCTACGGTAAGGCTAACGGTTTACCTTTGTTTGTGCAGGGAATACAGCTCATTACTTGGATTAGTGCATAAACCACACAGCGGACGATCCACCAAGGGCGGCCCGCACCGAACTAGGCAAGCTTCTTTAAGAAACAAGTTGTTGGTTTTAATGGTGCCTCAATCCATGTATAGAAGAGTCTTGTACTACACACATTCTCCACTTTTTAAGTATTCACACAAGTTTGGAAATCTTGCGTATCATTTGCAGTTGTCGTGCAAAGTGCTTCTCAACTTACAAAGTCCCATTAAAAATTTTCATCGGGATCCAAGATAACAATCAGTTACATGACTTGATTTATCGCAATTCAACCCAATTATTTTATTAGCTAAAATCAATATCAGACCAAGTTACATGACTTGATCTATCACAATGCATCCCAATTAGTTTATTAGCTCAAATCAATTATCATACCGAATAATTGTGTAATATAAACATTAATTAGACAACAAATCTTTCTTCTAAAACGCCCTTAAGTTGATTTGATATACAACGAACTACACATTTATACATAGAATAGTTATACCTCCGTGCACACAAGCCGTGGGTATAACTCTTAGATAATGTGTTTTAACATAAGTCACAACATATCTAAATTTTAATTATTTGTGCATAATAATTGTATATTATCAAATTTAATAGTAATACATTTTATTAATTTCTATCTTGATATGCTAAAACATGTTTGGTACAAACACGGGATTGTAAATAAGATTTATCTGTAACATTATGTAAAATCTTTTATATGTGTGTAGTGTGTATGCGTATATGGTGGGTTTTTTTTTTTTTTTTTTTTTTTTTTTTTTTTTTTTTTTTTTTTTTTTTTGTAGTGAAATACATTTTTTTGAATAGCGTGATTTTTTTTATGAACTCCCGCCCTTTATATCTATCTACCCATGTTGTTCTTGATTCTTTTAGAGAGGTTTGGGCTTGTGAATTAACATATCTTTTCACATCATTCCTTATTATATCAGTCATCAAAAAACTTGAAATGAGTAGTACGTAAAAGGGTAAGATAGACTTTTCTCATCATATTACTCAGATTATTAAAAAAAATCATAGTGTCGAATGAGTTGAGATCCTAGAGTCCCACCATTCTCCACATAACCGGTGAACTCATCCCAACGAGAGAACAGTTCCCCGTATATCTCATTTTCTATCTAGATTTGAGGAGCCCATCACGACCGTCCATCTACTTCTCATCTCACACCTCTAATAATTATTGTTTACCTTTTTTTTCTTGTAATTTAATGAGGAGGGGTAACGTGGTCTTTCCCCGTTCACTCATTTTTTGGTAAGTCAAACATATTACTCACTCACCCACCCCTCATTCATTTCTCTAAACAAACGCGCGCACACATTCATCACTCTCATTCAATCCTCTCATTAATGTCAATAAGTAAATACCTAACCATAATTTCCCCCCAAATCTTATGAATAATGGACATACGAGTTGAAATAGCAACGAGTAAGGATAAAACTAAGGTCGATTCTTCATTTGTTCATCCTTATGTTACTGTTGTCGGTAATCTTTTTTCTTTGATATTTAGCAATAGATGTTTCTTATTTTAGGTTTGTGTTGCTTAATTTTGGATATAAATAGTAGACCTTGCTTTTTTAGGTTTTTTGTTGCTTATTTAGGTTTTGTTGCTTATTCAACTGATGATGAATCACTGATATTTTTTTTTATGTTTTTGATGTTAGGTGTTCGTAAAGCTAAAGTTATTGGTTCTCCTAGGAGTAAGTGGATTACGATGGATATGAAACCTAGCAATCAAGTGTTGAACCCAAGGCCGGTGTCTCAGTTTAATCCTAAAATTGTGATGTTGTAAAGTCTGGTATTGGAATGAAGTCTGGTCTTGTGAAGTTTGGTGATAAGGTGTCCGGTGTTGTACAATCGGGTGACAATGTGTTTGGTGATATTGCGTCAACTGTTGTTAAGGCTAATCCAAAGGATAAGGCGCCGGTTGTATTTATGGATAAGGCATAGGATCTTGTTAAGGATAAACCGAAGGATAAGGCGGCATATGTTGTTATGGATAAGGCGCCGGTTGTTTTGAAGTCAGTCGATAAGGTGTTTGGTGATGTGTTTTCGGACAAGGTTCAAGCTAAGGCGTCGGCTGTTGTAATGGATAATGTGCTGGTTTTTTAAAAGGATAAGGCACCAAGTGTTGGGAAGGATAAATCGGCTAAGGCTAAGGCGCCGACTGTTGTGAAGTTGGTTGATAAGGTGTCAGGTGATGTGGTTTTGGACAAGGTTCAGGCAAAGGCACCGACTGTTGTAAATGATAAGCCGACTGATGTAAAGGATAAGTCTGTTGCTGTTAAGGACAAGGCATCTGGAAATGTGGTTAAGGGTAAGAAGCCTGCTGTTGTTAAGGATACAACGCCGAAGGTCCAAGCAATATCAGAAGTTCCCATTTTAAGGTCGAAGCAGAAACTTAAGCCTCAAGTGAAGTCAAAGTATTCTATTCGTGTTTTAAGTTCAAATGAACATACTAATCGGAAAAGGATTTTATCAAAAGTTGATGAGAGTAAAAAGAAAGTGAAAGTGAAGCTGCTCAAAGGTAACAAGAAACATCGAGCATTCTAGTTCTGAGGTTGATAAGAAAGTGAACGTGAAGTTGCTAAAAGGTAAGATGATGAAAGAGAATTCTGATTCTGAGTTTGATCTTGATGAAGAAGTTGATTCTTCGTCTGATGAATTTGATCGAAAGGAAAAGAAATCGAAGAATCTTTGTCTGATGAAGTTGAAGAGAAAGAAGAATGGTTCAGATTCTGATTCTTTGTCTATTGATGAAGAAAAAATGAAGCGAATGTATAATAAATTGAAGATGAAGATAAAGAAAGAAAATTCAAATGAAGAGTGTGTCTGATAACACTCAAATTGTGCATGATTTTAGTGACATTTTTCGTATGTTTTTTGGTTGTTTTTGTCACTTAATCATATAAAAGTGTGTATGCTAGCAAAGAACAGGAAAATGATGAAAAAGACGGAGAAATGATCATTAAATGAAGATTTATGCATGTACGAAGAATTCCCGACTCATTCAAGTCTCTTGGAGTATATTCGAGAAGATAAAAGTAATGAAGTTGTCACTCCAAAGACTCAAGAATAAAGCACAAGAGGGAAAACGAGAGAAGAATTTAAGGTAAGAAGCTCAAACGAAGAATTATTGGAAGACTCGTTGTTCCCGACACACCTTCACCATTTTGGCCATAAGTTGAGCATACGAACTCGGATTTAGTTGATTCAAGCGGCCACGGAAAGCTAAGAGAAAGATCTACAACTTTTATGTTTATGATTTTCTGCCAAAATGCATCCAACCAATTGGTAAGATAGATTACCTAACGGTTAGATCAAAATGTCTCATCCAACCGGATTGGTTGGAATCCAACCGACCGGTTAGACCAATATGTCTCATCCAACCGGATCGGTTGGATGAAATACCGAACGGTTGGTCAGCTCATTAAACTTTTGCAAAAACTCATTCTACCTCATTCTAGGCTCTTCCTTCTGGTATTCTAGGTTCTTCTAACCGATCGGTAAGATGGATTACCTAACGGTTATATCAAAATGTCTCATCCAACCGGATCGGTTGGAATCCAACCGACCGGTTAGACCCATATGTCTCATCCAACCGGATCGGTTGGATGAAATACCGAACGGTTGGTCAGCTCATTAAACTTTTGCAAAAACTCATTCTACCTCATTCTAGGCTCTTCCTTCTGGTATTCTAGGTTCTTCTATTCACCTTGGAAGCCAAGTTGCTGCATTTAAGATCACAGGCTTGATTTCTACTATAAATAAGACCATTTTTCCTTGGTTCTAAGTGTGTGTGCATTTCTAGCCTCCACCCTAAAGGAAGATTTGTCACCACCTTACCAGGTGCAATTCTTTCTTCCACCCTTAAGGACGAATTGTCACCACTATTATCTCACCCAAAAGGCCACAACCCTCTGCTATTTTCAGAAAAAGACTCAAACACATGTGAGAAGGTGTTGGGTATTATTTTCAGGCTTGGTTAGAAGTTGTAGTTGATTGGAGGCTTGAAGGTTGCTATAATCCTTTACCTTTACCTATTGTAATTCATACCTTGGGTAAACTCTTGTTACTTTTAAGATGTTGAATGTTATATCTCATGTTTTGTTCTATGTGTTTCATGTTATGTGTTTTGATAATGATAATCTCTTAATGCTTGTTTGGTACATATGATAACTTGTGATAAAAGGATGTTTGGATATAATTAGTGTTTGTTTGGTTTATGATGAAAGACATCATATTTGGTTAAATTGGAACTTGTCTCGTTTATTATTTTGATTAATCATTGTTGAGTCTATAGTCGAAAGGATTCTCAAAAGTGGTTGATTTCAATTCATTAGTCGACGAATGGTTTTGGTCTTGTACTTTGTGACGATTGTATAGGAACTTAATAAAGATAACAAGTAAAGGTTTAATTTAGATTAAAGGTCGAAAGGCATCTTTTGAATATGTGTTTTCATCATCTTTCAAGTAAATGGTACTTAACAAATTAATGACATCAAAGTTATGGGTCGAAAGAACTCTTTGTTGTTGTTTAGGTATAAGCCTCATGATATAACCATTTGATTAAGGCTTATACATATTTGATTTATAAAACACTAAATTATTATTGGTTCTAGGGGTCGTAAGGATTACCTTTGATAATATGTTTTCCAAACTAAACATCCTAATATCCATGTGATCATTTGTCTAAACATGTATGATCTTTGTGTTCTTGTTCTCATATTGCTTTCCTTGTGGTTTGATCCGTGACAATCATAACCACTAACTTGTTACTTGCTTAAACAAACAAACAACACTTGAGTGTAACCAAGTCTCTTGGGACGACCTTGACTTACCACTACTATACTACAATTGACTAGGGTATACTTGCCCGAATGTGTTCCTAGTTAACCGGTAATTCTTGTTTATAATTTTAAAGCTTCGATGGAGTGCATCAAGTTTTTGGCGCCGCTGCCGGCGACTTGTGTTTGTATTCTTTTGTTTGTTTGCTTGCTTGAATGTTTAATTGCTTGTTTGTTTGATATATTGTTTGCTTGCTTGATCATTATTCCGGCACCGCCACAACAAATTATTGGTGCCATTGCCGGGGTTTTGGTTTCATGTTTTCTTAAAATGCTCATTTCAAAGTTTGTTTCAAAAATGTGCTCGAAATTGTTTGCGGAAAAAAAATAATAATAAAAAATAAAAAAATAAAAAAAACCACCAAAACCACCTAAATCATTTTAATCGATAAGTCACCACCCGTAACCGATTCGGTTGGAGGCTTCTTTGCCATTTTCTTTTTAGTTGTTTTTCTTGTTTTGTGAGTTTTGTGTTTTATAAGTTATGAGATCTCTTGCATGTTTTTGTGTTTCTTTTTTGTTTGTGTTATTTTGTCTAAATTAGTTTCGTATAAATTTTGAATAAGACTATCTTGTTTTAGATTGTTTTGTTTTTGTGATTAATTGTGTTTGCTTGCGTCTATGTGCTTGTCATTTTTTTTGTTATTGTGCTCTTATTTGTTTGTGCTTTTATTTTTGTTTTTAATGTTCTTGATATTTTTCTAATACATATGTGTTTATGTGTTTTATTTACTTGTGTTTATTTTCGTGTTCGTGTTTTTGTTTTATTTTGTCAATAAAAAGTTTTAAGTAAAACGTGGGTTAATAACTTTGTTTTGTTAAAAAATAAATAAAAAAAATAAAAAAATTGGTCATTTTAGTGCTAACCGATCAGATGGATTAATTACCTATCGGTTCGATCTCTCGGTAAATATTTTTCATTCCAACCGATCGGTAAAATATATATATATATATATATATATATATATATATATATATATATATATATATATATATATATATATATATTCCTTTTTTTTCTTGTTTTGTTTTTATGTGTTTGTGTTTAGATCGAGTAAGTTTAAATATCTTTTGGTTTTTGCAAGAGCGTCATTTCTATAATTCTACTTAAACTCAGTTTTGTTATTTTTAATTTTAGTACGTTGTGAATAAATAAGTACTTGTTTTATAAAAATAATAATATTTTGAACTTTGTGGGTATGTTCACTGGAAACCCTCACGAAACTTCACTCGTCCACTCGGGCCACCGAGGAGTTTAAAAGGCTTGTTGCATATGCTAAATGCAACCGTGATGCCTACGAAAGTGAGTTTTAGGATTTTACGCGTTTTTCGTAGTTTAGTTTATTTTTGCAGATTCAATAAGCTCTTGGAGATTGGATTATTGGTGACATTATACTTGGTGTGGAGATGTTTTGTTGAATGAGAAATTGATTGATCTCACAAGCTTATGCTAGCGTTTGCTTAGCAACTTATCATATGGAGTTCGATCGCGATTTCTACGGCCGGGAAGTTTCATTTCTCTTGGACTATCTATTTACTTATTTATTTTTCCCATTTTACATGTTTTGAAGTTTATTTTTCATGAGTATAATGCATAACTTAAGTGTGGGGGGAAAGTAAATAGGAAAAACGAAACTCATTTATAAATTTTTGTATACTTGTTTGCCCTTGTAATCTAGTTGTTTTCACGCTTTTAGGATAATATACTAGAATAACTGGATCAATCTACTGGTGAATTCTGTAATTCTGAAAAATTTGAGATGTGTCCCGATTAATATTGCAATCCATTCTGGGATCGATAACATTTGCTATCACATATTATAGCCCTTTCCACTAAATTGTGAGGATTTGAGCCTATTTCATATATAGCATACATTTTTTATGCTTGGATATTTTGCTATGAGTGTGCCGGTGATTTTATTTATTCTAGAACTTGTACTTGTAAATCATTACCAGACCGTTGTAAGATCGCATTCGTGTGATATAAGTGTATTCGTGTGATAAAGAGGCAACCTTAGGAATAAAACCAAATGGCCATCCGTTTATAAAATAATTTTTGCTAACCACATCGGTTAGTTATCCTCGTATTTGGAACCCATTTGTTAGCGTTCATCTTTAGCGCTAGATACCCCTAGTTACACCCTTTGAGCCATCCTTTTCATTTTTGTTACATCTAGAAAAATACAAAAAGATTTTACACTTTTAACCTTAGCCTAACCTTTGTCAAAGTCTAAATGGTGAGTTGCTAGTTGCTTGGTATGTTGGATCGTTTTTGATGATTATTAGTTAGACACACTTTGTCGTTAGTGTGTGCCATTCCGACAAAGATGAAGGAGACGTCTTTCAAGATTTGTATTTTTGTGGTGTATGCTTACGCTAAGTGTTGGGGAGATGTGCCATAAAAAAAGGTAAAAAAATTAGAGAAAAAGAAAAAAAAAATAGAATAAGTCATCGCAACTATAAGGTGACAATTATAGCCAATGTGTTATATTATGTATGGAGATGAAGAAAGAAAGTTATGTGATATGTTGTTAGCCAATGTGTTAAGTGTGAAAAATATTGTTATGGTGAATCGATGTGTCGATATGTGAAAGTCCGAAGAGGATAAAGATTGTAACTATAATCATTTATGGGTTTGCGGTTTGTTTGTGACTAGCAACAATGGGACTTAGACTTAACTTTATTTTTCCTTTAAAACCAACTTCATAAATATTCCCATGCCTTATCCTTACCCTTACCAAATTACTTTATCTATCCGGATATTGTAATAGCTTTGTGAGAATATCAAGTGCATGAATATTGTAGTGACCATCTGAGTTTTTGATGAATCGAATAACGCACCAGTGATCTGAGGTTTACTACCTTAGTGACCATCCGTTGTTTGAGTAAATCAAGAATTCGCGCCAGCGAACTATTATGTTTTTGTATGAGATGTTTGAACATAAGCCTGGTATTAACCCTTAGCCTAAACGTTACAACCCAAATAAAAGTCCTCTTTAGATGTTTACACTTATTGCTTACGTTATGTCGGTGGAGTTTTGTTTCTTGTACAAGCCTATGGTAAT
Source organism: Artemisia argyi (assembly GCA_030686995.1). Lineage (NCBI taxonomy): Eukaryota > Viridiplantae > Streptophyta > Magnoliopsida > Asterales > Asteraceae > Artemisia > Artemisia argyi. The sequence continues at coordinate 154,994,385 of CM060694.1, forward strand.
AAACGGATCATGACTGAGCAATGAGTGTGATTTATCTTACATATACTCCACTACCTAAATAAATGAGTGTTGAGTGAATTATACTTCGTTACTTTTTCGTGAGGTGTTTAGAAATGTTAATCAAGCAAGAAAATCTATGGGTATTGTCAAACATCTCGAATTTTCACCATTAAGCTTAAAAATGATGAATCTTGTCTTGTACTTGTACTTGGTGGATTTGCATCACATTTTTGTTAATCATTTTCATGCACCATGTGGATTTATTTTCTTAATTCTAGATTTGCTTGAGGGCAAGCAAAGTTCAAGTGTGGGGGATTTGATAACACTCAAATTGTGCATGTTTTTAGTGGCGTTTTTCGTATGTTTTTTGGTTGTTTTTGTCACTTAATCGTATAAAAGTGTGTATACTAGCAAAGAACAGGAAAATGATGAAAAAGACGAAGAAATGATCATTAAACGAAGATTTATGCATGTACGAAGAATTCCCGACTCATTCAAATCTCTTGGAGTATATTCGAGAAGATAAAAGTCATGAAGTTGTCACTCTAAAGACTCAAGAATAAAGCACAAGAGGGAAAACGAGAGAAGAATTGAAGGTAAGAAGCTCAAACGAATAATTATTGGAAGACTCGTTGTTCCCGACACACCTTCACCATTTTGGCCATAAGTTGAGCATACGAACTCGGATTTAGTTGATTCAAGCGGCCACGGAAAGCTAAGAGAAAGATCTACAACTTTGATGCTTATGATTTTCTGCCATAATGCATACAACCGATCGGTTAGATGGATTACCGAACGGTTAGATCAAAATGTCTCATCCAACCGGATCGGTTGGAATCCAACCGACCGGTTAGACCCATATGTCTCATCCAACCGGATCGGTTGGATGAAATACCGAACGGTTGGTCAGCTCGTTAAACATTTGCAAAAACTTATTCTACCTCATTCTAGGCTCTTCCTTCTGGTATTCTAGGTTCTTCTATTCACCTTGGAGGCCAAGTTGCTGCATTTAAGATCACAGGCTTGATTTCTACTATAAATAAGACCATTTTTCCTTGGTTCTAAGTGTGTAAGTGTGTGTGCATTTCTAGCCTCCACCCTAAAGGAAGATTTGTCACCACCTTACCAGGTGCAATTCTTTCCTCCACCCTTAAGGACGAATTGTCACCACTATTATCTCACCCAAAAGGCCACAACCCTCTGCTATTTTCAGAAAAAGGCTCAAACACATGTGAGAAGGTGTTGGGTATTATTTTCCGGCTTGGCTAGAAGTTGTAGTTGATTGAAGGCTTGAAGGTTGCTATAATCCTTTACCTTTACCTATTGTAATTCATACATTAGGTAAACTCTTGTTACTTTTAAGATGTTGAATGTTATATCTCATGTTTGGTTCTATGTGTTTCATGTGATGTGTTTTGATAATGATAATCTCTTAATGCTTGTTTGATACATATGATAACTTGTGATAAAAGGATGTTTGGATATAATTAGTGTTTGTTTGGTTTATGATGAAAGACATCATATTTGGTTAAATTGGAACTTGTCTCGTTTATTATTTTGATTAATCATTGTTGAGTCTATAGTCGAAAGGATTCTCAAAAGTGGTTGATTTCAATTCATTAGTCGACGAATGGTTTTGGTCTTGTACTTTGTGATGATTGTATAAGGAACTTAATAAAGATAACAAGTAAAGGTTTAATTTAGATTAAAGGTCGAAAGGCATCTTTTGAATATGTGTTTTCATCATCTTTCAAGTAAATGGTACTTAACAAATTAATGACATCAAAGTTATGGGTCGAAAGAACTCTTTGTTGTTGTTTAGGTATAAGCCTCATGATATAACCATTTGATTAAGGCTTATACATATTTGATTTATAAAACACTAAATTATTATTGGTTCTAGAGGTCGTAAGGATTACCTTTGATAATATGTTTTCCAAACTAAACATCCTAATATCCATGTGATCATTTGTCTAAACATGTATGATCTTTGTGTTCTTGTTCTCATATTGCTTTCCTTGTGGTTTGATCCGTGACAATCATAACCACTAACTTGTTACTTGCTTAAACAAACAAACAACACTTGAGTGTAACCAAGTCTCTTGGGACGACCTTGACTTACCACTACTATACTACAATTGACTAGGGTATACTTGCCCGAATGTGTTCCTAGTTAACCGGTAATTCTGGGTTGGTTCGTGCCACGGAAGTCATCTTTCTTTTCAAAATTAACTTTCTTACACTCTTTACCAACACGATGGGTATTGGTGTTGGGTTGAAGGGTGATGCATGGGAATTGCACTAGGCTTTATCTCTCGAGGGATCTCGAGAAGCTTACAACCCCCACCAGGCAGTGTACCTGATCGTTGTAGTATGGTATAGTGACAAGTACCGGGGGATTGATCGTTCAACTTAGGAATAGTGTCGCTAGGATTAGAAAGCCTAAAAACTAGGTCTAGAGGTGAGGGATGATTCTTTTTGTATTTTTATGTTTTTAGAAAAGCAAATAAAAATCTCGGTTTTTGAAGGAGTGGGCGGAATTAGTTGCTAATCAACTAACCCAGTTGCTAAGATGCAATCAAAATAAAATAATAAAAATGAAAATAAACTAAATTATACTAGTGGTGTGAGCAATATATGGGAGAATTGTGTTTACTTAGATTTCACTACTCCCTAGATATCTTTTACAGGTTAATTACTTGTGACAGTTGCATGGATGACGGATTGTATTCCTTAATACCATTCATGGGGTGGCGTACTTACTTCCCCAATCCTATAAGCTCCTACTTCACTCATATGTCGAGCCGGCTAAGAAGCTCCTAACATGGGATCACTAGAATTCGCTCATGCATTAAATAGAATCATAAAAACCTAGTACACATCGGTTCATGTTTCTTAAGACGTTCAAGCAAGTTACACAATGGAGATCTGCCAGTTTTCTTAAGCCTAACATTGAAATCATTCATCCATTACAACTATAAACAAGCAATCAACCTATAATCAACATCTAGGTTTCATTACATCTAAGCAAACACATAAAAGATCTAGCCTAGCATGTTATAATCAAGACAAGCATAAGATATATTCAAACAACACATAGACATATTGAATGAATTGAAAGAAGACTTATCTTAATTGAACATGAAAGGTTTCAAGGGGTGAAAACCCTTGAAAATACTGTTACAAACGACCTAGTGTTTATTAGGTTCGGCCCTAGTATTCTCCACACAAGTTCCTCTTTTAATGAATGAAAAATAGAAAAGTATATATAGATTTTGTGAGGTGACGGCGTCATGAGTAAATTTCTGACGCCGTCATCTCGCCGCCAAAAAAGTTCTCGGACTGCCTAGATCTGGGTTTGACGCCGTCACGTGTAATCCTTCTTCAGGCCGTCACCAAAATAACTCTAGACGCCCTTCTTCTGACGCCTTCAGGTTTTCTCTGGGTCGTCATGGATTTTGCTCTTGAAGCCGTCATATTTTCCTTCTTGACGCCGTCAGGTACTGTTCCCAGCATGGAAATTAAAGTCTTTGCCGTTTTCTTCACTTTTATGCTCAAAAAACGTCCAAAATGCTTCCTTTTTCAGAATTCACTTCCGAACTATCTAAAATCACAAAAGGAATGATTTAGGGTAATATTTGATCAAATAAATTCAATTCCGGGCTTAAATGACCCCCTAAAAACGGTTCATTTTTCTCCTCATCATATACCCTTACACTTGAGATTTGCTTGTCCTCAAGCAAATGCGCTTTTATTCTAATCAAAATACAAGTTAGGGGTCATTTAACACTAATATAAAAGTAATTACAACAAATAATCGTTCCACTAAAGACCAAAGACAAGCACGGAGGTCATACACTAGCACCTCACAAATAGTGTTTAGATACTCACATATCTCGGGTGTAATAAAGTAATATCACAATATGGAAATGGAAAACATCTCTCACTACCTGTCATAGCAAAATAGATTACCATAGGCTTGAAAAAGCACCACATGACGTAAGCACCTAGGATAAACTATCAAAGAGGTCTTTTTAAATGGTTGTAACGTTAGGTATAGGGATATGAAATACACGGTTTTGTTGGATATAGGCAATCTTTACTGGTGGCGAGTTAATAATCTTGGTTAATTACATGTACAATATGGCGTTGCTAAGCCAAGACTAGACTCGACTTAAGCTAACAAATCAAAAATAACAAAAATATAAAATAAACATAGAATGAAACGGGATAGTAGTCCGTATGTTTTTTTTCCTTTTTTTTTTTTTTTTTTTTTTTTTTTTTTTTGTGCATACACTCTTACCCTACCATCCAAAATAATACATCATAGGGAATGAACATTCCCCTTACACTTGAATTTTTACATACTTTACAAATAACTAATCTAATGACTCGAATTAAGAAAATCAAAACGCTTGGAGTACTTTTAAGATTAACGCACATATTTGGGTAATATATAATGTTCTTCCCCGTTACTCCATAACACAAGTACTTTACCCATGAGTCCCAATCGTCCCAAAACAATATGTACAAGGATATGACTTGACTTAGCAACCATGTAATCAATTAGATAATTAACTAAGGGTTTAAACAAATAACAATGATGCACTAAAGATGAGTGCATACACGGAAGGCTAAGGCTATTTGGTTGTACATTTAAGTGGGGTGTAACAAATTCTTCCTTTAAGTAAGATGCTTAAAGTTAGAAACGAAAGGATAGGCTCGGAGGGGTGTACTAGGGGTTTCGTGTACTAAAAATGAGTACAACGCTAAGGTGTGGGAAAAATTAGTTGACTTAACTAGCCAAGTAATATGACTTAAATGGTCAAGTAATTATGATACGGGTTTAACACAAGGGTGATCTAATGCCTCTTATCATGTAGTAAATCCTACTACACGAATGTAGTCTCACTAGCGGTCTCGGGATGCATCACTAACGCAAGTTCTAGAATCTAAATGCTACCGGTACACTCATAAGCACTAATAGTAAATGCTTTTCCTATCAAATCTAAAGGCAAACCTCACATATTTGGGTGGAAAATTTTTCTGAATGGTACGGTTTTGTGCTAGTCATACAATCTCCTATCCATGAGACGCTTGCTATGGCTAAAGTTTCACTCCTAAATGTTGTAAAAAATTTTAAATTTGGCGCTAAAATTACACTAACAAGTATTTCTCATAGTTTTATTACACATCTACCATCAAACAAACCAACTCAAGCGAAAGTGTATCTTTAAGGTATCATTATTTTACCCTCCCCTTACACTTAGGATGAACATTATCCCCAATGTTCAAGTAAAGAATGTAAAAGTAAAGCAGGTAAAAGAATGAAATCAAATACTCCCCTGATTCGCTTGGTATGAATAATATGGTAACCAGGTTAGATCTTCCTCCAAGAAAATGAACAATCAAAGCTTCCCTTCCAGAATATAAATCATCTTCTTGTCATATATAGCCTGTTAACCTGAGAAAACAGACAAGGCAACCTCGCGTAAAATCGGCGGTAATCTATATATGCTAACAAATCCTAGAAAACAAAATAAGATATAATGCTTGTGGAATGATGTTTGCAGATCTCCTGGAGATTATAAAACTAAAGATTCAACAAAAACTTTAAGACTTCGTTAGAAAAACAAAACTGGTAAAATTTACAGAATTTTACACGTGACGCTGTCAGGAATTTCTTCCTGACGCCGTCAGAAGTGACCTGCAGAAATTCTTATGTTAAGTTTCCGGAAAATTTCTGGAAAAACTTCGTCCTACTTCCTGGAAAATCCTGCAAAACATCATTATGACTCGATACAAGCATTTGACTATAACAAATACGAATATACATGTTCACTTAATATTGTGGAGAATCATGATAGAGTTTGTTTCTTAAAAACATATTTGGGGTTTCCCCTTATACTTATCTTTTACGAAATACCTTTGGATGAAGTTAAGACTAAGCCAAACGACAAAATAAAGTATTTTCACCATTTTAGTTTTGAAACATGATCTACCAACAATAAAAATAAAGCATGCATACGGAAGCAAATAACAATCAAACAAAATAAAAATCACACAAAACATGGGTTGCCTCCCAAGAAGCGCTTTTCTTTATTTACGAGTCTTGTAGCTAGACTCAAGGTCATGGGTTACTACGTGACCTCATCGTTGGTTTCACTCTCTAGGTCATCTCCTATACCAGTTTTGTATTCCGGACCTAATTGCAAGCATTCTTTATAGAAACCAAGCATCCTATTCATCACATACTCTACTCCTCTACGTCTATCCTCATCATTCCTATAATAAGCCGCTTGTTTGTGTTCCTTTTCTATGTTTGACAGGAGGCGGTACTGCTCAATCTTATAGGGCATTTGATAGGCAATCTCATCATTCTCCTCCTTAAACCTAACTATCCCTAAAGTCGGATCATAACTCATCTTAGTGGCCTCAACGAATGGTTTTCCGAACACTACTTGACTTAGGCAAGCATCTATCACCGGACGAGTATCCTCTACTATCATAAAATCGATCTCATAAGTGAAATTTCCGACAATCACATGCAATCCCTTCACTCTTCCTACAAAATTACTTATCAAATTCTTATTGGGCATCATCCTATAACCAAGTTGTTTCTTTATTACCCAATTATAATAAGTCCTAGTCATGATATTTATAGGAGATCTAGGATCGATATATGCTTTCCATATATGCATATGCCCAATGTTGCATGGTATGTTGATGTTAGAGGGGTCTCCCATTTTGATAAGGGGTGAGCCAAGGATATATGGTGTCTCGGGGTCATCGAATAAATCCTTATGATATTCCCGTTCTTCCTTGGTGGGCAACTTATCAAAGTACTCTTCTACAGTCTCTACTCCCTCTAACTCTTCTCCCTTATTAACCTCAACTTCCCTAATTTCATCCCTAGTCTCGGTTTCTACTCCAACTTCATCCTTGTCACTTTCTTCTATATCCTTATGAATTGGTTTAATGGTGACAACATTGACAAAGTGGACGTGTTTAGAAGACGAGGGGTCCTTAGTTTGGATTCCGCTATTGGCGTCCCTAATGTCCTTCCTAGGTGTAGTTAATGCTTGGTTGTTGAGGGCTTTCAACAAGTTGTCAATCTTATTGGTCATCTCCATTTGTTGTTGGTTGAATTCGGTTTCAAACCTAGCTATGCGAGCTTCTTGAGGTGCCATAAACTTGGACATCAATCCTTCAAGATTGTTGGTACTACCATAGTTGTTAGAAGGATTGTTGTTGAAAGTACGGTTGGAGGGTGGACCGTTTGGTTGGTAACGATTAGGCGGATTGGAAGAATTGGTTTGGTTTTGTTTCCACCTAAGGTTTGGGTGATTTTTCCAAGAAGGGTTGTAGGAATCACCATAAGGGTGTAACTCAATTGGTATTACATGTAGCTGAAGCATACATGCCAATCTGTCACACCCCCAAAATCGGGTCCAGCGGAAGCATACATGTAGCTGGGGTGTAACTCAATTGGTATTACAGCACAAGTACAAAATTTGTTTTCACTTCAATCATTTAGAATAAAATCGTTTAACTAAAAGTATTGTATTTACATTTTTTAAAATTAGTGCGGAAGTAGGCCCTTAAAAGTAGTTTAAAACGGTCCCCGTATAAATAATCAGAGTCTTCTATGACCATGCCATGCCCTGCCAAAACCTCCAGTAGCGTGCCATTGGTTAAAACCTGAAAATACATGCTAAAGTGTCAACACGAGGTTGGTGAGTTCATAGAGTTTGTTTAACAAATAATGCCTATAGAGAAATGATCGCCCAACAAAGGCATTGTAAATCCACTCAGTTGCAAGTCCCGCCATAAGAGACTTGTAACCTGTGTGTTTACAACCCACTGCCAAATGTGTTAAAGTCTACGTGAACAAAAGTAATACTGGTATCCAAATTCCCAGATAAATATAGCAAAATGGCTATATAAATAATTCAGTCAATGAGGTTATATCAACAATGCTGACAATGTCGCCAGATAAATAATGCTGACAATGTCGCCAGATAAATAATACTGACAATGTCGCCAGATGAACAATGCTGACAATGTTGCCAGATAAACAATAATGCTGACAATGTCGCCAGATAAATAATAATGACAATGAGGTCATATAAAATAAGTAATAATGTATAAGAGACAAGTCATATGAAATACAGGTAATCAAGCATATCAATGAAATGTAGGTCATCAACCAAGTAAAGCAAGGAATGCATTTAAGTAAAACGAGCATGTATTCTCCCTCAAAGAGTTTGCAAAATAATTAAAAAGTAGGGGCTATGACTCACCTGGAGCGATAGCTACGATGACAAGAATTGATACACTGAAATGAGGCACGATCTCTAACCGCAACCTAATATAAGTAATAACGATCTACCTTAGATCATGACGTGATGTAATGAATGCACATGCACATGATACCTATACCACTCGTAACTTGGAAATACTAGTTATTGTCAAATTAAAATAGTTTCCATACTTAGGAAAATAAGTCCAAATATAGAAGTATATAACTTGTTGTAGTATATCGTATAAAAATGTTAGTGTTATATTCCTCGTCTTGAAAACCTTATAATAGTGTCTAGTAGTCGCGTAATAAACCTTGAGTCGTACGTATTTTGTTAGTTAAAAATAAACTCCTTGAATGAGAATCTAGAAAATATATTATTTAGTACGCAGTTATATTATTTTCTAGTAGTGATTATATATATATATATATATATATATATATATATATATATATATATATATATATATATATATATATATATATATATATATATAGTTTTGACGATTTTAAAACGTGTATAACTTGGTCGTTTTAAGCTCATTTTACTCGTTCTTTATATCCACGGATTCATTTTAGTATATACTAATATATTTTCGATAGCTCGGCTCCACTAGGTTACGTTTAACGCCTCTATTTGCCCGTCGAAAACTGTCAAACAGCATGCAGTTTTTCAGAAAATAGTTTTCGTCGTTAAATTTACAAAAATTATATCTCCTTCGTTATAAGCTCGTTTTAATCCGTTCTTTCGCCAAAAGTTTCGTTTTTGAAAGTATTTTCTAAATCTTTGGTCAAAATTTATCCATCAACTACTGAGTTTTCCACGTTTTAAAAATGAGAACAGTAGGTCAATCTATAGTTTCCAAAATCATTTTCCTAGTTTCAAACTTGTTCCAACTTCAACCAAACCACTTTCAATCACCACAAAACTAGTCTAATCCTACCATACACCTTCTTAGGGTGTCATGGGTTCCTAAACATCATAAACCAAGTGAATCTAATAAGGATCTAACTATAATCACTTTCTAAGGTTCAAAAGTTAAAAGTTTGTAAAATAAAGTGGTATAAATAGCATATGCATGTAGATCTAGTATATATATCATATGGATCTTGTATAAACTTGGTAAAATTATAAAAATGAGTTTGATATACTTACTTCAAAGATTAAGAGTGTAGATGATGAAAACCTAATGATTCTTGAGTTTATATTTCAAAACCCTAACAAGGATCACTAAATAAACTAGTTTAACACTTGATCTTGAGAAAATATTCTTGGTCTTGCCCTCCCCTTTGTTGTGCCGTGTATGAGTATAGAGAGAAAAGAGATGATAAGATTTTTGAGCTAGTGAAGAAATGAGTGAAATGAGTGTATTATTACCCTTTTATGTATTATTATTATATGTATAATAGGTTAGACAAAAGCTTGTACAAACATTAATTAGTTAGTAGAAGATTTTCAAAATGAGTAAGGATTGGTATGGAGGGGGGTTGGGATGTGTAAGAATTTTGGTGGGATTTGGTATTATCTTGTATTTAATTGTAGTTTTAAGGTGTACCGGGTACCGGGTTAACTAAAAATAAATTTTAACGGAGTTAACCGGGATAAAATAAAGTTGTAAAAATTATCAAAATAGGTTGGGTATAATTATTGGGTGTTTAGATAATTGTTGTTTAATTTCTACGAAAACCGTCGTAATTTTAGTAACCTTACGATAATAATTAAAATAACTTTCCAAAACACCGGGTAAATTAATATTATAATTTTTATATTATAAGAATGAGTATAAAAATATATTGGGATCATAGTCGGGAGTGTCGGACGTGTTAGTCACATTATTGATCGTTTGTTAACGTTTATTTAAGAATAAACATACGTAAAAAGTCAAATATATCAAAAGTATTAATTTGAATATATCCTACGAGTGGAATAGTATGCAAGTGCCATAATAATGATATGCGGACTATTTATAGTCCGTATGAAATGTCTCAATGATAATGCATGAATTCACTCCTGAACCAATACGGTTACGCAAATTTTGAATACCCGTAAACTAAGTTTACGATGACATGAGTAATGCACGTGAATAGTGGTTTTCTCTCGAAAATGAATAGTGTCAAGTGAATAGTAAAATTTCTGAATGTTTCTCGAAATGTCAAATTGACCTCAAAAATGATGAATAGTAAAATGATGAATAGTAATCAGTGAATAGTAACTGATGAATAGTAAATTGTCGAAGTTTGGAAAATGACCGGAAATTACGAGTTGTGACATCCATGATCCTACTGTCGGGAGTGCTAAAATTGTTCGAAGGCAAAGACATTGCCTTGACCATTTTGTTCAAATCACGGGGATCATTCCAACTTTCGTTGTCATAGAGAGCAAGATCTTCTATGAGTTCCCATGATTCTTCCGCACTTAGATCACGTAGCTTGCCACCGGCCGATTGGTCAATGGTTCGCCTTGTGGAGCGATCGATATGGTCATAGAAGATTTGGACTTGGAGCCTAAGATCTATGCCATGATGAGGGACTTTTTGGAGTAAGTCCTTGAAACGAGTCCATGCTTCATATAGAGTTTCACCTTGACGTTGTTGGAACATCAAGATATCATTTCTAAGCTTGGTAGTTCTCCCCGGTGGGAAAAATTGAGCAAGGAAATGAGTGGTGAGATCATCACATGAAGTGATGGATCCCGGGGGTAAACGCTCAAGCCATTGACTAGCTTGATCATGTAGAGAGAATTGGAATAGGCGTAATCGGGTTGACTCTCTAGTTGTAGCATCAAGGTCTATAGAATCTACGATTTTAAGGAAGTCCTTGAGATGTTGATTTGGATCTTCGGAACGAAGTCCATGGAATGCACATCCGCTTTGCACCAACCGAATGGTGTCGAATCGCAAGGGAGATACATTGGCTCCTTGGGTGAGCTCAATGGTGTTTAGGTAGCCTTGGTGGCTAGGTCGGGAATACTCTCATAGGGTTCGGGGCCTAAGAGGTTGGTTAGCTAGTGGTGGGTTTTGTGGATGGTCTTGTTGTGGTGGGTTGATGGATTCAAAGATGTTACCACCTTCCATGATGTCGGATGGTAAAGATTACGAACAAAAACACGAAGAAATAAGATAGACTTGAGAAAACCTAAAAATAAAAATAAAATCTTACTAGAAAGGAATCTAGCAAGTAGACCTAATAAAAAAAAATTCTAACCTAGACAAAAACTATTCCCCGGGCTGCGGCGCCAAAAACTTGATGCGTGGGAATTGCACCAGGCTTTACCTCTCGAGGGATCTCGAGAAGCTTACAACCCCCACCAGGCAGTGTACCTGATCGTTGTAGTATAGTATAGTGACAAGTACCGGGGGATTGATCGTTCAACTTAGGAATAGTGTCGCTAGGATTAGAAAACCTAAAAACTAGGTCTAGAGATGAGGGATGATTCTTTTTGTATTTTTATGTTTTTAGAAAAGCAAATAAAAATCTCGGTTTTTGAAGGAGTGGGCGGAATTAGTTGCTAATCAACTAACCCAGTTACTAAGATGCAATCAAAATAAAATAATAAAAATGAAAATAAACTAAATTTTACTAGTGGTGTGAGCAATATATGAGAGAATTGTGTTTACTTAGATTTCACTACTCCCTAGATATCTTTTACAGGTTAATTACTTGTTACAGTTGCGTGGATGACGGATTGTATTCCTTAATACCATTCATGGGGTGGCGTACTTACTTCCCCAATCCTATAAGCTCCTACTTCACTCCTATGTCGAGCCGGCTAAGAAGCTCCTAACATGGGATCACGAGAATTCGCTCATGCATTAAATACAATCATAAAAACCTAGTACACATCGGTTCATGTTTCTTAAGACGTTCAAGCAAGTTACACAATGGAGATCTGCCAGTTTTCTTAAGCCTAACATTGAAATCATTCATCCATTACAACTATAAACAAGCAATCAACCTATAATCAACATCTAGGTTTCATTACATCTAAGCAAACACATGAAAGATCTAGCCTAGCATGTTATAATCAAGACAAGCATAAGATATATTCAAACAACATATAGACATATTGAATGAATTGAAAGAAGATTTATCTTAATTGAACATGAAAGGTTTCAAGGGGTGAAAACCCTTGAAAATACTATTACAAACGACCTAGGGTTTATTAGGTTCGGCCCTAGTATTATCCACACAAGTTCCTCTTTTGATGAATGAAAAATAGAAAAGTATATATAGATTTTGTGAGGTGACGGCGTCAAGAGTAAATTTCTGACGCCGTCATCTCGCCACCAATAAAGTTCTCCGACTGCCTAGATCTGGGTTTGACGCCGTCACGTGTAATCCTTCTTCAGGCCGTCACCAAAATAACTCTAAACGCCCTTCTTCTGACGCCTTCAGGTTTTCTCTGGGTCGTCATGGATTTTGCTCTTGACGCCGTCATATTTTCCTTCTTGACGCCGTCAGGTACTGTTCCCAGCATGGAAAATTAAGTCTTTGCCGTTTTCTTCACTTTTATGCTCCAAAAACGTCCAAAATGCTTCCTTTTCCAGAATTCACTCCCAAAGTACCTAAAATCACAAAAGGAATGATTTAGGGCAATATTTGATCAAATAAATTCAATTCCGGGCTTAAATGACCCATAAAAACGGTTCATTTTTTTCCTCATCAAAGGGACAGATTTTTTGGATGTGGTTAGACGCCTTCGTGAAGATTCGGTAAATTCTAATATGGATTGGTGCGACTACATTCGTTGCAGTTATGAATGTAGTCGCACCAAACAATATTATAAATTACAATATCTTCACAAAAGCATCTAACCACATCCAAAAAAATCTGTCCCTTCAACCCAACAACAATACCCATCATGTTGGTAAAGAGTGTAAGAAAGTTGATTTTGAAAAGAAATATGACTTCCTTGGCACGAACCAACTCAGAAGCGAAATCACCTACTCGGATTTCCTTCAATGATTTAGGGAAAAGCTGAGCAACCCACAACCTCACAAACTCATGGTCAATAGGTCTGAGATCTAAAGAAAATAAGGAATCACCACCAATAGGAATACCTAAGATCTCATGAATTTTCAACGAGTGACCTTGATTGAATCGCCAGTGTCCAACCTAAACAAGTAAGTTGATGAATTAAAGTTTTGAACCACATACCTTCTCAACCTCGACGGAATATCGTCTATGGCAACGTTGTGAAATGAACTAAAACATATTTTTGACAAAAACCTCCCCATATCAATTTTTGTTTCATGGATGGCAGAAAAAAAGGACTAGAAACTGTCCTTGCACGAAGAGTTGAAAAATTCTTTAGCTACTCTTCATGTGCTTCTTCTTGAGGCATTAACTGTCATTGTTTTTTCTTACCTTTCCTCGGGACACTCTCTTCATTAGAATCTTCATTCTTTATCTTCTTCTTCTTTAATTTATTATACATTCACTTCATTTTTTCTTCATCAACCGACGAAGAATCAGAATCTGAACCATTCCTCTTTCTCTTCAACTTCATCAAACAAAGATTCTTTGATTTCTTTGCCTTTCAATCAACTTCATCAGACAAAGAATCAATTTCATCAGATGAAGAATCAACTTCTTTGTCATGATCAAACTCATAATCAGAATTCTCTTTCGTCGTCTTACCTTTTAGCAGCTTTTACTTGCACTTTCTTATCAACCTCATAACCATAATGCTCATAAGTCATGTTACCTTTCACTTTCACTTTCTTTTTACTCTCATCAACTTTTGATAAAATACTTTTCCGCTTAACATGTTCATTTGAACTTAAAACACAAATAGAATACTTCTAATTCACTTCAGGCTTAAGTTTCTGCTTCAACCTTCAAACAGGTACGTCTGATATCGCTTGGACCTTCGGCGCCGTATCATTAACAACAACATGCTTCTTACCCTTAGCAACATTACAAGATACCTTGTCCCTAACAGCAACAGACTTATCCTTAACATCAGTCGGCTTATCATTTATAACAGCCGATGCCTTAGCCTGAACCTTGTCCGAAACCACATCACCAAATACCTTATCAACTGACTTCACGACAGTCAGCGCCTTAGCCTTAGCCTTAGCTGGTTTATCCTTCCCAACAGTCGGCACCATATCCTTCTCAACACTGGCGCATTATCCTTTACAACAGTCGGAGCCTTAGCTTGAACCTTGTCTGAAACCACATAACTAGACACCTTATCAACAGACTTCAAAATAACTGGTGCCTTATCCATAACAATAGTCGACACCTTATCCTTTGGATTATCCTTAACAAGATCTGACGCCTTAGCCATAACTATAGTCGCGGCTTTTCCTTTGGATTAGCCTTAACAACAGATGACGCAATATCACCAAACACCTTGTCACCTGACTGCACAACACCAGACACCTTATCACCAGACTTCACAAGACCAGGCTTCATTCCAATACCAGAATTCACAACATCACCAGTTTTAGGATTAAACCGAGACACCGGCCTTGGGTTCAAAACTTGATCGCCAGGTTTCATATCCATCGTAATCCACTTACTCCTATGAGAACCAGTAACTTTAGCTTTACGAACACCTAACATCAAAAACACAAAAAAATTATCAGTGATTCATCATCAGTTGAATAAGCAACAAAACCTAAATAAGCAACAAAAACCTAAAAAAGCAGAATCTATTATTTAAATCCAAAAATAAGCAACAAAACCCTTAAATAAGAAACATCTACTGCTAAATATCCAAAATGAACAACAAAAATAAGCAACATCAGTTGAATAATTGAACAAAATCACATGTGATTCATCAGTTGAATAAGCAACAAAACCTAAAATAGGCAAAATCTATTAACTATATCCAAAAATAAGCAATATCTACTGCTAATATCCAAAATAAGCAACAAAACCTAAAAACCTAAAATAAGCAACATCTATTGCTAATATCCAAAAAATAAACAACAATCACTAAAACCTAAATATGCAACAAAATAAACAACATATACTTTTTATCTAACAAAAACACAAACTACATTGATTTTCACTATTTTCAGTTGATTATCTAATGAACTGAACATCAAAACACACAAAACAACAATTTTGTAAACACCCATAAAATCTCATCAACATCATTTCCACTACAATACCTATATTAGGTATTTTCACAGGTAAATTTTTGCTTTTCTTCCCTTTACATAGCATGCATGACTCTCTAGACCTACTCACGTATCCTCTTAAACCAAATATCCTTACAACCATAACATATGAACTCCTAATCTAAGATCACTACAACACCACAATCAGTAGTCTATCACCACAACATACTAAATCTACCATAATACCTAAACAAACCCTAAGTAGTTATAGTTATTTCTAAAACCCTAATTTCTAAACTAAACTAGTTTGAAAGTACTCAAGGCTTATGTAAGAGTTACATTAGCAACTTTAGGATATCTTAGACTCCCTAAACCTTAGTACAACCCTCTAGATCTTAGGTACAAGTCCCTTAAGCACAAAACCCTAACTAGGTCTTATAAGCCCCAAAACTAGGTTAAACCTTCCCAAATCTTTACCATAAGTTATCACCACTTAGTATAAGTATCCTAAGTCCTAATCCTAGTCACTAGGCACCCATAGAACCCTAATATAGGCACTAAACCCTAAGCTAGACCCTAATCACTTACTAAGCCAGATTAAGTTTAAACTAAACCTAAACTAGTTCAAACCTAAACCTAAGCAGCTCAAGCACTTAGCCTAGTACCTTAGTCACCCTAACCATCAACCCTAGCTCCTCCCTAAGTAGCTTACAAGTAGGGGATGCATTGATGAGGCGAAAAGTGTTACGCTTTTAGGGGGTCATTTAAGCCCTAAGTCATGATTAATTGATCAAATATTGCCTCAAATCGTTCCTTTTGTCATTTTAGGTAATTTGGAGAAGAAATCTGGAAAAGGAAGCATTTTGGACGTTTTTGGAGCGAAAAGTGAAGAAAACGGCAAAGTCTCCAAAATCAAGCTGGAAATAGTACCTGACGGCGTCAAGCTTTACACTTGACGGCGTCATGTGTTGGCAAATAGGTGGATATAAAGTTTACACGAGACACGCTATAATGTTTTTGGGACTTAAAGAATGACGGCGTTACCCTTTGGGACGCCTAGGCCGTCAAGAGCAAAATACAAGGTGACGGCCAAGAGATGAATTACATGTGACAGCATCAAATATGGATCTAGGCAATCCGAGAAGAGTATTGGCGGCTAGTTGACGGCATCACATGTACAACGTGACGCCGTCAGATTGTATTTCTCTATATATAGTTTTTTAATTTTCATTCATTAGAGAGAGAACTTTTGGAGGAACTTTACCACAAACCCTAGGTCGAATTTTCACCTTCTTGTAAGGGTTTCAAACCCTTATTTCATCCATGTTTGATTAAAGATAAGTCTTCCAATAATCATTCAACATGTCTATGTGTTGTTTGATTTTATCTTATGTTTGTCTTTACTTTAACATGCTAGGATAGGTTTGTTTGTGTTTGCTTAGATGTAATGAAATCTAGCTATTGATTATTTGTTGATTGTTTGTTATTAGTTGTTGTGGATGAATGATTTCGATGTTAGGCTTAAGAAAACTGGCTAATCTCCAATTGGTAACTTGCTTGAACGTTTTAAGAAACATGAATCGGATGTGTACTACGATTTTAATGGTTGTATTTAATGCATGAGTGACTACCAGTGATGCCATGTTAGGGGCTAGTTGTCGGCTCGACATAGGAAGAGGTAGAAGCTTATAGAGTTGGGGAAGATCGTACACGGCCCCACGAATGGTATTAAGGAATATAACCCGTCATCCGCGCAATTGTAACAAACTAGTCAATTAATGAAAGATAGCTAGGGAGTAGTGAAATCTAAGTAAACACGTTTATTTCATTATAAGGTTTTTCTCAACATTTATTTTCTTGTTGTTTTATTTTAATTACATTTGTAGTTATTTGGGTTAGTTGACTAGCAACTAATTTCGCCCACTCTTCCAATACCCGAGATTTTTACTTGCTTTCCATAAAATATAAAAATACAAAAAGAATCATCCCTCAACTCTAGACCTAGTTTAATTAAGTTTTGATCCTAACGAACACTATTCCCCAAGTAGAACGATCAATCCCCCGGTACTTGCCACTACACTATACTACATCGGTCAGGTACACTGCCTAGTGGGGATTGCAAGCTTCTCAAGATCCCTTGAGAAGTAAAACCTTTTGCGTAGGCGCAATCCCACGCATCATGCACCTACTTGTAACCACCCTTAGCCGCGGCCAAACCACCACCACAAGCCCCCTACCTATGCCCCTAGCCAACCTTGTAGCTTCTAATAGTCACATATAGTTGGTAAGAGTCACCTCCCCCCGCCTCATGCCACCACACCACCTCTTGCTTGGCCACCAAGCCATACGAGGGCTATAAATAGCTCGACACCCCCTCCTATTCCATTTCACACCTCCTCTCTTCTACACCTCAAACTTTATGTAAGTAGTAGTAGTATACAAGCTCTAGTAAGCCTAGGAGTCGAGCTAGATAGGCCTTGCACCCTTGTCGAGTCCCATTTCCATCGAGAAAACTCTAAAACCCTCGTTAAGCCTTCCCCTTATCACGTAAGCTTCTATACTGGTTATAATAGCTTTAGTATAGCCCTAAGATAGTTATAGATTGCCTTAGATCACCTAGGAACCCTTGCTTTAGCCTTGATCACTTTCATTTGCTAGTTTACATTTTGAAACCCTAAATATAGTCGAATTGTAAATTTTATGCTATAAGCCCTTACCATAAGCTATAAGCTAGTTCAGGAAACTTAGATAAGCTAATATTAGTTAATCATAAGATAGGAAAACTTTTTGTTTCATAAGAATATAGTTTGCATGGTTTTAGGACTAGTTTTGCAAAGTTTACCATGCATAAGGGTATATATGGTAACTTTCTAAAAATATTAAGTCTAGGGACTATTTTTGACATTTCTTAGAAGTATTCGGTATAGGACCCTTTTTGCAAAGTTATATAACCTTAGGATAAAAAGTAATATAGTTATAAACTTATAAGGACTAGTTTTGTAAATGTTATAAGTTAAGGGTATAAATGGTAAATTTTGAAAACTAATAAGTCTAAGGGTCATTTATGTCATTTTCTCAAAATATATAAGTATAGGGACTAGAAATGAAAAGTCTATAAAGTTAAAAGTCTAAATTATATAAAGAATATAAGTTTAGGGTAGTTATTGTAAATATATAAAACTTAAAGGGTATTAAGTAAAGTATTCTCATAAAACAAAAACATGACACAATAATAGGGAGCTTCATGTGAGGAGTTTATTTGGGTATTCATTTTGATGTGTTTGCTGGGTTTACGAATAAAAGTGCCCTGGCTCCTTAAACATTTACTACATTACCTCTGGATTATGATGGCTCGAACGGTGTTATGTTATAACTAAATCTAAAATACCTAACAAACGTGACACAATAGTAGGGAGCTTTGTGTGAGGAGTTATACTTCTGAATTATGATGACCCGAACGGTTTTACGTTGTATATACAACATAATATAATAGTAGGGAGTTTCATGTGAGGAGTTATATACTTCTGAATTGTGATGGCCCGAACGGTGTTATGTTATAACTAAATTTAGAAACCCTAGGAGTAATTACTTAAGAAACTTAAAACAACCAAATAATTTAACCCACACAAACACACCTACAAAAACTCCTAGGACACGTGAGTAAGGCAATCTAGTATCCGAGTCACTTTTCACATCAATCAGATTTCCTTAAGCCCAGATGAGTTCATAGCCTCACTCTTTCTAAATGCTTTATAAACCTTGTGAGGGGGATACATGCTTACTTTTTCTCTTTAAACCGAATACAAGTCTTTTTCTTTGGTTATTGCACGAGTGTTACTTTCTGCCACCATTACATAACTAAAATTCATGAACCATAATCACTTGCGAGTGAATGCGAATATAGTTGATATATCTATTGGTGTTTGACAACTCCCATTGGTTTGCCCCGTCCGGGTACCAATAAGTACTATATTTGAACACACCCCTTTAGGTTTAACTTTGGCAAGTTAACCTTATATCAGTCCCGTCATGTAAGGGTTTGTAGTGCCCCATGCTTGGACATGTTAACGTGCGGTCTCATGAGCTTAGTGCAAATAACTCTCTTTTCATGATAACTGTATATGCATTGCAATTATCATAAACACTACATTTTCCTTGAAGGGTGTAACAACTGAACCCTGTGGAACTTGTATTCACACTATCACTTAAACCTATGACTCTCACTCAACACCTAGTGTTGACTTTTAATCATGTATCCTAGGTATTTAGCTGTTACGAAATCTATGGCACGAAGCGGCACTGAACTTGGAGGACTTTCAACCCTGTTATCATTCAAAATACTACTTTCACACTTAGCTTTACGATACCCCTTCTTAATAAAAACTCTGATATTTTAATGAATGATAACCCATTTTATAAAAATGTCTCTTTTCGAGTTGTTTTATATTATTGTGTCTATGATTCCATAAAGTAATACCCCAGATCTAAATCCGCTGCGATCCGTGAAAATGGGGGTGTTACAGATTTTATTCAATATCTAATGCTTTTAATCACAATCAATTAAAAAATAACCGTAATATAAAAATATATATAAAAACAAATACCAGCTATAGTAATCAGGATGAACAGATGAAGAATCGATCTTAGTTTAATCTTTACACACTGCTATTTAAGCTCGTATATCCATTATTCATAAGATTTGAGGAAAAAGTTAAGGTTAGGTGCTTAGTTATTGAAATTGATGAGAGCATTTATAAGAAGATTGAATGAGAGTTATGAATGCGTGTGTTTGTTTTGAGAAATGAATGAGGGCTTTGAGGTTTGTTTTACCAAAAAATGAGTGAACGGGGAAAGATCATGTTACCCCTCCACATTAAATGATAAAAGAATAAAAGAAGTTAAATGATATTTATAAGAGGCGTTAGATGAGAACTAAATGGATGGTCGCAATGGGCTCCTCAGATCTAGAGAGAAAATGAGATCTACGAGGAACTTTTCTCAGTGTCGAATATAGTTTTTAACTTTTATTCAAATATTGAGACTGTTGAGGCAACATGATCAAGATCTTCTTATGTTTTAATGATGACAAATAAACCATCGAAACACATAAAATAACAAACTTTAGCCAAAATTCCCCGGAGCCCATATCTGCTCCTGGCGCGCTGCCCGCACGTCAACGTGCGGGTGACGCGCCAGGCCACTGTTTGGCTTCGGGCGAATTTTGAAATTCGGCTTTCCCCTTACCCGAAAAATGTGGATCTTTCAATATAGGTATGAATATGTTATGTGCTTAATTGAGAAGACTCGAAACGAGTTTTGAGACTTGAGAGATCCTACTTTTAAAGCACCCATTTACGGGAAAATGCCAACTCATGTTTTCTAACTATCGAGCCAAGGCTTTTCTAAACTTAGAGAGCTTATATATTTCACGTGACATCGTGTTGCAGCATCCATATGCTCATATCCCGTGCTTACGTCTTCTCTAATTACATAACGGGTTTACTCCCTTATTGGTCAAACTAAGTCAAAGGTCACTTTGCGTAAACGCATCCTTTCCCACTTGGGTTATGCTTTATGTCACACCCCCAAAATACCTGAATGGCAGCGGAATGGAATACCTGGGGGTGACTGTCATAGCACCATAGTTACAGTTATATTGAACGACCTAAAGTGTCGTTTAGAAAATACAGCGTTTGATCATTAAAACATTCAGAGTTTACAAAGCTTAGGTCCCAAAAGAGTTTGCCAATATAGTTAAAATAAGTTCAACAAGATCAAACGTTTCATAAGTGCAGAAAATATGGTGAGACGCGTCGACTCCGCGACTCCATGAAGGTCCAAATGTATGCAACATGAGCTACCTTAATAACCTGAGAAATACATTGCGAAAAACGGTCAACACGAATGTTGGTGAATAATCATAGGTTTATAAGTAAATCGTAAGTACATAAGCCACAAGTAATAAGTAAACCGACAAGAATGTCAAAAATGCTACATTGTCTCTTAAGCTCATGACCCCGAAGCTAGACTTAGTAATGGCCCCGCCAGAGTGTTTACCAGACACTCTATTCGTTAAGACATGAAATGCATTCGTCCCGTTGGAGCAACCCAACGCGAATGGAGGCGTCACCCTCGATAGATCTATCCACTCACTCTCGCTTAGCTATAATTAACGGTCCATGATATATAAGGGGACTTAACTTGGTAGTAAGGCAACTTAAGCAATGTATGGAATTTGTAATACTTGGGCATGTACAAAAATAATTGTGCAATGTATTCTCCCCCGTGGGATTGGAAATCAAATAAGTAATTAAAACGGGGCTATGAGAACTCACCTGGAGTGATAGTACAAAGATGGCACAACGATGGTAAAGTAATCGGGACAATGAGGCGCGAACACTAGCCGCAACCTAAATGAATAATCGTGATCTAATTTAGATCATGCCGTGATGTAATGAATGCACATGCACATGATACCTATACCACTCGTAAATTGGAAATACTAGTTATCGTCATAGTAAAATAGTTTCCATACTTAGGAAAATAGGTCCATTTAGTGAAGTATATAACTTGTCATATTAACTCGTACGAAAAAGTTAGCGTTATATTCCTAGTATCAAAACCTTAGAATGACGTCGTTAAGTCGTATAAATATTCTCCTGGGTCGTACGTATTCATTTGTTAAGAATATAGTCCTTAGTAACATTTCTAGAAAATATACCATTTAGTGCGTAAGTTATTATTTTTATTTGTGACCATATATATATATATATATAGTTTTGACGATGTTAAAACGGGTATAACTTGGTCGTTATAGGTTCATTTCCTTCGTTCTTTATATCCACGGATTCATTTTTGTATATACTAGTATATTTTTGATAACTCGGCTCCTCTAGGTTACGTTTAATGCCTCTATTTGTACGTCGAAATCTGCCAAACAGCAAGCAGTTTTTAATAAAATAGTTTTCGTCGTTAAATTTGCAAAAATCATATCTCCTTCGTTATAAACTCGTTTTAATCCGTTCTTTCGCCTAAAGTTTCGTTTTTGAAAGTATTTTCTAAATCTTTGGTCAAAAATTAGCCATCAACCACTGATTTTCCCACGAAATAAAAATAGGGACAGTAGGTATTTCTAATGTTTCAAAAATCGTTTCTAGGGTTCTAATCTAGTTCCATCTTCATCCAAACCACTTTCAATCACCACAAAACTAATCTAATCCTACCATACACCTTCTTAGGGTGTCATGGGTTCCTAAACATCACAACCAAGTAGATCTAACAAGGATCTAACCAAAAATCACTTCTAGGGCTTGTAAGTTCCAAAAGTTTGTAAAAATATAGTGGTATAACTATTTTGTGCATGGATCAAAGCATGAAAGCTATAAGATATAAGTAAATACTTGATGAAAACATAAAAATTAACTTGATAACTTACTTTGAAAGGTGGTGTGATTAGATGATAAAACCTTAGTATTCTTAAGTTTATATTTCAAAACCTTGTAAGAAATACTTAACTAAACTATAATAACACTAGATCTTGAGAAAATAATTTGTCTTGCTCCTCCTTCTTGTTGTGGCCGTGGGTTTCAAGAGAGAAAAAGAGAGAGATGAGTTTTCTTGCAATGTGAAAAATGAGATAGAAAAGATCTAGTTTGGTTATATGTATTATTTGGTCTTATTATTATTTTATAAAAGTTAGTATAGATCATTAATGAATCTTGAGTGAGTTAGTAAAATGTGTAAGTGATTGGAGAGGGGGGGGGGGGGGGAAGGAGGGGGGGGGGGGGAATGAATGTAAGACTTTTGGTGATTTTGCATTATTGTGTGTTATTTGTAGTTTTAAAGTGTACCGGGTACCGGGTTAACTAAAAATAAATTTTAACGGAGTTAACCGGGTCGTAATAAAGTTATAAAAATTATAAAAACAGGTTGGGTAAAATTATTGGATGTTTAAATAATTATAGTTTAATTTCTACGAAAACCGTCGAAATTTTAGTAAACTTAAGTTAATAATTGAAATAAATATCCAAAATACCGGGTAAATTAATATTATAATTTTTATATTATAAAAATGAATATAAAAATATATTGGGATCATAATCGGGAGTGTTGGACGTGTTAGTCACATTTATAGTTCGCGTATTAGTGTTTATTTAAAAATAAACAAACGTAATTTGTTAATTATATTAAAAGTAAAATTTGAATACCCTACGAGTGGAATAGTATGCAAGTGCCATAAAGATGATATGCAGACTATTTCTAGTCTGTATGAAATGTCCCAATGATAATGCATGAATTCGCTCCTGAACCAATACGGTTACGCGAATTTGAATACTCGTAAACTAAATTTATGATGACATGAGTAATGCACGTGAATAGTGGTTTTCTCTCGGAAATGAATAGTGTCAAGTGAATAGTAAAATTTCTGAATGTGTCTCGGAATGTCAAATTGACCTCAAAAACGATGAATAGTAAAACAATGAATAGTAAATGATGAATAGTAACTTGTGAATAGTAATTTGTCGAGGTTTAGAAAATGACCGGAAATTACGAGTTGTGACACTTTACATCAAGGCAAAGCACTTAACTTGTTTGAACCAAGGTATTAGTTGAGAACGTCGAGTCATGGAAAGTCACGAGATATGAACCTATGGATTCTCGATGTTGTGTTACTTGAACTTATAAGTAACCTATGAATTTCTCAACTTATAATCTTAATTGTCTAAACCTTTTCTTTTTAATGACAATTAGATTACTTCTAAATCTTCTCTTAATCTCATTTCTACAAAAGACAAAACCAAATCTCCCACAATCCTTCCCAAAATCATTCCCAACATTCTCTTACAATATTCTCTTACAAAAGTGTACCTTTGTCCCTTCACATACTCCCACACAATATTCCCTCAATCTACCAACTTCCCATACAATCCAACTCATTCCTTACACACTCTTGATCTCCACCATCCATTTCAAATAAACATATCTCAACCCTCCATATTTCCCACATGCCAAATAGTTTGAAATTCAAAAAAGGCTCCCTTTGATCTTAACCATTCAATTCAAACTAAAACCATCTCAACCATCCATCTTATTTCTTCCCTCATGTTTTGGAATATTCCACTAGCATATTCTCTCTTCCTCTCCATTCCATCACATGTGTTTAATCTAAACCATCCAATTCAAACTAAAACACATCTCAACCATTCATCCACTCTCCTCTCTATTTCATCACATGTGTTTAATCCCAACCATCCATTTCAAACCAAAATCATCTCAACCCTCCATCTCATTCTTTCCCCCCAAGCAAAGGAATATACCTTTGGAATATCCCTCCTTAACCCAATTCTCTACATCTCAACCATCCAATTCAAACCATCTCATCTCAACCATCCATCCTACACTTTCCCCTAAGGATGGAATATACCTTGGCATATTCTTTCTCTCTTTTCTATGCCATGTGAGGAATAACACTTCTACCCCTTCCAAATTACCCTATCTACACTTTCTACCCTTGGTATTTGGTTTTCTTATAAACACTTCACAAAACATTTTCCATATTGGCTATTTGAGTTGGTAAACCTTAGAATGATTAATGTTAAGGTTTAGTGTGAAGTACAATTGGGGGTTTAGCAAGGATAGGTATTTATAAGATCCAAACACCCAACACTTGGGAAAAATTTACAGAAGCCTGGTGCGCTGCCCGCGCGTTGACGCGCGGGTGACACGCCGGCCTCGGTAAAATTTCCCAAGTTTGGGTTCTTGGCCTATAAATACCACCCTTGCCTTGCCTCTTGTATTCCTCACCCCTTGCCATTATTCTTTCTCTCAAGACTCTTTCTCTCTAAACACTCTCAAATCTCTCTATCTTTATCTCTAATCTTGTGTTCTTGATTTTCATACTAACATCTTTGAAAGAACACATCTACTTACAAGGGAAGAATCACAAGAACCTAATCCACTCTTGTGATTGTGTCGAGGGTCTTCTTTCCATTTCTATTACAATCGAGTCTCTAGGTTAGGTTAGGGCTTGATTAAACAATCAAACATTTATTCTTTCAAATTGTTTGTAAGGGAAGTCTTGTGTCTTGGTGACCAAGCCTAGATCATTGGGGATCTAGTTGGGGTTTGATACTTCCGAGTGGAAGTTTTGGTTGTGGTCTTTGTCACCTTGTGTAAGTCGGATCACGAGATTCTTTAGGGTGGTTTCCGAGGGCGAAATACCGTTGGGAGTAGCTCTTCTTTGTGAGCACCGATCTTTGTGCATATCGGTGGAGTGAAGTTGTAACGGTTTTAATCCACCGAAAGGATTATACTAGAGTAATAGTATCGATGTCGTGGATTCGCAACTGGACGTACGGATGGTATAAAACCCTCATCTCGAACCAGTATATATATCGTGGTGTCTCTTTACATGCTTTATTTACTTTGTTTGTGTATGTGGTTGTGATTATTATAGTATAACCACTTGGTGATCTTTGAGGCTTAAAGTTAATTAACTTTGAAGAAGCCGAAAAGACCGTATTCACCCCCTCTACGGTTCTACAGAGACACATCGAAAATGGAATGAAGTGTGGTGTTTGCATGTATTATATCTTCAGAAGCACTAGTTATAAAGAACAAAGACATATGCATATTATATGATAATCAATTCTAATTACTTTTCTAAAAGTAAGATACAAATACTATATAAAAAAAATAGTAAACTTCAAAATACATCCATGTGGTTTACCCAATTTCGCACCATACATCACTCTCGAAAAAGTTGCAACAAATACATCCATCCGTTAGTAAAAGTGAACCAATATACATCCCTCAGTTAAAATAAGGACTAACTGTGCAAATTTTTTCTCTGTTATCTCCTAACGAGATAGAACACATTTGCACCGTTAGTCCTCTAGGTTAATGGTATTTGTACCGTTAGTCCTTTTTTACGTTTTCTTTCGTTTTTTACGTTTTCGTCCGTTTACGCCTGTTTTTTACGTTTTCACCCGATTTTTTTTGTTTCTTCAGTTTTTTTACGTTTTCGCCTATATTTTTACGTTTTGCGTGTTTTTTAACGTTTTCGTCCATACGTTTTCGCGTGTAAAAAAAATGGATGAAAAGCGTAAAAAAACGGATGAAAACGAAAAAAATGGCCGAAAACGTAAAAAAACACGCGAAAATGTAAAAAACAGACGAAAACGTAAAAAAATAGGCGAAAACATAAAAAAATATGCGAAAACGTAAAAAAATGGAAGAAAACGTAAAAAACCGGGTGAAAACGTAAAAAAACGGAAGTAAACGTAAAAAAAAGATGAAAACGTAAAAAAGTGGAAGGAAACGTAAAAAACCGGGTGAAAATGTAAAAAAACGGGCGTAAACGTAAAAAAAAATAGACGAAAACTTAAAAAATGGAAGAAAATGTAAAAAAGGACTAACGGTGCAAATACCATTAACCCAGACTAACTATGCAAATGTGTTATATCTCGTTAGGAGATAACACAGAAAACATTTGCATCGTTAGTCCTTTTTTTAACTGAGGGATGTATATTGGTTCATGATAGGCGTTTTTGAGTGCGTATCAAATTAATACAAAGTAATCGTGAGTGGAATTTACCAATCAACCTTTAGGAAAAGGTTAACTTGCAAAAACTCGTGAATACAATATGTATGTATATATATATATATATATATATATATATATATATATATATATATATATACATATATATATATATATATATATATATATATGTGTGTGTGTGTGTGTGTGTGATATATATATATATATATATATATATATATGTGTGTGTGTGTGTGTGTGTGTGTGTGTGTGTGTGTGTGTGTGTGTGTGTGTGTGATACCGGGTAAGTGATTACCCGGGTCGTGTCCCAACGAGGTGTGAATGGGCGATATCGTATGAGATTTGGATATTAAAATGCTTGTAAGAATGATGAGAGATTGTTTGGTATTGTGGAATTACGATAAATTACAAATAACGAACGAAAAATAAAATAAACGCAACTAAACTAGGAATACAAACAAAGAATGAAAATTAAAACTTAAAAACTACTTAAAATCCTACGGGAATGATATTAGGAAACCAGGGAACCCTAAAACGTAATCTAATTTGAAAAAGTAAAAGTTACTTTAAGAAAAACGCGAGTGCGCAAATTAAAACGTGAATTAAATGCTACGCTAGACTTACGGGTGTAAAAATGATTTTTCTACGAGTCTAATGATGAAAGAAAATTTTTGAAAAAATAAATTTTTTTTGCTTTTATATTTTTTATTACTAATTAATTACGAAAATAACTAAATTAAAAGATTAAAATTACCAAATGACTTTTGTAAATTTCCAAACTTTTTCTAAAGGTTCTAACTGATGACAGGGTTCTATAAAAAATACAAAAAGACCAAATTGCTTAATAATAAGCTCTGAATAAGCAGACTTTTGAAAATAAGCTAAAAGGGCCAAACTATATTAAGTATTTGATTTTGTAATATACTTATGGAAAAAGTCCCAAGGGCGCCTGGTTTGTGAGTGTTGTGTTGTGTCTGTTGTTGACTGGTCAAATGTAGAGGTCAGGGATTCGACCCTTGGCTTCTACTTTTTTTTATGAAACATTTTTTTTTCGAACTTTTCTACACAAACATATTGAAAATGAGAAAATAAGCATTTTTTGTAACTGTGGCTTTTTGTGAAAAGCAACCAATAAGAAAATACAAATGAGAATTTGAAGCAGTTAACTAGTAAGCAAAAAAAAAAAGATTAAATTTAGAGCTAAAAAGTTACAAATAAGCTACAATAAGCTAAACTATGGGGAACAAGAAAAAGGGCAACTAGGGGGAGTCCTAATATAAGCTAAAAGGGAACATATAAGCAGTTATAAGATCCTAAAAAGCACTAATAAGCTGAAATCTAGTCCTAGGCTGCAAATGGTAAACACAGGAAAAGGGGCCTACTTATGGGGCTGCAAAAAGCTACAAGAAGAATTCAAAAAATATAAATGAAAATATAAGCATAAACATAACCTGGGAAACAAGTTATAAACTAAATTTAGGACCTAAAAACCTAATTATGAGTCAATTAAAAATGTTGGAGTGAGGGGTGTTGGGGGCTGCTTGGGCTGCTGATGCAGTTTCAAAAGGCTAAGTGTAGGACTAAATTCAGCTACTAAAACGACTTCAACATAAAAAATAACTTCGACTAATGAAGTATAACCAACAAACAACATGCATAACCAATATAAACATGTAAATCCTACTCAAACATACCTAAAACCTATTCCAAAAAAAGTGGTGCAGGGCTGATGAACCAGTCGGGTGAAGTGGGTCAAATTGGTGGAAACTGTTGTGCATCTAAAAACTCTTGAACCAAAACTAGCAAACATCCTATGTGAACTAAAGTGAGCTAATTACCACTCCTAGTGAAGGCATAAACCAGATCATACTCTAACTTCTACTCTAAAACAGTAGGCATGACAGTTTTTGCAAATCTAAGTAAAATTCTTTAAAACCTTTTGAAAATGAAAATCCTAACTTGAAAACTGCCCAATACACTTAAACAAAGCTGATGCAAGTTTAAATTTTGGTTTAAAACTAATTTTGTGCTAAGAGCTAGGTTGTGCCAAACACTCCTATATGGTGTTCACTGTTGAGACTTTTTAAAGGAGAATGCAACCTTTTTTTTTTAAATCTATAACTTACAAATAAATGTTGAATCTAGCTATTCTAATGTGTAAAAAGAAATGGTAACTCAGAAATACAAACAGATGATAAATAAGCAGTTTGAAAAAGTATCTTAAAATTGAGAACACTGAATGGGAGAAAACTTAAATTGCATTCATTAAAAATAAAAAGTACATAAAGAAAACTTAAACACTAAACATCTAGACTAAAGACCTAACTTGACTACCTTGAGTGGCTTACATGATAATCTATTTATACTACCAATTCTAGGGTTTCTTGGCCTCTTGTGTGCTTCCTTTGTGAGTGTAAAACAGCTAGAGTCCATCTTGTGTTTTCTTGGCTTCATTCCCTGCCATTGGATTAAAGCAACAACAATTTCAACCCTTGATTTCAGTTTTGGCGCCCAAATGCTACAAGGATTGCCAAGGTGGTAGTGGATACCCGTGACTTCTTCATTGGAGGAGGTGAGGAGGGGGTTTTGAGGTGGATGGTTGAGTGTGGCAGAGAGGTGGCGTGGAGGTGGGAATTGGTATGGTGGGTAAAGCAGGGAGGAGGAAGAAAGAGGGGACGGGCGTTTGATTGAGGTGTGACTGGTCAACAAAACCAGGATCGTTTTTATTAGTGTTGGGTTTGGATTTGTGTTTGGGCTAAGCACAAGGGTAAGTGTGTGTGGGCTTAGGATTGGTAGTGGGATGGGTGTTTGGGTTTAATTTTAAACTAGGTCCGTTTGGTTTTAGTAAATGAAAGAACAAGGACCAAAATTGTCATAAGCTGAAAATGAGGGGTTAAATCTGCCCATTCTCCAAAGTTATCACAAGGGTGATTTTTGCCACATTCCAATTACCAAGGACCAATAAAGTTTGTTTCCCAAAAAATGAAATTCCTAGGGACTAGATTTGCCAAATTCGTAAAGTTAAGGGACCAAACTTGCAATTTCTCCAAACTCTTCACTCAGGGACCAATCTTGTCAAGATGAGTAACCAAAGGACCATAAATGATAATTTCCAAAATTTGAAATCCCAGGGACTATTTCTGCCAATTGTGAAACTTCAGGGACCAAAATTGTAAATTTTTAAAACTTTTTTCCCAAGGACCAGTTTTGATAACTTTTGACTTTTAAAGGACTTGGGTTGACTTTTCTTTCAAAACAAATGCTCAGGGACTGATTTTGTCAAGTTTTGAAAGTTGAGGGACTGAAACTGCCAATTATACAAACTTTGTTCATTTTTCATCTGTTTTCAATTATTTTGCACCTGGAACATATAAAATACAATCCTGGGATATTTTCTGTATTTTGATGCATTTCCAAGTGTTTTTAAATGTTTTTCAAGTTCAGATAAGACAAAAATAACGAGTATTTACACACTCATCAGTTCACTTTTACTAACGGAGGGATGTATTTGTTGCAACTTTTTCGAGAGGGATGTACGGTGCGAAATTGGGTAAACCACAGGGATGTGTTTTGAAGTTTACTAAAAAAAATTGTTTCGATGTTTTTAACAAATAAATATAGATTGTAAATCTAATTTTTGTTTTTAGCACTTTATAAATATGCTACATATTAATTATATAAACTTTTACAACATTTTTGGATCAACAACTAAATTGAATTGTGGATGAGTTATAACTGAATATCTGTGTAATTAAAAGAAGCGATCGCAATATATATGTTTCATAAAAAAATTAAATTTAAAATTCAACGCAAACACAAGGATTTGAACCCGTCGCGAAACATGGGCATATTAAATCTTGTTGAATTGTTTCTTACGATTTGGGGCTTGAGCAATCTATTTAAGATATATAATGTGAAGCTTCTCTAAGAAACTAGTTGTTGGCGTGGATAGTAATTTGATCCATGTATAAAAGAGTCTTGTACTACACAAATCTTCCACTTCTAAAGGTAACTCATGACCCTCGTGCAAATGGCTCCTCAAATTATAGAGTCACATTCAAATATGCTACCGGGATCCAATAATAACCCATGAATAATGATGTGGATGATTTAATGTGTCGCAACATGCAACACAGTTTGATTCTTAGCTCAAATGAGTTATCAGTACGAATGATTCCATAATCTCTACCACAAAAAAGTCTTTTAGACCGCTTCTAGAAGGCTTTTAGACCGGTTACTGAACCGGTTTAGATGATGGAGGTCTAAAAGATAATTTTTCAGACCGGTTGCTATCATTTAAACCGGTCTATTTATTATTTTTCAGGAAAAAAAAAATTCTGGGTTATTTGGGATTGCATTATTAAAGCTACTTAGAGAAGAAATGGGACAGTTCAATAATGCTTGTTGAAATTATTGCTCTTATATTAACGGGTTGTTTGGGATTGCTTATTGAAACTGCTTATAAGATCCTTAGTTATAAGCAGTTCCGATAAGCAATTCTAAACAAACCCTTAATAAAAGAGCAATAGTTTCAACATATGATATTGAACAGTCCCATCCCCTTTTGCACAACCACAGCAAATAGTCGGAGCATGGGTGGTTGTGGTGCTGGCGGCAGTGTGTGTGATGAAGCGATAAGTGTACAACTTTTGGGGGGTCATTTAAGACCAAAGTTGAGATTATTTGATCAAATATTGCCCTAAATCGTTCCTTTTGTCATTTTAGGTACTTTTGAGAGGAATTTTACAAAAGGAAGCATGTTGGACGTTTTTGGAGCGAAAAAGTGCAGAAAACGACAAAGTCTCAAAAGCATGCTGGAAATTGCCTTTGACGGTGTTGTTAGTGACAGCGTCATGAGTTGACAAAAGGGTGGATAAATCAAATACACGTGACGCGCCAGAATGTTTTGTGAAGGGGGTCTGACGGCGTCATGTACAAAAATTCCAAGGCCATCAAGAGTTATCATAAAGAGTGACGGCCCAGAACCCATATAGAGTGACGGCGTCAGAAGTGGATCTAGGCAACACGAGTTTAATTTGGCGGCGAGTTGACGGCGTCAGACTTAACTCTTGACGACGTCAGATTACAAAATCTATATATAGTTTTCTAGTTTTCATTCATTGTGTGCAACTTTGAGGGAATAAAACTGATGAGGCGAAAAATGAACCGTTTTTAGGGGGCCATTTAAGCCCGGAATTGAATTTATTTGATCAAATATTGCCCTAAATCGTTCCTTTTGTGATTTTAGGTACTTTGGGAGTGAATTCTGGAAAAGGAAGCATTTTGGACGTTTTTTGAGCATAAAAGTGAAGAAAACGGCAAAGACTTAATTTTCCATGCTGGGAACAGTACCTGACGGCGTCAAGAAGGAAAATGTGACAGCGTCAGGAGTAAAATCCATGATGACCCAGGGAAAACCTGAAGGCCTCAGAAGAAGGGCGTCAAGAGTTATTTTGGTGACGGCCTGAAGATGGATTACACGTGACGGCGTCAAACCCAGATCTAGGCAGTTCGAGAACTTTATTGGCGGCGAGATGACGACATCAGACATTTACTCTTGACGCCGTCACCTCACAAAATCTATATATACTTTTCTATTTTTCATTCATTAAAAGAGGAACTTGTGTGGAGAATACTAGGGTCAAACCTAAAAAACCCTAGGTCGTTTGTAACAGTATTTTCAAGGGTTTTCACCCCTTGAAATCTTTCATGTTCAATTAAGATAAGTCCTCTTTCAATTCATTCAATATGTCAATGTGTTGTTTGAATATATCTTATGCTTGTCTTGATTACAACATGCTAGGCTAGATATTTCATGTGTTTGCTTAGATGTAATGAAACCTAGATGTTAATTATAGGTTGATTGCTTGTTTATAGTTGTAATGGATGAATGATTTCAATCTTAGGCTTAAGAAAACTGGCAGATCTCCATTGTGTAACTTGCTTGAACGTCTTAAAAAATATGAACCGATGTGTACTAGGTTTTTATGATTGTATTTAACGCATGAGCGAATTCTAGTGATCCCATGTTAGGAGCTTCTTAGCCGGCTCGACATAGGAGTGAAGAAGGAGCTTATAGGATTGGGGAAGTAAGTACGCCACCCAATGAATGGTATTAAGGAATACAATCCGTCATCCACGCAACTGTAACAAGTAATTAACCTGCAAAAGATATCTAGGGAGTAGTGAAATCTAAATAAACACAATTCTCCCATATATTGCTCACACCACTATCTTAATTTAGTTTAATTTCATTTTTAGAATTTTATTTTGATTGCATCTTAGTTATTGGGTTAGTTGACTAGCAACTAATTCCGCCCACTCCTCTAAAAACCGAGATTTTACTTGTTTTTATAAAAACATAAAAATACAAAAAGAATCATCCCTCACCTCTAGACCTAGTCTTTAGGTTTTCTAATCCTAGCGACACTATTCCTAAGTTGAACGATCAATCCCCTGGTACTTGTCACTATACTATACTACAACGATCAGGTACACTGCCTGGTGGGCGTTGTAAGCTTCTCGAGATCCCTCGAGAGGTAAAGCCTGGTGCAATTCCCACGCATCAAGTTTTTGGCGCCGCAGCCTGGGGAATAGTTATTGTCTAGGTTAGAATTTCTTTTTATTAGGTCTACTTGCTAGATTCCTTTCTAGTAAGATTTTATTTTTATTTTTAGGTTCTCTTTAGCCTATCTCATTTCTTCGTGCCTTTGTTCATAATCTTTACCATCCGACATCATGGAAGGTGGTAACATCTTTGAACCCATCAACCCACCACAACAAGACCACCCACACAACCCACCACTAGCTAACCAACCTCTTAGGCCCCGAACCCTAGGAGAGTACTCCTGACCTAGCCACCAAGGCTACCGAAACACCATTGAGCTCACCCAAGGAGCCAATGTGTCTCCCTTGCGATCCGACACCATCCGGTTGGTGCAAAGCGGAGGTGCATTCCATGGACTTCGTTCTGAAGATCCACATCAACATCTCATGGACTTCCTTAAAATCGTAGATTCCATAGACCTAGATGTTGCAACTAGAGAGACAAACTGATTACGCCTATTCCAATTCTCTATACGTGATCAAGCTAGTCAATGGCTTGAGTGTTTACCCGCGGGATCCATCACCTCATGGGATGATCTCACCACTCGTTTCCTTGCTCAATTTTTCCCACCGGGGAAGACTGCGATGCTTAGAAATGACATTTTGATGTTTGAACAACATCAGGGCGAAACTTTCTACTTAGCATGGGCTCGTTTCAAGGATCTACTCCACAAAGTCCCTCATGATGGTATAAATCTTTGGTTATTAGTTCAGATTTTCTATGACCATGTCGACTATCACACTAAACGTACAATCGATAGAGCCGCGAGAGGTAGATTGCGTGATTAGGACGCCGAGGAGTCTTGGGAAATTATTGAAGAGCTTGCCGCTGATAATTAAGAGTTATGGGAGTTTAATCATACTATAAAAGCGGCCATCAACGCAATTTCGACACCTGAAGGGACTAACCAAATCTCTGATGAACTCCTATGCAAACTTGAGGCAAAAGTTGACTATTTTGAAGAAAGGCAAAAGAGACCCTTAAGTCCTAGACGGGCTACTATCAATTCTGTCTCGAAAATGACTTCAATGCCGTTATCAGAGTCACCCTCTAGAGAGAATGTTGAGACTTTTCAAAACTATGCCCCACCTTATTCCCCTCCCGAGAAACTTTGCCCGGAATTTGAAGCCAGAATGAGAGAATACATGGCAACTCATTCAGAGCCGCTTGCTAGATTCGAGGAAGTAGTTTATAAACAAAAATAGGAGATGCAAGAGAAAATGAATGAGATGATGAGCCTGATGGAGGAGTATTCCAACCAGAAAACCCCCGAAAGGATGTTACTGAGGAAAGAAAGCGTCATCCCCACTACCCGATTTGTTAATTCTATCACAATTGTCCACACGGATAATGAGAAAGTAGAAACCCCTAGTGAACAAACCGCAGAAGAACCGCCAAAATCCCAATCCTTAAGTTACTACCTGAAACATGATATAAACGAAAGCACTATAACAAATTGGATAAAAGGTGACGGGCGTAACCAATCTTCCAAACAGGGTTCAGAGAAGGAGGAAGATGGAAAAGATGAGTATGATACATTACCTGGGGGACCGATATTCGAGAAACTATTGGTACAAAAAGTGGCTACTAAGCAGATGGCGTGTGGGAACTTTGAGATACCGGCTAGCATCGGGAATTTGAAATATCTAAATGCTTTCGCCGACCAAGGATCGGAAGTAAATCTTATGCCCCTAACTATCTACACCCAACTAACGTCAAAAATGCCAGCCCCCACTCGTGTTAGGCTGTCCTTCGCTGGACACTCTTACGTGTACCCCCTGGGAATCGCAGAAGATGTGTTGGTCAATGTCGCAGGATTCATGTATCCCGTTGATTTTATGATCATCGATGATAAGGGAGGTGGATGCATGCCAATAATCCTTGGGTCACCATTCCTCACCACCGCAAGAGCTGTCATTAAGTATGAAGGTAGGAAAATTGAGCTTAAATCAGGAAAAAGAAAGATTAGCTTTCCCATGACCCCGCAATATGGGCAAGAGAGTTTGAGGGGGAGAAAGCTCAAAAACAACATTGACACATCAGCTATTCATGTTCAGGAGAAAATACTTGCATGGGAGGCAAGAATCAAAAGCTACAAGGAGGCTGAACATGAAAGAAGCAAATGCAATGAAGTTCATGTTGAGTTCGAACATAGTCAACCAACGAGGAGCCATGTACCATTCAAGAAAGGGAACTTAGTACTCTTAAGACACTTGGAGATAACGATACCTCCTGATAAGCCGAGTCTCTGGTGGTATGGGCCTTTCACAATTGAAAGCATAAGCCATGATGGGATGGCTAACTTGAGAGGTAAAGGAGGAGGAGAGGTGACTGCGAGTATCGATCGATTGAAACACCACCACCATGATAGTAATGATGGCAATTATATGGGGTACATCATCTCGAGGGATAAGGTCACGTAGTAACCCATGACCTTGAGTCTAGCTACAAGACTCGTAAATAAAGAAAAACGCTTCTTGGGAGGCAACCCATGTTTTGTGTGATTTTTATTTTGTTTGATTGTTATTTGTTTCCGTATGCATGCTTTATTTTTATTGTTGGTAGATCATGTTTCAAAACTAAAATGGTGAAAATACTTTATTTTGTTGTTTGGCTTAGTCTTAACTTCATCCAAAGGTATTTCGCAAAAGATAAGTGTAAGGGGAAACCCCAAATATGTTTTTAAGAAACAAACTCGATCATGATTCTCCACAATATTGAGTGAACATGTATATTCGTATTTGTTAGAGTCAAATGCTTGTATCGAGTCATAATGATGTTTTGTAGGATTTTCCAGGAAGTAGGACGAAGTTTTTCCAGAAATTTTCCGGAAACTTAACATAAGAATTTCTGCAGGTCACTTCTGACGGCGTCAGGAAGAAATTCCTGACGGCGTCACGTGTAAAATTCTAGAAATTTTACCAGTTTTGTTTTTCTAACGGAGTCTTAAAGTTTTTGTTGAATCTTTAGTTTTATAATCTCCAGGAGATCTGCAAACATCATTCAACAAGCATTATATTTTATTTTGTTTTCTAGGATTTGTTAGCACATATAGATTGCCACCGATTTTACGCGATGATGAGGCGAAAAATGATCCGTTTTTAGGGGGTCATTTAAGCCCGGAATTGAATTTATTTGATCAAATATTGCCCTAAATCGTTCCATTTGTGATTTTAGGTACTTTGGGAGTGAAATCTGGAAAAGGAAGCAATTCGGACGTTTTTGGAGCATAAAAGTGAAGAAAATGCCAAAGACTTAATTTTCCATGATGGGAACAGTGTGTGACGGCGTCAAGAGGGAGCATTTGACGGTGTCAAGAGTAAATATCATGACGACCCAGTACAAACATGAAGGCGTCACAAGTAGAGCGTCAAGAGTTATATGCGTGATGGCCTGCAAAAGTGAACTACATGACGACGTCAGATGTAGATCAAGGCAGTCCGAGGATTTATTTGGCGGCGAGATGACGGCGTCACACCTTTGTTCTTGACGCCGTCAGCCTCTAAAATCTATATATAGTTTTCTAATTTTCATTCATTAAAAAGGAACTTGTGTGGAGAAACCCTAGGGCCGAACCTTGTACGAATTTTACAGCTTTTCAAGGGTTTTCAACCCTTGAAACCTTACATGTGCTATTGAGATAAGTATTCTCTTAATTCAATCAATATGTCTATGTGTTGGTTGTCTATATCTTGTGCTTGTCTTGATTTCAACATGCTAGGCTAGATCTATCATGTGTTTGCTTAGATCTAATGAAACCTAGATGTTGATTATGTGTTGATTACTTGTTTATGGTTGTATTGGATGAATGATTTCAATGTTAGGCTTAAGAAAACTGGCAGATCTCCAAATGGTAACATGCTTGAATGTCTTAGGAAACATGAACCGATGTGTACTAGGTTTTATTGGTTGTATTTAATGCATGAGTAAATTCTAATGATCCCATGTTAGGAGCTTCTTGCAGGCTCGACATAGGAGTGAAGTAGGCACTCATAGGATTGGGGAAGTAAGTACGCAACCCCATGAATGGTATTAAGGAATACAATCCGTCATCCACGCAACTATAACAAGTAATTAACGTGTAAAAGATATCTAGGGAGTAGTGAAATCTAAGTAAACACATTTTTCCCACATATTGCTCACAACCTTAGTTTAATATAGTTTTATTTTCATTTTAATATTTTATTTTGATTGCATCTTTAGTATTGGGTTAGTTGACTAGCAACTAATTCCGCCCAAATCCTTCAAACCCGAGATTTTTAATTTGCTTTCTTAAAAATATAAAAATGCAAAAAGAATCATCCCTCATCTCTAGATCTAGTATTTAGGTTTTCTAATCCTAGCGACACTATTCCTAGCTGAACGATCAATCCCCCGGTACTTGTCATTATACTATACAACATCGATCAGGTACACTGCCTGGTGGGGGTTGTAAGCTTCTCAAGATCCCTTGAGAGGTAAAGCCTGGTGCAATCCCTACGCTACCAAGTTTTTGGCGCCGCAGCCCGGGGAATAGTTATTGTCTAGGTTAGAATCTCTTTTTATTAGGTCTACTTGCTAGATTCCTTTCTAGTAAGATTTTATTTTTATTTTTAGGTTCTTTTTAGTCTATCTTATTTCTTTGTTTCCTTTGTTCGTAAATTATCTCGATGGATAACAATAACATTGATCGTTTGATTCCTGTTATTCGTGTTTTTCGTCGTAGGATTTTCCAAATGCCCGCCCCAATCCCTTTAGTGGAGAATGAGAACCCACCTAACCTCTCGCCCAACCACCACTTTGACAATAATTCTGAGTTAGAGGAGTTTGATTATGATGAAGACCGTAGGGCCAGTCCTTTTTACTATTTAGACTCCGATGAGGATCTTGATGATGGTGATGTGATTAATGAGAATAGGATGGAAGAGGAAGTGAACCCTTTTAGGTATGTCGACCCTAGAACAAGGATTGAGAGTGATAGTTCATTCAACATGCAATTTCCTTGTAAGATCGGATTTAGGAGCTTTAACGCCTATCTTAACTCATCTCTCACAATGAACATAATCTCGTGTAATGAATATAATAAAATCATGGTAGATGACGTAGAATACAAAGGAGAAAATATTATTGCTAGGGCAATACCATTGCATGTGTTTGTAGGAAGCTTGGTTTATCTTGTTGAGTTCATGGTTATGGAGAATCTAGGAGAATTTATTGATAGTAAGTTGACCCAGGTTGTGTTTGGAAAACCCTTCAAAAGGTTGACCAACCTTGATAAAAGACTTATAGAAGGGTTAATTACATTCTCGGATGGGGAAGAAGATTTTGTCTACCAAATGCCCCGCACACACCCTAGGTTCAAGGATTTCTCCATGGAGAAGTGTAGTAGGTATCCGCCCATAGAAATGCTAAGTGAGAATGATAAGAGAAAAGGGCTCAAATATACTCATGAAAAGAATAAAAGATACTATCGTGGATGTTTAGAGTTAGGAAATGATTATAAGAAAGATGAGGCGATCATTAGATGGCTCACGCTTGGTTATGTGAGCATAAGCGATACACGGTAACCCATGACCTTGAGTCTAGCTACAAGACTCGTAAATAAAGAAAAGTGCTTCTTGGGAGGCAACCCATGATTTTGTGTGATTTTTATTTTGTTTGTTTGTTATTTGCTTCCGTATGCATGCTTTATTTTTATTGTTGGTAGATCATATTTCTAAACTAGAAAGTGGAAATACTTTACTTTGTTGTTTGGCCTAGTCTTAACTTCACCTAAAGGTATTTTTGCAAAAAATAAGTGTAAGGGGAAACCCCAAATATGTTTTTAAGAAACAAACCGATCATGATTCTCCACAATATTAAATGAACATGTATATTCGTATTTGTTAGAGTCAAATGCTTGTATCGAGTCATAATGAAGTTTTGCAAGATTTTCTAGGAAGTAGGACCAAGTTTTTTCCAGAA
Organism: Artemisia argyi; assembly: GCA_030686995.1. NCBI lineage: Eukaryota > Viridiplantae > Streptophyta > Magnoliopsida > Asterales > Asteraceae > Artemisia > Artemisia argyi. Next base: position 155,033,876 of record CM060694.1, read on the forward strand.
ATTTTCCGGAAACTTAACACAAGAATTTCTGCAGGTCACTCCTGACGGCGTCATGAGTTTACTCTTGACGGTGTCACGTGTAAAAATCTGGAGTTACCAGTTTTGTTTTTCTAACGGAGTCTTAAAGTTTTTGTTGAATTATTAAGTTTTATAATCTCCAGGAAATCTGCAAACTTCATTTCACAAGCATTATATCTTACTTTGTTTTCTAGGATTTAGTAACTTATGTAGATTGCCGCCGATTTTATGCGAGGTTGCCTTGTCTGTTTTCTCAGGATTTACAGGTTATGTATGACAAGAAGATGATTTATTTTTCTGAAAGGGAAGCTTTGATTATTCATTTTCTTGGAGGAAGATCTAACCTGGCCACCTTATTATCCATACCGAGCGAATCAGGGGAGTATTTGATTTCATTCTTTTTACTTATTTCACTTTTACATTCTTTACTTGAACATTGGGGACAATGTTCATCTTAAGTGTAAGGGGAGGGTAAAATGATGATACCTTACAAATACACTTTCGCTTGAGTTTGTTTGTTTGATGGTAGATGTGTAATAAAACTATGAGAAATACTTGTTAGTACAATTTTAGCGCCAAATTTAAATTTTTTTACAACATTTAGGAGTGAAATTTTAGCCATAGCAAGCGTCTCATGGATAGGAGATTGTATGACTAGCACAAAACCGTACTATTCAGAAAAATTTTCCACCCAAATATGTGAGGATTCGCCTTTAGGTTTGATAGGAAAAGCATTTACCATTAGTGCTTATGAGTGTACCGGTCGCATTTAGATTCTAGAACTTGCGTTAGTTATGCATCCCGAGACTGCTAGTGAGACTACATTCGTGTAGTAGGATTTACTACATGATAAGAGGCATTAGGATCACCTTTGTGTTAAACCCGTATCATAATTACTTGACCGTTTAAGTCATATTACTTGGCTAGTTAAGTCAACTAATTTTTCCCACACCTTAGCGTTGTACTCATTTTTAGTACACGAAACCCCTAGTACACCCCTCCGAGCCTATCTTTTCGTTTCTAACTTTAAGCATCTTACTTAAAGGAAGAATTTGTTACACCCCACTTAAATGTACACCCAAATCGCCTTAGCCTTCCGTGTATGCACTCATCTTTAGTGCATTATTGTTATTTGTTAAACCCTAAGTTAACTATCTAATTGATTACATGGTTGCTAAGTCGAGTCATATCCTTGTACATATTGTTTTGGGACGATTAGAACTCATGGGTAAAGTACTTATTTTATGGAGTAATGGGGAAGAACATCATATATTACCCCCATATGTGCGTTAATCTTAAAAGTACTGCAAGTGTTTTGATTTTATTAATTCGAGTCAATAGATTAGTTTATTGTAAAGTATGTAAAAATTCAAGTGTAAGGGAAATTATCATTCCCTATGATGTATTATTTTAGATGGTAGGGTAAGAGTGTATGCAAAAAAAAAAAAAAAAAAAAAAAAAAAAAAAAAAAAAAAAAAAAAATCGAAAAACCAAGAAAAAGAAAAGAAAAAAAAATAGAAAAAAAAATAAAAGAGAAAAAACATACGGACTACCATCCCTTTTCATTCTACGCTCATTTTATGTTTTTGTTATTTTTCATTTATTAGCTTAAGTCGAGTCTAGTCTTGGCTTAGCAACGCCATATTGTACATGTAATTAACCAAGATTGTTAACTCGCCACCAGTAAAGACTACCTATATCCAACAAAACCGTGTATTTCATATCCCTACACCTAACGTTACAACCCTTTAAAAGACCTCTTTGATAGTTTATCCTAGGTGCTTACGCCATGTGGTGGAGGTTTGATCCTTTCCCAAGCCTATGGTAATCTATTTTGCTATGACAGGTAGTGAGAGATATCTTCCGTCTCCATATTGTAATTTATACTTTATTACACCAGAGAGATGTGAGTATCTAAACACTATTTGTGAGGTGCTAGTATATGACCTCCGTGCTTGTCTTTGGTCTTTAGTGGAACGATTATTTGTTGTAATTACTTTTATATTAGTGTTAAATGACCCCTAACTTGTATTTTGACTAGAATAAAAGCGCATTTGCTTGAGGACAAGCAAATCTCAAGTGTAAGGGTATCTGATGAGGCGAAAAATGATCCGTTTTTAGGGGGTCATTTAAGCCCGGAATTGAATTTATTTGATCAAATATTGCCCTAAATCGTTCCTTTTGTGATTTTAGGTACTTTGGGAGTGAAATCTGGAAAAGGAAGCAATTCGGACGTTTTTGGAGCATAAAAGTGAAGAAAATGCCAAAGACATAATTTTCCATGATGGGAACAGTGTGTGACGGCGTCAAGAGGGAGCATTTGACGGCGTCAAGAGTAAATATCATGACGACCCAGTACAAACATGAAGGCGTCACAAGTAGAGCGTCAAGAGTTATATGCGTGACGGCCTGCAAAAGTGGACTACATGACGACGTCAGATGTAGATCAAGGCAGTCCGAGGATTTATTTGGCGGCTAGATGACGGCGTCACACCTTTGTTCTTGACGCCGTCAGCCTCTAAAATCTATATATAGTTTTCTAATTTTCATTCATTAAAAAGGAACTTGTGTGGAGAAACCTTAGGGCCGAACCTTGTACGAATTTTACAGCTTTTCAAGGGCTTTCAACCCTTGAAACCTTACATGTGCTATTGAGATAAGTATTCTCTTAATTCAATCAATATGTCTATTTTTTGGTTGTCTATATCTTGTGCTTGTCTTGATTTCAACATGCTACGCTAGATCTATCTTGTGTTTGCTTAGATCTAATGAAACCTAGATGTTGATTATGTGTTGATTACTTGTTTATGGTTGTATTGGATGAATGATTTCAATGTTAGGCTTAAGAAAACTGGCAGATCTCCAAATGGTAACATGCTTGAACGTCTTAGGAAACATGAACCAATGTGTACTAGTTTTTATTGGTTGTATTTAATGCATGATTAAATTCTAATGATCCCATGTTAGGAGCTTCTTGCAGGCTCGACATAGGAGTGAAGTAGGCACTCATAGGATTGGGGAAGTAAGTACGCCACCCCATGAATGGTATTAAGGAATACAATCCGTCATCCACGCAACTATAACAAGTAATTAACATGTAAAAGATATCTAGGGAGTAGTGAAATCTAAGTAAACACATTTTTCCTACATATTGCTCACAACCTTAGTTTAATATAGTTTTATTTTCATTTTAGTATTTTATTTTGATTGCATCTTTAGTATTGGGTTAGTTGACTAGCAACTAATTCCGCCCAAATCCTTCAAACACGAGATTTTTAATTTGCTTTCTTAAAAATATAAAAATACAAAAAGAATCATCCCTCATCTCTAGATCTAGTATTTAGGTTTTCTAATCCTAGCGACACTATTCCTAGCTGAACGATCAATCCCCCGGTACTTGTCATTATACTATACTACATCGATCAGGTACACTGCCTGGTGGGGGTTGTAAGCTTCTCAAGATCCCTTGAGAGGTAAAGCCTGGTGCAATCCCTACGCTACCACGCGAGGTTGCCTTGCCTGTTTTCTCAGGTTTAACAGGTTATATATGACAAGAAGATGATTTATATTCTAGAAGGGAAGCTTTGATTGTTTATTTTCTTGGAGGAAGATCTAACCTGGCTACCTTATTATCCATACCGAGCGAATCAGGGGAGTATTTGATTTCATTCTTTTTACTTATTTCACTTTTACATTCTTTACTTGAATATTAGGGACAATGTTCATCCTAAGTGTAAGGGGAGGGTAAAATGATGATCACCTTACAGATACACTTTCACTTGAGTTTGTTTGTTTGATAGTAGATGCGTAATAAAACTATGAGAAATACTTGTTAGTGTAATTTTAGCGCCAAATTTAAATTTTTTTACAACATTTAGGAGTGAAACTTTAGCCATATCAAGCGTCTCATGGATAGGAGATTGTATGACTAGCACAAAACCGTACCATTCAGAAAAATTTTCCACCCAAATATGTGAGGTTCGCCTTTAGATTTGATAGGAAAAGCATTTACTATTAGTGCTTATGAGTGTACCGGTCGCATTTAGATTCTAGAACTTGCGTTAGTGATGCATCCCGAGACCGCTAGTGAGACTACATTCGTGTAGTAGGATTTACTACATGATAAGAGGCATTAGGATCACCCTTGTGTTAAACCCGTATCTTAATTACTTGACCATTTAAGTCATATTACTTGGATAGTAAAGTCAACTAATTTTTCCCACACCTTAGCGTTGTACTCAATTTTAGTACACGAAACCCCTAGTACACCCCTCCGAGCCTATCTTTTCGTTTCTAACTTTAAGCATCTTACTTAAAGGAAGAATTTGTTACAACCCACTTAAATGTACACCCAAATCGCCTTAGCCTTCCGTGTATGCACTCATCTTTAGTGCATTATTGTTATTTGTTTAAACTCTTAGTTAATTATCTAATTGATTACATGGTTGCTAAGTCGAGTCATATCCTTGTACATATTGTTTTGGGATGATTGGGACTCATGGGTAAAGTACTTATTTATGGAGTAATGGGGAAGAACATCATATTATTACCCCCATATGTACGTTAATCTTAAAAGTACTCCAAGTGTTTTGATTATCTTGATTCGAGTCATTAGATTAGTTTATTGTAAAGTATGTAAAAATTCAAGTGTAAGAGAAATGTTCATTCCCTATGATGTATTATTCTGGATGGTAGGGTAAGAGTGTATGCAAAAAAAAAAATAATAAAAAATAAAAAATAAAAAAAAAGAAAAAAAACATACGGACTACCATCCCGTTTCATTCTATGTTTATTTTATGTTTTTGTTATTTTTCATTTATTAGCTTAAGTCGAGTCTAGTCTTGGCTTAGCAACGCCACATTGTACATGTAATTAACCAAGATGATTAACTCGCCACCAATAAAGATTGCCTATATCCAACAAAACCGTGTATTCCATATCCCTATACCTAACGTTACAACCCTTTTAAAAAGACCTATTTGATAGTTTATCCTAGGTGCTTACGCCATGTGGTGGATGTTTGATCCTTTCCCAATCCTATGGTAATCTATTTTGCTATGACAGGTAGTGAGAGATGTTTTCCGTTTCCATATTGTGATATTACTTTATTACACCCGAGAGATGAGAGTATCTAAACACTATTTGTGAGGTGCTAGTGTATGACCTCCGTGCTTGTCTTTGGTCTTTAGTGGAACAATTATTTATTGTAATTACTTTTATATTAGTGTTCCCTAACTTGTATTTTCATTAGAATAAAAGCGCATTTGCTTGAGGACAAGCAAATCTCAAGTGTAAGGGTATATGATGAGGCAAAAAATGAACCGTTTTTAGGGGGTCATTTAAGCCCGGAATTGAATTTATTTGATCAAATATTGCCCTAAATCGTTCCTTTTGTGATTTTAGGTACTTTGGGAGTGAATTATGGAAAAGGACGCATTTTGGACGTTTTTAGAGCATAAAAGTGAAGAAAACGGCAAAGACTTAATTTTCCATGCTGGGAATAGTACCTGACGGCGTCAAGAAGGAAAATGTGACGGCGTCAGGAGTAAAATCCATGACGACCCAGAGAAAACCTAAAGGCGTCAGAATAAGGGCATCAAGAGTTATTTTGGTGACGGCCTGAAGATGGATTACACGTGACGGCGTCAAACCCAGATCTAGGCAGTCCGAGAACTTTATTGGTGGCGAGATGACTGCGTCAGACATTTACTCTTGACGCTGTCACCTGACAAAATATATATATACTATTCTATTTTTCATTCATTAAAAGAGGAACTTGTGTGGAGAATACTAGGGTCGAACCTAAAAAACCGTAGGTCGTTTGTAACAGTATTTTCAAGGGTTTTCACCCCTTGAAACATTTCATGTTCAATTAAGTTAAGTCCTCTTTCAATACATTCAATATGTCTATGTGTTGTTTGAATATATCTTATGCTTGTCTTGATTACAGCATGCTAGGCTAGATCTTTCATGTGTTTGCTTATATGTAATGAAACCTAGATGTTAATTATTGGTTTATTGCTTGTTTATAGTTGTAATGGATGAATGATTTCAATGTTAGGCTTAAGAAAATTGGCAGATCTCCATTGTGTAACTTGCTTGAACGTCTTAAGAAACATGAACCGATGTGTACTAGGTTTTTATGATTGTATTTAATGCATGAGCGAATTCTAGTGATCCCATGTTAGGAGCTTCTTAGCCGGCTCGACATAGGAGTGAAGTAGGAGCTTATAGGATTGGGGAAGTAAGTATGCCACCCCATGAATGATATTAAGGAATACAATCCATCATCCACGCAACTGTAACAAGTAATTAACCTGTAAAAGATATCTAGGGAGTTGTTAAATCTAAGTAAACACAATTCTCCCATATATTGCTCACACCACTATCCTAATTTAGTTTAATTTCATTTTTAGTATCTTATTTTGATTGCATCTTAGTTATTGGGTTAGTTGACTAGCAACTAATTCCGCCACTCCTCTAAAAACCGAGATTTTACTTGCTTTTATAAAAACATAAAAATACAAAAAGAATCATCCCTCACCTGTAGACCTAGTCTTTAGGTTTTCTAATCCTAGCGACACTATTCCTAAGTTGAAGGATTAAGCCCCCGGTACTTGTCACTATACTATACTACAACGATCAGGTACACTGCCTGGTGGGGGTTGTAAGCTTCTCGAGATCCCTCGAGAGATAAAGCCTGGTACAATTCCCACGCATCAAAAACCCTAGACGAATTTTCTAGCTATTTGAAGGGTTTCAACCCTTTGTTTCTTCCATGTTCAATTGAAGATAAGTACTTTACCAAATCATCCAATATGTCTATGTGTTGTTTGATTATATCTTACGCTTGTCTTCTCTTTAACATGCTAGGCTAGGTTTCTTTCGTGTGTTGCTTAGATGTAATGAAACCTAGATGTTAATTATTGGTTGATGGTTTGTTTATAATTGTTGTGGATGAATGAATTCGATGTTAGGCTTAAGAAAACTGGCAGACTTCCAATTGGTAACTTGCTTGAATATCTTAAGAGACATGATCGGAGGTGTACTATGATTATTTGGTTATATTTAATGCATAGGTAACTTCCAGGGATACCATGTTAGGAGCTTTTAGTCGGCTCGAGATAGGATTGAGGTTGAAGCCTTTAGAGTTAGGGAAGATCGTACACGGCCCTACGACTAGTATTAAGGAATATAACCCGTCATCCATGCAATTGTAACAAGCTAATCAACCGGTAAAAGATATCTAGAGAGTAATGAAATCTAAGTAAACACACTTTCTCTCATTATTGTTTACACCACAATTTAGTTTAAGTTTATTTTATTTTATTTTGATTGCATCTTTATTTAATTGGGTTAGTTGACTAGCAACTTATTCCGCCCACTCCTTCAAAACCCAAGATTTTTAATTGCTTTCCTTAAAATATAAAAATACAAAAAGAATCATCCCTCACCCCTATACCTAGTTTAGTAGAATTTTAACCCTAGCGAACACTATTCCTAGAGTTGAACGATCAATCCACCGGTACTTGTCACTATACTATACTACAACGAGCAGGTACACTGCCTGGTGGGGATTGCAAGCTTCTCAATATCCCTTGAGAGGTAAAACCTTTTACGAGGGCGCAATTCCACGCATGAAGTTTTTAACGCTGCAGCCCGGGGAAATAGTTATTGTCTAGGTTAGAATTTCTTTTTATTAGGTCTATTTGCTAGATTCCTTTCTAGTAAGATTTTTGTTTTATTTTTATAGGTTTCTTTAGTCTATCTTATTTCTTTGTTTCATTTGTTCGTAAACTATCTCGATGAATAACAATAGCATTAATCGTTTGATTCCTGTTATTCGTGTCTTTCGTCGTAGGAACTTCCAACTACCCGTCCCAATCCCTTTAATGGAAAATGAGAACCCGCCTAACCTCTTGCTTGACCATCACTTTAACTATAATTCTGAGATGGAGGAGTCTGACCATGATAATGACCATAGGGCTAGTCCTTTTTACTATTCGGACTCCGATGAGGACCTTGATGATGGTTATGTAATTAATGAGGATAGGATGGAAGATGAGATGAACCCTCTCAAGTATGTCGACCCTAGGACAAGGATTGAGAATTACATATCGTTTAATATACAGTTTCCTTGTAAAATTGGATTTAGGAGCTTTGATGCCTACCTTAAATCATCTCTACGAATGAATATAATCTCGCGTAGTGAATACAATAAAATTATGGTAAATGAGTTAGAATATAAAGGGGATAATATTGTTGCTAGGGTAAAGACATTTCATGTATTTGTAGGAAGCTTTGTTTATTTGGTTGAGTTTATGGTTATGGAGAATCTAGGAGAATTTATCAATAATAACTTAACCCAAGTTGTGTTTGGGAAACCCTTCAAAAGGTTAACCAACCTAGATGAAAAATTTATGGAAGGGTTAATTACATTCTCGGATGGGGATGAAGATTTTGTTTACCAAATGCCCCGTGCACACCCTAGGTTCAAGGAATTTTCTATTGAGAAATGTAATAGGTATCCACCTCTCGATATGTTAAGTGAGAATGATAAAAGGAAAGTGCTTAAATATCCTCATGAAAAGAACAAAAGGTATTATCGCGGATGTTTAGAGCTAAGTGATGACTATAAGAAAGATGAGACAACTATTAGATGGCTCACACTTGGCTATGTGACCATAAGCGACACATGATAGCTCATGACCTTGAGTCTAGCTACAAGATTCGTAAATAAAGAAAAACGCTTCTTGGGAGGCAACCCATGTTTTACTTGTTTTGTTTGTTTGATTGTTTGTTTGTTTGATTTTATTTGTTTCCGTATGCATGCTTTATTTTTATTGTTTGTGGCTCACGTTTCATACTAAATTGTGAAAATGCTTTACTTTGTTGTTTGTCTTAACTTCATAAAAGGTATTTCGCAAAAGATAAGTGTAAGGGAAACCTAAATTTGTTTTTAAGAACGGAAATTGGACATGAACCACAACAATATTAAATGAACATGTATATTAGTATTTGTTTGAGTCAAATGCTTGTATCGAGTCATAATGATGTTTTGCAGGAAATTCCAGGAATTAAGGCATAAGTTTTTCCAGAAATTTTCCGGAACTTAACATGAGATTTCTGTCAAAACAATCTGACGACGTCAGGATTAACACCTGATGGCGTCAGGTGTAAAATTCTGGAAATTTTACAAGTTTTGTTTTTCTAACGGAGTCTTGAAGTTTTTGTTAATTATTTAGTTTTATAAATTCCAGGAAATCTGCAAACATTCATTCCACAAGCATTATATATATATATATAGATTGCCGCTGATTTTACGCGAGGTTGCCATGATATATATATATATATATATATATATATATATATATATATATATATATATATATATATATATATATATATATATATATATATATATATATATATATATATATATATATAGATTGCCGCCGATTTTACGCGAGGTTGCCATGATTGTTTTCTCAGGCTTAACATGTTATATTGGACAAGAAGATGATTTATTATTTCGGAAGGGAACCTTTCAACGTTTATTTTCTTGAAGATGGATTTAACCATGTTAACGATTTATCCACATTTGAACGAATCAGGGGAGTATTTGTTTTCATTCTTTTACCTTATTTACTTTTACATCTTTTTATTGAACATTGGGGACAATGTTCAGCTTATGTGTAAGGGGAGGGTAAATGATGATACTTTAGAGAATACAATTACGCTTGAGTTTGTTTGTTCAATAGTAGGTGTGTAATAAAACTAAGAGAAATACTTGTTAGTGCAATTTTAGCGCCAAATTTAAATTTTTTTACAACATTTAGGAGTGAAGCTTTAGCCTTAATGAGCGTCTCATGGATAGGAGTTGTATGACTAGCACAAAAACCGTACCACTCAGAAAAAATTTTCCACCCAAATATGTGAGGTTTGCCTTTAGATTTGTTAGGAAAAGCATTCATTATTAGTGCTTATAAGTGTACCGGTAGTACTTAGATTATAGAACTTGCGTTAGTGATGCATCCCGAGACCGATAGTGAGACTACATTCGTGTAATAGGATTTACTACATGATAAGAGGCATTAGGATCACCCTTGTGTTAAACCCGTATCATAATTATTTGACCACTTAAGTCAATTAACTTGACTAATAAAGTCAATTAATTTTTCCCACACCGTTGCGTTGTACTCATTTTTAGTACACGATACCCCTAGTACACCCTTCCGAGCCTATCTTTTCGTTTCTAACATTAAGCATTTTATCTAAAGGAAGAATTTGTTTACAACCCAACCCAAATGTACACCCAAATCGCCTTAGCCTTCCGTGTATGCACTCATCTTTAGTGCATTATTGTTATTTGTTTAAACCCTTAGTTAATTGTCTAATTGATTACATGGTTGCTAAGTCGAGTCATATCTTGTACATATTGTTTTGGGACGATTGAGACTCATGGGTAAAGTACTAGTGTTATGGAGTAATGGGGAAGAACATCATATATTACCCCCATATGTGCGTTAATCTTAAAAAGTACTCCAAGTGTTTTGATTATCCTAATTCGAGTCATTAGAATAGTCGATTGTAAAGTATGTAAAAGTTCAAGTGTAAGGGGAATGCAAATCCCCTATGATTTATTTTTTTGGATGGTAGGGTAAGAGTGTATGCAAAAAAAAAAAAAAAAAAAAAAAAAAAAAAAAAAAAAAACGGACTACCATCCCGTTTCCTTTATGTTTATTTTAAGTTTTTGTTATTTTTGATTTATTAGCTTAAGTCGAGTCGAGTCTTGGCTTAGCAACGCCACATTGTACATGAAATTGACCAAGATGATTAACTCGCCACCAGTAAATATTGCCTTTATCCAACAAAACCGTGTTTATCCTATCCCTACACCTCACGTTATAACCCTTTTAAAAGACCTCTTTGATAGTTTATCCTAGGTGCTTACGCCAAGTGGTGGAGGTTTGATCCTTTCCCAAGCCTATGGTAATCTATTTGCTATGATAGATAGTGAGAGATGTTTTCCATTTCCTTATTGTGATATTGATACGCGGGATTGCGCCCTCGCAACAGGTTTTACCTCTCAAATGATCTTGAGAAGCTTGCGATCTCCGCCAGGCAGTGTACCTGATCGTTGTAGTATAGTATAGTGACAAGTACCGGTGGATTGATCGTTCAACTCAGGAATAGTGTTGCTAGTATTAGAAAGCCTACTAAACTAGGTCTAGAGGTGAGGGATGATTCTTTTTGTATTTTTTATGTTTTATGAAAGCAAGTAAAATCTCGGGTTTTGAAGGAGTGGGCGGAATTAGTTGCTAGTCACCTAACCCAATTAACTAAGATACAATCAAAATAAAATAAAAGAAATGAAAATTAAACTAATTTGGTGGAAACAATAATGAGAAAAAATGTGTTTACTTAGATTTCATTACTCCCTAGATATCTTTTACCGGTTGATTAGCTTGTTACAATTGCATGGATGACAGGTTATATTCCTTAATACTAGTCGTAGGGCCGTGTACAATATTCCCTAACTCTATAAGATCATACTTCCCTCATATGTCAAGCCGACTAAAAGCTCCTAACATGGGAGCATTAGAATTCACTTATGCATTAAATACAACCAAAAATCATAGTACACCTCCGATCATGTTTCTTAAGATGTTCAAGCAAGTTACCTATGGAAGTCTGCCAGTTTTCTTAAGCCTAACATCGAATACAATCATCCATAACAATTATAAACAAACAATCAACCAATAATCAACATCTAGGTTTCACTACATCTAAGCAAACACAATAAAAACCTAGCCTAACATGTTAAAAGAAAGATAAGCATAAGATAGAATCAAACAACACATAGACATATTGAATGATTATTGGAGAACTTATCTTTATTAAAACATGGAAGAAAGAAGGGTTTGAAACCCCTTCAATAAGCAGAAAATTCGACCTAGGGGTTGTGTTTTAGTATTCTACAACTTGTTCCACACTTTACAATGAAAAATTGGAAAAATATATATAGACAGAGCATCCTGACGGCGTCATGTATTGGCTTCTGACGCCGTCAACTCGCCACCAAGTTGAAATTTGTATTGCCTAGATCCAGTCTTGACACCTTCATGTGTAAATAGACTCTGGGCCGTCACATGCATTTTGACACTGACGGCCTTGGTGACGCCGTCAGGCCAATTACATTGAATTTGAGACTTTGTCGTTTTCTTCATGTTATAATATCCACTTCCACCTCTTTTATCACTCTTGACGCCATCATGTGTTAATCCTTGACGTCGTCAGGTACTGTTCCCAGCAAGAAATTTGAGACTTTGCCGTTTTCTTCACTTTTATGCTCCAAAAACGTCCAAAACGCTTCCTTTTTCAGATTTCTCTCCAAAAGTACCTAAAATGACAAAAGGAACGATTTAGGGCAATATTTGATCAAATAATCTCGAATTAGGGCTTAAATGACCCTTTAAAAGTGGTACACTTTTCGCCTCATCAAATATATACTTTATTACACCCGAGAGATGTGAGTATCTAAACACTATTTGTGAGGTGCTAGTATATAATTTCCGTGCTTGTTTCTGGTTGAAGTGGAACGATTATTTGTTGTAATTACTTTTATCTTAGTGTTAAATGACCCCTAACTTGTATTTTGATTAGAATAAAAGCGCATTTGCTTGAGGACAAGCAAATCTCAAGTGTGAGGGTATTTAATGAAGCGAAAAGTGTACCGCTTTTGGGGGGTCATTTATGGCCAAAGTCGAGATTATTTGATCAAATATTGCTCTAAATCGTTCCTTTTGTCATTTTAGGTACTTTTGAGAGGAATTTTACGGAAGGAAGCATTTTGGACGTTTTTGGAGCGAAAAAGTGCAGAAAACGACAAAGTCTCAAAAGCATGCTGGAAATTGCCTTTGACGGCGTCACAAGTTGTTAGTGACGGCGTAATGAGTTGACAAAAGGGTGGATAAATCAAATACACGTGACGCGCCAGAATATTTTGTGAAGGGGGTCTGACGGCGTCATGTACAAAAATTCCAAGGCCATCAAGAGTTATCATAAAGAGTGACGGCCCAGAACCCATATAAAGTGACGGCGTTAGAAGTGGATCTAGGCAATACGAGTTTAATTTGGTGGCGAGTTGACAGCATCAGACTTAACTCTTGACGCCGTCAGATTACAAAAAATATATATAGTTTTCTAGTTTTCATTCATTGTGTGCAACTTTGAGGGAATAAAACCCTAGACGAATTTTCCAGCTATTTGAAGGGTTTCAACCGTTTGTTTCTTCCATATTCAATTGAAGATAAGTACTTTACCAAATAATTAAATATGTCTATGTGTTGTTTGATTATATCTTACGCTTGTCTTCTCTTTAACATGCTAGGCTAGGTTTCTTTCGTGTTTGCTTAGATGTAATGAAACGTAGATGTTAATTATTGGTTGATGGTTTGTTTATAATTGTTGTGGATGAATGAATTTGATGTTAGGCTTAAGAAAAATGGCAGACTTCTAATTGGTAACTTGCTTGAACGTCTTAAGAAACATGATCGGAGGTGTACTACGATTATTTGGTTATATTTAATGCATAGGTAACTTCCAGGGATACCATGTTAGGAGCTTTTAGTCGGCTCGACATAGGATTGAGGTTGAAGCCTATAGAGTTAGGGAAGATTGTACACGGCCCTACGACTAGTATTAAGGAATATAACCTGTCATCCATGCAATTGTAACAAGCTAATCAACCGGTAAAAGATAACTAGGGAGTAATGAAATCTAAGTAAACACACTTTCTCTCATTATTGTTTACACATCAATTTAGTTTAAGTTTATTTTATTTTATTTTGATTGCATCTTTATTTAATTGGGTTAGTTGACTAGCAACTAATTTCGCCCACTCTTTCAAAACCCGAGATTTTTAATTGCTTTCCTTAAAATATAAAAATACAACTAGACCTAGTTTAGTAGAATTTTAACCTTAGCGAACACTATTCATAGAGTTGAACGATAAATCCCCTGGTACTTGTCACTATACTATACTACAACGAACAGGTACACTGCCTGGTGGGGATTGCAAGCTTCTCAAAATTCCTTGAGAGGTAAAACCTTTTGCGAGGGCGCAATTTCACGCATCAGTGTGTTCGGAGATGAAGGAGCAGCCTAGGTGTGTTAGGGTTTTGTGAGATGAAATGTGAAATGTCTAATCTTATCCAAAATTTTCGTGTTATCTAGACCCGTGAATTCAAAATAAACTTTTAGGCCGGGTTGTATTGTTTACACCGGTCCAGTTAAGAAACTTTTAGACAGGTTTGTGTTACAAACACCGGTCTATTTTCTTTTTTACCTTTTAGACCAGCCACTATCACATGCACGGGTCTAAATAATAGTTTTGAAGCGAAAATATGCATTTAGACATGTGTTTTTCTTAGAGGGTCTAAATAAGAAGGTCTAAAAGGTTGTTTTTGTAGTAGTGAATAGAAATATTAATTAGTTGACAAATCATTTTCTCTAAAATGGCCTAGGTTGATTTGATATACAACTACACATTTCTACATATAACTCCTTTATGTTGAAACTCTTGCAAATACATTTCTACATAGAACTCCTTTCTGTTGAAACTCTAGCAAAGTTTACAAGGAACATCTACTAATCATTTACCCGCCCTTGAACAAATTAAGTGACAGTACCCTATTACTTTCAAGAACAACGGAATCAATTAAATATTTATTCAAGTTTTATGTGCTACAAAATTTAACAAGATCACTTATAAAAAAAACTTGTTTCTGTGCGTAAATAAAAGTACTTACTGAAATACTTTGTGGCGTCTAACGTCAATTTATGATTCTTAAGTTGATATAGTCATCAGTCGAGATGCTTATCTAATTATAGTAAGTAATACATGTAATGAGAAACCATCATTGTTGAATGTATGTTTCTTTGTCGTCCTCACTACTTGTGATCATCTTTTATCTCGCTTATGACATGATACAAATATAGCGACATTTATTCTTGTTACCTCAAATCAAAACATAAACACAACTTGGAACATGATTTTCGCTTTGTCATCGAAAACACCATAACTATCGGTCTTGTAACTCTCGTGATCATGTGACTCCAATTAGTCATACGACTCGTACAATGTGATTAGATAATTTGTTTGTAGTAACATAATTGAACAAATCGTCAAATACGTGTAGCAACGAGAAACTTTCCTTTTTTATTTTTATTAATCAATTTTTATATGGTATCAAAACATGATATAAGACATTAAGACGCATAACAACTACAAATAAAAGAACCATGATATTTAAGATTCTTGTAATGAATGAAATATTAATGTTCTTACCAACAAATGGCCAAAAAAGTCCTCAAAATAAATGTTTGTAACACATTTTACACAAACAAAACAAGCATCTACGATGCATCCAAAGAGTTATTGTCACATCACAAGTCATCGAAGGTCTTATAGAATAATGAATATAGTTAGAAAAATAATACATGCTAATTCATTTTTTATAAGTATGTTTTTATTTTTAAACTCATAAATACAACATGACCGTCTAGACACATAGAGAGTGTTGATGTGTTAGCGTGTTTGTTTAATACCTTCACCAAGAAACTAAAAAAAATAAAAATACATTTAGTGTATAAAACATTTACGGAGTAAAAGGGAAGTGGGTAGAGTACCCGGTAGAAGCCAGGAATAGAACCCATGATTTATCACTTGGGTACCACCCACCACACATTTTACCGGCTATGCTAGCCACCTTCTCATCATTTATTTTGCTCTAAAAGCTATATATACAATATACTTATTTTTGTTCTAAAAACTATATATCCTACTATCTCAAGTAATACTTCACAGTTTCTCATTTAATACTTAATCCCACAGACTATAAGACTAATATGCAAGGAGGTTTTATCTTCACCTTGTGGCCTCACATCTAGGGCTGTAAATGAACTGAACGTTCAGCGAACATTTCATGAACCATTCGGTAAAAAAGTTTGTTTATGTTCGTTCGTTTATTAAATGAACGAACATGAACAATATTTTACGTTCGTTTAGTTAAATAAACAAACATGAACAAAAGTCTCGTCCATTCATTTATGTTCGTGAACGTCCGATTATACGTTCGTTTATGTTTATTTATCTATTTATGTTCATATATCATATCTTTTAATTTTATAATTTTAAAAATTGGTTTGTTTAAACAAAACAACACTTATAAAGCAATATATTGTGAAGAATTCAATAAAGTTTATGTGTTTTTTTTTTTTTTTTTTGGGTAACATGGGTTTCCGACTCGATATTGCGAGTTGACTAATCCCATGGCTACTACCCTTTTGGATAGCCCGGAGTCGGCGCAGGTGAACCTCCGTGGCCACAAAAAAAAGTAAACGAACATGAACAACTCATTTTCAATAAAGTTTATGTTTGTTTGTATATTTTCATCTATATTCGATCGTTTATGTTCGTTTAGCGTTCGTTTAGTGTCTTAATGAACGAACGTAAACGAACATGAACAACTCATTTTCTCAATAAACGAACATGAACAAGAAAATTTGTCCGTTTAAGCGTCCGTGTCCGTTTATTTGTCCGATTAAAATTAAATGAACGAACATGAACAGAGCTCCGTTCGTGTTTGTCCGGTTCGTTTACAGTCCTACTCACATCACCTTCTATCAACTTTGCCCATCACCATTTGCATCAACAAAAAAATGATTCCCAAAACAACAATAGTTGAAACCTTCACCAAATGAAAAAGAAGAAAAACTGGGCCAATGTGTACCTTTTTTATTTTAATTATTTTGTTTGTGAGTGTGTGAGATTTTTAGTGAGGTATATTTGTATAAAATGGATATTTTAATGCAAGGTGAATATGTAGTATCCTTGCCCACTAAATGATGAAAAGTAGTGAAGGAGAGTGAGAGGAGAGAGAAAGCTGACATGACGCTAATACGTATGGTGAAAAAACTTGTGCCTTGCTTACCAGCCTAAATTAATATGTATTATGTAACATAAAAACATAACTAACAAAAGACCGTCGATATAAAACAATAAAACGTGACTAAAAACAATGTCAATGCGATATTCAATAGGAGTAGTAATTCCAAAATAAAACCTCAAAAACTAATGTCATATAAAAAGTTTATGCCGTTTTATAAGATATAATGCAAACTACATTTAAACAATTAATGTGGCACATTTAAGATATTTTCGTAACTAATTGCTTTTTTCTTTTAAGAAAAAATTTGCATCGGGATAAATTTTGTGGAGCGCTAGGCGCTCACCCACCCTCGAAGACAGCTCTGAAGGTCGTGACATAGAGCTGGTGAAATAGGGAGGGGTTCGAACACTTGCAAGTTACATGGCCATTACAATATTCATAGGAAAAGATAACTACTACTGTAATAATATGATGCTCATTGAATTCATATTCTGAGGGTAGAGCATAGTTTAATGCAGTTTTAAATGTTAACACCTTACAAAAATTTAATGTCATCACTACTATCAATAAAAACTTAACTAAAAATGGCAGTAGCATATAACAAAATTTTCTTCTTGATATCATCTACATATAAACATTCCTATATATAAATAGCCCTTTAATACCTGCATTGTACTAATAACCACTTTTTAAAAATATTTTATAAAAAAAATAATAAAATAAAGAAGAAAAAATTCAACTCACCGGAGACAAACCACCCTTGCCGGAAAAAAACTACCGTAAAAGGCCACAGGTGGGTCCCACTTAAGAACTAAAAACTTTAACTTGCCGGAAAATTTTGGCCGGAAAAGTTCGCCGGAGATGGGTCAGTGCTGCAGTAAAACCACCGTCGCCGGAGATGACGACGCTTCCGACGAGACCCACCACCGGAAACCACCGGTGGTCCCTGCCGGAGACACTCCGGTGAACTCATTCACCGGCAGCCCATGGCAGATACGGTGGCCGGAGGGAGTTGGGTCGCCGGCGGGGACTCCCCGGAGAATGTTCAAGTGGCCGTTTCCGCCTCCGTCACCGGCGAAACCGATAATGTCGGCGATAAGAAAAAGGCGGGAGAAAAAGTCGGCGGCGGCGAAGGTGGAGGAAGTGATGCCTTTGGATAAGAATTTTGGGTTTGCGACGAATTTTCGCGGGAAGTATGAGTTGGGGAAAGAAATTGGAAAAGGGCATTTTGGGCATACTTGTAGAGCTAAGTGTAAAAAAGGTGCTTTGAAGAATCAGTTTGTTGCTGTTAAAATTATTCCCAAAGCTAAGGTAAATTTTGATGTTTTTATACTTGGTAAATTTTCGAATCTTAGTTGAATTTTTTACTTACCACTTTCAATTCTTTACCATAATAAATAAAAGTTTAAAACGATGTATGTTACTGTAAAAGTTCGAGTCTTTGATGAATTCTGTCACTTGCCCATTTCATATACATGGATATAGTTAGCGAATTGGTGTAACAAATGTAAGTTTTAGATTTCTTGCGTTTATCCGCTTCAGATCTTGAATAAATTTACTGATGTTTATGTACAGTAAAGTTTGAATCTCAGTTAATTCTTGCACTTACCATTTCGATTCTTGAACAAGTTAAGTGGGTTGCTGTTGTTTTATACTACGTAATTTATAGTAACTTTTTAAATCTTGATGAATGTTTGCACTTTGTCCACTTTAATTCTTGGATAAGTTATGTGAATTGCTATCAATTACTATATGTTTCTAAGTTCAGTCGATATTAAGTCACGGTGGACCTTTTTTTACTACCAAATCCAAATCATTTATATGCGTAAAGGAAGAGCAGATAACTAGCAGCGTTGGTTGCTAACATAGGTGTAATTTTTTTTTTTTTTTTTTTTTTTTTTTTTTTTTTTTTTATCTATCAGATGACCACGGCAATATCGATCGAAGATGTACGTAGGGAGGTGAAGTTATTAAAAAGCCTATCGGGGCATCAACACATGGTCCAGTTCTATGATGCATTTGAAGATGATCAGAATGTGTACATAGTTATGGAGTATGTAAAAGCCCCTCCTTATCTTATTCTTTATATACAATACATTTCTTAAATTGCATAAATAGACCGCTTGATTAATAACATCTGTTTTGCTCAAAAAAAAAAAAAAAGAAAAGAAAAAAAAGATTAATAACATTTGTTTTCTTTGACAGATTGTGTGAAGGCGGGGAGCTTCTTGATCGGATACTATCCAGGTTAAGTTAAATCCATGAACCAAAAATTTGGTTCATATCATGTAGAGGTGGTAATATTGGTGGGGCGAGTAATGGGTCAAAACAAGTCGGGGTTGAAGTATGCTGTTTTTAGTATCTGTCAAAATGGGACGCGTTGTCCTGCGAACACCATTTTCCATTTTTTTAAAGATTTTTTAATTCTTTAGTTACGTTATTACAAATATAATCTTGAATCTCTTAACAAAACAATTTAAGATGCATGCATCAATATAGACATTGTGCGACTTTCAATCCATTTAAGTATCTGACTGGTTCAATCCCTTTGCCCCATTACCTTTTAGTTAATGGTTTTGATTTGATCCATTGGAGGTAAGCCACAACGCAAATTGATCCATTCGTAAATATATGGGTCTAATTTGGAACCTCTATATCAAGTTATTTGTTCACGTATTCTTTGACGTAGTTTTTAGGGTCGTCTTGTTGCACTTGCAGGGGTGGAAGATACGCAGAAAAGGATGCTAAATCTATTGTAATGCAAATACTAAGCATAGCTTCATTTACTCATCTGCAAGGAGTTGTGCATCGTGATTTAAAGCCAGAGGTATCCATGCTTCACAACATTTTCAGTTTACAATTTTGAATATCATTTCATTAAATTAACGACGGTTTTTAGTATTGGTGGCCCAACGTTTGTGTTTCGTCAATAACACGTCAAACATGATAAAATAATAAAGTTTTATTTTAATTCATAACTGAATATATGATTTATGTGTTCATAAATTACATATTAATATCTTTTGAAATATGTTTTTTACTCGTTTTTTTTTTTTTTTTTTTTTTTTTTTTTTTTTTTTTTTTTTTGTGACAAAACCTGTTTCGGGTCAACCTGTGTCAACCACAACTGCCCCACCCAATTTGCCAAATATAGATATTTAGCCTCATTTTGACTCGGACCCTACATATTAACACGATGTTGATTCTGCAGAACTTTCTTTTTAGTACAACTGACGAAGATTCACTGATGAAAGTTATAGATTTCGGTTTATCTGACTTCGTTAAAACAGGTAATAAAGTGGCATTCTCTTCTAAAAAATGCCCGTCAATCTGTTTTAATGTAAAGAAAATATTTGATTCTGTTGATATGCAGATCAACGACTGAACGACATTGTTGGCAGTGCATACTATGTTGCACCAGAAGTGCTTCACCGATCATACAACGTGGAGGCTGACATGTGGAGTATTGGTGTCATAATTTATATTTTATTATGTGGAAGCCGGCCTTTTTTTGCTAGAACCGAATCTGGTATATTTCGTTCAGTGGTAAAGGCTGAACCTAATTTTGTTGGGACACCTTGGCCTTCCGTATCTCCAGAAGCCAAAGATTTTGTCAAAAGACTCCTTAACAAGGATCACAGAAAACGAATGACCGCTTCCCAAGCTTTGAGTAAGACATATATATTTGTTAAGTTTCCGCTTTATGTCTAACGAGTCAAATAAAAAAATAAATTTTCTTAGCTGGATTACCGTTTGTATGTGTTTGCAGCTCATCCATGGCTGAGAGACCAAAAGCATGATGTGCCGTTGGACATACTAGTCTACAAGTTGGTCAAGTCATATGTTCGAGCCACACCTTTAAGGCGTGCGGCACTAAAGGTATATGTGCATAGTCATGTTCATTTACTAATAAACGAGTCCATTCTAGTTATGTTTTATCACATACAGGGCTATTCAAGATACTTAGCTAAAAGGGAAACGAGCAAATGGGTGAAACGAGTCCAAAACTACTTTATTTAAAATTTCAGATTAATAATTATAAATCTAGATTTTTTGTAATTGTTTAACAATAAAAGGACAAAAAATATTTGTGGGTTCACGTTACACGAAGAGTAAGTACCTGTTTTGACTAAGGTCTTTTTTAATAACATTGCAGGCTCTCTCAAAAGCTTTGAGTGAGGACGAACTGACATACCTAAGTGCTCAGTTTAATCTTTTGGAACCGAAAGATGGGTGTGTCTCTCTTGATAATTTCAAAATGGCTCTTGTCAAGCATTCAACTGCTGCCATGAAAGAGTCAAGGGTCTTCGATATCTTAGATAAGGTAACAAATGAACGTGTTTGACTTTCTTAAGCTTGACTAGTTGTACCGATATTTGGGTTCTAATTTTACAGATGAAACCCTTATCATTCACTCAAATGACATTTGAAGAGTTTACTGCTGCTGCAATAAACCCACATCAACTCGAGGCTCTTGAAGGATGGGAAACCATGGCTACTACCGCTTTTCAATACTTTGAACTTGAAGGGAACCGTGTCATTTCTATAGATGCATTAGCACAGGTATGATATTTAAACCTTTTTGTTTATGCTACACTAAAGAAGTAGTGTTGACCCATTTGCTTGGTGAATGAGCCGGACGATTTTTAACTCAAACGGGTTAAATGCAACACAAAGTCTATTTTTTAAGCTTACAGCATTCTAAATCATTAATGGTTCTTAATCACACTGTTTGCTTCAAATTTTGGATTCTCAAGTATGTAATTATATTCGCGGTTGATCCTAAAGGATAAGAGGTGAGGGATCCAAAATGAAAGCAAAAGAGTGCTATTAGAGACTATAAATGACAATGCATTTCTATAGTTTTAGCTGCACGGAATAATAAGTATTTACAAGAAAAAAGAAGCATCTTGCCACCTCTGCTACATTTAGTTTTCGGGTTTTTATCATCATAACATGAGAATTGTTGCAGGAAATGAACGTGGGGGAATCGAGTCACTCAATACTCAAGGACTGGATAAGAAGCAGTGACGGAAAACTCAATTTTCTAGGATATACAAAGTTTCTGCATGGTTTGTCGACACGTAGTTCCAACACGAGACATCAACAATAACACATACAATGCCGAGTTGCCGACTAGGCAATAACAAAAAAGACATGCTATAAACGGTCAACCATTAAGTTGGCTGTTCATTCTTATATGTAGGATTTCTATTAGAAGATATGGAATTAATCATATCGTATCTATAAAGAGTGTATGTTAAAACTTTGAAAAGTGAAATCTTGAAAGTCAAAAGTGAGAGAAATGCATAGTGTAATTAATAATCTTATTAAAACACCCATAACTTAAAAGGACAATAATTTATTCACATTGTACAACCAATTAAAAGGATATATATCAAATTAAAACACCACTTACTAAAAAGTACAATAAAATTTTCATAATGTACAATTTAAACAAGTTACAACATAATTTAAAATATAATATAATTAAATACACTAATTAATGTTATTTTTAAAACACCCTAAAATGAAAAATATATGTTATTATACACATTATACAAATTAATAAAACACACAAAGCTTCATACAAGTTAACAAACCAACTGGTTCAACCGGGAATCGGTGTCGCCACCGGTTCGGCTAACAAATAAAAGCCATACGAAAACATATATTTCAAAATGAAACTATTAATACACATCGAAAACCGGGTTGACTCGGGACGCTTCAAACCCGGCGGGTTGACCCTGTTTAAATAGAGCCATTTTTTGACCAGAACGGTTCAACCGGTTGAACCATCTGGGTCGAACCGGGTTTCAAAACATTATGTTTAATCCCCAAATCTTCAAACTTTTATTATTTTTCGTTTATAACCCATTAACATTTTTTTATCACTAAACGATTTGTCGATATAAAATCACGTTGCTATGTACGGGTACTCGTCTAGTTGTGAAGAATGAGTTGATGTCTGTTCATGTAATATGGTAATACATATTACATATATACCCATTTTCTGTGTCCTATTAATTGTAAATTACAATCACCTTTAAATACAAATTAATTACAAATCAATTACAACTAATATAATAAATGTGTGCTTATCCTTGATGACTAATAGACCTTATCACTTGTCGACTAATACTCCCTCGCAGTTGGAGCGGGAGGAAGCCGAACGCTCAAACTGGATCTGAAATCTTCAAATAAGGTTGAAGGAAGGCCTTTGGTGAAGATATCTGCATACTGATAACGCGAGGGTACATAGAGAACACGGACCTGACCAATTGTAACCATGTTGTTGATGCAAATAATGTCTAAAAACGTTATTTCTATCTTTCGATATCTCTACGTTTTGATGATAACAAAATGTGAAAACACTTTACGGAAAAATTAACGGAAACAAGTTTTTAATCGAAATATCCAGTTTCTACACAAATCACTCTAAGTTGTGGTTCTTTAAGCTTAGCCGCATTTCTTTTCACCGCGGCAGGTTTTAGAAGGAAGCTGGGATATGAGTGAAGAGTGCTTAAGAGCTTAGTTGGACTTCACCTTGATAGCTATATTCTGGATAAGAGATAACTATAAGAGACTTACATTTCAGACTTAGTATTTCATTGTTGTTCTCTTTTGGTAACCCTGTATTTCATATTATTCTGTTGTAACCTTTAGAATTCTTTGTATTACTTATGTTGTATGTCTGGATATGCTTTGATATGTCATCATAATGTAATGCATTCTACGCTTTTTGGGTTGGGGTGTTACGCTGTCGCAACACCAATTCCATTAAATGTATATAACAATTCTCGGTGGCACAGACTCCAACGACTTAAAAAAAATATTATTACTGTAGCACATATAAAATAGTCTTCACAACATGAAACCGACGTTTAATTCAATAAACAAATAGTAACAGTACATTCCTATCATTAAAAAAAAAACTTTACAAAACACACCCTGAACTTTTTAATATTTGCGAATTTTTTATATAGCAAACTTAATTTATCAAATATCTAACAAATCTCTAATGGTTTCTTTAATAAAAAAACTACTGGTAAAAAGGTCTCTCGATAACGAGCAAAACAAGCCCAATATTAATATATATTTGACGTACGCACGGTTTTATAAAAAATGTTGAAGTTTAATACGTATATATATAGTTTTTAAATAAAAGAACTTTCAAAATGTACCCTTAACCTATCAAGCAATTTTAAAAATTATTCTAAACTTTTTTCAAACTATAAGGCCCAAAGAAGTACAGCTCTGTAAAAGTTTATATGTGGTATAATTTTTTTGTTTATATAGCAAAGTTTATTTATCAAATATATAACAAATATCTAACGATTTACACCGCTAAAGATGCCTCCGCATTACCAAAAAAAAAAAAAAAAAAACTAATATTAATATACTTTTGACATACGTGCATTTTTATTGTTAAAAAAAAAATGAGATTTCGCATATATTTTTTTTACGAAAAAACAGAATTATCTAGCAGTTTTTTAATAATAAATATATAACCAAGCATGCCGCATATTACAAAAAAAACGAGCCCAAAACTTTAATCAAAAGAGTTTGTGAAATTTGGTGCAAAACAACGCCGCGTTTACCTTCTACTCGTTCAAATACATTTGACACAGCTTTTATTTTTTCTCAATATAATAATGAAAGGTATCTAGGACAAATGAACTGCACGTGATTCTAAAAGAATGAACCAATAGAATCCCTTTTTCATTCCGTATAACGTTGCGAGCAAAAATTTGTACGAACCAAAGTTATTAGGGGCTTGGCAATGGTCACAGTAAGGGCACCACGGTACCGTGCTATCGTGCGGGAACACCGCTGCTTTGCCCGCAGTATCGCACGGGGAGCTTCACGCACGGGAAGGAGTGTATAATTCAAATGTTAGAGGCTTTATTTTGGATCGTTGGAGGCTTTAACGGTTACCTTTTTTTTTTTTAGTATATACCGGAGATTAAGTGTGGCAGACGGAAATGGAAATGGATGAAGAAGAAGAAAAATATCACCCAAAATAATTATAATAGATTTATGGGCTTGAAAATGAGATGCGCTTCTAATGGACTTAAATTATTTCAAGTTTAAAAAGATTTTTTTAGAATAACTATAATAGATTTTTAGCCAAAATAGATTTTTTAGTTTCTAATGAAATTTTAGTTTTTATTATTATCATATATATATATATATATATATATATATATATATATATATATATATATATATATATATATATATATAGTGTAACTTTCAAACGAGAACCATTTTATCCGCAAGAACTGAGAGAACCACAAAAAACATACATGCACGCCTTCAATAATTGTATTTTTGCACGTATGTTTTCAAAACAACACATATGTTTTAAAAAAAACATAGTTGTTCTAAAGAATTTGATAAGAAATTTGAAATACAAAAAATTTCTTTGAAGGTGTGCATGTATGTTCTTATAAGACGTGCAACGACAATATTGCGGCCGTGTGTAAGGTTTTTGTGAAAAAAGAGGATGAATTCATAATGATATTGAAGAACATAGGTGGATGTTTACGATTATTGATGATTTGCATGTATTTTTCTTTTATTTTAAAAGGCGTGCATGTATGTTTTTGGTAGTTCTCTCAGTTCTCGCAGATAAAATGGTTCTCGTAAGAAAGTCCCTATATATATATATATATATATATATATATATATATATATATATATATATATATATATATATATATATATATATATATATATATTATTTTAGTTTTTAGTTTTTGTAACAACCCGATATTTTCCACGTCTACGTTTATTTTTTTCCAACTTTGGAAATTCACTATTCATCGATTACTATTCATCAAAACACTATTCATCATTTTACTATTCATCGTTTTTGATGTCCGTTTGATATTCTGAGAAACATTTGAAAATTTTACTATTCACAGAACACTATTCATTCCGGAAGAAATTCCACTATTCACGTGTATTATCAGTAAGGACCTCTCATACGGACTAGAATAGTCTGCATATCATCATAATGTCATTTACATGCTATACCACTCTTAGGATTCTCAAATTAATATATTTAGTATATTTAACGTTTTACGTATAAGTATTTATAATTAAACGTTAACACCCGGTTTATACACGACGAATATATCTAAATATTCCCACGATGGTCCCGACATATTTTTATATCCATTTTAATATCATAAAAGTTATAACATTCAGTTACCCAGTATTTTGGAAATTTATTTTATTTACAACGTACGCGTATGAATATAACGACGGTTTTCGTGAAAACTAAACAATAATCACCCGATCACTCAGTAAATGTACCCAACATATTTTTAATATGTTTTTATCATTATTATGACTTTATTTCATCCCGGTTAATTTCGTGAACGTTTATTGCTATTAAAACCGATACCCGATCGTAACTAAAAACGCTAACTAGTGCAAATTTCATACAAGGTTTCTAATTAATTCACAAGTACCCTAACCCCCCCCTCCTACCCTTTGAAAACCGGCCCCAAGACCACCCCTTAACCTATTGCATTAACTATCCTAGTTTTAAACTAATAAACACATTATAACATCACTTTACTAATTTACAAAATCATAATACATACTTTTTAACTAAGAACAAAATCTTGCTCATCTCTTCTTCCTCCTCTTGAAACCCACGACCCATAATCATCACCATGATCAAGTGATCATTTTCCATAAAGTAAAACACAAAAGTTGTTCATTTTACAAGTCTAATCAAGAATCAAGCAACAAAAACACAAGAACATCAAGCATAATCATCCAATAATCATCTCATTTTGTCAAGTAAGTTTTCATCTTTATTTTTTTATGGATCATCCTATTTTTACATGTATTACATAAGTATCATGATAAAAACCATGTACAAGTAGCTATACCACACTTTATTTTGGCTAAAAACAAACATACAAACCCTAACTTATTTGTTATGAATCCCCTAGCTCTAATAACTTGGTTAGGAGTCCATGGCACCCTAAGAAGGTGTATGGTAAGATTAGATTAGTCATGTGGTGATTACAAGAGGTTTGGTGATGGTAGAAATTAGTTTTTAACCTTGAAAACTTGATTTGGAACCTATTTTAGACATGCTGTCCCGTTTTGTAAAAATCTGGAAAATCAGTAAACACCAAGGAAACTTTGGCAAAATTTTTAGAAAATACTTTCAAAAACGAATCCGTAGGCGAAAGAACGGATTAAAAAGAGTCTATAACGAAGGAGTTATGATTTTTGCAAGATTGTTGACGAAAAGTATTTTCTGGAAATTAGTTGCTGTTGGACGTTTTTTCGTCGGTCAAAAAGAGGCTTTAGACGTAACCCGGAGGAGCCGAGCTTTCCAAAATATATTACTACATACTAAGACGTAACCATGGACATAAAGAACAAGTAAAACGGACAAGTAACGACAAAGATATACACGTTTGAATATCGGCTAAAACCACTTTATATTTGACAGCTTTTATTAAATTTTGGCGCAAAAACTACGAAGTACATTTTCAAGCTAGAAGTAATATTAAGTACCAAGCTTTATAACTAATGTAGTATTAGTTATCACGAGTATGTTTTCATCATTTCAAAGATTACAATCCGAGTATTTCAACACTAACATGGAAACATACGATATATATATATATATATATAAGTATATATATATTACAACTAGCTTATTATATTTTCTAATAGCAATATTTTTCCAAATTCTTGGATTATATATTTTGATAACACAAGTGTTTTTACAAAGAGTAGAGTGGTATAGGGAACATGTGCATGTACATTCCTTTCTTCATTTCATGATCTAAAGTAGATCATATCATTCATTTAGGTTGCGGATAGAGTGCGCGCCTTACTTTAGTTCATACCTTTTTGTTATCATATCGCTTATATCAGGTGAGTATTCACGAACCCCTTTTTTTCTAACTATTTTAATCGCTTTGG
Source organism: Artemisia argyi (assembly GCA_030686995.1). Taxonomy (NCBI): domain Eukaryota; kingdom Viridiplantae; phylum Streptophyta; class Magnoliopsida; order Asterales; family Asteraceae; genus Artemisia; species Artemisia argyi. The sequence goes on from CM060694.1 coordinate 155,061,814, forward strand.
GGTGGATGCATGAATTATTACTTGAACACTTTGAACATTGTTTTGAACCCTTTGATTTTTATGAACTCTTTTGACTTGTCTTGACCTTATAACTTGTTTAGAACACTTGAACTTTTGAACTTAATGTACTGTACGTACTATGACCTAAAGTCTCGCCATTTTTGGTGGAGCGTTCTTAACCCTAAAGTCTCGCCTTATTGGTGGAGCGTGCTAAGTCTCCCATGTTTGGAGCGTTCTTAATCGTATATAATAGTTGTATGATGTACTGTTTGTACATTCGCATTGTTCGACGCCTATTAGTAGTATGGATAGCGCTATTAGAGGTCGGCCAACCTCTCGTCCACCATGTTACGGGACGCATATTATTTAATTAGGGGCTTTGCATGGCATACATTATTATATAGGTGGTGCTTATATTGTGACTTATTATGACCGCGGGTGCTTGACTACAAGACATAATACTTGACAACGCCTTTGGCTTGTGAACTTTCTCTTATGGTTTCTCATATTAAATAAAACGTTTATACTCACCAACTATTTTTATAGTTGACCGTTTTCTCTCATGCATTTCAGGTGATCGTCAGTAAGCTTGTCAGCAAGGTCTTGCATAATGAAGTTTTCACATGTCACTTCTTTTCATTATGTATTAAAATACCATCTTTTGGGAATCAAACTTATGTCTTTTATTTGCCAAAGTCGGCAATAACAACGTTGTAATGTTATATTTTCCTTAATGTAAATTATGGTATTGTCTTATTTCTCTTTGGTGATGTATATCGATTTCGTTACACCTCGTGTTTCCGCCTTCGGCGAGGGTGTGACAGATTGGCATCAGAGCCAGAGGTTATAGAGAATGCCGATTTTTCTAAAATAAAAATCGCAACTATAACCAAAGTAACATTTTTCTTAAATACCAAAAATGATACGAGTCGACTAGTCTTAGCATTGCATTATTAATCCTCAAGTATGCATAGCCTGATCACCTATGTATAATTCAGGAAGAATCATGCGATGAAGGGAGTAGTAGTCAAAGATCATGTTTGGTCGGGTCTAGAGAGTCTGGTCACCTGAAGTTGCATTGGTCGGATGGGTATGCATAACCTGTTTATATGTTTCAGTTTCTGTTACCGTACCTTATATATGCCTTCATGTATATACTTTCTCCTTGCTACCTTATGCCCCATTAGATTAAGCATGCCTTTGTTTCCATCATTTTGCGATCTCCATGTCACGACTGTTATTGTACCGTACATCCTCCGTCATCTTTCATGTGTCGCTCACTCAACCAACTATTTTTGTCTATCGCAGAGACATGGCCGCAATAAACCCTCCGAATGACACTGCTGCTGGATTAGCAGACCTCCTCACTCAGATTGTTGCGCACATTGATGCTGGACGGACTAATAATGGAGCAGGTGCCTCGAACAACGGTCAGGGATGCAACTATAAGACTTTCATGACGTGCAAACCAATGGAATTTTATGGCACTGAGGGTGCCATTGGACTGCTATCATGGTTTGAGAATGTTGAGTCGAAACTCAGCATCACTAAATGTGCTGAAGGAGATAAGGTTGAGTTCTCTGCGGGTCTGCTTCAAGGTCGAGCATTGACTTGGTGGAACAACCAGCTACAGACTCAAGGAAGAGAGGCTGCAAATGGATTATCTTGGAAAGCATTTAAGAAACTACTAACTGACGAGTACTGCAGAAAAGATGAAGTGGAGAAGCTGGAAGTGGAATTTTGGAACCACTTGATGGTAGGAGTAGAAGTTGACAAGTACACGGCCCGTTTCCATGAGCTAACTAAGATGGTTCCTCATATGGTCTCCACTGTGGAGAAGCTGATTGATCGATATGTTTGGGGGTTGATTCCTGAAATCAGGAGGGATGTCACTTCATCAAACCCAACCACTCTGCAAGCTGCTGTGGGCATGGCATACCGCTTGACAAATGATGTGATCAGGTCTGGTGGACTAACGAAAGGAAACGATGGAGGACGAAAGAGACAGGAAGATCAGCAAAGAAGCCGTGATCAAGACCAACAGGACAAGAGACAACGAGTAATGGGAAACTACGGAGCAACAACTCAAGGGCCCAGAAGATATGCCGGTCCACATCCTATGTGCACTCGATGTAACTACCACCACTCAGGAGACTGCCCAAGATGCACCAAATGCGGACAGTCGGGCCACTTCATGCGAAATTGCTCAAACAGGACTTTGAACCAAGGACCAAGGCCAGCATGTTATGAATGTGGAAGCTTGGATCATCTCAGGAATACCTGTCCAAAGTTGAAAAGAACTCCTAACCAAGGACAGAATCGTCCGAATCTGGCGTTGGCAGTTGAAGGCCCTCAAGATCAGAATATTGAAATTCCCCCTGCACGTGGCCGAGCTTACTTCCTAGGGAATCATTTAACCCCACAAAATCAGGACAACATGCCGGGTACATTCTTTTGAACAACCTCCTTACTTCTTAATCTTGAGTGCATAACTTATTTTTATTTCTTACCAAGTTCACGACATTGATATAATCCGAGACCTAGCGTTTTCGACCTTAGTTGCTTCATCAAATTTAACAGCGAGCACATATACCTATAGAATGGATGAATTGAATCTCGAGGACGAGATTCCTTTTAAGGTTGGTAGAATGTAACAACCCGATATTTTCCACGTCTACGTTTATTTTTTTCCAACTTTGGAAATTCACTATTCATCGATTACTATTCATCAAAACACTATTCATCATTTTACTATTCATCGTTTTTGATGTCCGTTTGATATTCTGAGAAACATTTGAAAATTTTACTATTCACAGAACACTATTCATTCCGGAAGAAATTCCACTATTCACGTGCATTATCAGTAAGGACCTCTCATACGGACTAGAATAGTCTGCATATCATCATAATGTCATTTACATGCTATACCACTCTTAGGATTCTCAAATTAATATATTTAGTATATTTAACGTTTTACGTATAAGTATTTATAATTAAACGTTAACACCCGGTTTATACACGACGAATATATCTAAATATTCCCACGATGGTCCCGACATATTTTTATATCCATTTTAATATCATAAAAGTTATAACATTCAGTTACCCAGTATTTTGGAAATTTATTTTATTTACAACGTACGCGTATGAATATAACGACGGTTTTCGTGAAAACTAAACAATAATCACCCGATCACTCAGTAAATGTACCCAACATATTTTTAATATGTTTTTATCATTATTATGACTTTATTTCATCCCGGTTAATTTCGTGAACGTTTATTGCTATTAAAACCGATACCCGATCGTAACTAAAAACGCTAACTAGTGCAAATTTCATACAAGGTTTCTAATTAATTCACAAGTACCCTAACCCCCCCCCCCCTCCTACCCTTTGAAAACCGGCCCCAAGACCACCCCTTAACCTATTGCATTAACTATCCTAGTTTTAAACTAATAAACACATTATAACATCACTTTACTAATTTACAAAATCATAATACATACTTTTTAACTAAGAACAAAATCTTGCTCATCTCTTCTTCCTCCTCTTGAAACCCACGACCCATAATCATCACCATGATCAAGTGATCATTTTCCATAAAGTAAAACACAAAAGTTGTTCATTTTACAAGTCTAATCAAGAATCAAGCAACAAAAACACAAGAACATCAAGCATAATCATCCAATAATCATCTCATTTTGTCAAGTAAGTTTTCATCTTTATTTTTTTATGGATCATCCTATTTTTACATGTATTACATAAGTATCATGCTAAAAACCATGTACAAGTAGCTATACCACACTTTATTTTGGCTAAAAACAAACATACAAACCCTAACTTATTTGTTATGAATCCCCTAGCTCTAATAACTTGGTTAGGAGTCCATGGCACCCTAAGAAGGTGTATGGTAAGATTAGATTAGTCATGTGGTGATTACAAGAGGTTTGGTGATGGTAGAAATTAGTTTTTAACCTTGAAAACTTGATTTGGAACCTATTTTAGACATGCTGTCCCGTTTTGTAAAAATCTGGAAAATCAGTAAACACCAAGGAAACTTTGGCAAAATTTTTAGAAAATACTTTCAAAAACGAATCCGTAGGCGAAAGAACGGATTAAAAAGAGTCTATAACGAAGGAGTTATGATTTTTGCAAGATTGTTGACGAAAAGTATTTTCTGGAAATTAGTTGCTGTTGGACGTTTTTTCGTCGGTCAAAAAGAGGCTTTAGACGTAACCCGGAGGAGCCGAGCTTTCCAAAATATATTACTACATACTAAGACGTAACCGTGGACATAAAGAACAAGTAAAACGGACAAGTAACGACAAAGATATACACGTTTGAATATCGGCTAAAACCACTTTATATTTGACAGCTTTTATTAAATTTTGGCGCAAAAACTACGAAGTACATTTTCAAGCTAGAAGTAATATTAAGTACCAAGCTTTATAACTAATGTAGTATTAGTTATCACGAGTATGTTTTCATCATTTCAAAGATTACAATCCGAGTATTTCAACACTAACATGGAAACATACGATATATATATATATAAGTATATATATATTACAACTAGCTTATTATATTTTCTAATAGCAATATTTTTCCAAATTCTTGGATTATATATTTTGATAACACAAGTGTTTTTACAAAGAGTAGAGTGGTATAGGGAACATGTGCATGTACATTCCTTTCTTCATTTCATGATCTAAAGTAGATCATATCATTCATTTAGGTTGCGGATAGAGTGCGCGCCTTACTTTAGTTCATACCTTTTTGTTATCATATCGCTTATATCAGGTGAGTATTCACGAACCACTTTTTTTCTAACTATTTTAATCGCTTTGGGGTGGATGCATGAATTATTACTTGAACACTTTGAACATTGTTTTGAACCCTTTGATTTTTATGAACTCTTTTGACTTGTCTTGACCTTATAACTTGTTTAGAACACTTGAACTTTTGAACTTAATGTACTGTACGTACTATGACCTAAAGTCTCGCCATTTTTGGTGGAGCGTTCTTAACCCTAAAGTCTCGCCTTATTGGTGGAGCGTGCTAAGTCTCCCATGTTTGGAGCGTTCTTAATCGTATATAATAGTTGTATGATGTACTGTTCGTACATTCGCATTGTTCGACGTCTATTAGTAGTATGGATAGCGCTATTAGAGGTCGGCCAACCTCTCGTCCACCATGTTACGGGACGCATATTATTTAATTAGGGGCTTTGCATGGCATACATTATTATATAGGTGGTGCTTATATTGTGACTTATTATGACCGCGGGTGCTTGACTACAAGACATAATACTTGACAACGCCTTTGGCTTGTGAACTTTCTCTTATGGTTTCTCATATTAAATAAAACGTTTATACTCACCAACTATTTTTATAGTTGACCGTTTTCTCTCATGCATTTCAGGTGATCGTCAGTAAGCTTGTCAGCAAGGTCTTGCATAATGAAGTTTTCACATGTCACTTCTTTTCATTATGTATTAAAATACCATCTTTTGGGAATCAAACTTATGTCTTTTATTTGCCAAAGTCGGCAATAACAACGTTGTAATGTTATATTTTCCTTAATGTAAATTATGGTATTGTCTTATTTCTCTTTGGTGATGTATATCGATTTCGTTACACCTCGTGTTTCCGCCTTCGGCGAGGGTGTGACAGTTTTTAACTTTAATGGAATTAAAAAAAATAAAGTGAGTGATGGGGGCAGTGGCGCAGCTTCATATGGGCGGGGGGGGGGGGGGGGGGGGGGGCGACCCCCCGAAATTTTTTTTGCGATGTAGGGGTATATAGTTTTCGTGTAGAAAAATTTCGGTATTTTCGGTTTCGCCCCCCCAATTTAATTCGGTTTCGACCCCTCATAGTGTTAGGAAAAAAAAATTTTAGATCCCGACCCCCCACTCGAAAAATCCAAGCTTCGCCACTGGATGGGGGTGTGGTGCCACAAGTGATGCCAACAAAAATATAGGTGAGAGATGGAAAAAGTGGGTGAATGATGTGGTATAAAATGATTGGTTGGGAGTGAGGGATGGTGGTCTAGTGCCACAAGTATTGCCAACCCTTTAAGAAGAAGACAAATGATAGAAGACAAAAAATTGTACGAACCAAAGTTATTAGGAAGAAGACAAATGAACAAATAGAATCCCTTTTTCATTCCGTATAACGTTCCTCAACACACACTCATTATTTTGTCACATCGAAAGGAAGGTTTGATGTGCAAGTTGATTAGGAAGAAGACAAATGATAAATGACATTCGAAGACAAATATGTTATTGGTACGTGTCATGATGCATGATTAATGGTGCGTGTCCCCCCACTTGGGTTTTGTTGTTGGATTTTTGTTTAAATCGAGTATCATGAAGCCCAAATGAGAAGACTAAAAATATTTTGACGTGCAAGTGTTGAAAATAAAGATGTTGAACTCTTTTGAGCATTTTCTTTAAAAAAAATAATAAATAAAAAAACCTCTTTTGAGCATGCCATGATACCTTTTGCTTTAACTCTGAACTATGAAACTATCTAAAGGCGCGTTATATCATTTTATTTGCTATCAAGTTAAAAAACACTTATCATTTTACGAAAATACATAAAATATTTTAAAAAAAGCTACACTACTTTAGATGAAAAACTGTTTATCATTTTACAAAAAGTACATAAAATATACAGGAACGGAGCTTGGGGGTTCTGCGGGTGCCCGGGAGGCCGGGAACCTTATGAATTTTTTCGATGTAGTGTTAATTTTTGAAAAAATCACCGATTTTTTTTAAATGCATCTTAAATACACTCGGTCTTTCAAAATGTGTTTCTAGTATTGCGGTTCAAAAGATTTTGTGCAACCGATCATATTAGATCCTGACTCCGTCCCTGAAAATATATATATTTTTTAAAACTACACTACTTTAGATGCACATAATGCAAGTACATCTTAACAATTTAATGAAAAACACGTATTTCTAAAGTTAATCAAATGTAATTAAATTTTCGCAAAAGGTGTATATCGTTAAGAGCACCCCGATCCCATGCATCTTTTGATGCCATCGGACCCTTCCTCAAGGACCCGGCTCCCGGCGATGAGCTCCTGTCCAGTTGACCTAATTAGCCATGGGCTGGGTTCGAACCCCTGTCTATTCCGCAACATTGACCGGTCAATTTAGCATTTGCAGAAGGAGAATGATACAACTTGAGCAAGCTGCAGTGGTAGTAAATTATTAATATAAAATAAGGAGATACCATAGATAAGTTTAGGCTACTGAACATGTAACTGCACATTTAAATGTCGATTATGCTTTTTCTTAAGTATAAAGAAGATAGTTTAGGGTCACCGGTTTGTTTTGATATATATACATGATAGAATTTGTTAATGTGATTAAGAAAAAAATATTATGACTCTTATTACGAATTCACCCTCACAATAAAAAAGGTGCCAACCTAAAAGAATCAATGGTTTTTTGTGACTAAAAATTCACAGCTCTTGATGTTTTTTAGCTGTTACAAATAGCTATTGATGTATATTGTTATTATCATATATCACCGCCAACCATTATATCTTGCTCCTTTACTAATACCGTCGCATGACACCGGCGCTACTACTGCTTTATTTATGTTATTTATAAAAGGGAAAATTGTCCAGAAATATATCAAACTTGTCACCTTTTGCTTTTGTATACCATGAACTTTTTTTTTTCCTGTTGTATACACGAACTTTCTTAATCTTCCTATTGTATACACGAACTTTCTTAATCTTCCTATTGTATACATGAATCTGACGTGGCATGGAGTTAATTACATAAATTTACATGAATCGTCCCTGTGGCTCAAAACAATTACACCATTCGTCCTTGAAATAATTACATAAAAGGTCCCTGTAGCTCAAGAGTTAAAATATTTGCATCGTTAGTCCGCATTGAGTTAAAATATTTGTATCGTTAGTCCTCACTGCAACCCACCGCCACCACCACCGCCACCCACCACCACCACCGTCGCCCACCACCGCCACCCACCAAAACCCACCGCCACCACCTCCACCCACCACCGCCACCACCACCTACCACCACCACCACCCACCTCCACCTCCACCTCCGCCACCCACACCCACCACCTACCAACACCCACCACCACCACCACCACCACCCACCACCGCCACCGCCACCACCACCAATTACCCTTGAGTTTGTTGTGCCGCCGCCCACCACCGCCACCCACCACCACCACCCACCAACACCCACCACCACCACCACCACCCACCACCGCCACCGCCACCGCCACCACCCCCCATCACCACCACCAACACCACCATCACCACCCACCACCACCCACCATCACCACCACCACCCACCGCTACCACCACCACTACCCACCACTACTCACCACCACCACCACCCACCACCCACACCCACCACCTACCAACACCCACCGCCACCACCCACCACCGCCACTACCACCACCCATCACCCACCACCGCATCCACTATTGACTTTTAAAGTCATTTTGTTTCGACTTTCACCTTAAATTATTTCATTTTTGTTATGTAATATTTGATGAAAATTTTACCAATGAAAATACATTTAAAACTCAATCAATTCATATATTTTGTATCAAATATTACATAACACAAATACAATAACTATACTTATTAAAATTCATAGACGGCCATGTAACTAATTCATAGACGGTGGTGGGTGGTGGCGGTGGGTGTTGGTAGGTGGTGGGTGTGGGTGGTGGGTGGTGGTGGTGGGTGTTGGTAGGTGGTGGTGGTGGTGGGTAGTGGTGGCGGTGGTGGGTTGGTGGTGGTAGCGGTGGGTGGTGGTGGGTGGATGCGGTGGTAATGGTGGTGTTGGTGGTGGTGATGGGTGGTGGTGGCGGTGGTGGGTGGTGGCGGTGGGTGTTGGTAGGTGGCGGTGGGTGGTGGTGGCGGTAGGTGGTGGGTGTAGGTGGTGGGTGGTTGAGGTGGAGGTGGGTGGTGGTGGTGGTGGTGGGTTGGTGGTGGTAGCGGTGGGTGGTAGGTGGTGGGTGTAGGTGGTGGGTGGCTGAGGTGGAGGTGGGTGGTGGTGGTGGTGGGTAGTGGTGGCGGTGGTGGGTTGGTGGTGGTAGCGGTGGGTGGTGGTGGTGGTGGTGGGTGGTGATGGTGGTTTTGGTGGTGGTGATGGGTGGTGGTGGCGGTGGTGGGTGGTGGCGGCGGGTGTTGGTAGGTGGCGGTGGGTGGTGGTGGCGGTAGGTGGTGGATGTGGGTGGTGGATAGCGGAGGTGGAGGTGGGTGGTGGTGGTGGTGGGTAGTAGTGGCGGTGGTGGGTTGGTGGTGGTAGCGATGGGTGGTGGTGGTGATGGTGGGTGGTGGTGGGTGGTGATGGTGGTGTTGGTGGTGGTGATGGGTGGTGGTGGCGGTGGCGGTGGTGGGTGATGGCTGTGGGTGTTGGTAGGTGGTGGGTGTGGGTGGTGGGTGGCGGAGGTGGAGGTGGGTGGTGGTGGTGGTGGCGGTGATGGGTGGAGGTGGTGGTGGTGGCGGTGGGTGTTGGTGGGTGGCGGTGGTGGGCGGCGGTGGTGGTGGTGGTGGCAGTGGGTGGCAGTGAGGACTAACGATGCAAATATTTTAACTCAATGCGGACTAACGATGCAAATATTTTAACTCTTGAGCTACAAGGACCTTTTATGTAATTGTTTCAAGGACGAAGGGTGTAATTGTTTTGAGCCACAGGGACGATTCATGTAAATTTATGTAATTAACTCTATGCCACGTCAGATTAATGTATAGAATAGGAAGATTAAGAAAGTTCGTGTATACAATAGGAAAAAAAAAGTTCATGGTATACAAAAGCAAAAGGTGGCAAGTTTGATGTATTTCTAGACAATTTTCCCTTTATAAAAAAACAGATAGATAAATATAGATGATAGTAGTTGGAACGATTGGTTAAAATCGCTTTTGAGGAAGGGTGACATTTTGAATACATTCGTATTTTTTCTATTTTTTGGCTTAAGTATAAAGGTAAAAATTGTATTAGTTGAAATGATTGGTTAAAATTTTATAATTTGCTAGCTAGCTTCTTAGTATTTCTTTTAATATAAATCGCCGATTAAAAAAAATAAAAAAATAAAAAAAAAAAGAAAAAGAAAAAAACACTAGAATTATCATATACGTAGTATATAATTAGTTGTATATATAGTAAGTAGTATTTTTAAGTACTTATATAAAAGTGTGTTTCACCAACTTGGTAAATCTCAACCAATAGTTGCTGAACATACAATTTTATATTTTAAATAGCTGATTTACATAATTTGAATACCAAAAATGTCATATAATCAACTGCAAAAACCAATTAATTTTTAATATCGTCAAGAATCAAAACAATATCACTAAAGTTACCAAAAAAAATCACCTCAAAAACAAATTAATTATTAATATCGTCCAACTTTAGAGAATTTTATAAGAAAACAAATAAAATTTATCTTTTAGAGTTGTCTTTAAAGTGTTTAAACATGCGTCAATCACTAGTTACTTGAACCACCCTTGAATTTAACTTTTCCGAACTAATTTTATATACTACAAAATAATAATCAAATTAAATAGTTGTTGTTCCTTTTTTTAAATAATTGTTCAAACTTTTCACGATGTTAGAACAACATTTAAACTTGAGTGATTATGTAGTGAAAACAAAGTTTGAGTAACTTTACACAGATAATAATAGAACTTAAGTGCTTTTTATAACTAACACAAAGTTTGAGTGACTTTAGCGAAAAAATATTGAAACTTGGTTTTCAAAGTACTTATGATAAGGACAACGGCGGAACTATGTAGGGGCTCGGAGGGTCCCGGCCTTACCAAAATTTGCGGCACCTAGTGTAAATATTATGGGTTTTATAGGTAATTTAATTGAGGTTACAAACAAATCTTCGATTTGGCCCCTAAAAAAAAATTCGGTCCTCCAAAAAAATGTTCAAGTTCCGCCACTGAATAAGGCATTTAGAATAAATAAATAGTATCATTTGTTTGGATATATATATATATATATATATATATATATATATAGCTTCTGGGGGTTGGTCTACGTACACAACATATAACTTTGGGAGATTGATTATAGAATAGATGTCTAAGTTTATGACATCTGATGAACATGGCCGGAATACGACGACAAATTCAGTATTACCAGAGAGAACTTGTTTAAGAAGTGTTGGTAGACATTCAGCCATGAATCTGACAGAATACCAGCATATGAATATATTGCAGTCAATGGGTCAAGCAGTGTATGTGTTCGATCTTAACGGACACATCATATACTGGTGAGTCGATAAAATTTATTTATTTTATCAATCATACGGTAGTATTTTAAGATAAATTATAATGTTTAACTTTACTCATTTTAAGATACCATACCCATTCCATAGTATTATTACTACGTCACTGTACCCGGCTACGCTTTTTAAAGTATTATTCCATTCCCACAACTGTAATTCATATTAGAGAAATGTGAACACAGTGACAAAAATTGAGCAATTTGATTAATTTAATTTCAATTTCTTTCTGAAATGATAACTCAAATGTATTTCTTTCATTTTTTATATAAAAAAATATGACATCGCCTTGAATCCCAGCATGCTAGCTACGTACTAGCTACAACTAATTTGGATTATTAGTGTTGGCTTTTTGGGTGCAAACCTATAATTGCACGTCAAGAAAATATAAATATTGGAGTTAACATATAGTGGGAGTGTTAATTGGGTTAAGTATGTAGCCGCATGGGGCCGGGCATATAATTATTAAAAATCATGGCAGCTGATCTACGGTGTAGCCAAGTTGTGATATGGAATTATGGATAATGTCCCTAGTGGATCCTGTGTATGGTCTTCCGGTGTGATCAGAAAAACAACGTAGACTCGGTTATAGTTTACAATATTGTGCGAGATCATATAGATAATGAGATTTGAACTATTTGTTTGATTAATTAGGATTGCATGTACGTGCAGGAACCGAATGGCACAACACATTTTCGGTTATACAGCTACTGAAGCGTTAGGGAAAACCCCTCCTGATTTATCTGCAGGAGCTGCTTTTGGTAAAACAGCTAATCATCTCCTACAACGGGCGGTAGAAGGAGAGAGTTGGTCTGGGGTGTTTCCTGCTATAAATAAAAATCGGGAAATGTTTAATGTTATTTTTTCGCTAGTGCCATATCGTGATGAATATGGAACAATCATTGGTGCTTTAGTTGTGGCTACTGATGCTCGCCAATTTCGAGAATCAAGGCCAGAACTAAGTGCCCCCAAGAGGTCTTCGTCAGATAATTTTGGAAATGATCTTCATCAACCTTTACAAACTACAATCACCTCTAAGATATCAAATATGGTTAGTATTAAGGGTTTTGCTAGGGTTGTGTATAAACATCCCATAAATACATAATTAACATTTAATGAACACTTAATGAGCTCTAAATATTCCATAGTTAACATCACTTACATCTTTTATAATGATTAAAAGTATATAATTATGGACTATATGAGTTCATTAATTGTCATTTTCATAAAATTGGAATGCTTCTTTTCACCCTTATGCTATTTGTTTGGCAAACGTTACATTTATTTTTAGCGGAGGGGTTATTATTTTATTGATTGTTGACAACACCAAAACAGGCTTCCAAGGTGATGTCAAAAATGAGGAAGAACATGGTTTATGATGGCAGGAGCAGTGATGATTATTTTCGGGAATTTCCACATTCAACGAACGACCAATTAATTGAAAAGCCCAAAACAGGTTCTGGTAGGGGGAGTAAAAGCAAACCCGGGATCCATAAAGTTTTGTCTTCAAAAGCAGAGGCATGGTGGCCATGGAAAGAAAAAGCAAAAGACAGTTCTGATATAAGAATGGGTCATTTTGGTTTGCCCTTACATTATGAGCACCATGAACAAAATATTGGCCCACAAATGAGCTCTGGTACAAGTAAGAGTACTGAAGCTCCCGGGTCGTGGTCATCTTCTTGCAGTGCATGTATCTCCGGAAACACAGATGATTATTACATTAATAGATTTGATGTTGACATCAACAACTTGGATGTAGAGATCTCCTGGAACGATTTGATGATCAGAGAACAGATTGGGCAAGGTAACTCGTCTTCATTTACATGTATTGACATATTTCTCTTCATCAACTAGTCTTAATTCTCGTGCGCTTGCTTGGACAGTAGTTACAATTAATAATATTATTTCCGACTATATTTGTTAGGGTTTGAAAGTATGATCAAATTTTGTTTTTAATTATATTGTTTGAGTAGTAAAATCTGATAATCTAACATAAGTCCAATTCGGTTAATATATGTGTTTATATATATGTTATAATTAATCTCATGTGTACACTCAATAAACCGTGCTTCAATTTGATATTTATAACATATACACTTCTGCAGTTTTTCGCTAAATTTTCATACTTTGACATGTACAATTCTTTTTAATCAAATTTATGTGTCTGGCTTTAGGTTTATTATTTGTACTTCTTTAATGTAGGAAAATAGGCCCTTCTGGCCGTCTATTATACTATATAGCTAGGACTACAAAAATATTATAATAAAATTAAGGGAAATTTATCAGAATAGACCAGTCGCCTATCGACTTGTAACTTTTTAGACCAGAAACAATTTTAATTCGAAAATATATCGAGCGATCAGGCGACCGTACAACATGCTAAGTGTCGGCTCATGAATTCGACAAGTGTCCCGGTACATGCTAAGTGTTCGGCTTATGAATTCGACAAGTGTCTTATTGTACAAGTTGATCGGTCATCTTCGAATTAATTAAAATTATTTGTGATCTAAAAATTAATAAGCCGTAAGGCGACTGGTCTATTTTGATAAATTTCTCTAAAATTAAATATAAAGATTTAAAAATGTATATAATTAATATAATTATATATTTTCTCTCTCTTATCAAATCTTAATCCGATGTCAAATCATAATCGTATTCCGCACTTACCAACAAACTAAACGCACCCTAAATATTAGTCTATCATGATCTTTTTTCTTTTTTTAGAACTACTCAACAGAGTCCAACAAGTTATGAATAGTAATGTTATAACACATAGATCCACGAATGTAGTTTTTTCAAAAGAATTAGTTTTGCAATCCAAAAAGGGCCAGCGGCGCAGCTTGTTGTTCGTTTGCCTTCAACCACTATGTAAATTTATAGAATTCCAATAAGTTTTTCTAAAAAAAAAAAAAAAAAAAAAAAAAAGGCCTTTTCAAGCATTGGACTATTGGGCACACGCTAAGGTGAATTTATAGGGTTTCATCTTATTCACTTGTTACTTATATATGGCAGGTTCATGTGGGACAGCATATCGTGCACTGTTGCATGGATCAGTATGTTTTCCATCTTCTCACTAAATACATATAGTTACTGGTCTCAAAGAGTTATTTGAGGCACCCATGCGTCTTCATTTTATGCAGGACGTTGCGGTCAAGGTCTTTATCAAGCTACAATATCCTGGTGATGTTATACTATCATTTAGAAAAGAAGTAATTGTTCCGTCAATTTAATATGTCAATTTCACCATATCTTTTTATATGCATTTGAAAAGTCATGTTTGACCTAGAAGTTTGTTTAAAAATAAGGTATCTCTGATGAAAAGGCTTCGACATCCAAATATTTTGCTATTCATGGGCGCTGTAACTTCACCTCAGCATCTATGCATTGTCAGCGAGTTTCTTCCACGGTTGGTTTCCTAATCCATATATATCTGCGTCTGTCGTATGAAACAACTGTTGGACTATTAACAAGTGTCTCTTACCATCGGTTGGTTCATTAATCTCTAAATTATATATCTATGATCAATTTGATGGAATGTTTAACTATTACCAAATGTCTTAAATATTCTGATGTATTGATAATGAGTGGAATTTTGTGCATCAAAGTCACCTGGTTTCTTATTCTTTTATAGGGGAAATTTGTTCCAGTTACTTCAGCAAAATACAGCCAAATTAAATTGGAGACGACAGGTTTATATTGCTATGGATATTGTAAGTACCATGCTAATGATCATCATATTGAAAATGGGCTTTTAGTGATTGACCTCTTAACTAACTATCGTACTTGGTTGGTTTGATGCAAACTATCCACGTTCCTGGAGTACTAAATATCATTGCTTGTAACATTGAACAATGCTAGACAGATTTTGTAAGTGAAAACTGCAAAGAATGCAATGTATTATTCAGTTAACCCCATTATGCTACGTACATTTATTTTTACCCATTCAATGCAACATATATATTATTATTTTTACCAAAGTTGCATTAAATAATTAAAAAAATGGAAATTTTTTTTCCAGTAAATCGTTAGAAGATGCATGCTTTAGTAAGAAATAGTACCTATGTTTCACTCGATGGTAAAAAAGATGTATGTTACTGTTTTTGCCAGCTAGTCAAATATAGTTGGTTCCTTGCAAAGGAAAACCAAACACACTTATTTATAAGATGAAATGCTTGTTTGTTTCTGTAGGCACATGGCATGAATTATCTTCATCATTTCCAACCACCTATCATTCATCGTGATCTGAAGTCTTCGAACGTTCTTGTTGACAAGAGCTGGACTGTGAAGGTATTTGTTTCAGTTATTCGCAAATTATTCTTTTTGCAGTTCTCTTATGAGAGTGATACCAAAACGTTGATCTTGATTTGTTTGCAATTGAACAAGGTTGGTGATTTTGGTCTCTCTCGTGTCAAACGGGAAACTTACCTGACACCGAAGAGTGGGCTAGGAACGGTACTGCAATTTTCTTTCCCTATTAAGGCTCCCTTTCTAATTTCAACTTTTAATTATTGCTCCAAATTAAATTAGCTTTGGGTTCTTAAGTTTACAAACAATAGTTACAGCTTTTATTTTATTTATATATTTTTTTATGGGACTTGAACCCACAACCTCTTGGTTGGAGGACATAATTATCTCACCGATACCATTAGGCTCGATGCCTTTTTGGTAGCTGTAATTACTGTTTTTTGGTATATTCAAAACTTTACTGTAAGTTACAGCACCTCTATTGCTGATAAATTTTTCGGATAATAACCTCATATTGGTATTAAAACAAGTTTCCTTAAGGTATGGTTCATTAAATCTAGCGCATGATAATCATCATTTTAGAATAAATATTTTGGAGTTTTGTTAGCCCCAATGGATGGCTCCAGAAGTTCTTCGTAACGAGCAAGCCGATGAAAAGTAAGCCTGTATCTTGTTCTTTTCATGTCGTCCCTTATGGACTTTAACATGAGTTAGGTTGGGTCAAGTTGGGTTTTTAATTTAAACACTTGTTGGAGATATGTAGATCTGATGTATATAGTTATGGTGTGGTATTATGGGAAATCAACACCGGAAAGATCCCTTGGGATGATCTCAATTCGATGCAGGTTAGCCTTTCTTTCCATCTCATTATATTATTACTGTTTGAAACAAATAAAAAGGTTGACCTCAAAAGTCAACAAGATTCAAAATGCAAACATTTGTGATTATGCAGCTTTGTATATAACAGTTGGTCGGTCACAACACTTACAGGTTGTCGGAGCTGTAGGATTCATGAATCAACGGCTAGAGATTCCGAATGACGTCAATCCCGAATGGGCTTTTCTTATCGAAAGTTGTTTGTCCAGGTTTATCCCTTGTTTAACTTTTGTAGCCACATATATGATTGAACGACATCATGATATCCACAATAAATGTGTTATGGGTTCTCAGTTTTAATAAATTGTATTTGTGTATCTCGAGTAAAACTACAAAAAATAGATGTACAATTCTAGCTTTCAACGTAAAATATTAATCCTAAGCTATAATGTTGATCTCGTGAAGTAATGTAACAATTTCTTGATGCTTTTTCTTACTTCCAGCGAACCACAATTTCGTCCAACATTCCAAGAAATCCTGAGTATGCTGAGAGATTTGATGAAGAAGTTAACGATCCTACATAGAGATAAAAAATCATAAGTACACTTTTTGATATATAAACGAGGTATGTAGCCCGCGCGTTGCTACAGAGTGAACTGAGGCAAGGTTGTTGCAGTGTTGTTTTTGTGGTGTATTCGAATTTTGGTTTCTGTATCCTTGTTAAACAATATATAGTAATATGCCTAGTCCGTGAATATTTTGTGGGGGAACATTTCTAAGCAAATCAATTAACAACCAAATCTATGCTAAACATATAAATTGTAGTGGCAAACATTTAATCATTAACCTAACCTCACATGCTCAAAAACAATTAACAAAACCAAATTGGTGGTCATCATCTTCACAAAATAAGTAGAGGCACATAGGCAGTTTAAAATAAGCAATACCAACCCGCCCGCCCGCCCGGCCCCCCCTAATTTCACCCATCTATGAAGTTCAAATTCAAAAGTAATCAACTCCTTTAAAATAAGCAATATCCCAAAAGCATTAAGAAATTTATTGCACAATTGCAAACAACCAAACTGTAATCGCATTATCGTAACAAACAACTATTAATTTACACACAAAAGAAATGGTTGAGCTGTACCAAATGGTTAAAAACGTACTAAAAATACTAAAGCTTAATCCTTACTTATTAAGAAGTGCAGTAACCCATTGTCGAAATAAGGACTAACAAATGGTACAATTCTTTTAAACAATTTTTTAATCTCATATTTAAACAATTCTTTTAAGAGCAAGAAATTTGGTTGACTAAAGACACTTTTCTACAACTGTGTTAGTGTATAACATGCATCACTATTTAACCCATTGCATGGTCCCCTATTTGTGTGTAGCCCGTTGTTAAAGTTGTTTGCGTCGTAACCAATTTGCACATTTAGCAACCTGAAACTAAATCAATGAAAATGAAACGATGTGAAAACAAAATCTTGTATAAGAAAACAGTAGGTTAAAATCCGAATAAAAAATGACCCATTACCGTCTAGCGAACTTCTGCTTTTGTGTAGAAAGCCGAGCCCAAAGATCATCAGTTTTTTGGTTGTGAAACATGAATTTCTCAATCTGTAATACAAACTGAATCAGCGTGTATGCATGATTTAGACGAATATTGAATGTCTTTCACGTATAGGAATCGTCTCGTCAGCTTATTGTTCAACTTACAGTATCATTTAAGTAACATATATTTCACCAATATGAATCCAACTACTTTCTTCCCACTTTCTTGGCCGAATCTTAGACCGTGAGTCTGCAACAAAAAGATTTAGTCAACGATTACCCTGTCGTGACAGCTATTGCAAAATATAGCTTTATCACTTCCTTACTTAGGGGTGTTTGGGAATGCATGCTTATTTGAGACTACCGTGCTTAAATAAAGAGAAATAAAAAACATGAGTGTAATTACCGAACCTTGGACTTTTTATATGTTAACCAACTTATGTCGATCTCAAGAAACTGAGGTTGCTAAATGTGCAAATGGGTTACGAAATGTGAATGGCATAAAAATATACGAAATAGGCTACATTTCATCATATTATCTGATTCTTGAGATTAAAATACGACGCCAAAAATAAATCTTATGTTTGATCCACTAATTATTTGATTCTTGAAGCTGCAATAATCACTTTGAAAACACATTTCAAACCACCTTAACATTGAATACTCACAATTTGAAGAGAGTAACAGTATGAAATCAAAATAGATATCCTGGAAGTGAAGGTGATTGATAGTAGCAAAATCACCAAGACTATTGTAACTCAAACGAAAGTATGAATTCCCAGCTTCTGCTGCCATGTACAGTGCAAGCAAGAAGCTCTCGTTGTCAATCCTTTGAGGCAAACACTCAAGAATTCGAGGAACAAAAAGCACGTTTCCATATTCAATTGGACTGACCTGTTGATATAAACAACAAACTATTTATTAACATACTTAATCGATAGGTTGCTCATACGCACGACTATGCAAGTAAACACCAAGGTAACTTACATTGATGGCAACAACGCTAGGGGACTTTTCTGCTTCAATAAAAGCGCTTGGATAGAACTTCACGTCACCATCGTCACTTGATTCAAACTGGAAGAGGATCTCTTCTTGTCCAACTTTCATGAAGTTGAAGTTACTCCCATCAAACGGATGAAGAACTTTATCCGCACGAAATTCAGTGGGACGCCTCTTGAGGTGACGACGCTCGTTAACTTGAGAAACAAACCCATAATCCCCTGAAATCATCTCTTCAGTCACATATATAGTTGTTTAAGTAACAGCTAATATGCAACACATATAGTATTTATGATCAATAAAATACCAAGAAATTGATGCTCTACCTTAGTTTCACAGGTAGCAACATCATAGCGAAAAAGCCTTCTCTCAACACGATCCTCCCACTGTATAAAATATTTAACAATATTAGCTTAAAGTGATAATCAAACTCCCAAAAATTTAAAACATTAGGTATTGAAATTTGATTATTACTTCTGATAATGTATAGTCCGTACTCGGGTCATGAACCTGACCAATGTACACTACTAATACCCAAGCCCATCACGAGTGGGCTATCATAATAGCGATTTGGGCTCACGAAAGCCCAAACTAAAATATATTATTTATGCTCTTGATAATAATCTCTTATTTATGGGATAAAGATCAATAGACCATATAGGCGAGATACGCCGAAGAGTAAGGAACACGAAACCAACAAGGATTTCGTGTGCATATAAAGAATATCACGGCTCTCATTGAGGTATCATCTGATAACCCTAACTCTTCACTAAAACCCTAAACCGATTACTTACTCTCACGCCGGAGGATAATCGTGGGAGACAATTCCACAATAAGCCTAACGGTGTTGTTTGCTTTATTAGTGCGCAGGTCTCAAGCAGTAAGATCCAATTGGTACGAGAACAGAAGTCCAAACAAGGAACGCCCAACTTTTGTGTCAACAAGTGGCGCCATCCGTGGGACCACACACTAAGAACTAGAATGATGAAGCATGGAAACATAAACCAGCGGACTCCGCAGGTGAAGAAAACATATGGTAAACTACAAGGGAAGAAGCAGCAAAGTAATCCAACCTCCAAGCAGGCCTCTGGAACAACCAGTGCGCCCAGGCACCAAGGGTCAGGCCCTGATCTGATATTTCCAACGGTAGAACTGCCCACAGGGACTACCCAGGCCACTACGACAACCACTAGCGCGGAAGATCTACAACACACTCCTTTCACCACCCCCCACACGGTGCCAGAAACAGACCCCATTGAGCCGCCACGTGCGCCTAACCGAGACAAGGGTCCCAATATGGAAACAGACATCCTCGCGCTAGAAGGAGTCGCGCCTGAACTAGCACCAAGTGGTTTTGTGTCTCAAAACTACGAAACCTTGGCTGCCATTATGCAAGAGGAAGCGAAAAGGAGGTCAAGTCAGAGCCGGCAAGCCCGGCTCAACTTCGGCCCTGAGTATGAAGCATCCCCACCGCGTCACCAAAAGGAGAGGCACGAGAAGGATAGCCGCCGACTCCCAGTGTTCACTAGGGTCGAAAAGAAAGTTCTGGATGATAAAGCAGCTGACTTGCAATACTTGGAGGAGTACGAAGACGATGGAAGGCGTACCAATGTCCACGCTAGGCTTGGTAGTCGCAGGGTTCATGATAGACTTGGGCGACAGCGCTCACCAAGCGAAAGCCCTCCAAGGTTTAGCAGTCGAAGAGTTCATGATAGACTTGGGCGACAACGCTCCCCAAGCGAAAGCCCTTCAAGCTCGGATTCCGAGGAAAGTCAGCGCAAGCGCCACAAAAGAGTAAGCTCATCCTCAAGTGGCTCCTCGGATAATGAGGACAAAGAAACAGGACACTAGAAGTCCAAGAGAAGATATCGCAATGAGGAGGACGAAGATATGTCCTGTCCCTGGCGCCGCCAAAATATTGACGCATTCACTCGGCGCATCAGCGATTTTTTATAAGATAAGAGAAGGCGCATGCCCGCTAATGTTAAAACTTATGATGGGACGGGTGATCCTGATGACCAACTAAAAATTTTCGAATCAGCAGCCACCATCGAAAATTGGCCACAACCCGTGTAGTGCCACATGTTTAATTCTACATTGGCGGGGAATGCGTGAACCTGGTTTAGTAAGCTGCCACGAAGAAGCATAGATGGGTTTGAAGAGTTGCGAAAGGCGTTTCGCTTGAACTTTACTCAAAGAAAGAAGTGCGCCAAGAACCCTGTCAAACTTGCTAGGGTAAAACAACGCTAGAGGAAATCCACAAGCGCTTATGTGGAACGCTATAAGGACGAATGCATACATGTCAAGGCATGCCCCAAAATACTAAAGATCTCAGGGTTTATGAACGAAATCAATAACCCAGAACTCATCAGAAGGTTAAATGATAAGGTTCCCAAACCTTTGACGAACTTATGAAGCGCACAAGGTCCTTTATCCAAGGGGAAGTAGCCGCTGCAGATAGCAAAAAAGGCTACTCAAATCATAGGCCACAAGAATAGCCTAGGAGACAATCCAATGACCAGAGTAGCAACCATAACAAAAGCTACCGCAGTCAAGGGAGTGGATGAGATAATGACAAATACACCCCACTTACGAAGACTCCAAGGGAGATATTTTTGACAGAGGGTGCGAACTTCCCGAAACCCCCACCAATGCGTACCCCAGAGGATCGGCGCGTAGGAAACGGATACTGTGAATATCATGGACAGAAGGGCCACACCACCAATGAGTGTGTCCAATTGCACCAACTAATTGATAAATTAGTGAAATAAGACAAATTGGATCATTTAGTCAAAAACATCAAGGATGGAAAAGACAAACAGAAGAGCAGGAACAAGAAAGAAACACCTAAGGACAAGGCTGACACCATCTACATGATACAATCATGGCAGCGAAAGACTAGGCAAAAGGTCAGCCAAAAATTTCTTATGGGAGCGAAATCTCTTTCCCCACTCTCGCTGCGGACAACGTAGTAGCGGAACCACTCACCATCGAGATAAATACAGGGGGTCATGATATCCACCTCATGTATATTGATGGAGGGGCATCCGCAGACATAATGTATGAACACTGTTTCAAAAGGTTGCGACCTGAAATACGAAGTCAGTTAATTCCGGCCACGACGTGGTTGACTGGCTTTACAGGAGAAAATATATGGCCCATGGGGCAAATACGATTATTTGTGGTCGTTGGTGATAAGCAACACTCCACGGCGGCCTGGATGAATTTTATGGTGATTAGATCTCCTTCGCCATACAATGGCATTATTGGAAGACCAGGAATATCAGCCATGCGCGCGGTACCGTCCACAGTACATGGGATGCTCAAATTCCCAGTAGAAGGAGGCATTGTCACACTCTATAATACCAATGTACCACCTAGAGAGTGTAACACGGTTACATGTGAGACGACACGTACTCCAGAACAGCATGCAGCTAAATCGTCAAACCTGAAGGTCGCAATTCATCTTGATTACCCGGAGCAAGAAGTATTGATTGGGGGATCGCTGTCTGACAAAGCCAGAGCGGCTGTGTGCGCACTCTTGCAAAGGAATCTAGATATCTTTGCGTGGGAACCAAAGCACATGACTGGCGTGTCACGATGAATTACAGAACACAAGTTGAAAATCCGACAAGGATACTCCCCAGTACGGCAGAAAAAGCGCGGCCAGGCTCCAGAGCGCGCAAAAGCCATTCTAGAGGAAGTACACAAGATTGTGGACGCAGGCATCATGCGAGAGGTTTATTACCATGACTGGCTCTCCAATCCAGTGATTGTGATAAAGAGTGATGGTAGCTGGAGGATGTGCGTGGATTTCACTGATCTCAACAAAGCATGTCCACAAGACTGCTACCCACTACCAGAGATAGACTGGAAGATAGAATCTTTGTGCGGATACCCCTTTAAATGCTTCCTAGACGCATACAAAGGGTACCATCAAATCCAAATGGCTAAAGAAGATGTGGAAAAAACAGCCTTGCACACAAGCCAGGGTGTCTACTGTTACACAAAAATGCCTTTTAGCTTAAAGAATGCAGGCGGAACTTACCAGCAATTAGTAGATAATGCATTTGAAAAGCAAGTGGACCGCAACCTGGAAGTCTATGTTGACGACCTTGTCATAAAGAGCCATACCGAAGATGAGTTGGTACGCGACATTGAAGAAACATTTAGGACACTGGGAAAGATCAACATGAAGTTAAATCCTAATAAATGCACTTTTGGTGCTACAGAAGGCATGTTCCTCGGATACTTGATAGAGTCTGATGGCATTAAGCCATGCCTAGAAAAAACAAAGGCTGTCATCCAACTCCCTTCACCACGCACGTTGAAAGAAGTCGAGTCCCTGAATGGAAAACTAGTCGGGTTGAACAGATTCCTGTCCAAATCAGTGGATAAGTCACTTCCTCTCTTTAAAACACTCACGAAGTGTACAAAAAAAGGAGACTTTCGTTGGACTGCGGAAACGGAAGAAGCTTTTCAACAGCTTAAGCAACATATAGCAGCGCTTCCCACACTAGTCACACCCCGACCAAGGGAAGAGTTGATTATGTACCTGTCTGGAACTCATGGAGCAATCAGCGCGGTGCTATTGACAGATAGGAACTCTGTACAAACACCAGTATATTTTGTAAGCAAAGCACTCAAGAAGATAGAGATTAACTATACCACAATGGAAAAGTTGGTCCTAGCGTTAGTATTCACAGCTAAAAGACTGCGCAGATACTTTCAAGCACACCCAATAGCAGTAATCACGGACCAACCTATCAAGCAAGTTATCTCCAAACCCGATGCATCGGGGAGATTACAAAAATTGAGTGTGTTGCTAAGCGAGCATAACATCTCTTATAGACCACGCACCGCGGTTAAGGGGCAGATACTAGCAGACTTCATCATTGAGAAACCAGATACTGATGCTCCACCTCCAAGAATCGAGGTAGAACTACAAGAACCATGGGTCCTATTCATGGACGGATCTTCGTGCGTGGACGTGTCAGGCGCATGCCTTATTCTCACCAGCCAAGAAGGAATGGAATTCACTTACGCACTGCGCTTTGAATTCACAGCCACAAACAACGAGGCAGAGTATGAAGCCCTAATTGCTGGATTACGCATTGCAACTCAAATGGGTGTACGCAACCTAGAAGCAAATATCGATTCCCGATTAGTAGCCAATCATGTGTTGGGCGAATATGTGGCTAAAGAGGATAACATGGTCCAATACCTCGACAAGACCAAGTCCCTAATCCAGGGTTTTGACAGGTTCACCATTAAACAAGTTCCTAGAGGAGAAAACAGGAAAGCAGATGCACTAAGCAAGATCGCATCTACAAGCATTCTGCACCTGTCAAAACAAGTATTGGTGGAGACCCTGAAAAACAAATCCATCTCGGAGATGGAGATATATACAGTGATAGAAGAGCAGGATCCTATGTGGATGACCCCTATCATCGAATTCATAAGCAAGGGTATATTACCCCATGAGCAGAAGGACGCTCGACGTATATGGCGCACAGTGAAGAGGTTCGAACTTCGAGATGCTATCCTATATTGACACTCATTTCTACAACCATGTCTTCAGTGTGTTGGACCTCTTCAGGCAGATTACATACTCCGAGTGATCCATGCCGGTTCATGCAGTATGCACTCAGGACCACGATCTGTTGTAGCACGAGCCTTGCGGTCAGGATACTATTGGCCCACTATGCATCGCGATGCGCGGGACATGATAAAGAAATGTAGCGACTGCCAAGTCCATAGTGGGGTATCGATATTGCAGGCCCCTTCCCTGTTGCAGCAGGGGGACTGAAATTTCTTATTGTGGCTATAGACTACTTCACCAAGTGGATTGAGGCAAAAGCAGTGGCAACAATCACAGGTAACCAGGTAAAACTATTTGTTTGGGAAAACATTGTATGCCGCTTTGGACTACCTGGGGAAATCATTTCGGACAACGGAAAACAATTCTGTGATAACCCTTTCAAAGACTGGTGCGCGCAACTAAATATAACACAACACTTCGCGTCAGTTAAGCACCCACAAACCAATGGTTTGGTTGAGCGCGCGAATCGTAGTCTGGGCGAAGAAATTAAAGCGTGTCTTGACAAACACAAAGGAAGATGGGTGGATGAATTATCGCTCGTCTTATGGGCGCACCGCACGACAATCAAAGTTAGCACTGGAGACACACCCTTCTCTCTTGTCTATGGGACAGAAGCTGTCATACCAGCTGAAATTGGGATGCCAACTATTCGTACAGCGGAAGTTAATGTCACAACCAATGACGACGAGCGACGTATAGACTTGGATCTATTGGAAGAAAGGCGCGAATGTGCAGCTATATGTGAGGTAAGAGCTAAGTCAAATATGAAGGGATACTATGATGCTAAAGTCAGAAGCACCTCATTCAGACCAGGCGACTTTGTATATCGCGCTAATGATGCAAGCCACGCAGAAGATACAGGAAAACTTGGACCAAAGTGGGAAGGAACCTATGAGGTCACAAAAGCACTAGAAAAAGGCGCATACAAGCTGTGTGATATGGATGGCCGTGAACTACAACGCACATGGAATATTTGCAATATCAAGAGATGCTATCTTTAGGAAAGGCTATGGCCCATGCACAGACACCTCCGCACTTTATTAATCGGTCAATAAATGTCCGTGTATTTACATTTTGTTTTGTTTAGGCAAATGTTTTTTCTTTTTCCAAAAACTTTTAAGAATTAATCAAATATCGCGGTTTCTAGCTAACTCCGCGACACATTTAACTTTATTGTTTGCATCTTATTTATGTCTCAATATTGTTGATTTATCTCTTAGCCTACACGGCGCGCATGCATTTATTAAAACCCACGAGGGTAAATGGATGAGTAAACATACTAAATAACTCGTTGAGTAAGAGGGTTGCAAACCCATCAACATTGGATCACGCATCCTTGTTAAACACCTTACTCTCAAGACGTTGGAGTAAGTTCAATGCGCATCCCACGATGGATACGCAACAATGCACACTGTGCGCGTTTAACAAATTTGGAGCCAAGACTCTTGACTCCTTAGTATGGTATTTGCAGTACGCTGCATGTTAACCCATACACTTGCGAATTTTTTATTCGCATATACATTAAGTTATGGACTTCATAACACAATTATAAGTGATTATAGATTCTGTAATCTCTTTTAAGTACGTTTGGATAACAGTTTGATTCTTGGATGTCTTTTATACAAAGACAAGAAACTAATTACAAACATTATAATACAAATATGCGTACAAATCAACTTCAATTTTATTATAAACTATGAGTTTATACAAAACATAGATTTAACATGCACATGTGCAACAAAATTGTTAATCTATTACAAAACAAGAACAACCTACATACTATGGGAACGCTCAAGCTTTGAGCTGCCAACCCGGTGCACATCACTCCTAGCTTCTTCAAGCTTCTTCAGTAGATCAATATCCCTGGGTGACACCGTCGCCACACTAACAGGTACTCCATTAGACCTCGGGATATGCGCTGCACCTAGACCACAAAGGGTGGCTTTCCCCTTCATACCCTTCTTCCTAGCAAGTCTCATGGTATGGGCTTCTAGGGATTCCTTCAGAGGGATCTCCTTCTCAAGCACAAAAGGGTTGAGAATGTCACGCGGACGTGCAAAGACAGGTACCTGCAGCTGCGACACATCAGGCTTCAGGAAGTAATCAAGTTGTGCCTCAGCGCCCTCTGCTGTGTGCCTCGCCAAGGTCAACCCCTCTATGATAACACCTATGGGGTAGTCTTGGTCGCGCTCCAGTTGAGAAATATGAGGAAGCTCTAACAGCTTCATTTTCTCCATAGCAGCGACAAGCTCAGCGTAGGCATCACCATTGTAACCTGGCACTTCCGCGATGGGCACCGTCAACATTTGGCTCTCGTGCAGCTCTTCTATAGCTTCCACCTTGCCACATGCCAAGGCGCATTGAACAACATTCCCAAATGCTTCTATAACTTCTTGGGACTCTAAAGTGCTCATAGCAGCCAGACGAAGACCATCGGTGATTAGCCACCTACGAATAAAACACCATTCCCATTGTATTATAGACAATAATTTCAAAGGAATCAAATGCTGCAAGATTGAAAAATACGATAGGATTCAAAGGAATCAAATGCTACCTGCGCTCAGCTATAGAGGATACCAAGTGTGGGTATAGCTCTTCATCATACTCTATACTGAGCTTGCGCAGCTGATGAGTGTGTAAATACTCATCATTTTATACCAATCTGAGCTGCCAAAACATACAAAAACACCCGAATATGTATCAAAATGCTTAAAATATCTTAGAGGTGTGTTTTATATGTTTCAAACACAAAATATGCAAAAACAAATGAAAAACGTACAAAGTTTGCATAATTGGCAGTTTCAGTCCCTCAAGTTTCATGAATTGGCAAAACTAGTCCCTGGTCACTCAAAACTTGTAAAAATATCATAAAAGGTCCTTGGGATTCATAAGTTGTTAGGAAAAGTCCTTTGAAGTTAAAAATCATAAAATTACAACTATGGTCCCTCAACTTTGGAAAAGTGTCAAAATTAGTCCCTAAGGTTTAAAAATAAGAAAATATTCAAAATAAACCTTATACTATTCTAAAAATGACATAACTGGTCCTTTGTGTTAACTGTTTGATATTTACAGGTTTGGCCCTTCAATTATCAGAAAATTACAGTTTGGTCCCTGGAGTTTGAGAAGTTGGCAGAAAAGGTCCCTGGGCATTTAATATTACATTTTTGGTCCTTGGGTTGTTCATGAATGGCAAGTATGGTCCTTATAATAACTTTGGTTAAATCATAAAATCAGACCCTCAAGTTTGCACTTATTACATTTTTGGTCCTTGTGATTTAATTAACAAAACCAAGTCCGGACCTAAACAAAACCAAATAAACCCAATCCAAAAATAAACTAAACCCAGTCCAGTCCACATTTGGGCCCAACTTACCAACCAGCCCACCCCTTGGTCAACCCCGGTCAAAACACCAAACTACCCCTTCCCTTCCCTCTCAGACACACACACACACACCACCACCACTTGCAGTCGACCTCCCCTCTCCTCCAATCACAAGCTACTACCCCCCACAATAAATGCTCCCACCTCCCTATACCTACCCATGACCCCCCACAATAAATGCTACCCCCCTCCCATTGCGTGTGTCAGACCAAAGGTGCAAAAAATGGTTTTCCCGCCAAATTACGTGGCACCCAATTAGAGGATTTCAGACCTCAACTTGTGATGGGATATGCTCAGAGTGTCTCAAGGAACCCTAATTCCTTGCTATAAATAGAAGATGGATGCAAGAGAGGAGTAGTGAGTTAATTTAAGTTTTTAGTTATGTCGTGTAATTTCAATTTGCAATTTTAGGTACACCCAAGCTTCTAAGCAGTGGTAACCTCTTTCCTATATGCATTGTACTTCAATTCAGTTATAAAAATTCAAGCTTCTTTTATCATTACAGTTTATGCAATTTTAATTTCTATTTCAATAATTTGTACTGTTCAATTGTTGTTTTAGTAGTTGTAATGGACTCTTAGATACATATAAGCTCCCTTATAAGCTTATTAAGCTATTAGTAATTACTTAAATCAGTTTAGAAATAAAAAATTCAAAATACAAAAAAAAAGTCAAAGAAAGTCAAAGTTAAGTGTTCTTGGTGAGCAAGCTGGGAGCAAAGTTAATTTTGGATGGCTTTGGGTTAGAGAACCTGTGGAGGTTCATTAGGAAAAGGTTTTGTGGTCCTTGGCACTTGGAAGATTGCTTGGAAGGCAATTGTAAGCTAGCTATTTAATTTTTCACTCTCATATGCTTTCTGTTGATTTCTATGCATTTGATTGTTCATTTTGCTTCTAATAATGTTAGTATAGCTATCTGAATCATTGATTTGGATATTAGTATTAGTTTGCATCATTTCATAATATAAACAGTTGTTAAAGTAGTGTTTGGATTTAGTGATTGCCTGGTGTAATACTGTGTTATTGTTGGCATTCTTAGTCATTTCATACTACCTTAGTATAACTTAGGCCATTTAAGTCAGAAAAATAGGATTTGATAGTTTAAAAGTCAACTTGATCCTTAAACTCTATTAATCAATCATCTGTTAAGATTTAGGAGTAGTGGACTCACCATTTAGGTTTAAAAATAGATCACATAGCTCATTTTAGTTCTCTTTAAGCTTAAATCACCTTATTCAGTTCATAAATTGGAATCAAATCTCATTTTAGTCAAAGTTATCAAAAAAGAGAAAAAGTCAAAAAAATTGCATTTGCCTCAGAAACTCACTTTTGGTGAGAATTTTATTGATTTTTGTGGATTAAATTAGGATTTGAAACTTTGTGTGGTTAAATACTACCACCTAAACTACATGAATCAGGGCTTGTTTGATTTTTAAGAATTTTTTACAAGCTTGTGTATAAGCTCAAACATGGCTGCAGGCCTGATACATACCCTGTGCATCAGCATTTGAACCAAATCCCTTGGTCTTTTGTGTGCTCACTAGTGGACCCCACCCCTGAAGCTTTGGCTTTTTAGAGAGCTTATAAGCTCAGCATCTTAGTTTTAAGATTCATTTGAGGTTTAGCTTATTTGGCATAGCTTATTCTAACCCTTTTTTGTGACCTGTTTTCAAAAGCCAAATCTGACCCCTCAGCTTGTGAACCAAATTTTCAAAGCTCACACAGAGCTCAATAGTGAGCCTTAAGCTTAGCTTATTGGCTTATTTTTAAGCTTATCACCCCAACTTTGAGACCCTAGTTTTATTTTGGACCCCCCTTCACTCTTGTGGCCCCCACAGACCCCTAACCTAAGTTGCAGGGCAAGGTTGTGCCCTGCTCATCTGCACACCCAGTCACCAACACCACTTTGTGGTGGTTTTGAGACCACCTCAGTGAGTCCCACACCTAGGCTATAGTTTTTCCCAACCCCCCTCCTAGTAGGCTACCTAGTTTGACCATAAGTTTGACCTGCACCTCAGTGGACCCCACCTAGAAATAGCTCTCAACCTTGTTCCATTTCTGTGTTAAACTAAGTTTTTGGATTAGCTTATTTTGGCTTTTTAGCTTATCTACTGAGCTTATTGAGTTAAATTAAGCTTTGACAAGTCCATAACACTTATTAGAACCAGAAAACACCATAGTGGGTCCCACACAAGTCAGTTTTGGCTTATTTACTACTTTGGTCAACTTAAGTCAACTGCCTAGGTTATTAGCTTTTTCTCAGCTTATTTTTAAGTTCTAAAATTATTGTTTTCATTAAAGTTGTCTATTTTTGAGTATAATATAGGTTTGTAAAAGAAAAATTCAAAAAAATTAGTTTTAAAATAAGTGATAGTTTCTATTTAATTCAAGTTAAGTTTAATTTTCATTTTTAGATTTTAATTAAGTAACTAGTATTTTTATATTTTTATTAAATACCTCATATATTAAAGTAGTTATAATAAATTTTTCAGATTTTTATTTTGTCATTTAGTGCTAATTAGATTTAATTTTAATTTTCCTTATTATTAATTAATATCAAATATTAAATAGCTTAATTAGTTTTTATAAGGTTAAATCTAGTTTTTATAATTTTTCTAGTTCTAATATAGTATAATAAGTTTTTAGAAAATAAATTTTGAGATTCTACTGTTCATTTTCTAGTTTTCTTATTTTATTTGTTTAAAATAGACTTAAATTAATTAAAAGGTAATTAATTAGTAGATTAATCTTAAAATATAATTTTTAGAGTTTTTATAATTTTTTAGGATTCCTGTAATGGTTAAGTAATTATATAAATTTTATCTTAATTTTCTAAGTTAATTTAGTATTAATATAAATTAAAAGTAGTTTAATTAGTTTAATTAAGTTAAATAGTTTTTAATTAATTACAAAACCACAAAAAGACAAAAATATTATTTTTAATTTTTTATATTTTCTTTAAGTTCTAATTTAGGTTTAGAAAATATTTTTGTTAATTTTTAGTATAATTTAAATCATTTGTCATTTTTAGTTTAATTAAATTAGATTTTAATTTACAATTTAAATAGTTTAATTAATTAAATAATAGTTTAATATTATTTTAATCACTTTTATCATTTCTTTTTCATTTTTAATTTTAAGTTTTGAAAAGTGTCAAAAACACCCCCTGTAGTTTCATAATTACCAAAAACCCACTTTTCCAGTCCGATACGTGATCTTAATTGTCAATTTGTGCATATTTCTGCTATCTGATTATTGTGAATATTATATCTGTTTGTCAACACCAAAATAACAGTAGCAATATCATTCCTACATCATCTGGCTACTGTCCTCAGTGCCACTTTCTCATAAACGATTCCAAAAGCACCATTTCAATCTCGCTGGGACTTTAACGACCCGGGAATACACTATACTATCACCGGAGTATTGATTCTAGGCTGTCTTTGACTTGTTGACCTTGGTCAATAATAATCTGACGGTTCTGAACCAATCAGCAGCTTACCCTCCTGCTTCTCCAGCGCATCTTCCACAGTCTTGCGAAACTCATCTAGCTGAGAGAAGTGTTTGCTCTTGTTCTGCTCCATGTACTTCAACCCCCAAAGGCAAGTGGACTTATACTGATCAAAAGCAGAACGCTCTTGGCTCACTTGGGCGAATAGTGACATCTTCTCATCAGTGAGCTTTTGGGCGTATGCATTTGTTGACTCTACTACAACATGAGCACTAGCCAACTGCGCCTTCAGTAGCACAATCTCGTCATCCTTCTGCGCACTGCTGCTCCCTTCACCAGCATACTTAGCCTTGAGCTGAGCAACCAACGTGGCCTGGTGCGCAGCAGCCAAGCTAAGCTCCTCTATCAGCTGCTCTGTAGGCATATCCTCACATGCCTTCGAAGGCTCATGCATTTGAGGGAGACTCGCCTCAGGTGGCGATTTCCCAGTATGCGCAGCATCACCCCCTGCAGCTTCATCACTGCACGCAAATGGCAAGGATTCAAGGTAATTATATCAATCGAAAAAAAAACGAGTGTTGGGTTTTATTGATTTGATGATACAAAACAAGAAGAATGAAACATGAAGGGCTTGAAGTGACAAGAAGGGAAACTACAAAAAGATGGAGGATTTGGAAGATTCTAGAAGAATATTTAGTTTCCTAATTGTATTATGATTCCTCTTGTAAACCCTAGATGTCACTAGTATATAAAGAGACATAGGGTCATTAGTTTTATAGTACGTACAAGATTTAAAACACCAAAGGTGTGTGTGTGTGGGAACCTAGGCGTAGGGATTTGGGAAAACGCCTAGGGTTAATGTTAGTTTTAGTAGTTGTTAGTTCAGCCTCAAGATCAAGTTCTTGATCCCTGTTACAAGGTGTGTAACAAGTTCTACCTTGATCAAGTAGAATTGGGGCTGTAAATATATGTTAGAGATGGTAACGAAGAACCTTGTTGATAATAATAATAATCTTTATGTTATTTCGCTGTGCTTATTATTATCATGATGCTTATAGTTTATCCTAGATCAAGGTCTAAACAACCTAGAGTCCAAAACGGTCCTAGAACTTATAGAAGATGATGCATGCACAAGTTCTATCAAGTGGTATCAGAGAAAGGGGGCTCCCGATCTAGGGATCTACAAGGTTTTTCGAAGAAAAGGAAAAAAATTCGAATCTGGAAAAAATTTCGTAACCTTTCTGCAGGGCTGTTTTCAAACAGCGATATCTCCTTCGTTAACCGTTGGATTGGGCTGAAATGTTTTGTGGAGACTCTTAGTATATCAAGCTAACGTTTCACCAGAGGGATCTTGAATTGGAGCTTTTATGCGTAAGATATAGAGTGTCGAAAACTGCTGCAGAGAGAGGTATTATATTTTGAATTTTTAGGGTTCTGTGATTTTAAACTTCCTGAAATCGTGCATGCTCGTTTTAAATTCTTTATGGAAGTCATTATTTGATGAAAGAAGCTGTTTTGAAGAGGGGTATGAGTAAATTAGGGTTTCACATGATGTATCTTGAATAGTCGACTAAGTTTGTACACAACCCTAATAAGAGTGTGATGTGATGACTGATGGGATTTATAAATGTTCATGTTTCTGGAATACTAGTCATGGTGAGTTGAGTGTTAATTCAACAATGAACACTAGTGTTTGTTTTTTAGCGATTTGGATTTGTGGGAATTCTTGTGATTAACTCAGATGGTTGTTTATATTTGAAACCCTAACTGATTAGACTTTGTGGGACGTACTGCTGTTGCTTGGTATGTGATTTGGATGTTGGTATACCTTAGCAAGAGTGAAGCTACTAGTTACTTCAAATTACTGCTACTCCAAAGTACTGCTGCTCGACTGAAGTACTGCTGCTCGTCCATTGATTCAAAGTACTGCTCTATTATTTTAAAGTACTGTTCATTGAAAGTACTTCTCATTGAAAGTACTGCTTGTTCATTCAAAGTACTGCTTCAAAGTACTTCTTCAAAGTACTTCTTGAAAGTACTGCTTCAAAGTACTTCTTCAAAGTACTGCTCGCTCTATTGTTTTCACTGCTGCTTAAAGGTTACCACTGCTATGCTTTATGATTGAAAGGCAGTTACAAAAGTGAGGGGAAGTACATATGATTGATTAGAGATGATTTTGGATTACACACACAGAATATTATTTGGTTCACACACAGAGGAGGAAGTTTATGTTCTTAAAGGTTTTAACAGGCTTGTATTTGTTCCTATTGGAATAATTGATTACGAAGAAGGTTGAATATCATTTATTTGATGTTGTAGTTGAGTTTCACAGGTTTGTGTTCTTATCATATAGCTTGATGAATCTAGCAATGTATGATTTTTCTTATGATGCTCTATGCACACATTGGCTATCACTTAAAGGAGTTACATTGTAGTGCTCAGTGTCTCTTATTAGTTGAGGATTTTGTCAAGGGATTGCGGTCTACTTATATTTATGGTTTCGTATAAGTATGGAGTTCCGTGGATAGTACAAGATTTAAGACACAAGTTTGGGAAATTCTACTTCTTCATCGAATTCGTTATACTCGGTTTTCTTCATCAGTGATCATTACAAAGAGCTTACAGATTTGAAGAATCATGAAGATGGTTAGCACATTGATTTCAGGGGAAGTATTTTATCATGTGTTTTAATCATTTGATGTTCATGCACCACTCAAAGGGAAGTTTCTATTGTTTACATTTGTTCTCTATTTGTTGATAACAAAAAGGGGAAGAAATCTTGGAGTGGCATAGCATAAATTAAGGGGAAGACAAGATTGTTTCATTCATGGCGACATTTAATTATCTCAACTTCTCTACTTCGTCTAGGGAAGTTCGTACAAGACTCGTGATTGTTTTGTTACCATCAAATAGGGGAAGATTGTTGGGTTTTATTGATTTGATGATACAAAACAAGAAGAATGAAACATGAAGGGCTTGAAGTGACAAGAAGGGAAACTACAAAAAGATGGAGGATTTGGAAGATTCTAGAAGAATATTTAGTTTCCTAATTGTATTATGATTCCTCTTGTAAACCCTAGATGTCTCTAGTATATAAAGAGGCATAGGGTCATTAGTTTTACAGCACGTACAAGATATAAAACACCAAAGGTGTGTGTGTGTGGGAACCTAGGCGTAGGGATTTGGGAAAACGCCTAGGGTTAGTGTTAGTTTTAGTAGTTGTTAGTTCAGCCTCAAGATCAAGTTCTTGATCCCTGTTACAAGGTGTGTAACAAGTTCTACCTTGATCAAGTAGAATTGGGGCTGTAAATATATGTTAGAGATGGTAACGAAGAACCTTGTTGATAATAATAATAATCTTTATGTTATTCCGTTGTGCTTATTATTATCATGATGCTTATAGTTTATCCTAGATCAAGGTCTAAACAACCTAGAGTACAAAAAGGTCCTAGAACTTATAGAAGATGACGCATGCACCTAGAACTTATAGAAGATGACGCATGCACAAGTTCTATCAACGAGGCATAAGTTTCATTACTTACTTAGGGGAAGGAGTTTCAGCTGTATCCGGCGCAGTAATGGATGGTGACACATCCTCCTCTGACGACACATCCAAAGTAATAATATGGCGTCTTCTCTTAGATGTGCCCGCGCTATCATCACCAGAAGCCTTCTTGCGCTTCACCCTTAGCTCGCCTCCTCCTACTCACTATCAGCCTTCAGGATCCCCATACCCTCTGAAAAATCTGTGCGCGAAAGCTCTGGGGATGACACCCTCTGAGATGGAACATTGCGCATTGGGTTCGCCTCCAATAGTGGTGGGGAGACGTTTGCTGGTTCCTCTTGTGCATACTCCATGGTGCGCCCTGCTGTAGCCTCCAAATTTGGTGTCTCACCATCTCTCAAAGGGCGCACCCCTACGGTTATCAGTGTGGGCTTCGCTAGCTTCACTACGCTAAACAGATGCATCTCTGCGCAACAAACAACAAATAACAAACAACAAACAACAAACAACAAACAACAAACAACAAACAACAAACAAAACGGAGTTACATAAAGCTACAATACAAGAGAGTGCTTACACTACAGATGCGAAGGAAAGGAAGGACAAGCACCCACCCTGGTTGTCCTTATCCAGAAAAGTTGGCACCTCGTCAGCGCCTTGGAAGTAGTTGCGACTGATCCCCATATGCACCAAAACCTCTTCTGGGTAAGAGTTGATGGGGATGAGGTTGGCATTTATTATCTCCGCGTTATCTGCGTTGTGCGTCTCGGGGTTTGGGCACTCATCCTTTGGTAACGTCCCCTGGGTATAGAACTCAAAAGCCTAGGGGAACACTATATCATAAGCCCAGAAAAACCTCTCCCTCCAATTCCTAAGTGCGTCTAGCTTTTCCGTATAACATTGAAGGCGCCCTGCGCGTTTGGAAAAGGATACCCACCCGTTTGGCCACGTTGTGTGATAAAACGCGCGGAAGAGATTGATGGTCGGGTTGATGGTCAGCAAACGACAGTTTACTTCAAAATTGGTTATTTTAGCTGCGCCTATGCAGTGCAGCTGGGATATATGGAGGCGATAATAATTAAGGACATCGCTCAAGAATAGCGAAATGGGCACGCGCTGATTCGCAAATTCAAAAAAGCGCGTGTATACCCTATTTTTTCCTCAGGGAAATTAGCTATGGATGCAGTCACCGCCGGTACTACTGGGTGCAACGCGAGGGGGATATAATAATCCGAGGTGAACTCACGAAGTTCATCCTCGGTTATATAGGAGGTAAAATCAGATAACTTGAGAACCATTCTTAAAATTCGATGGTTTCAGAGGCGCACGTGCTATTACCTTAATATACGATTGATTTCTTGACTGAGTTTGAAAAGCTTGACAATGGTGGAAATGGTATTTTTACTGTGATAATTACAGTGAAAAGGGAGATACCCTTTATATAGGGTTACATACTAACATAGATGCTCGACACATGGAACCCATTAGTTCTAATCATGTGGCTGGAGATCAAAAGTTCATGCACTTTTCACCCACCTCCTCACGATTTCCGAGGCATATTCGGGACTATTTTGGACTAGATACACCATATATTTCTTTTTGGCGGGAAACACTTAGAACTTCCCCGCCACGCATTCTGGGTAATTTTCCGCTGCAGTTGTTAGTCTAGCATACGTGGTTGCACCTTGCGCATACTAGACTGGGGGACATGATAACGTATAGTCCGCACTCGGGTCATGAACCGACTAATGGACACTACTAATACCAAAGCCCATCACGAGTGGGCTATCGTAATAAAGATTTGGGCTCACGAAAGCCCAAACTCAAATATATTATTTATGGTCTTAATAATCATCTCTTATTTATGGGATAAAGATCAATAGACCGTATAAGGCGAGATACGCCAAAGAGTAAGGAACACGAAACCAACAAGGATATCGTGTGTGTATAAAGGATATCACGGCTCTCATTGAGGTATCATCTGATAACCCTAACTCTTCACCAAAACCCTAAACCGATTACTTACTCTCACGCCGGAGGATAATCGTGGGAGACAATCCCACGATAAGCCTAACGGTGTTGTTTGCTTTCTTAGTGCGCAGGTCTCAAGCAGTAAGACCCAATTGGTACGAGAACAGAAGTCCAAAAAGGAACGCCCAACTTTTGTATCAACAGTAAAATTTATAGAGTTGAAGAAATGTTGAAAGGAGTGTTGAAAGGAGTGGTTGATGGTGGTGGTGGTGGAACATTAGCGGTTTGTTGAGATGAGGTGGGGTTGGCAATGGAAGAAAGCAAGGTGGTTGATAAGGATTTATTTGATACGTTTTTAGGGGGTCATTTAAGCCCTAAATCATGTTTTTATGATCAAATATAACCTCAAATCATTTCTTTTGTCATTTAAGGTACTTGGGACATGAATTCTGGAAAATGGAACATTTTGGACCTTTTCGGACGTTTTAATCCTCAAGAATGAAGAAAACAAGAAAAGTCAAGAAAGTAAGGATTTAACACCTAACGGCATCACGCTTTGGAGCTGACGTCGTCACCTTTTGACGAGAAACCATGGATTTTTACACTAGACGCCCTAGAAAAAATTGTCAAGTTAACACCTGACGGCGTCAGGTGTATTTGGAGCAAGGCTCTCTCCCTCTAACTCAACAGATGGCCCAGAACAATTATAACTGGACGTCGTCAGAGATCTCTTGGGTGATATGAAATCCTAAGAAACGGGGACCTGATGGCGACAGAGGCTAAAACCTGACGCCATCAGAATTGTATATCTATAT
Source organism: Artemisia argyi (assembly GCA_030686995.1). Taxonomy (NCBI): domain Eukaryota; kingdom Viridiplantae; phylum Streptophyta; class Magnoliopsida; order Asterales; family Asteraceae; genus Artemisia; species Artemisia argyi. The sequence continues at coordinate 155,099,451 of CM060694.1, forward strand.
ATATATTTTTCAATTTCCATTCATAACGGTGTGGAACTTTTTAGCAAGAAACCCTTGACGAATTTCACAGCTACTTTAGGGTTTTCAAGCCCTCTTTTTTTTTCATGTTTAATTGAAGATAAGTCTTCCTTTTAATCATTCAATATGTCTATGTGTTGTTAGATAGATTGTTATTCTTTTCTTTACTTCAAAATCCTAGCTTGTATTTGTTAGTGTTTGCTTATATCTAACGAATCCTAGTAGTTGAATACTGATTGTTGAGTTGTTATTGATTATTTGGTTGATTGATTAGCGTTAGGTTTAAGAAAACTAGCTAAATCTCCTACACGGTAACTGGCTTGAGCGTCTTAAGAAACGTAATTGGATGTGTACTATGGTTTTATTGGTTGTATTTAATGCATGAGTGACTATTAAGGAGGCCATGATAGGATACTAAACGTGACGTCATAGGAAGAGATAGAAACTCATAGAGTTGGGGAAAGCTGTACACACCCCCCACGAATGGTATTAGGCAATACAATCCTTTCATCCAAACAATCATAACAATTCAATAGGAAATAACTAAGGAGTAGTGAAATCTAAGTAAACACATTTTCCTCACCAAAGGAAGTTCACCAATTTACTTTTCTGTCATTTTATTTTATTTTGTTAATTAGTAGTAATTTTGGGTTAGTTGACTAGCAATTAATTCCGCCCACTCTTCCAATACCCGAGATTTTACCTACTTTCATAAAATATAAAAAAATACAAAAAGAATAATCCCTCACTTCTAGACCTAGTTTAAGTAGTTTTTAATCCTAACGAACATTATTCCCCAGAGAACGATCAATCCCCCGGTACTTACCACTCACTATATTACATTGGTCAAGTACAGTGCCTGGTGGATTGCAAGCTTCTCAAGATCCCTTGAGAAGTAAAACTTTTGCGAGTCTTGCAATCCGCATCAAAGTTTTTGGCGCCGCTGCCGGGGAGTAGTTATTGTTTAGGTTGAATTTTATTTTATTAGGTCTACTCATTAGATTCCTTTCTAGTGAGATTTTTATTTTATTTTTATTAGGTTTTCTTTAGTCTATCTTTTTCTTCGTGCTTTTGTTCGTAATCCACATCATCGACCATTATGGAAGGTGATAATATCCTTGATCCCGACATTCAAGCAAACCAATAAAACCACCAAAATCACCAAAACCCACCCGAACCACCTAGAGCCCGCACTTTAGGAGAACACTCCCGACCAAGCAACCAAGGCTATCGAAACACCATCAAGCTCAACCAAGGAGCCAATTTATCTCCTTTGCAATCCGACACCATCTGGTTGGTGCAAAGCTGATGTGCATTCCATGGACTTCGTTCCTAAGATCCTAACCAACATCTCAAGGATTTACTTAAAATCATTGATTCCATAGACCCTGATGTTGCCACTCAAAAGACGATCCGATTCCATTTCTTTCAATTCTCTCTACGTGACTGATAAGGCGAAAAGTGTACCGCTTTTAAGGGGTCATTTAAGCCTGAATTCGTGATTATTTGATCAATTACTGCCCTAAATCGTTCCTTTTGTCATTTTAGGTACTTTTGAGAAAAAATATGGAAAAGGAAGCATTTTGGACATTTTTGGAGCATAAAAGTGAAGAAAACGACAAAGTCTCATAATCCTTGCTGGGAACAGTACCTGACGACGTCAAGACTTCACGCATGACGGCGTCAAGCTTGGCAAAAGAGGTGGAAGTGGAAAATACACGTGACGGCCTAGAACAGTTTTAGTGTAATTGACCTGACGGCGTCACCAAGGCCGTCAAGATCATTTTGCAAGTGTCATTATTGATTGACATTTCTAGAAACGTACATAATATTGAGTACACAGGAGACATGTTGTGAGAGGAATATTTTTGGATTTTTTGTAGTTTCTCGAATTTTTATGGTTTTTATAGGTTTTATGATTTTATATTTTCTTTTATTTACAATTTAGTATAATATATGTACAAAGGATACTAATCAGTTTAAGAAGATTTTGACATGAGTACCAAAATGATAGTATCGTTCAGCTCGTTGTAGAAATCAATAGTCAGCATCTCTTAAACTTTCACCACCAAAGCTTTCGAGGCTCTTGAATAATCATCTGAAACGGTAGTTGCCATGATAAAATCTTAAACGGGATTTTACAACTCTTGTGACTTAAACCGAGAGATCGATTCTCTCCCGGGATTTTACTAAAGTTAACAAAAGAAACCAAAAGATGTAATATGCGAGTTAAACTTAGAGAGAGATCTTGGATAAGTGACAATTAGCATTAAGTGTCAAGTCGCGACAAGTCAAGTTACAATTGATCCGATCGTAATAAGTCAAGTCGTAAAGATTAACTCACAACGTCAAATTACAATCAGACTAATCGAAACGACTTAAGTCACAACAATTCACCAAACAATAGTAGTTAACAAATCACTAGAATCTCACAACTGAGTTAATTGCTAGACACCACCAAATTGATGAGTTATAGTCTCCTCAATGTGAAACTTTGGTAGCTTCCCCCAAACCGACAATCATCTTCATGAGACCACTTCCCCAAGTAGTGGAAGTGATGCAAAAAGTCTCATTGTATGACACTAAAAGACACAAAAAAAAAATGATAGCACAGAAGTAACAAGGTGAACCATGGATCATCTCTGCGGTTATCAATCCCGGAATGTATGATGAAGCCCGATCACATGACCATGTTGTGCGTCCCAGATGTTCAAATTACTCTGCGGTTTTGAGCAGTTTATCTATTCAAGGGAAAATGATATCAACATCTTCATTTCACCAAATGCTTTCCAGTTATCTTACACATACCAACTTAATCCATATTGTACGCATGTATCCAACACAAAAAGAAATGATGACACCAAAGTAACAGGTTGAAGCACTGATCATCTCTGCGGATATCTCCTCTGGAATATATGATTAAGCCCGATCACGTGAACCTGTTGCGCGTCCTTGATGTACACAAATCTCTCCCCTGATGGTTGCGATCTCATCGGAGTCATCATACCATTGTGTGCATGAAGCATTAACCAGAAGCACTTTACCATAAACCATATCAGCTCGTATGAAGACATCGATAAGCAATATCATCTCATACTTCAAATGTTCTTCTCATATTTCTTCCCACTAAAAGCTGAAGTAGTACATACCACAAGTATCAGAAGACCACTTCCCCCATGTAGTTGGAATGATACATCAAATGCCACGAGTTAATACACTGATATTCTCTACGGTTAAGACATTTGTCTTCCCGGGATAACTTCAATTAAGAAGAAGTATTAAGTTCATCATATGTACTCATTATGCATTCAGATGTATGTCTCCTTCCCCCTTGCTGGTTTTGATACCTCAGAATCAGCAACACACTTTACGCACACGTATTTGAAATCTTGTGAGAAGAATTAACATTGGCTCAGATGTATTATGTGAGAATCAGTTGCTTCAAAAACTCTCTAATGACTATCTTAATCAACCCTTATGTAGGCTATTTGAAGTGACCACTGATGAAGTAAACCTAATATACCAAACTTGAAACTGAAGTGGAATTCCCCGTTCTTGTGACTTAAGCTTGCACTAATGTGTAACAAAGAGCGGTGTAGAGAGTTCGTACAACATCGAATCCCTAAGTACTCTATACTCTTCAACCAACCAACCATCAAGTATAAGACGTACATCACCTCTTAACTACCGAAAACTTTGTGTGAGTTGTGACACTCCTTAAAGTGATAGTTATTTAGTGGTAATAAAAAATGAGGAATCACCAAAATAACTAGATATCCAAGTCTTCGTCATTGTAAAGGTAAAAGCTCAAGCAAGGATCTCGAAGAATCTTCATCCAAACAACCTCGAATTCAAGATAAAATAAGATCACGCCTTTGTGAAAGTCAACTTCAATCTCAAATAAGGGATACCAAATAAACTCCATGATTACTTGACATTCCATGTCCAAATTCTTAGCCGTTTTGACATTATGATCGACATTTTCCATTATGTTCTTGTGGTTGATTTACAAAGTGCACAATTGGAGGAACAACAATCCATGATGAAATAGGACAAGAGGACGGATCATTATTCATGTGTGTAACTTCACAATCATGATAGTCATCATCAACACCTAGAGGAATAACTGGAGATTGGGTTACTTGAGTAAGCTGAGTAATACTTCTAAATGGTGCATCTTGATCAATGGAGATTGAGGAAGGTGAACCAGTTGAGTCAATAGGAACCGGAGCAAGAGCTTCAGGAACTAGACGATCAACATTCGTTGAAGCTTGGAAGTATTCATCAAACATAAATCCCAGTCATCCTTAGTTAATGGAACATTAGGTGTTGGAGGAGAGTCGTAAGACCATTCTTGAAGCATCAATCAACATGTGATATATTCACACTTCCCCCCCTCAAAAGTTGCAACCGCGGTTTGCCATTTTTGATTGAGCAAGTGAATAAGAATATAATCAATCATGTATTTTATTCACACTTCTACCCTTCAAAAATTGCATACGAGGTTGCCATTTTTGATTGAGCATGTGAATAAGAATACACTCAACCATGTAGTTTATTCACTCTTCTCCCCCTCAAAAATTGCATACGATGTTTGCCATTTTTGAATGAGCAAGTGAATGTGAATTCAAGCAAAGATGAGTAGATCCACTTGATGACTGAACGAACATGGAGGAAGCATGAACCGTATTGTTGAGAATGGTCAAAACTAAGAAGATTTCTCTTCTTCCGAAGATAAGGCGCACTAAATCGTACACCTTTCTTTTCTTTGATGAACAGGGCCTGAAGTGTTGTCAGCAAAAGCCATAATGATGACATTGAGTACCAAGGCTTGAATTGAGGTGTTCGAACGTCATAATGATGAAGAGCGAGGCCTGAACTGATGTGAATAGACGTCATATGTTGAAGAACGAGGCCTAAACTGATGTATTCAGACGTCATATGTTGAGGAACGAGGCCTAAACTGATGTATTCAGACGTCATAGTAAACATTTATCAACATCGACCTTCTATACCTCCTGAAGTAGGAGATATGCTTGATTTAGGCCTCCAGACTTTGAGTCTTCTCATGTGGTGAATGATTGATGTACCTGCAACTGAGTAAGGACTACATGCACTAACATTACAGACTTGATTGCATATATATGGGTTAGTGACAAAAGTATTCAAACCCCTGGGAGTTTCACGGTCAAACATGGCATTGCCATCAGTAAGCACCTTTCAGGTAGGTATCCACTTAAGTCCAACATACTTAAAAGTTCTACCAGTTGAAATCCACTTATGGCAAGGTCTAGGATTACTAAGCTTCTTATGCATAGCGAAAGGCTTATCGATATTCCTAGTCTCCAAAGATTTAACAGTTTGTATCCACCTAGGAGAAGTTTTAGGTTTGTGTTGCTTCCTATGCATTGCGGATGACTTAGTGTAAGTCCTAGATTTCACCGGTTGAACCTTAGCAGTGTTCCTCAATAAACCAAGAGGCATCAGGCGAGGTTGTGAACCTAAGATACCATCCTTATGAAGTAGTGCCCTTTTCCTAGCCTTTATTAGGTTATAGTTCTTGTGCAAATCATTTGTTTCATAAGAATTTTGAATCTTAATGCTTGGTTTAGACACAATTTTTGAACTAATCCTAGAGGTGCTGGGAGTTGGAGTAGCTACTTGTTGAGGTTTAACAGAACTAGAAACAGTTAACTTAGGAAAATAATGTGGAGTGACTGGTTTTGTCAAAACTTGTTCCGCATCAACTTGGGAGGCAAACCGTGTTTTTGAAAATTTTGGCCGTTCAGATCTAAATGCATTTGGTTGTTTAACAACTAATTGGTTTCTATTCGATTGTAAAACTGGTTTCCCCAAGATTGATGGTTTTGCAAACTTAGTGTTCACACTATTCCCAGTTGCTTTTCTTAGCTCGTTCTTAAGTGCTGCAATAGTGAAACCCTTTTCCAGAAGTTGAGCTTTGAATTCATCATTTTTGGCAATCAAAGAGGTTGTTTGCTCAATATTCTTAGTTTTCGTTTCTTTGATTAAATCGCATAGTTCTTTGCATTGAACTTTCAAAGACTCATTTTCATCAAGTAATTTTGCCACTTTTTGATTCAATTCTATGTTTCTAGTTGCAATGACCTCACAGTCATAATTAGACTTAACTTCATTACACTGGTACAAAAAGTTGTATTGGTCACGCGAAAAATGTATGACGATATGCATATAGTCACACACGTATTTTTCGTTGTGTGTCACTAAAGGTCCCACCACCGTAGGTGGCATATGGTCACATTGTTGAGTTCGTGGCCTTTTCCATCGAAAAAGAGTGACCAAAACCCCGAATATGTGTGACAAATTAGGCACAAGTTTTGTTGGATTAGTCATTATCAGTGACCGTAAACACCTTATAGTCACACGAATGTTTTTTGAGAGTGACTATTGTTCTTCCTTTGGCCACATAAATATATAATATATGTGACATTTGAGATGATATATTCAAGTAAATGTGTATTTTGTGTGACTATTGATAATCCAATGGCCACATGAATATACAATAAATGTGACATTTGTGATGATTTAGTCACACAATGGGTGTTATTTTTTTGGAGTTAGTCACATACAATTTAACACAAAGTGGCCAAAAGTGTGAATAAGTGTGACCATATGCTGTTTAAAGTGAAGAAATGTGTATTTTGTGTGACTATTGATCATCCAATGGCCACATGAAGTTTATGTTTGCGTGGCCTTTTGTAATATTTAGTCACACAAAGCATGTTTGTTTTGGGTATTTACTCACATACCATTAAGCAAAGAGTGGCCAAAAGTGTTAATAAGTGTGACCATATGCTGTTTAAAGTGAAGAAATGTGTATTTTCTGTGACTATTGATCATCCAATGGCCACATGAATTTTATGTTTGTGTCGCCTTTTGTAATATTTAGTCACACAAAGCATGTTTGTTTTGGGTATTTAGTCACATACCATTAAACAAACAGTGGCCAAAAGTGTTAATAAGTGTGACTATATGCTGTTTAAAGTAAAGAAATGTGTATTTTGTGTGACTATTGATTATCCAATGGCCACATGAATTTTATGTTTGTGTGGCCTTTTGTAATATTTAGTCACACAAAGCATGTTTTTTTTGGGTATTTAGTCACATACCATTAAGCAAACAGTGGCCAAAAGTGTTAATAAGTGTGACCATATATGCTGTTTAAAGTGAAGAAATGTGTATTTTGTGTGACTAATGATCATCCAATGGCTACATGAAGTTTATGTTTGCGTGGCCTTTTGTAATATTTAGTCACACAATGAACTAAGAAAACAGTGACCAAAGTGTTAATAAGTGTGACTATATGCATCTTTTAGTCACATTTAAAAAATCAATATATATCAAAACAATTCAAATATATATCAAAAAAAATTCAAATACAATAAAATTGGAATGTATATAACTGAACCAAATATAAAATTGGACATCGTTTTATACACCAAGGAGTCCTAGTCGGCTTACAATAGTTTCCTAAGTATCTATAATCTTCTCCATAAGCAACTAGCAACTTTGAGCGGTCTTAATCTCTGAGCAGTACCAACTTTCACTAGCAGTCGTAACTTTTGCACTAGCAGTAGTAACTTTTGTACTAGCAGTAGTAATTACTTTTTCACACCTTCTTTGAAGTTCATGAGCAGAACTAAATACATCTAAGCAATATTAACACAAACATGATCAGCAGTAATTCAAACAACATCATGAAGACTTTTAATCCAAAACAATGAACATAATAATAAAATTTGCAGTTAAACTTACAAGGTTTTCTCCCACTGATCTAATCTCATCATCTGGATATAAAAGCCTTGAAAACGCAGGTTGCTGCATATCAACAATAACCACATCAGGATTAGAGCAGAACTAGAACATGTCAAAGCTCATAACATAACAGAACTAGATGAGCATACTGGAATAAAGTTTTTGATTAGATGCTAGAAAACCTTCCTCTGTAAAAAGTATGTGGTTATACATATTGTTGACGGGTGCATCTATTTCTTGACATTTGACAGACACACTGATTCAACTATCTGCTTTGGTGGTTTTGAGTCGCTTGATGCGCCACTAGTTCAACTATCAGCTTTGGTGGTTTTGAATCGCTTGATGCGCCACTGGTTCAACTATCTGCGCAAACACGATAGGAATAAAACGCATATCAGATCTTGTAACTTTGTCCCAACCACCCAATTAAAAATAAGGTATAGATTAAACTCTAGGAATGGTTTAAAAAGGTACAAGTAACTTTGTCCCAACCACCCAATTAAAAATGGAAAAGATAAGCTAAAAAAATCAAATAGACCAACGCGACTACTTGATTAGAAATAGCTATATTTTTTGATAATCAGATCTTGGTCTATTTCCGATTTTAGGCTTTCTTACAATCGATTCTGCATCTTTTATTTGTAACTTTTATTCAACCTTCCAAAGCTATATACATTTCAGATTATTTTTTTGATGAGGCGAAAAATGATCCGTTTTTAGGGGGTCATTTAAGCCCGAATCCGACTTTATTTGATCAAATATTGCCCTAAATCGTTCCTTTTGTGATTTTAGGTACTTGGAGAGTGAATTCTTGAAAAGAAGCCATTTCGGACGTTTTTGGAGCATAAAAGTGAAGAAAACGGCAAAGTCTCAAATTTCTATGCTGGGAACAGTGCATGAAGGCGTCAAGAATTGCTCTTGACGGCGTCAGAGTCCCAAGAATAAAATACCGTGGTTGATGACGGCGTCACATAGGCCGTCATAAGTAGATCAAGGCCGTCCGAGGAAGTATTTGGCGGCGAGATGACGGCGTCACACCATTGCTCTTGACGCCGTCACCCCAGTTTTCCTATATATAGTTTTCTAGTTTTTTCATTAAAAGAGGCGAGAAGTTTTGGTGAAACCCTAAAGACGAATTTGGTGCAACTTGTACAGGTTTTTCAAGGGTTCTAAACCCTTGAGACCTTGCATTGTAATTGAGATAAGTGTTCTTCTAATTCAATCAATATGTCTATGTGTTGGTTGTCTATATCTTGTTCTTGTCTCAATTCCATTATGCTAGGCTAGATCTCCTTTGTGTTTGCTTAGATCTAATGAAACCTAGATATTGATTATGTGTTGATTACTTGTCTATTCTTGTTTTGGATGAATGATTTTATATGTTAGGCTTAAGAAAACTGGCAGATCTCCAAATGGTAACATGCTTGAACATCTTAAGAAACATGAACCGAGGCGTACTAGGTCTTTATTGGTTGTATTTAATGCATGAGCCACTGTTTACAATCCCTATAGTTGTGCTGGGTCATGGTGTAGGAGGAGATAAGAGCTCATAGAATTGGGGAGTTATGTATGCCACCCCATGAATGGTATTAAGGAATACAATCCGTCATCCATACAATTATAACAAGTAATTAACGTGTAAAAGATATCTAGGGAGTAGTGAAGTCTAAGTAAACACAATTTCTCCAATTACTGCTCACAACTTTAGTATAAATTAGTTTATTTTCATTTTTTAGTATTTTATTTTGATTGCATCTTAGTTTTGGGTTATTTGAATAGCAACTAATTCCGCCCACTCTTTCAAAACCCGAGATTTTACTTGCTTTCCATAAAATATAAAAATACAAAAAGAATCATCCCTCACCTTTAGAACTAGTAATTAGGCTTTCTAATCCTAGCGACACTATTCCTAAGCTGAACGATCAATCCCCCGGTACTTGTCACTATACTATACTACAACGATCAGGTACACTGCCTGGTGAGGGTTGTAAGCTTCTTGAGATCCCTCGAGAGGTAAAGCCTGTTGCGATTCCCACGCATCAAGTTTTTGGCGCCGTTGCCGGGGAATAGTTATTGTCTAGGTTAGAATTTCTTTTTATTAGGTCTACTTGCTAGATTCCTTTCTAGTAAGATTTTTATTTTTATTTTTAGGTCTTCTTTAGTCTATCTTATTTCTTCGTGCCTTTGTTCGTAACTCTTTACCATCCGACATCATGGAAGGTGGTAACATCTTTGAACCCGTCATCCCACCACAACAAAACCCACCACTAGAACCCCTTAGGCCCCGAACCTTAGGAGAGTATTCCCGACCTAGCCACCAAGGCTACCGAAACACCATTGAGCTCACCGGAGACAATGTGACCCCCTTGCGATCCGACACCATCCGGTTGGTGCAAAGAGGATGTGCATTCCATGGACTTCGTTCCGAAGATCCAAACCAACATCTTAAGGACTTTCTCAAAATTGTAGATTCCATAGACCTAGCTGTTGAGACTAGAGAGACTACCCGTTTACGCCTATTCCAATTCTCTCTACGGGATCAAGCTAGTCAATGGCTTGAGCGTTTACCCGCGGGATCCATCACCACATGGGATGATCTCACCACTCGTTTCCTTGCTCAATTTTTCCCACCGAGGAGAACTACTAAGCTTAGGAATGACATCTTGATGTTTCAACAACGTCAAAATGAATCTCTTTATGAAGCATGGACTCGTTTCAAGGACTTACTCAAAAAAGTCCCTCATCATGGCATAGATCTTTGGCTCCAAGTCCAAATTTTTTATGACCATATCGACATCTCCACAAGGCGAACCATTGACCAATCGGCCTGTGGTAAGCTACGTGATCTTAGTGCGGAACAATCATGGGAACTCATAGAAGATCTTGCTCTCTATGACAACGAAAGTTGGAATGATCCCCGTGATTTGAACAAAACGGTCAAGGCAATATCTTTGCCTTCGAACAATTCTAGCACTCCCGACCGTAGGATCATGAAACTTGAGGACCAAGTCAAGTTTCTCATGAAATCTTACGAAGCTCCGAAGCCTTCAAGCCAAGTGAACAAAATCACTTCTTCATGCGAATTATGTAGTGGTCCCCATGACACTCGTGATTGTGTGGAACTCCCCGGAACAGCTTTTGCGGACTACGCATCCATGCGTACCGATGAAGCGGGAGATAAGTGGTTCACTTTCAAGCCCGAGCCAAACACATACGGCGATTCATACAACCCCTCATGGAAAAATCACCCAAACCTTAGGTGGAAACAAAATCAGCCCAATTCCTCCAATCCGCCTAATAGTTACCAACCAAACGGTCCACCATCCAACCGTACTTTCAACAACAATCCTTCTAACAACTATGGTAGTACCAACAATCTTGAAGGATTGATGTCAAAGTTCATGGCATCTCAAGAAGCCCGCATAGCTAGGTTTGAAACCGAATTCAACCAACAACAAACGGAGATGACCAACAAGATTGACAACTTGTTGAAAGCCCTCAACAACCAAACATTAATCACACCTAGGAAGGACACTAGGGACACCAATAGTGGAATCCAAATTAAGGACCCCTCATCATCCAAACATGTCCACTTTGTCAATGTTGTCACCATTAAGCCGATAGATAAGGAGATAGAGGAGAGTGACAAGGATGAAGTTAGAGTAGAAGCCGATAGTAAGGATGAGAGTAGGAAAGTTGAGGTTAATAAGGATGAGGAATTAGAGGAGGTAGAACCTATAGAAGAATACTTTGATAAGTTGCCAACCAAGGAAGAACGGGAATACCATAAGGATTTATTCGATAGTCCCGAGAAAACATATATCTTGGGCGACCCCCTTATCAAAATGGGAGACCCCTCTAACATTAACATCCCATGCAATATCGGGCACATGCATATATGGAAAGCTTACATCGACCTTAGATCCCCCGTGAACATCATGACTAGGACCTATTACAATTGGGTGATGAAGAAGCAACTCAATTTTAGGATAATGCCCGGTAAGAATCTGATAAGTAATTTTACAGGAAGAGTGAAGGGACTGCATGTGATTATAGGGAATCTCACCTATGAAATCGATTTTATGATAGTGGAAGACACTCGTCCGGTGATAGATGCTTGCCTAAGTCAAATAATATTTGGAAAACCATTTGTTGAGGCCACTAGGATGAGTTATGATCCGACTTTAGGGATAGTTAGATTCAAGAAAGAGAATGATGAGGTTGCCTATCAAATGCCCCACAAGATTGAACAATACCGTCTTCTCTCTAATTTCGAAAAGGAACACAAGCAAGCGGCTTATTATAGGAATGAGGAGGATAGACGTAGGGGAGTAGAGTATGTTAGAAATAGAATGCTTGGTTTCTACAAAGAATGCTTGCAACTAGGTCCGGAATACAAAACTGGTTTAGAAGACGACCTAGAGAGTGGAACCAATGATGGAATCACGTAGTAACCCATGACCTTGAGTCTAGCTACAAGACTCGTAAATAAAGAAAAGCGCTTCTTGGGAGGCAACCCATGTTTTGTGTGATTTTATTTGTTTGATTGTTATTTGCTTCCGTATGCATGCTTTATTTTTATTGTTGGTTGATCATGTCTCTTAATTAAAATGTGGAAATACTTTATTATGTTGTTTGGCCTAGTCTTAACTCCAACCTAAAAGTATTTTTGCAAAAGATAAGTGTAAGGGGAAACCCCAAATATGTTTTTTAAGAAACAAACCGGTCATGATTCTCCACAATATTAAATGAACATGTATATTCGTATCTGTTAGAGTCAAATGCTTGTATTGAGTCATAATGAAGTTTTGCAGGATTTTCTAGGAAGTAGGACCAAGTTTTTTCCAGAAATTTTCCGGAAACTTAACATAAGAATTTCTGCAGGTCCATTCTGACGGCGTCAGAGTTTTACTCTTGACGGCGTCAGGAGTTAAAATCTGGAAATTTTACCGGTTTTGTTTTTCTAACGGAGTCTTATGGTTTTTGTGAATTATTAAGTTTTATAATCTCCAGGAAATCTGCAAACTTCATTCCACAAGCATTATATCTTACTTTGTTTTCTAGGATTTAGTAACTTATATAGGATGCCGCCGATTTTACGCGAGGTTGTCTTGTCTATTGTTGTCAGGATTTACAAATTATGTTTGACAAGGAGATGATTTATATTCTGGAAGGGAAGCTTTGATTGTTCATTTTCTTGGAGGAAGATCTAACCTGGCCAACCTATAATCCATACCGAGCGAATCAGAGGAGTATTTGATTTCATTCTCTTTACTATATCACTTTTACATTCTTTACTTGAACATTGGGGACAATGTTCATCTTAAGTGTAAGGGGAGGGTAAAAAGATGATACCTTACATATGCACTTTCGCTTGAGTTTGTTTTGTTTGATAGTAGATGTGTAATAAAACTATGAGAAATACTTGTTAGTGCAATTTTAGCGCCAAATTTAAAATTTTTTATAACATTTAGGAGTGAAACTTTAGCCATAGCAAGCGTCTCATGGATAGGAGATTGTATGACTAGCACATAACCGTATATTCAGAAAAATTTTCCACCCAAAAATGTGAGGTTCGCCTTTAGATTTGATAGGAAAAGCATTTACTATTAGTGCTTATGAGTGTACCGGTAGCATTTAGATTCTAGAACTTGCGTTAGTGATGCATTCCGAGACCGCTAGTGAGACTACATTCGTGTGGTAGGATTTACTACATGATAAGAGGCATTAGGATCACCCTATGTTAAACCCGTATCATAATTACTTGACCATTTAAGTCATATTACTTGGCTAGTTAAGTCAACTAATTTTTCCCACACCCTTAGCGTTGTACTCATTTTTAGTACATGAAACCCCTAGTACACCCCTCCGAGCCTATCTTTTCGTTTCTAACTTTAAGCATCTTACTTAAAGGAAGAATTTGTTACACCCCACTTAAATGTACAACCAAATCGCCTTAGCCTTCCGTGTATGCACTCATTTTTAGTGCATTATTGTTATTTGTTAAACCCTAAGTTAACTTTCTAATTGATTACATGGTTGCTAAGTCGAGTCATATCCTTGTACATATTGTTTTGGGACGATTGGGACTCATGGGTAAGTACTTATTTTATGGAGTAATGGGGAAGAACATAATATTATTACCCCCATATGTGCGTTAATCTTAAAAGTGCTCCAAGTGTTTTGATTTTCTTAATTCGAGTCATTAGAATAGTTGAATGTAAAGTATGTAAAGATTCAAGTGTAAGGGGAATGTTCATACCCCTATGATGTATTATTTTGGATGGTAGGGTAAGAGTGTATGCAAAAAAAAAAAAAAAAAAAAAAAAAGGAAAAAAAATAACAAAAACATACGGACTACCATCCCTTTTCATTCTATGTTCATTTTATGTTTTTAGTTATTTTTCATTTGTTAGCTTAAGTCGAGTCTAGTCTTGGCTTAGCAACGCCATCTTGTACATGTAATTAACCAAGATTGTTAACTCGCCACCAGTAAAACTTCCTTTATCCAACAAAACCGTGTAATTCATATCCCTATACCTAACGTTACAACCCTTTAAAAGACCTCTTTGATAGTTTATCCTAGGTGCTTACGCCATGTGGTGGAGGTTTGATCCTTTCCCAAGCCTATAGTAATCTATTTTGCTATGACAGGTAGTGAGAGATATCTTCCATTTCCATAATGTTATATTACTTTATTACACCCGAGAGATGTGAGTATCTAAACACTATTTGTGAGGTGCTAGTGTATGACCTCCGTGCTTGTCTATTGGTCTTTAGTGGAACGATTATTTGTTGTAATTACTTTTATATTAGTGTTAAATGACCCCTAACTTGTCTTTCGAGTAGAATAAAAGCGCATTTGCTTGAGGACAAGCAAATCTCAAGTGTAAGGGTATATGATGAGGCGAAAAATGATCCGTTTTTAGGGGGTCATTTAAGCCCGAATCCGACTTTATTTGATCAAATATTGCCCTAAATCGTTCCTTTTGTGATTTTAGGTACTTGGAGAGTGAATTCTGGAAAAGAAGCCATTTCGGACGTTTTTGGAGCATAAAAGTGAAGAAAACGGCAAAGTCTCAAATTTCTATGCTGGGAACAGTGCATGAAGGCGTCAAGAATTGCTCTTGACGGCGTCAGAGTCCCAAGAATAAAATACCGTGGTTGATGACGGCGTCACATAGGCCGTCATAAGTAGATCAAGGCCGTCCGAGGAAGTATTTGGCGGCGAGATGACGGCGTCACACCATTGCTCTTGACGCCGTCACCCCAGTTTTCCTATATATAGTTTTCTAGTTTTTTCATTAAAAGAGGAGAGAAGTTTTGGTGAAACCCTAAAGACGAATTTGGTGCAACTTGTACAGGTTTTTCAAGGGTTCTAAACCCTTGAGACCTTGCATTGTAATTGAGATAAGTGTTCTTCTAATTCAATCAATATGTCTATGTGTTGGTTGTCTATATCTTGTTCTTGTCTCAATTCCATTATGCTAGGCTAGATCTCCTTTGTGTTTGCTTAGATCTAATGAAACCTAGATATTGATTATGTGTTGATTACTTGTCTATTCTTGTTTTGGATGAATGATTTTATATGTTAGGCTTAAGAAAACTGGCAGATCTCCAAATGCTAACATGCTTGAACGTCTTAAGAAACATGAACCGAGGCGTACTAGGTCTTTATTGGTTGTATTTAATGCATGAGCCACTGTTTACAATCCCTATAGTTATGCTGGGTCATGGTGTAGGAGGAGATAAGAGCTCATAGAATTGGGGAGTTATGTATGCCACCCCATGAATGGTATTAAGGAATACAATCCGTCATCCATACAATTATAACAAGTAATTAACGTGTAAAAGATATCTAGGGAGTAGTGAAGTCTAAGTAAACACAATTTCTCCAATTACTGCTCACAACTTTAGTATAAATTAGTTTATTTTCATTTTTTAGTATTTTATTTTGATTGCATCTTAGTTTTGGGTTAGTTGAATAGCAACTAATTCCGCCCACTCTTTCAAAACCCGAGATTTTACTTGCTTTCCATAAAATATAAAAATACAAAAAGAATCATCCCTCACCTTTAGAACTAGTAATTAGGCTTTCTAATCCTAGCGACACTATTCCTAAGCTGAACGATCAATCCCCCGGTACTTGTCACTATACTATACTACAACGATCAGGTACACTGCCTGGTGGGGGTTGTAAGCTTCTCGAGATCCCTCGAGAGGTAAAGCCTGTTGCGATTCCCACACATCATTTTTTCAAACTAGAAAAAAGTAAAGATTCCAAGGTAGCATTTGCTTTTGGCCAGTTTGGTTATGGTCAATCTAGTTTTTAAATCAGTCCCCGCATAATGGGTGCTCAAAAACATCTAAAAGATGAATTCAAGGATAAAAAATCATTTCAGATGTGAATGCACTTTCAAAAATAATAAAAGATAATACCACATAAAAATGGCAGGCTGGGTAACATGCCATGAAAGACATTTCGAGTTGTTTTGCAACCTGATGATGTATTAATAAATTAAGGACTAAGATATGCACCACATAAAGATGCCTAAATGCATCAGAAGTGTGTAATCAGGTATTCACAAAAAAATCTTGTCATTATAAGATAGCAAGGCGGTATATAAACCTTGAGATTGTTTCAAAGCTTCATTGACAGCATCATCAACCCGGTTTAATATCTGCATACATTACATATAGCTTTAGTGAAATCAAAATCAAGGAGCTTGAACCACGTAGCTCAATAACCATGTGAAAGCAAAGTACCAATCAAGAACAGGGCAAAGTTGGAGTATTCCTCGCCAGTAATTAGGATCAACCAAACCGGTGAGCTGAATACCGAGCCGGACTGGACCGACAAACATAGTGAGCTGAATACCGATCGAGCAGGACTGGACCGCCAAACATGTCATTGGATCGGGCCTTAGTGGTGGTCTTGGTGCGAGTGTGGTGTTGGTGCGAGCGGTGGCGTTGGTGAGGAGAGTGTTGAGGAGACAGAAGAAGACCAGATCTAGATTTTGTGGATATTAATTGGGAAAGAGTATTGAAAAACATGGGCGGGTCAATGAAATATTTGAGTGGAGGGCAATTTAAATTTGAGGAAAATTTTAAGCGGGTTGGGGAAAAGTTAAAATTTGGGATGGAGTATTCAAGCTCAAGCCTATCAAATGAAGTGTTAATTATTTAATGAGTTGAGCTCAACCTTATAAAAGTTCGACTCGAGTTATTGTTGAGTTTTCAAGTGTACTAAGTGTAAATAGTTAATTATAAATGTATCGAGCATGGTTGTCAGGATCCCGATCCTGATCTTAGGATCTTATGATTTTACAATACTACAAAGCAAAAACGATCCGGATCTTATGTAGGATCTTTGAAAGCTTAAGATCGTATAGGAACCCGATCCTGTTAGCCTTGCTATTTTATAAAAGATAACGTCACACATAAAGAAATGGACTAGATATCATACAAATAGTACTTTAGGGACTACTATTGTAATATAGGCAAACATGTGATTTAATGAGCCTATAAATACCCCTCATGACTCTCCATGAGGGGTGTGGGAAAGTGTGTGTATTGTTTCATTTATTCTTTGTTAATATAAACCCTTTTCTCCACCTTTCTCTCTCTACTTTCTCTCTCTAGAAACATGGTGTATTTCCATCAACCGCGACCTCCCGAACGTGTTTCTTGGTCATTACAAGTGGTATCAGAGATAACCGGGGGCGAATCGGAGTGTTTTTGGGTGTAAAATCGTGTTTTTGGGTGTTTTTTCTCGGAAAACTTTCGATCTTATCGAGTTAGGATTTTTCTTGTCGAGTTAGAAAAATCTTGCGAGTTTGAAAAATTCTATCGAGTTAGGATTTGTTCTATCGAGTTTGAAATAAATCTTACTGAGTTTGTAAAATTATATCGAGTTAGGATTTGTTCTATCGAGTTTGAAATAAATCTTACCGAGTTTGTAAAATTATATCGAGTTAGGATTTGTTCTATCGAGTTAGAATTTTTGAAAGTTTGCGAGTTAGGGTTCTGAATTTCAAGGATTATCGAGTTTGGTCAAAATGTTACAGAGTTTGGTGACTATACCGAGTTTGGAAAGTTTGTACCGAGTTTGAACACTCTTTCCGAGTTTGAAAACTTGCGAGTTAGGATTTTATCGAGTTTGATATTCAGGGTTTTACCGAGTTTCGATTTTGGCGAGTTAGCCATTTCTGCCGAGTTAGGCATTAACCTTATCGTTTATGGAGTAAGGTTTTTTATTTGGTTAACACTAAACGAAACTCTGCCAAAATTTCTCTTGCCTTACCGAGTTACCAATCTTATCGAATCACAAAAAAAAAAAAAAAAAAAAAAAAAA
The DNA here is from genome assembly GCA_030686995.1 of Artemisia argyi. Lineage (NCBI taxonomy): Eukaryota > Viridiplantae > Streptophyta > Magnoliopsida > Asterales > Asteraceae > Artemisia > Artemisia argyi. Next base: position 155,117,617 of record CM060694.1, read on the forward strand.
AAAAAAAAAAAAAATTCAAATTTTGGTAAAATTTATTTTTGAGAGGAGACTATACGTTCAATTTTTACGCGAGATTCAAATTTTGGTATAACGTTGAAAATTTTGGTCCGAAATTCAAATTTTTAGGCCAAAATTCAAAAATTTCGGTGAAATTTGGCGTAAAAATTTTCAAAACTCAAATTTTTCTGGTAACCTTAGAATTGCATTTCATAGTGATTCTCAAATTATGGGCGACAAATTTTTCCAATTATATTTTTGGAGGGAATATACGGAATCACTACGAATCAACCGAGATGAGATTTCTAGCTTCACCAAAAACACACCACGTTTTGCTTAAACGATCCTGATCAAGAATCACATTCAAATGACAACGGCTAGTATCGGATTTTGTGATTATCGGGATAATTCTTTATCACTTTTCTGGGTTTCAAGTTCATTTCACGGGCATGTGTACTTATTTATCTCAAAGTCTAGGGGTGGATAAATGCATGACTTTCGAAGATACTTGTTTGGGCAAACACTGGTAGAGAAAGTGATTAAGACTTGGATTATCTAGTTATACCCGATGTAAGGAGTTACATTGTAGTGCTCACGGGTTATAGCTATCACTTTAAGGGGTTACATTGTAGTACTCAGTGTCGCACGAAGTTGTGGATAGTTCAAGAGGCAGAGATCTCATATACTGTTTGTGGGTTTGAGTATATGGATCTACCTATGCTTAAAGGAGTTACGTTGTAGTGCTCAGTATAGGTTCTTAGTCACACCATCGTACAAGATTAAGTCACATATCTAAGGGATGTTTACTTCATTCTCAGATTGGTTATATTGGGTTGTTTCTCTAGTCGACGGTCATTTACTAGCTAGTTGGAATTTGAAGAGGTCGCTTATAGGTTGAAGAGAAGAGATGAGATTGTAGAAAAAGAGAGTCATATCTTAGCGACATACACTCACAGAATGTGCTCCAAAAAGCTGTTATGGCTTCTAAATTGCATTAGAAGTGTAAAGTACAGGTAATTGTATGGCATGTACACAAGAATATGATGATTCCGATGACTCGCAACCATCAGGAGGGAGAAGAACATGCCAAAAGAAGTAGTGTTTTGTCTTCAGTACGTTGGTTGATCGAGGGAACTGTGCTTAATACCAGAGAAGTACCATGAGGTACCAAGTATGTGTTCATCAGAGCTTATCACCAACCTTCTATGCAATGTTATGTGAGTTATATTGTTATGCTGCTACCTGAACAACAACCATGGTACAAACACTTTACAATCTACTTTATCCGCTGCAAGATGAAAAGAGAGTTGTCGGTTCAGGAGGGAGCAGAAAAAGAATAAAGGCTCACTAGTTAGGAGGGAGTAATAACCTAACTACACCATTACTGTTGAAGTTCAGAGCTACAAAGACCTTTGCCGTCAGTGTCAAAGATCATACGCCGAGATCATTGGAAGAGAGAACTTCAAGTCTGCCTCAGTATCTAGACTACAAAGACTCTGCGCTTCAACAACGTCAACATAGTTTACTATTGTTGTAATCTACATGTTTATGTGTTTATAGGTCTCATTGTATCCATTCATGTGTGACGATATCTTGGAAGGAGATTGTTAGCCTTGCTATTTTATAAAAGATAACGTCACACATAAAGAAATGGACTAGATATCATACAAATAGTACTTTAGGGACTACTATTGTAATATAGGCAAACATGTGATGTAATGAGCCTATAAATACCCCTCATGACTCTCCATGAGGGGTGTGGGAAAGTGTGTGTATTGTTTCATTTATTCTTTGTTAATATAAACCCTTTTCTCCACCTTTCTCTCTCTAGAAACATGATGTATTTCGATCAACCGCGACCTCCCGAACGTGTTTCTTGGTCATAACAGATCCTGACCATAGGATCTTAGGATCTAATCCAATCCGATCTTACTTTTCTCGAACTAGCAAACTAAAAAACTACAAATTTATTAATTGTGTTTTGTAAAATTGAAAAAACAACATGTTATAATCTTCTTATACATTTCATAACCATAATTTAGGACAACATTTCAATCAAACATTTATATAATTTTGTGTTTATGTATATAATAATTTATAAATTTGTATAATATTACAAAAGATACTTAAAAAATGCATTATGGTAGGATCTTAAGATCCCGATCCGATCTTACGATCTCGATCTTGCAAAGACAAAATCGATCATAAGTAGGATATGATCCCGATCTTGAAAACCTTGGTATCGAGATTTTCGAGCCGAAGGTGAACCGAATTCGATTATTAGATTATATTTCAATTTTAATTTGTGTAAGATACACACCTTTACAAATAAACCGAGCTTTTCGAGTGATCAAGCTCAAACCGAGTTCAAAATTTCTCGATCCCTGATAACATGATCGGGAGGTCCTTGCATACTTGCTTCTTATTAGTTTCTGTGACAAACGGTACACCTACCAAGCCGGTGTAACCCATGCATGACCGCCTTTAATAACTTCAAATACAGTTCATATAACATTCAATTCACACTATATATAACTACTATACACCTACCAAGCCGGTGCAACCCATGCATGACCGGTGATAATGGCTAATTCACATGGGTCATGGGTCATATGCATTAGGTTGTCACTTGTCACATTCAGTAATGGGTATTTGACATCATATGGGTCATATGCATTAGGTTATCACTGGTCACATCCATGACTGTTGATCATTGGGTAATTAACATGGGTAACGGGTCATGTGCATTAATATTGGGTTTTAGTGGCATGTCACATATGTTATCGACCAATACATGATTCGTGATCGACAATGGGTAATTAACATGGGTCATGGGTCATGTGCATTGGATTAATCCGTTTGTAACGTTTTTGTATTTTTTTATGTTTTAAACCGTTTGTTACGTTTTTCGTCCCTTTTTGACTGTTTTCAATCGATTATGATCGATGTCGCTAGTTTTTGACCGACGTTGACAATTTTCGATGGATTTAGACCGTTTTAGTCCGACTACAACCGATTGCAACCCTTTTCGACCGATTTCATCCATGTTGAATGTTTTGGGCAATTTTGCTCGTTTTCATATGTTCTAAGCTTTTCTGAATGTTTTCCTATGTATTAAAACGTTTATTACGTTTTCGTACATTTTTGTACGATTTTTTCATTTCCATACGTCCTTCTCCTTTTTATTTGGGTGATTCGGGTTGAAAATATTTGGCTAACTCGGGTACGGGGTCGGCCCGATTGACCCAAATAAGGATTAATGGCCGTCAATTTTTTATCTTCTGTTATACATACGGCTAATGATTTGCACACTCAAAAAAATTATTTACACACTCAATGTACAAGCGGTTGAAGCAGTGTGTTTAATACTATACAAGTATTTAATGCACAGATGGAGTGTCCCAATCAATTTATAAAGTGTGCAAATCAATTCCCTTTCACATAAACCCTAATTTAACACACTCTAAAAATCCCAAATCAAAATCAAACTAACTCATGTCGTTTTATCTTTTTGAAGATAACTGCAAATGTGACAGGTCAGCAATGGTGGTAACATCTTGGACACCGTCCAACCCTGCTCGACGTTTCATTTGCTGCCAAAATCGATGGGTAAGTTATCGGATACGTTTAGTTTAAAGATTATTAAGTTTAATGTTTAATATACTACGTTTTTTTTTTTTTTTTTTTTTTTTTTTTTTTTTTTTTTTTTTTTTTTCATTTTAGAAACCGGGTACGAAGAAATGTGAACAATTTGATTGGTATGATCCAGAGGAGGAATGTGATTGGTACAAGATGCATTTGTTTGAGATGTATAGCAAACTGAATCCCAGAAAAAAGCGTGAGGTTCAAATTGGAGTTAATCGTCAAAGAAGGATTGAAGAATTGGAGGCAGAGTTCACAAATGCCTTAAAGAAAGTCAGTTTTTGGAAGTCAACACTTTGTGTTTTTGCATTTGTGGTTTCTTTGGTACTTACACTGAAGTAGTATAGTGTTTATGGCTAGATTGTATGGTTTGTAGTGGCTCATATACCCCATCTTTATGGTGAATGGTTAAGTGTTTGCTTGTAAATTTAACTGATCTTGATCTTTTTGCTACTCGATATCTTTTGGCAGTAATTACCCAAAATGGCACAATTTGACTATCCTGTTTGACCTTATGCAAATGAATGTACAGGCACAAAACTACCAAAAATTACCCAAAGTGACAATCATGATTAGCTATTAGTTATCTTTTGATAGTAATTACCCGGAATTGCCCAAATTCATTTGGAGACTCTTTGACTTTTGCAAATGACAATCAAGTTTGACAATCTTTGTTTGACTTTTAACAAAGCATCATAATATAGTAATCGATAACTTGATTAACAAAGAAATATAACATAAGTTTTCTTTGAACACAAAAACATTAAACTTCAAAGAAACATAACATAAGTTTTCTTCGAGTCACGGTCAAACTTTTATTCCCTCGGGTCAAAACCCGATCCCAAATCATTGTTTGAAATATTGAGTTTGGAAGTTTATTATTCATAAAGCATGAGATAAAAGTAGTTATTGCATCAACTCATTGAACTTGGTAAGTCAAAAATTGGTAAAAGGAAAGTGGAGACAGTCAATTCCTTATCTTTAGGAACAGTTTTAAAATATCTTCAATTCACAGTATGATTTAGGCGCCTTTGGTCGATCCCTTTTCCTGCCAAAAGTCTTGGGAACCGTTCATATACCTCTCCAGCCTATTTATACCTCTCTATTGTATATATACCATGTTAATACAAATATCGCCTAAAAACGTTATTTATATTTTACGATCTTTGCTAAGTTTTGTTAATGACAAAGTATGAACTTTAGCTAATAGTAAATCATCACTTTAGTGTTTAAGTCTTGTTTAAACTAAGGTTTACATTTCCTTTTAAACAAAACATTGGTTTTTATTTCTTTAATTAGAAAGTGTCTTGTCACATCATTCATTTATGGCAAGCTTGTGTATTTGACTTACCATAACATCTTACACACTTTTGGAAGCTTTCCAAAATGGATTTAATGTGTTTGACTAGTTGATGAGGCAAAAAATGAACCACTTTTAGGGGGTCATTTAAGCCCGAAATTGAATTTATTTGATCAAATATTGCCCTAAATCGTTCCTTTTGTGATTTTAGGTACTTTGGGAGTGAAATCTGGAAAAGGAAGCAATTCGCACATTTTTGGAGCATAAAAGTCAAGAAAATGCGAAAGTCTTAATTTTCCTTGCTGGGAACAGTAGGTGACGGCGTCAAGAGTAACATCCTGACGGCGTCAAGAGCAAATTTCCATGACGATCCAGTACAGATTTGACGGCGTCACAAAGTAGGGCGTCAAGAGTAAAAGTCATGACGGCCTGGAAATGCATAATACATGACGGCGTCATAAGTAGATCAAGGCAGTCCGAGAAGATTTTTGGCGGCGAGGTGACGGCGTCACAAGTTTGGTCTTGACGCCGTCAGACCCCTTTTCCTATATATAGTTTTCTAATTTTCACATTAAAAAGAGAGAAGTTTTGGAGAAACCCTAAGTACGAACTTGGTGCGAATTTTACAGGTTTTTCAAGGGTTCTAAGCCCTTGATACCTTTCATGTGTAATTGAGATAAGTGTTCTTTTAATTCAATCAATATGTCTATTTGTTGGTTGTCTATATCTTGTTCTTGTCTTAATTCCATCATGCTAGGCTAGATCTATCTTGTGTTTGCTTGGATCTAATGAAACCTAGATGTTAATTATGTGTTGATTACTTTTTTATACTTGTCTTGGATGAATGATTTATATGTTAGGCTTAAGAAAACTGGCAGATCTCCAATTGGTAACATGCTTGAACGTCTTAAGAAACATGAACCGATGTGCACTAGGTCTTTATTGGTTGTATTTAATGCATGAGCCACTGTTTATAATCCCTAGGGTTGTGCTGGGCATGGTATAGGAGGAGATAAGAGCTCATAGAATTGGGGAGTTAAGTGCGCCACCCCATGAATGGTATTAAGGAATACAATCCGTCATCCATGCAACTATAACAAGTAATTAACGTGTAAAAGATGTCTAGGGAGTAGTGAAATCTAAGTAAACACATTTTCTCCACTTATTGCTCACAACTTTAGTATAATTTAGTTCATTTTCATTTCTAGTATTTTATTTTGATTGCATCTTTAGTATTGGGTTAGTTGATTAGCAACTAATTCCGCCCAAATCCTTCAAACCCGAGATTTTTACTTGCTTTCTAAAAAATATAAAAATACAAAAATAATCATCACCTTTAGAACTAGTATTTAGGTTTTCTAATCCTAGAGACACTATTCCTAGCTGAACAATCAATCCTCCGGTACTTGTCACTATACTATACTACAACGATCAGGTACACTGCCTGGTGGGGGTTGTAAGCTTCTCAAGATCCCTTGAGAGGTAAAGCCTGGTGCGATTCCCACGTATCACTAGTTGTTGTTGATGTGACTTTGGTTGGTTTGAAGTATTTATGGTAAAACCTACTGCAAGCCTGGCGGAACGCTGGGGGTACACGGGCGGAACCCATTTGAGGGTTCCGCCGTATCCGCCAGACCTGCTGCTTGTTTTACTATAAATACCAAGCCACTTGTTTGTTTTGAGCCATCACTTTAGGACATATTTTCATATAATCTCCCAACTAACTCAGTAACATTTGACTTATGTGATCCTCTTATGTAGCAAGGGACTTCACAAGATCATTCAAGAAGTTACAAGCTTCAACTATAAAGTTGCAAGTCTTGTTAGCTTTGTCATGTATAAGCTTTGGTAGTTTATGTCACAACTCGTAATTTCCGGTCATTTTCCAAACCTCGACAATTTACTATTCACAAGTTACTATTCATCATTTACTATTCATCGATCACTATTCATCGTTTTTTAGGTCAATTTGATATTCTGAGAAGCGTACAGAAATTTTACAATTCACATGACACTATTCATTCCCGAGAGAAAACCACTATTCATGTGCATTACTCATGTCATCGTAAATTTAGTTTACGAATATTCAAATTCGCGTAACCATATTGGTTCAGGAGCGAATTCATGCATTATCATTGGGACACTTCGTGCGGACTAGAAATAGACTTCATGTTATCATTATGGCACTTGCATACTATTCCACTCGTAGGGTAATTAAATTAATACTTTTGGTATAAATTTACTTTTACGTATAATTATTTCTAAATAAACGTTAACAAGCGATCAATAATGTGACTAACACGTCCGACACTCCCAACTATGATCCCAATATATTTTTATATTCATTTTTATAATATAAAAATTATAATATTAATTTACCCGGTATTTTGAAAATTTATTTATTTCGTATCGTACGCCTAATTTAATTACGACGGTTTTCGTAGAAATTACACAATAATTATCCAAACACTCAATACTTATACCCAACATATTTTTATAATTTTTATGACTTTATTATGTCCCGGTTAACTTCGTTAAAATTTATTTCTAATTAACTCGGTACCCGGTATCCCCTAAAACTAATAATATCTACCTAATAAACACACTAACTCTTACACTATCTTCACTTTTCTTTTCTCTTTTTCTATATTGCCGCCCCCCCCCCCCCCCCTTCTTATTTTCCTTAAAATGTGGATCTAGTTCCCTAGATATTTCATATATACATTAATACTTGTACTAACTCCAAATACAATAATAATATACAAAAGAGTAAACTACACTCATTTCTCTCAAAATTCACTAGCACCAAAAATTTATTCTCTCTTCCTCTCTCACTCACATGCACGGCACAACAAGAAGAGGGGCAAGACCAAGAAATTTTTCCAAGATCAAGTGATAATCAAGGTTATTTAGTACTTCTTGTTAGGGTTTTGAAGTTTAAACACAAGGTTTTGCAAGTTTTTCATCTCCACTAATCCACTAATCTTTGAAGTAAGTATATCAAACTCATTTTTATAATTTTACCAAGTTTATACAAGATCCATACGATATATATACTAGATCTACATGCATATGCTATTTATACCACTTTATTTTACAAACTTTTAACTTTTGAACCTTAGATAGTGATTATAGTTAGATCCTTGTTAGATCCACTTGGTTTATGATGTTTAGGAACCATGACACCCTAAGAAGGTGTATGGTAGGATTAGACTAGTTTTGTGGTGATTGAAAGTGGTTTGATTGAAGTTAGAACTAGTTTGGAGACTTGAAAATGGTTTTTGAAACTACATATTGACCTACTGTCCCTATTTTTATTTCGTGGGAAAATCAGTGAATGATGGGTAAATTTTGACCAAAGATTTAGAAAATACATTCAAAAACGAAACTTTAGGCGAAAGAACGGATTAAAACGAGTTTATAACGAAGGAGATATGATTTTTGTAAATTTAACGACGAAAACAATTTTTCTATAAACTGCATGCTGTTTGGCAGTTTTCGATGGGTAAATAGAGGCATTAAACGTAATCTAGAGGAACCGAGCTATCAAAAATATATTACTACATACTAAAACGAATCCGTGAATATAAAGAACGAGGAAAATGAACCTAAAACGACCAAGTTATACGCGTTTTAAGATCGTCAAAACTATATATATATATATATATATATATATATATATATATATATATATATATATATATATATATATATATATATATATATATATTTGGTCACAAATAAAAATAATAACTTACGCACTAAATGGTATATTTTCTAGAAACGTTACTAAGGACTATATTCTTAACAAATGAAATACGTACGACCCAAGAGAATATTTATACGACTTAACGACGTTATTTTAAGGTTTTCGATACGAGGAATATAACGCTAACATTTTCATACGAGATAATACGACAAGTTATATACTTCTATATTTGGACTTGTTTTTCCTAAGTATGGAAACTATTTTACTATGACGATAACTAGTATTTCCAAATTATGAGTGGTATAGGTATCATGTGCATGTGCATTCATTACATCACGGCATGATCTAAATTAGATCACAATTATTCATTTAGGTTGCGGCTAGTGTTCGCGCCTCATTGTCCCGATTACTTTACCATCGTTGTACCATCTTTGTACTATCACTCCAGGTGAGTTCTCATAGCCCCGTTTTTAGTACTTATTTGATTTTAAATCCCACGGGGGAGAATACATTGCACCATTATTTTTGTACATGCCCAAGTATTAAATTCCATACATTGCTTAAGTTGTTAGTACTATCACTTCAAGTCCCCTTTATTATCATGGACCGTTAATTATATTGCCAAGCGAGAGTGAGTGGATAGATCTATCGAGGGTGACTCCTCCATTCGTGGTTGGGTTGCTCCATAAGGAAAACGAATGCATTTCATGTCTGAATATTTAGAGTGCCTGATAAACACAGCTTCGGTGCCATGAGCTTAAGAGACAATGTTGCCCTTTTGACATTTTAGTACTTTGCTTTATACTTGTGGCTATTGTACATACGATTTAACTTATAAACCTATGATTATTCACCAACTTTATGTTGACCGTTCTTCGCAATGTATTTCTCAGGTTATTAAGGTAGCTCATGTTGCATACATTTGGACCTTCATGGAGTCACGGAGTCGACGCGTCTCACCATATTTTCTGCACTTATGAAACGTTTGATCTTGTTGAACTTATTTTAACTATATTGGCAAACTCTTTTGGGACCTAAGTTTTGTAAACTCTGAATATTTTAATGATCAAACGATGTATTTTTCCAAACGACACTTTAGGTCGTTCAATATGACTGTAACTGTGGTGCTATGACAGTCACCCCCAGGTATTCCATTCCGCTGCCATACAGGTAAATTGGGGGTGTGACAGATTGGCATCAGAGCTAAGGTTATAGCGAACTAGGATGTATCTTGGACCCTAGACTATAACCACAACATCATAGCATCTCATCATTTCATCATAGGTGCATATTCATTATACATGTTGCTTTACGCACACACTGTACGAGTTATTCATACCCATACTCATATATATATATGATTATATTGACCTGGTTCACAAGTGACATGTCTTCAGATACCCACGCTGTTATCCTTTCGTCGGATTCCGACATTGAAGATGCCTTGTCATCTTCCACTACCATTATACCACCAGCTATACTTACACCACCATTAGCACTATTGAATTGTCATAAGAGCAAGGTTCTCATTCAGCCTATACATAGAATGCCATTTGGTAGAGTATCCAGACTTAATTTTAATGGACTTATTAGGATGCTTATTACAAGGGAGATAGCATGTTTTCTTTCCTTCACTAGTAGGACACCACCGTTGGTTACTTATTACACTATTGGTCGTCCCATAGTGCGTACTTCAGCTTTACCTCTTAGATGTCGCGAGATAGCGCGAAAGAGGGTGGTATTCCATTCACTATTATCACCATTATCTCCTAACTCATCACTGGGATTTCATCGTCATCAATGTTATTCTCATCCTTTAGAATACCACCATTGTCAGTTTCCTTTTCCATTTTCACTTGCCATGAATTAGATAACGCCTTGTGGATAATACCAAGAATTACGGACTCAACAGGAACATCCGCAGGTTCCTTAAGAATGGCTTAGAATCTACACTATCTAGGACTTGATCGATGCACAACTTCAGACACCACTTCATGACTATCTCGACCTTATGATGCCATAAACCTGATTTCACCTAGAAGGACTACAGGAAATCTTTAGACTAGACTTATATCTTTACTAGCTTTTACTATTATCCTAGTCACGGGAGGTGTGGCATAGTTCAAAGAAACTTGTAGTATTTTGATTGTTGTACAAACGGAATCACCAAGTATTGACTCTACTATAGGGGAATGGTTGTGCTATCTATGATATTGGTCCATATAGACCGAAACCTTCATGTATTATATTCATGTGTTATGAATATGATGATTTTTATTACCTATAGATTCTCATGGACTCTTATGATTTGATGGAGATAGATTTAAGCAAACAACTCCAAGCATGACGCAAGCTACTGTTGGACAATCCATTGCCAGGAACGTAACTACCGCCCTCACCAAGGAACTTACTCACGTGGAATTTATGGGTTGTAATCCCTCCTCCTTTAGCGGAAATATAGACACAAAGGAATTTCTCAAATGGTTCGAAGAATTAGAAACAATCTTTCAGTGTGGCGACTGCCGTAAGGAAGACAAAGTTAAGTTCGCCACTTGCACTTTTCGGGAGCATGCCCAGAAATGGTGGACTAAGCATGTTCAGGTAGTAGGAGTTGATGCTGCTTACTCACACTCTTGGGAGAAACTAAAAAGGATGATGAGTTTGAAGTTCTGTGTAAAAAGCGAATTGCAAGCAATCGAACAGGAAACACTAAACCTTACCATGGTAGGAGATGATGTTCTCAAGGATACTGCTTATTTTTATGATTTAGCTCGACTAGGCTCTGCAATGGATGAACCAGAAAGCAAGAAACTTGAAAGGTACATCGGAGGACTTTCTCCTGAAATTCGTATGTTGGTCAACTCATTGGAACCCGATACCATGCCTAAAGCTATCAGGATGGCGATCGAAGCAAAGGAACGCATAGCTCACCCCAAGATCTTAGGAAGAAAAAGTGACAATAAAAGGAAGTGGAACAACAACCGAGATGAGAATGCCACACAAGGACCACACAAGAGACAAGGAGTTGCTAAACCTAATGCTACAGGTCTAAAGGAAAAGAATGATTACCTTGGTATTTTACCTAAGTGTGAAGAGTGCCAACATCATCATAACCCAGGTCGTTGTCCGGAACCATGTGGCAACTGTAAGAAGGTTACCCACAAAACCAGGGATTGCAGGTTTCCAATTGTGGGTGATAATCAGAAACCATCAATAACATGTTTTGGCTGTGGTGTAGTGGGACACTTCAAGAGTGAATGCCCAGAGTTGGGAAGCCAGAATTGGAAGAAGAAGTTTATGTTTTAAAACCATAGTTTGAGCCCTATAGGGTTGTACTTTTCTTTTGGTACTTTCCATAAGTACGTTGGTGTAACCTAGTAGTATTAAGCACTTTCCTATCTAATGTAATGACTATCTTTTGTTACCTCTGTGATAACCGTAGCCTTCGTTTATTCCATTTCCTATTGCAATTGTGCAATTTTCAATCGTTACGTAACATTATACCATTGTCTTAGTAGGGAATTAGGCCGATTTCGTCTTTGTCAGGTTTGTAGATTATTACCATTCCATAGGATTTACCCGTGTATCCAATAAACCATTCAACGAAATTAGTTTCAAACTATTTTACTACCTTATGGGGAAATCGTTTTGCCGAATTTCTAAAATAAGCTATTTTGTTACCATACTATAAACTGATTTTTCTGTCATTACACAAGATATTTACTATTATTATGCGGGACAATTTTTATATTACCTTGAAAGGAAATATCAGGATACCATTTTTAATAATAATGCGTTGAACACCATCTAAAACTTTTGAGAAAAGTAATATTATTTTGACTAAATCAAGCATCGCATCATTAGTCCTCAACTATACATAGCCTGATCACCTATGTATATTTCAGGAAGGATTATGCCATGAAGGAAATAGTTACTTTTTAAAGTATTGCTAATAACAATCTTCATTTAAAAGCATTTTAAACCAGTAAACTATTTTATAAATATCTCTTTCTGACAAACTCTCCCTGGATACTTACCCCACCTGTCACCCACTTAGCCATTAAGTTGGATTGTTCCATTGACTTCTTTAGGAGAGACTTACCGTATCAAGTACTAGGAGGATTCCTTGATACAAGAAAAACAATGAAAGGATTACAGAACTATAATACCTAGACTAAGAAAATTCATAACCCAACAACAATCCTAAGATACCACGAGACCATTCGACTCACCATCTCTGACCTAGTTGTCAAATTTATTATTCAAAGGTACTAGCTAGACCGAGCTACAGGATCGAACACATTGTGAAGGTACGCTAAGCAACACCATGGGAATAAACCAAGCCTCCTAACCGATACTGTAGAGCGATTTGATTAAACATGACCTCATCTAAACGCAAACTTCCCTATAATAAGTTTCACCAAGGAAAATTAATTTGAGTTAAGGGTATCGATATAGATTCCCTTAAGGCATTGTGTTCTCAAGAAATTCTAGATAACCTCACCTATACATCAAGAGAGGCATCAGGCCCAAACATATCTCCCCAGCTACATGTGAAGACAATACGGTAATTCATCGACATAGTATCAATTGAAACCCTCATATTGCCAACATGATGACAATTTCAACGATAAACCATCTCAAGACTTAAGTTAGTTGAATACCTAGGCTTGTAGTTCTGCCCGATAACCACCAATAGGCACCATCTAATATCAGGAACCGAACATCAGACATCTATGCATTATGCGAACTTTACCTATCCTACTATTTTATCCTTGTTAGTATTTTCACTTTAAGTAAAGTCGATTTAAAATTTGTGTTTATACAAATCACATATCTCGTAGAAAATAATTTTTGAATTGCCTATTTTGAACAAATACGATCCTTTTTAGCCAATATTTACTTGAACCATTATACAATGAGAAATGTATAAACATCAAACTTTGGTAAACAGTCCTATTCACAACCTTTTTGAAAACCGCGTCACATTTCCTAACTATTGAATTTTGAATCATCAAGAAAGATATTATTTAGTAAACCATTTGCTCCATTTTCAAAATTCGTTTATTCAGAAAAAGATTTCGACCATAAACTCAAAAATCGCGAGATAAATTTTGAAAACCAATCACCATGCTACATCGCTTATGCACTTAGGGCTTTGTGACTTGACAATAAGGAATATTGGAATATGTGATGAAGGAAATTAGGAGGAACACCATAGAACGATTACAAACGTCAGTAATGGAGACCAAGCACAGTAGGCAAAGAATGACACATGTCTTAGCAATCCATTAGACCAAAACACAAAGAATCAAACATTGTTAACCATATTCTATCTTCTTTGTATAACGCCGTGTTCGAAAGACGTAACGTTGTGGAATTAGTCACAAGATTTATTGTACCAATTCAATTATTCCTGATAAAGGTAATCGAATCACCTTGGACTTCTGGCAATCATTTTAAGATTACCTTCAGAACCCTATTTAGACGTAAACACCGCCTATTATCCTCAGACCGATGGTCAGAACGAGAGAACGATTCAAACATATGAAATTTATACTCAGAGTATGAGTGATTGACTCTAGAAATGGTTGGACTAACCATTTACCATAAATCAGATTCTTTTACAACCATAGTTATCGCACGAGCATAGAGACTACATCATTTGAGGCACTTTATGGTCGAAGTACCAATTACCCATTTACAGACCAAAATCGGAAAGTTAAATTCACTGGTCTAGAACTAAACTATGGGACAACAAAGGAAATTTCACACGTCAAGAACCATTTACAAGCAACGAGAAACTGGTAGAAGTTAGGTTTGTACATGACGCACATCATACGGATTGGGTATCCTTGAACAGCAAACTAACCAGGTTCACGTGAAAGAACGAGCTAAGTTGAAAGCTTTGCCTTGGAGAGGTATGATACAATTTTGGTAAACACGAGAGATTGAACCTTTGGTATACTGGACCAATTAAGATTCATTTTAGAACCGACCAGCTGACATATAAGATTTGAGTTCTGGCAGAGTTCAGCAACATACCCATATTACCTTATAAACCTGAAGAAGCACTGATCATCTATTGACGAACCAAACTCGGAAATATCCTAACTTACTAGTCTAGTAGGCATTCATGAAATAACCAGAAATTTCCTACAAGTCAAGAATCAATTACAAATTCTATAAGTTGTAAACCATTAAAACTTCAAATTGGTAGCCAGATCATGTTGAGAGTTCTGCCTAGGAAAGGCATGATATTATTCAGAAAAATTTGGAAAGTTAAAACTGATATACACTGGACCATGTAATAATTCAGACAGAGTAGGCCTAGTAGCCTTCAGACTTGAGCCTTGTTAAAGAACAGCCGGATTACACAACTATGTTTCACCTATTCAAATCCCAGGAAATGACTTTCAGATTAGTCACTCATAATCCCAATTGGAAAGGAATCCAACCCAAAGAAAAACGTAAACTTGGTAAGGACCAATAGAGAGCATGGACCGTGAGGTCGAACGGTTGAAGCAAAATCGAAACTCTATTGTGGAAGTTCGCTGGAATTCTCAAATACTATCATCTTTTCACCAATACCGCTTCAGAGACCAACACAAACTGAACTTCGGGACGAAGTTCCTTTTAGAGGGGAAGACTGTCACAACTCGTAATTTCTGGTCATTTTCCAAACCTCGACAATTTACTATTCACAAGTTACTATTCATCATTTACTATTCATCGATCACTATTCATCGTTTTTGAGGTCAATTTGATATTCTGAGAAGCGTACAGAAATTTTACTATTCACCTGACACTATTCATTCCCGAGAGAAAACCACTATTCATGTGCATTACTCATGTCATCGTAAATTTAGTTTACGAATATTCAAATTCGCGTAACCATATTGATTCAGGAGCGAATTCATGCATTATCATTGGGACACTTCGTGCGGACTAGAAATAGACTTCATGTTATCATTATGGCACTTGCATACTATTCCACTCGTAGGGTAATTAAATTAATACTTTTGGTATAAATTTACTTTTACGTATAATTATTTCTAAATAAACGTTAACAAGCGATCAATAATGTGACTAACACGTCCGACACTCCCAACTATGATCCCAATATATTTTTATATTCATTTTTATAATATAAAAATTATAATATTAATTTACCCGGTATTTTGAAAATTTATTTATTTCGTATCGTACGCCTAATTTAATTACGACGGTTTTCGTAGAAATTACACAATAATTATCCAAACACTCAATACTTATACCCAACATATTTTTATAATTTTTACGACTTTATTATGTCCCAGTTAACTCCGTTAAAATTTATTTCTAGTTAACTCGGTACCCGGTATCCCCTAAAACTAATAATATCTACCTAATAAACACACTAACTCTTACACTATCTTCACTTTTCTTCTCTCTTTTCCTATATTGCCGCCCCCCCCCCCCCCCCCCTTCTTATTTTCCTTAAAATGTGGATCTAGTTCCCTAGATATTTCATATATACATTAATACTTGTACTAACTCCAAATACAATAATAATATACAAAAGAGTAAACTACACTCATTTCTCTCAAAATTCACTAGCACCAAAAATTTATTCTCTCTTCCTCTCTCACTCACATGCACGGCACAACAAGAAGAGGGGCAAGACCAAGAAATTTTTCCAAGATCAAGTGATAATCAAGGTTATTTAGTACTTCTTGTTAGGGTTTTGAAGTTTAAACACAAGGTTTTGCAAGTTTTTCATCTCCACTAATCCACTAATCTTTGAAGTAAGTATATCAAACTCATTTTTATAATTTTACCAAGTTTATACAAGATCCATATGATATATATACTAGATCTACATGCATATACTATTTATACCACTTTATTTTACAAACTTTTAACTTTTGAACCTTAGATAGTGATTATAGTTAGATCCTTGTTAGATCCACTTGGTTTATGATGTTTAGGAACCCATGACACCCTAATAAGGTGTATGGTAGGATTAGACTAGTTTTGTGGTGATTGAAAGTGGTTTGATTGAAGTTAGAACTAGTTTGGAGACTTGAAAATGGTTTTTGAAACTACATATTGACCTACTGACCCTATTTTTATTTCGTGGGGAAATCAGTGAATGATGGGTAAATTTTGACCAAAGATTTAGAAAATACATTCAAAAACGAAACTTTAGGCGAAAGAACGGATTAAAACGAGTTTATAACGAAGGAGATATGATTTTTGTAAATTTAACGACGAAAACTATTTTTCTAAAAACTGCATGCTGTTTGGCAGTTTTCGATGGGTAAATAGAGGCATTAAACGTAATCTAGAGGAGCCGAGCTATCAAAAATATATTACTACATACTAAAACGAATCCGTGAATATAAAGAACGAGGAAAATGAACCTAAAACGACCAAGTTATACGCGTTTTAAGATCGTCAAAACTATATATATATATTTGGTCACAAATAAAAATAATAACTTACGCACTAAATGGTATATTTTCTAGAAACGTTACTAAGGACTATATTCTTAACAAATGAAATACGTACGACCCAAGAGAATATTTATACGACTTAACGACGTTATTTTAAGGTTTTCGATACGAGGAATATAACGCTAACATTTTCATACGAGATAATACGACAAGTTATATACTTCTATATTTGGACTTGTTTTTCCTAAGTATGGAAACTATTTTACTATGACGATAACTAGTATTTCCAAATTACGAGTGGTATAGGTATCATGTGCATGTGCATTCATTACATCACGACATGATCTAAATTAGATCACAATTATTCATTTAGGTTGCGGCTAGTGTTCGCGCCTCATTGTCCCGATTACTTTACCATCGTTGTACCATCTTTGTACTATCACTCCAGGTGAGTTCTCATAGCCCCGTTTTTAGTACTTATTTGATTTTAAATCCCACGGGGGAGAATACATTGCACCATTATTTTTGTACATGCCCAAGTATTAAATTCCATACATTGCTTAAGTTGTTAGTACTATCACTTCAAGTCCCCTTTATTATCATGGACCGTTAATTATATTGCCAAGCGAGAGTGAGTGGATAGATCTATCGAAGGTGACTCCTCCATTCGTGGTTGGGTTGCTCCATAAGGAAAACGAATGCATTTCATGTCTGAATATTTAGAGTGCCTGATAAACACTCCTTTGGGGCCAATTTTAGTACGTCGAGCTTCGGTGCCATGAGCTTAAGAGACAATGTTGCCCTTTTGACATTTTAGTACTTTACTTTATACTTGTGGCTATTGTACATACGATTTAACTTATAAACCTATGATTATTCACCAACTTTATGTTGACCGTTTTTCGCAATGTATTTCTCAGGTTATTAAGGTAGCTCATGTTGCATACATTTGGACCTTCATGGAGTCACGGAGTCGACGCGTCTCACCATATTTTCTGCACTTATGAAACGTTTGATCTTGTTGAGCTTATTTTAACTATATTGGCAAACTCTTTTGGGACCTAAGTTTTGTAAACTCTGAATATTTTAATGATCAAACGATGTATTTTTCCAAACGACACTTTAGGTCGTTCAATATGACTGTAACTGTGGTGCTATGACAGTCACCCCCAGGTATTCCATTCCGCTGCCATACAGGTAAATTGGGGGTGTGACAGTTTATACTTCATTTGTATCATGTATGTAGAAGTGATCAGTTAGTATTTTAGGCCTCAAAATACATAGTGTGTAGGGAGTTGTTGTACTCTTGTAAAAGAACTAACGGGAATGGTTGTACCCTTGGTAAAGAACTCAACATCTAGCTTAGTTTCAGTAAAAGTGTAAGCGACGATGGGAGTGGTTGTACCCGTGTAAAAGAACTCGACATCTAGCTTAGTGTCGGTAAAAGTGTAAGCGACGTTGTAAAGGTTTCTTCACCGGGAAGGAGCTTGTTGATTAGTGCTTATAACTCTCGAGTAGGAAACTCGAGGCGTGGATGTAGGGCAAGGAAAAAGAGTCCTTGTAGCCGAACCACGATAAACAATCGTGTTGTGGTTTGATCGTTTCTTTCTTTATCTTTGCTTATTACATATTGTCTTTAGTTAGAATTGCTAATCACACGTAAAGCTTTTCAAAGAATTAAACAAGTAAAGTTGTGCTTATATCTTTAAACAAACGTAAAGCTATTCAAAGAACTAAACAAGTAAAGTTAGGATTGTTATTCACACGTAAAGCTTTTCAAAGAATTGAACATGTAATGTTGTGTTTATATCTTTAAACAAACGTAAAGTTTTTTTAAAGATAATCAAGTTAAAAAGCGGTAAACTATTCAACCCCCCTTCTAGTTTTTCACAATTGACATCAGGAGCTACGTTACTTAAAATATAGTGTATTTTAAAACTTGGATCGATCCATGGATTTTGAAAATCTCAAAGAAGGGCAACCTATTCAAAACCCACCGCTATTTGAAAAAGAAAACTTCCTTGAATGGAAAAGTAATTTTGAAAACTATGTGAAATCAATTGATCAAGACCTTTGGCATATTATTTCTATTGGTGATTTCAAACCAACGAAAACAAGTTTGGAAAACCAAAATGACTATCCTAAACTTGATAAAAATACTAAAGCTAAGATAATGATTTATAAAACTTTATCAAGTACCAAATATGAAAGAGTGTATTTTTGTCAAAAGGCTAATGATATTTTGAAAAACATGTTATACTTTCATCAAGAAATATGTCAAGTCAAAGATGATCAACTTGATCTCACATATGAATTAGAAGTCTTTGAAAAATTAATAGATAGACATTTAGTTGAGATAAATACATGTGCTACTAGTTTAAATGTTTTAAATGAAGGTGTAAGTGAAGATGATTACTCATGTCATGCTCTTAGTGGACTTGCTTACGATTCATGGAACAACACGGATAAAGATGAAGTCAACCATCCGGCTTGTGATTCTCAATTAGATAAAACATCAAGCAAGGTACATTTTAAAACCAAACACTTTTGCTTTGACACATTTATTCTAGAGTTTTCTAAACTAGAAAATAAGTCTAAACTGTTATGCAACATGGACCTAAATCCTATCTTTAACAACTAACCTTCAAAATCTTGTGTGAATAATTTTGAAAAAGAAATCATGTTAGAAGATAAGATGTCTAGACTTGAGAGTCATGTTGAAATTGATTTAGAATGAAAATTATGTCTAGATTACAAACATGAAATTCAAAGACAAAATGAAAAGGGAAAAATGCTTGCTAAATTTGAAGAAAGTTCAAAAGCTCTTGAATGTTGTTTGAAGAGTCAAAAGTCATTTAGAGATAGAACCGGATTAGGATTTAACTCTAATGAACCATCAACAAGTAAAACAAAGCAAGTTGTGTTTAACTTAGGAGAGAATTGTAGGAGTAATTCTATCTCTAGTAGGAGCTCATGATAAAAAGATAAAGATATCATGTTCAAATATTTTTATGTGTTTGTCTAACATTCTTGGATTCATAAGTATTTGAGTTTAGCTTTTCTATGAGTCAAGATTATTTGCTTTATGATTATCTTCTTGATGGCTAATCTATGGAGCTTAAAAGGTACACGTCTCTTCAACTCACCTTTCAGTGTTTCATGTTGATTAGTATTAAGTTCTATCATGAGTGATACTAGTAGTTTTTACTCTAAGATGGTTACATTGTGTAAGTAACAATAAGGATTAGATCCTTTGTGATCAAAGGAATTAGACACTACTTTTAGTAGGAGATATAAGGTGTTTTACTTCTTTTAACCTTCGGGAAAAGACACGAGTAACTCTTGAGTGAGTCTTACTTAATACTTGTCTACAAGTGAACTAACTAAGAATCTCCTAAGTGATGAGACAACCAACACTTTTGTGATGCTTGCAAATCTAGCCAAACCACAACATTTCATAGATGTTTGTAGTACAACGTCTTTTGACATTATACCTTACATTTTCAATTGTGTCTTAAATTCAACCATTCTTTTGTTAAAATTTCATATAAGACACACAAATAAAAATAAATCATTTGAATTCATTAGGATGATTGGGAGAAAATGATTTATAAACATCTAGGATTTGCACATCAAATTTGACCCATAGTCTTATGATGTTGCATCTCTCGGACATTTACACTCATAGTGTTTTAAGCAAATAAACCCAAAGAGTCGAGGAGTCATTGAATTTAACATTCGATGAAAGACCACCTCCTTCTAAGATATCATCTTTGGTAAATGATGACTTAGTCGAATGTCCAACATTAATAAGACAAGTAAGTCAAGATCAATAACAAGGAAGATGAACTATTAAGATTGAAAAACAACATCCTTTCGTCTTGTGTCAAACAATGAGTTAAGCAATATTGACAAGGTCATAAAAACTTGATTCATAAGTCATAGTTGTGATTTAAACAAATTTGATAAAAAGTGTTTTTGGACATTAGAGTAAAGCAACCATTAAAATAAAATGGATCTTTCAAAATAAGAAATCCGTAGGTAAATCCGTAGGTAAAACTAAACATAGAGAAATGCTTGGAAGTTCACTTATTCTCACAACGAATAAATCCAACATTATGTTTAGTGCTTGTCTATGTGCTCGATCCTAAAACAACTCTCTCGAAAGAGCTTGTTTGGATTCATCATAAGGCACTACACGACTAGGATTATGGTATCCCAAAAGAACGGGAATAGAAACCATAGTGTATCCCAAATGGAATTATGTCGATAATAAGTTGATAAGAAAAGCCCAAGTGGTACTTGCACTTTTATACTTACTTACCCATTGATTCTCCAAAATGCGTAAGGTTCTCAAATTAGTTTCAGATGGAGAAGCACATCAACAAGCTCCGGTTGAACAAGCAAATTCGTGTCAACAACAGAATTCTTTTATCAACACTGTTATACCTTCAACAAAGGAATCATCGACTTCAGCGACAATTCAATCCATTATGTTCTTAATTGACATATTGTGATCCATCATCATCGTCTTGGTAAAAAATGTTCATTGAGGAACGTCTTAACTAAGAAAGTCCTATACGTTAACCATTCTATCAACGTTTTCACAAAACCTCTTGAATGAGAAGCATTCATCATCCCTAGGCTTAGTCAAAGACTCATAAGACCTAAAACCTTAATTTTGAACATTAGGATAAAACCACAAAAATCAAGACAATTCCTTTTGAACTTGTCCTGCAGTACCCACGGAATCCTCAGATCATACGGGCGGAACCCTCCCTTTGGTTCCGCCTGGTCCGCCAAATCTTCAGGATGTTTTATTTTTAATTTCAAAACCAGACACCTCTTTACTCACAACTTCAACTTACCAAAAGCCATTCCTCATTCAAAAAACATAACCATACGAAATTCAGGGCTTTCAATCTAACCTCTTCAAATCCAATCAACTTTGTAAGTGTTCTAATCATAATTGCATTTTTGATTCAAGTATAACATTCTCATTTACATTCATTAACTAGAATCTTAGGGTTTATGCATAGAACTTTTTGATTCATGAAAAACTTGGTTGCTAGCCAATCATGTCTTCCATTAGTTAAGAATTGTATCCTTTTAGTTGTTATTTTGATTTTCCAAACACACCAAGTGCATTGTCTTTCAAAAATTACAATCCACAACTAGAACATAACTCTTCACCACATTGTTAAAACAAATGAAAAATGTTATTGAAACATCACGTGCATATTGTCTCTTGAATGCTAAAGGGGATACATAACTAATATGTATTTTCGGGTACATTCAATCGAAGACACATTCAATTAGGAGAGTCTTGGTTATCTTTTGTTTTTAAAACAAAATTTGCATAACAAAACAATTTAGGCATCAAAATGAGTCAAGATAACCAAGTCTCCACATTGTTTGCATATAGGAACACATTAGAACATCCACATTGTTAAAAGTCATTAACATAAAATTTTGTGTTTTCTAGGAATCAACATGCCTCCTGCAAATTTCTCCGATCACAAGGAAACCCTTAAGTACTTACCCAAACACCATAGGACCAAAGGTCTTACTAAAGATCAAGTTGAAACCTTTAAGAGTCTCGAAAAACGATATGTTCATGAAGGAAGAACCATTGATCCATCCTTCCTAGAGGGAACATCCATTCGCCAAAACTTTGTCGCAATCAACTTTGATTGCCTTCTAGACATCGATGAGAAAATTTGCCCTAGGTTCATCTTAGAATTCTATGCAACCTTAACCCTTTACTTCGATGACGATGGTGAATTTTCACTAACCTTTAAAACCAATCAAATACCAAACATCTTATCCTTGATAGATTTTGCAACAATTCTTGGTGTCCCTAATGTTGGTGCATGTCTATACACGGATAAGTGGCCTCTTTCTAGTCTTGACTCCATTGAGCGTTTTCATCCATACGACAATCCTCTTGCGAATAAGGAAGCAATTCGTGAGCATCTATTTGTTAGAACCTCAACAACTAGGAAGAATCGCTCGGGTAAAAAGGTAGATAAGGACCCTTTTGGTATGGAAATCAATGAGCTCAAACCACAATTTAAGAAATGGGAAGAGATTCTTAGAGCCAACGTTATAAGTTCCATAGGAAATAGAGATCATGTCAACACATGTATTAGCTACATGCTCTATAGCATTTCCACCGGTCAACCTTTTAACTTAACCTATTACCTGATGCGTGGGAATCGCAACAGGCTTTACCTCTCGAGGGATCTCGAGAAGCTTACAACCCCCACCAGGCAGTGTACCTGATCGTTGTAGTATAGTATAGTGACAAGTACCGGGGGATTGATCGTTCAGCTTAGGAATAGTGTCGCTAGGATTAGAAAGCCTAAATACTAGTTCTAAAGGTGAGGGATGATTATTTTTGTGTTTTTATGTTTTATGGAAAGCAAGTAAAATCTCGGGTTTTGGAAGAGTGGGCGGAATTAGTTGCTATTCAACTAACCCAAAACTAAGATGCAATCAAAATAAAATACTAAAAATGAAAATAAACTAATTTATACTAAGGTTGTGAGCAGTGATTGGAGAAAATGTGTTTACTTAGACTTCACTACTCCCTAGATATCTTTTACACGTTAATTACTTGTTATAATTGCATGGATGACGGATCGTATTCCTTAATACCATTCATGGGGTGGCATACATAACTCCCCAATTCTATGAGCTCTTATCTCCTCCTACACCATGCCCAGCACAACTATAGGGATTGTAAACAGTGGCTTATGCATTAAATACAACCAATAAAGACCTAGTACGCCTCGGTTCATGTTTCTTAAGACGTTCAAGCATGTTACCATTTGGAGATCTGCCAGTTTTCTTAAGCCTAACATATAAATCATTCATCTAAAACAAGAATAAACAAGTAATCAACACATAATCAATATCTAGGTTTCATTAGATCTAAGCAAACACAAAAGAGATCTAGCCTAGCATGATAGAATTAAGACAAGAACATGATATAGACAACCAACACATAGACATATTGATTGAATTAGAAGAACACTTATCTTAATTAATCATGCAAGGTATCAAGGGGTTGGAACCCTTGAAAAACCTGTAAAGTTACACCAAAATCGTCTTTAGGGTTTCTCCCAAAACTTCTCTCCCTTTAATGTGAAAAACTAGAAAACTATATATAGGAAAATAGGGATGACGGCGTCAAGAACAAAGGTGTGACGCCGTCATCTCGCCGCCAAATACTTCCTCGGACGGCCTTGATCTACTTTTGACGCCGTCAAGGCCTAGGCCGTCACAAAAATTACTCTTGACGCCCTGTGTGTGACGCCGTCATCAACTACGGATTTTAATTCTTGGGGTTTTGACGCCGTCAGGAAAAACTCTTGACGCCTTCATGTACTGTTCCCAGCATGGAAAATTGAGACTTTGCCGTTTTCTTCACTTTTATGCTCAAAAAACGTCCAAAATGGCTTCTTTTCCAGAATTCACTCTCCAAGTACCTAAAATCACAAAAGGAACAATTTAGGGCAATATTTGATCAAATAAATTCGGATTCGGGCTTAAATGACCCCCTAAAAATGGATCATTTTTCGCCTCATCATATACCCTTACACTTGAGATTTGCTTGTCCTCAAGCAAATGCGCTTTTATTCTACTCAAAAGGCAAGTTAGGGGTCATTTAACACTAATATAAAAGTAATTACAACAAATAATCGTTCCACTAAAGACCAATAGACATGCTCGGAGGTCATACACTAGCAACTCACAAATAGTGTTTAGATACTCACATCTCTCGGGTGTAATAAAGTAATATAACATTATGGAAATGGAAGATATCTCTCACTACCTGTCATAGCAAAATAGATTACCATAGGCTTGGGAAAGGATCAAACCTCCACCACATGGCGTAAGCACCTAGGATAAACAATCAAAGAGGTCTTTTAAAGGGTTGTAACGTTAGGTATAGGGATATGAATTACACGGTTTTGTTGGATAAAGGAAGTTTTACTGGTGGCGAGTTAACAATCTTGGTCAATTACATGTACAATATGGTGTTGCTAAGCCAAGACTAGACTCGACTTAAGCTAATAAATGAAAAATAACAAAAACATAAAATGAACATAGAATGAAACGGGATGGTAGTCCGTATGTTTTTTCTCTTTTTCCTTTTTTTTTTTTTTTTTTTTTTTTTTTTTTTGCATACACTCTTACCCTACCATCC
Source organism: Artemisia argyi (assembly GCA_030686995.1). NCBI lineage: Eukaryota > Viridiplantae > Streptophyta > Magnoliopsida > Asterales > Asteraceae > Artemisia > Artemisia argyi. Next base: position 155,142,918 of record CM060694.1, read on the forward strand.
AAAATAATACATCATAGGGAATGAAAATTCCCCTTACACTTGAATCTTTACATACTTTACATTCAACTATTCTAATGACTCGAATTAAGGAAATCAAAACACTTGGAGCACTTTTAAGATTAACGCACATATGGGGGCAATAATATATGTTCTTCCCCATTACTCCATAAAATAAGTACTTACCCATGACTCCCAATCGTCCCAAAACAATATGTACAAGGATATGACTCGACTTAGCAACCATGTAATCAATTAGAAAGTTAACTTAGGGTTTAACAAATAACAATAATGCACTAAAAATGAGCGCATACACGGAAGGCTAAGGCGATTTGGGTGTACATTTAAGTAGGGTGTAACAAATTCTTCCTTTAAGTAAGATGCTTAAAGTTAGAAACGAAAAGATAGGCTCGGAGGGGTGTACTAGGGGTTTCGTGTACTAAAAATGAGTACAACGCTAAGGGTGTGGGAAAAATTAGTTGACTTAACTAGTCAAGTAGCATGACTTAAATGGTCAAGTAATTATGATACGGGTTTAACACAAGGGTGATCCTAATGCCTCTTATCATGTAGTAAATCCTACCACACGAATGTAGTCTCACTTGCGGTCTCGGAATGCATCACTAACGCAAGTTCTAGAATCTAAATGCTACCGGTACACTCATAAGCACTAATAGTAAATGCTTTTCCTATCAAATCTAAAGGCGAACCTCACATATTTGGGTAGAAAATTTTTCTGACTATACGGTTATGTGCTAGTCATACAATCTCCTATCCATGAGACGCTTGCTATGGCTAAAGTTTTACTCCTAAATGTTGTAAAAAAATTTAAATTTGGCGCTAAAATTGCACTAACAAGTATATCTCATAGTTTTATTACACATCTACTATCAAACAAAACAAACTCAAGCGAAAGTGCATATGTAAGGTATCATCTTTTTACCCTCCCCTTACACTTAAGATGAACATTGTCCCCAATGTTCAAGTAAAGAATGTAAAAGTGAACAAGTAAAGAGAATGAAATCAAATACTCCCCTGATTCGCTCGGTATGGATAATAGGATGGCCAGGTTAAATCTTCCTCCAAGAAAATGAACAATCAAAGCTTCCCTTCCAGAATATAAATCATCTCCTTATCATACATAACCTGTAAAACCTGACGAAATAGACAAGACAACCTCGCGTAAAATCGGCGGCATCCTATATAAGTTTCTAAATCCTAGAAAACAAGATAAGATATAATGCTTGTGGAATGAAGTTTGCAGATTTCCTGGAGATTATAAAACTTGATAATTCACAAAAACCATAAGACTCCGTTAGAAAAACAAAACCGGTAAAATTTCCAGATTTTTACTCCTGACGCCGTGAAGAGTAATCCTCTGACGCCGTCAGAATGGACCTGCAGAAATTCTTATGTTAAGTTTCCGGAAAATTTTTGGAAAAACTTGGTCCTACTTCCTGGAAAATCCTGCAAAACTTCATTATGACTCAATACAAGCATTTGACTCTAACAAATACGAATATACATGTTCATTTAATATTGTGGAGAATCATGATCGGTTTGTTTCTTAAAAACATATTTGGGGTTTCCCCTTACACTTATCTTTTGCAAAAATACTTTTAGGTTGGAGTTAAGACTAGGCTAAACAACATAGTAAAGTATTTCCACATTTTAGTTGAGAAACATGATCAACCAACAATAAAAACTAAGCATGTATACGGAAGCAAATAACAAACAAATAAAATGAAAATCATACAAAGCATGGGTTGCCTCCCAAGAAGCGCTTGTTTTTGTTCGAGTCACGAGCCTGACTCTACCCTTAGTTAACGGAAATAGGGGAGGTTTTCCCTACACTTTGAATTAAGTACGGGTGGAAGTAGCGATACACACCCCTAGGGTGGAAATATGCCTCGTAAGGAAAGAGTGGTGGATGAATTATATGCTCAAAGGGGTGTGCTCCTATCATCATAACCTTACCTAATTCAATCGGGTTAATGGGTGGATTAAGATTTTCTCCTAGAAAGGGATCATTTTCAATCAACTTCAAGAGATTACTAGTTGGGGATCCAGCTTGACCTAATAAACCCGGTTTAAACCCATAATGTTTCTTGTGATCAAACATAAATGGGTGATGTAAGCATGTAAGGTCATTTTCCACTCCTATATTGGTTTCCTCTCTACAAGGCTTAGAGTCCACTACCTTTATCCTAAGACTACCCGGAATACATGGGTTGATGGGTGGGTCGGCTCCTCTTTTGTCTCTTAGATGTATATCTAAGGATGGAAAGTTGTGTGAAGATTGAGGTTCCGGTCCATCAACACTAGGTAATTCCCTAGAACTAAGAGTAAAGTTATCACTAGAAGTATTCAAACCTATATCCTCTAGTGGTTTTTGGTACAAGGGCTCTACCTCTATTGGGGCTCCTATAGTCTCTTCTATATCTTTCGGGTAAGTCATGGGTGGTGTGTATTCCTCAAGTGATGATGGGAGTTGTGGGGTACTTTGTAGGTTTGTGTTATTTACCTCATCCTTCTTTATCTTAATATCATCTATATCCTCATCATGTGTTCCTTGAGATTCCAAGTCATTGATTATAAAACATAGGTCTTTTTGCTCAATATGATGATGCTCGGCTAAATCCTCCATAATTGTTTCTTCAAGTTGTGATGTATACAAATCCATCAATTCATTGAACTCATGGTTCACTGTTAGGAGGCTTTCCTCAAAATTTTTCCAAAGGGTCTTACTAAAAGGAATTGATCCTAACAATGATTGTTTAATGTAGGCCACACATGTGCATAACTCATCAAACCTATCAAACTTTACACCCATCTCTTCTTGTATATATCTAAGATCACTTAAAAATTCATTGGAACAACAGGAAGCAAATCTATCCAAGTAAACTAATTGTTCCTCTATAGTTAATGATCTAAATAGAATTTCATCCACCATGAAGACAAATGAAAATGGTTTTACAAACAAAGGGCACAAAGAAAAAGATAGACTAAAAGATAACCTAAAAATAAAAATAAAATCTTACTAGAAAGGAATCTAGCAAGTAGACCTAATAAAAAGAAATTCTAACCAAGACAATAACTATTCCCCGGCAACGGTGCCAAAAACTTGATGCGTGGGAATCGCAACAGGCTTTACCTCTCGAGGGATCTCGAGAAGCTTACAACTGTAACACCCCCAAAATACCGCAGCGGAAGACTGTGTCATAGGGGTGCTACTTCATAATACAAAGTACAAGTTATAGAAAACGAACTCTAAATGAGACGTTTTGAAAAGTTACCATTCGATTAATAAATTCCGAGTTACAAACTTGAGATTCCAAAGTATGATACATAAATGTATACAAAGTTTTGAATGGTAAATGATAAAAGCGTAAGTCTTCAGAATATGCAGATTGACTCTAAGTTCCACGCACTAGCTATCGCCTTACTAACCTGAGATAAACATGCTAAAGTGTCAACACAATGGTTGGTGAGTTCATAGAGTTTGTCTTAAAATAGTTGAAAAGCCTCAAAAGAATGTTCACACAGCAAAGGCATTGAGAATCCACTCAGTTACAAGTCCCGCCATAAGAGACTTGTAACCTGTGTGTTCACAACCCACTGCTACAATATAGTATGATTAGGACATGTATAATTCATCAAAACAATTAAGCAATTAGTCGTGAGTCTACACTTCATCTCCGAAGACCTCACTTGGGAGCCAATTCCCAAAGACAACTGGGAGCCACTTCCCAAAGAAAACTGGGAGCCACTTCCCAAAGATAAAAGTTTACTGGGAGCCACTTCCCAAAGATAAAAGATTACTGGGAGCCACTTCCCAAAGTATAAGACAGTCATGCATGTATGAAATCAAGTATAATGCGATCAAGTATAAGACAATCAAGTATAAAACAATCAAGTATAAAACAATCAAATATAAATGTTTTGAGTATTTGTACAAGTAAGCAAGTAGTTGTGCATGTATCCCCCCCCCCCCCCCCCCCAAAGAGTTAAAACAAGTATGAAAAAGTAGGGGCTATGACTCACCTTAAGTCTATGTAATGAGAAATGAAAGTGTAGTCGAATCGCGAAAGTCTCTAAGAGCAGCCTATAATAGAACGTTGCGACTTAGGTTTGGAGTAACGTCTAAGAATACGAAGAATTGCCTATATATGTCTTGCATAATATTCATGATGTAGTACTTAGTATATAGTGTAAGTCTTTGAATATAAATGGTTTATGAAACATGTATAGGTTGTATATCTCTTACTACCGTTCGGGCCGACATAATTCAGAAGTCATGGAGTAAACGTTCGAGGAGCCAGGACACTTTAATTCGTAAATCCACAACTCGTCTCGACGGCTTACTTAATGAACTCCTCACATGAGGCTCCCTACTATTGTAGTATTTGATAACATATATATAAGTTTTTGATCTTTAAAAGTTATATGGTCTTTAACCGTGGCTTTGCCGTGACCTTGGTCATTGTTACCATGGTCTTGAGACTCAACCTTGGCTTTAGCCATGGTTGTGGTCTTGGCTTTAGGTCATTAGACCTCTTGGTCTTAGTAAATCATAACTATTATATAGTGACTTTGGTCTAAAAATGGGCTGTTAAGAATTTGAAGAAATTATCACTCGGAAAGCGTTTTCAGGGCTCGAGCTTCTTTGTTCCTGAACGAAAACGTCGTTCCGGACAACTTTCGTGTTTTAACTTTTTGATGAATCGGACCAGAAGTGGGACTTTCAAAATCAAAATTTGATCAGAATGCTATTTAGGCAGTTTTGCCGTTTTGGTTTCGCTAACTTCAAATGGTCATAACTTTTGACTCGTGTACTCGTTTTGGGTGATTCAAATTGCTATGTTTTCCTTGTTAAGTCCTCTTTAATAGTAAGTAAGTGTCAAATATCAAAGTTATACTATTGTGGTCGTGGTTTTCCATAAAAATCACTAGTTTGCTTGTTTGCTTGTCATAAGTTAACATACGTATACCAATACTTGTTTTATCCATTTTTACACATCATGAACACAATAACAAGAACATATATAGCATGAAAGAACCATAATAAGCGTGAAAATGATATTGAGAAAGAAAGTGTATAAGGGTTTCTTACAACTTTTGGCTTTCACTTAAGAAAGGAAGTCAAGTATAGAACTAGGACACTAAACCTAATCTTGTAAACCCTTCACCATAACTCTTGTAACCCTTGCTAGCCTTGATCTAACCCTTGTGAAAACCATTTAACTTCAGCCCTAGTAACCTTGTGTAGCTCCTAATTCAACCATGGAATCACCAAACAAACTTAAGAACTAGGTAGAGAATACTAAGGCCTTGAACTTTGTAGTGTAACTTGTATATTGAAGATCAAAGGATCATGGTGCAATGATTTAAAGGGTGTGGCGTTTTTGTGGTGAAGAAAGGAAGAGATTAGCTTGCTATTTATACTATGAATGAGGAGGTTAGGAAGGTGGCTAGGAAGGTGCTTAAACTTGGAGACAAAGTTGTAATTAAGTAAGATCTAATGGCTAAAGTCAAGATTTAACCATACATGGTGACTCCCCCCCCCCCTAAGTCGGTTCTAAAAGGATAAGGGTGACTAGATGAGTAGTCATGGTCTTTGGATAATAATATCCTAAGTATGTAGCTAGTTTTGACTCCGTAAATCGCTAACCGTAAGTTATTAAGTCACGAAACGTAAAACCGGGCATCGTAAAAATATGAAACTTGAAAGTATTGTTAAACATGTCAATATAGTCCATAATAAAATATAAAATGAGTGGTAGGTTCTATCGGGTACTAAAACCCTGCTAAAAACTAGAAATACGGGTCTAAAACGCGCAATTCGCGTAAAACGCTGAACTGAAAAACGTAAAATTCCAAAACTTTTGGAATTGTCCTAAAATGAGAGAAAATCATATTTCTATTGTTTATAATGTTTTATGGACATATCGGGATGCTAGAATGACGTTTAAACCTAAAAGTAAATCTCGGACACGGCTTTGTGATTTTTGCAGAAATGATCCGACGAGCGTCAAACTCTCGGATTATCGTTAAAATAGTTTAACTTACGAGAATATGAAATAAAAATTTCTGAGATGAATAGTGAAAAGTGAATAGTAAAAAGTGAATAGTGAAATTTTCGGGAATAAAAGTTAACCTGAAATTGCGAATTGTTACAGTCTCTACCCCTTAAGGAGAACTTCGTCCCGAAGTTCAGTTGATGTTAACTACTTACGGTGTGTCTAAAAGAATTCGGGATCTCTAATATAGTGGTGTTTACTCTGATTCGTCTAAGATTGTAGTTAAGGAGTTGTATCGGCTACAATTAAGCCCACTTATTTATAACACATTACTTACATATAGAAGCGTCCAAATTTATGTAAGTAAGGTCTCATAAACTTATGGTTCGGTGATTTACAATTTCTTTATTTAACTGAAGAGGCGTCCCAATCCATTTAAATAAGGAGATTCTAAATCATCCTACTTATGAATTTCCGACACAAAATCCGCCTTCTGAGGCCGATAGTAAGATAATCAAGTCATCAAATCCCTACAGCTAAGCAATAATATTATTTAACTCAAATCTTGTGTCTCATCAAACAAGAACTGTCACAAGATCAAGTTAACTAATTAGTTATTACTGAGCTCCATGTTTCTAATGACTCGGCTAATCTCTGGGGCTCCTTATAATACTAAAGTCACATCATCTAACAGCGTGGAACTAAGCAAACCTCTAACCAAAAAGCGTATGTGTATGTAGTGTGTGTAAGGCAAATAAAGAGGAAAGTCTTAACGTATATAGTAGTTATAGTCTAGGCACTAAATGCAACCTAGTTCTCTATAACCAAGGCTCTGGTACCAATCTGTAACACCCCCAAAATACCGCAGCGGAAGACTGTGTCATAGGGGTGCTACTTCATAATACAAAGTACAAGTTATAGAAAACGAACTCTAAATGAGACGTTTTGAAAAGTTACCATTCGATTAATAAATTCCGAGTTACAAACTTGAGATTCCAAAGTATGATACATAAATGTATACAAAGTTTTGAATGGTAAATGATAAAAGCGTAAGTCTTCAGAATATGCAGCTTAACTCTAAGTTCCACGCACTAACTATCGCCTTACTAACCTGAGATAAACATGCTAAAGTGTCAACACAATGGTTGGTGAGTTCATAGAGTTTGTCTTAAAATAGTTGAAAAGCCTCAAAAGAATGTTCACACAGCAAAGGCATTGAGAATCCACTCAGTTACAAGTCCCGCCATAAGAGACTTGTAACCTGTGTGTTCACAACCCACTGCTACAATATAGTATGATTAGGACATGTATAATTCATCAAAACAATTAAGCAATTAGTCGTGAGTCTACACTTCATCTCCGAAGACCTCACTTGGGAGCCAATTCCCAAAGACAACTGGGAGCCACTTCCCAAAGAAAACTGGGAGCCACTTCCCAAAGATAAAAGTTTACTGGGAGCCACTTCCCAAAGATAAAAGATTACTGGGAGCCACTTCCCAAAGTATAAGACAGTCATGCATGTATGAAATCAAGTATAATGCGATCAAGTATAAGACAATCAAGTATAAAACAATCAAGTATAAAACAATCAAATATAAATGTTTTGAGTATTTGTACAAGTAAGCAAGTAGTTGTGCATGTATCCCCCCCCCCCCCCCAAAGAGTTAAAACAAGTATGAAAAAGTAGGGGCTATGACTCACCTTAAGTCTATGTAATGAGAAATGAAAGTGGTAGTCGAATCGCGAAAGTCTCTAAGAGCAGCCTATAATAGAACGTTGCGACTTAGGTTTGGAGTAACGTCTAAGAATACGAAGAATTGCCTATATATGTCTTGCATAATGTTCATGATGTAGTACTTAGTATATAGTGTAAGTCTTTGAATATAAATGGTTTATGAAACATGTATAGGTTGTATATCTCTTACTACCGTTCGGGCCGACATAATTCAGAAGTCATGGAGTAAACGTTCGAGGAGCCAGGACACTTTAATTCGTAAATCCACAACTCGTCTCGACGGCTTACTTAATGAACTCCTCACATGAGGCTCCCTACTATTGTAGTATTTGATAACATATATATAAGTTTTTGATCTTTAAAAGTTATATGGTCTTTAACCGTGGCTTTACCGTGACCTTGGTCATTGTTACCATGGTCTTGAGACTCAACCTTGGCTTTAGCCATGGTTGTGGTCTTGGCTTTAGGTCATTAGACCTCTTGGTCTTAGTAAATCATAACTATTATATAGTGACTTTGGTCTAAAAATGGGCTGTTAAGAATTTGAAGAAATTATCACTCGAAAAGCGTTTTCAGGGCTCGAGCTTCTTTGTTTCTGAACGAAAACGTCGTTCCGGACAACTTTCGTGTTTTAACTTTTTGATGAATCGGACCAGAAGTGGGACTTTCAAAATCAAAATTTGATCAGAATGCTATTTAGGCAGTTTTGCCGTTTTGGTTTCGCTAACTTCAAATGGTCATAACTTTTGACTCGTGTACTCGTTTTGGGTGATTCAAATTGCTATGTTTTCCTTGTTAAGTCCTATTTAATAGTAAGTAAGTGTCAAATATCAAAGTTATACTATTGTGGTCGTGGTTTTCCATAAAAATCACTAGTTTGCTTGTTTGCTTGTCATAAGTTAACATACGTATACCAATACTTGTTTTATCCATTTTTACATATCATGAACACAATAACAAGAACATATATAGCATGAAAGAACCATAATAAGCATGAAAATGATATTGAGCAAGAAAGTGTATAAGGGTTTCTTACAACTTTTGGCTTTCACTTAAGAAAGGAAGTCAAGTATAGAACTAGGACACTAAACCTAATCTTGTAAACCCTTCACCATAACTCTTGTAACCCTTGCTAGCCTTGATCTAACCCTTGTGAAAACCATTTAACTTCAGCCCTAGTAACCTTGTGTAGCTCCTAATTCAACCATGGAATCACCAAACAAACTTAAGAACTAGGTAGAGAATACTAAGGCCTTGAACTTTGTAGTGTAACTTGTATATTGAAGATCAAAGGATCATTGTGCTATGATTTAAAGGGTGTGGCATTTTTGTGGTGAAGAAAGGAAGAGATTAGCTTGCTATTTATACTATGAATGAGGAGGTTAGGAAGGTGGCTAGGAAGGTGCTTAAACTTGGAGACAAAGTTGTAATTAAGTAAGATCTAATGGCTAAAGTCAAGATTTAACCACACATGGTGACTCCCCCCCCCCCCTAAGTCGGTTCTAAAAGGATAAGGGTGACTAGATGAGTAGTCATGGTCTTTGGATGATAATATCCTAAGTATGTAGCTAGTTTTGACTCCGTAAATCGCTAACCGTAAGTTATTAAGTCACGAAACGTAAAACCGGGCATCGTAAAAATATGAAACTTGAAAGTATTGTTAAACATGTCAATATAGTCCATAATAAAATATAAAATGAGTGGTAGGTTCTATCGGGTGCTAAAACCCTGCTAAAAACTGGAAATACGGGTCTAAAACGCGCAATTCGCGTAAAACGCTGAACTGAAAAACGTAAAATTCCAAAACTTTTGGAATTGTCCTAAAATGAGAGAAAATCATATTTCTATTGTTTATAATGTTTTATGGACATATCGGGATGCTAGAATGACGTTTAAACCTAAAAGTAAATCTCGGACACGGCTTTGTGATTTTTGTAGAAATGATCCGACGAGCGTCAAACTCTCGGATTATCGTTAAAATAGTTTAACTTACGAGAATATGAAATAAAAATTTCTGAGATGAATAGTGAAAAGTGAATAGTAAAAGTGAATAGTGAAATTTTCAGGAATAAAAGTTAACCTGAAATTGCGAATTGTTACAACAACCCCCACCAGGCAGTGTACCTGATCGTTGTAGTATAGTATAGTGACAAGTACCGGGGGATTGATCGTTCAGCTTAGGAATAGTGTCGCTAGGATTAGAAAGCCTAAATACTAGTTCTAAAGGTGAGGGATGATTATTTTTGTGTTTTTATGTTTTATGGAAAGCAAGTAAAATCTCGGGTTTTGGAAGAGTGGGCGGAATTAGTTGCTATTCAACTAACCCAAAACAAAGATGCAATCAAAATAAAATACTAAAAATGAAAATAAACTAATTTATACTAAGGTTGTGAGCAGTGATTGGAGAAAATGTGTTTACTTAGACTTCACTACTCCCTAGATATCTTTTACACGTTAATTACTTGTTATAATTGCATGGATGACGGATCGTATTCCTTAATACCATTCATGGGGTGGCATACATAACTCCCCAATTCTATGAGCTCTTATCTCCTCCTACACCATGCCCAGCACAACTATAGGGATTGTAAACAGTGGCTCATGAATTAAATACAACCAATAAAGACCTAGTACGCCTCGGTTCATGTTTCTTAAGACGTTCAAGCATGTTACCATTTGGAGATCTGCCAGTTTTCTTAAGCCTAACATATAAATCATTCATCCAAAACAAGAATAAACAAGTAATCAACACATAATCAATATCTAGGTTTCATTAGATCTAAGCAAACACAAAAGAGATCTAGCCTAGCATGATAGAATTAAGACAAGAACATGATATAGACAACCAACACATAGACATATTGATTGAATTAGAAGAACACTTATCTTAATTAATCATGCAAGGTATCAAAGGGTTGGAACCCTTGAAAAACCTGTAAAGTTACACCAAAATCGTGTTTAGGGTTTCTCCCAAAACTTATCTCCCTTTAATATCAAAAACTAGAAAACTATATATAGGAAAATAGGGATGACGGCGTCAAGAACAAAGGTGTGACGCCGTCATCTTGCCGCCAAATACTTCCTCGGACGGCCTTGATCTACTTCTGACGCCGTCAAGGCCTAGGCCGTCACAAAAATTACTCTTGACGCCCTGTGTGTGACGCCGTCATCAACTACGGATTTTAATTCTTGGGGTTTTGAAGCCGTCAGGAAAAACTCTTGACGCCTTCATGCACTGTTCCCAGCATGGAAAATTGAGACTTTGCCATTTTCTTCACTTTTATGCTCCAAAAACGTCCAAATGGCTTCTTTTCCAGAATTCACTCTCCAAGTACCTAAAATCACAAAAGGAACGATTTAGGGCAATATTTGATCAAATAAATTCGGATTCGGGCTTAAATGACCCCCTAAAAACGGATCATTTTTCGCCTCATCATTACCTCGCAAAAAGAATGGCCGACATACCCTTGGTAGGAACAACCGCTCTTCCTTATGGAATGCTTCTCACCCGCCTCTTTAGAGCAATCTCACCCATTCCTCCTAATGATAATGGAATGTGCCTTGACTATTCTCTCGTTCCTCACATCTTCGTCCCTCTAAGTGATAAACGAGTTTTCAAAGCTAAGGGCAAACGTACTCGCTCACCTTCACCATCATCATCATCATCCGACATGAGCGAGGACGATAAACTTCCTAACTCAAAGTTACCTCCTTTAGACTACCTTCAAGAACTTCCCGTCATTGACAATGCATCCGAAGAGTTCAAGCAAACCAAAGGAATTTTCAAGTGCTTTGGAAGGTATCTAAGCAAGCTCAATAAGAAGATAGACCGGCTATGAGAAGCGTGATTAAGGAGTGTTTGGCTTATGAAGGTTTTAGAACCTTGTATGTGTTAAACTATGTGATTTGTATTATTTTTCACGTTCATGCTTTATTACGTTTATCGGATTATGTTTTGTATGAGCTTTTATGCATAATGACAATATTTGAGGTGTTTGTCAATTTTTATGCTTATAGTAAATTTCACTAAGTTTAGTGAAAATCGCTAGCCCCCGGTCAAAGTCCTATGATATGAATGTCTACATGCCAAAATTTTACATTTCCTAATCAGACATATAATAAATTTTCATTTTTAAGAGTTTTCGAAAAATTTAAAAATCGTCTCGCGGGTCAAATTAGTGGACTGTCTGATTTTTCAGACATGGCGGATCTGGCGGCACCCTCAAATGGGTTCCGCCAGTGTAATTTCTGGGCAACCCAGAAATGGCCCAACGGGCCAGACGGAACCCAAACCAGGGTTCCGCCTGTGTTTCGCGAGGGTTCCGCCAGTCACCTGCAGAAAATTTTTGTCATTTTTCTTAAGTTCAAAACTTGTAAAGTGTCAAACCATTATCTTTAGTGAGAAACATATTCCATTACCTCCAAATACCATATTAGGACAACTCTCACTCACTAAAACAATTAGGAAGCCACTTCCCGCCAAAAATTCAAATTCAAACATAACTAACCCAAGGAACCCTTTTAAAGGATCCTTCAAACCATTAGAACATTTTCAACCAAATCACACCCCATGATCACAAAGTATTGAGTGCATATGTTGGTCTTTCACTCCACCCTATTCCATTGGATTGCCATCCAATGATGTGACATGTTCATGAAAATCATTTGAAACCTCAATCTTTGAATGGTAGAACATCAAATCCAAACACCCATTTCAACATCTCTTCCACCCTATAAATTTGAAAGTTTTGCAACAATTCAAATCACACCATCACCATCAAAATTTCTTCTCCTAAAACATTAAAACCACACCTTTGAAATGACTAAATCCAACACCTCATCCGAGTCATCAAAATCCTTCTCAAAAACCACTAGGATTAGTGTTAAACCTTGTTGCTTCAACAAAACCGTCAAGTCAAGCTCATCATCTTCAAGTGATGCTTCGCTTAACATTTATTCACCTATCCAAGATTTCCTTAACCTCACTACCTCAACACCATCCTCAACACCTTGTAATACCAATGTAATCACTATTCAAGATTTGCTTAATCTTGCTACTCCAACACCCTCTCCACCACATTGCAACACCAACATAGCCACTATTCCTCCACCAACTAGACCTTCAAGTGATTCAACATCACCTTCTCAACAAGCTCAACCATCAAAAACTCCATCACCTCAATCACCAACACTTACACCAATGGAACTTTTCCATACACCACCAACATCACCACTGCCCTATTTGGAAACATTAGAAGACCTATCACCCAAATCATCAAGTCCACCATCCTTGTCACTCTTTGACACCATTGCTCAAATGGAAACCCAACAACAACCTAGTGAGCAATTAGACGATGAACCGCATCAACCATCATTGGTAGAACGGTTGGCTTACCGTTATGCTAGACCATCAATTTTTCCAAATGATCAAGGTCATACACACTCACAATCATTTGTGTTCCACCCAATTTACAAAGACCTTCATGGTAATCCTTCCGGCGAACCAAGCTTCCGCCATTTTGTTCAAAACCAACAACCACAACAACAACAACCATCACCACAAGAACATTCCCAACAATTTGAATATCTACTTTCTTCGTACAAGAAAATAGAAGCATCCATATGGGAAAAACCTCCAAACCTTAATAATGAGTTTGACACTCATTTAAACCACCTTCATACCTTCAAACGTATGGTTGACTCTCAAATCAACCATATTATGGTTTTACAAACAACACTACACTCATATAATGAAGGAAGCAAAAACCCCTCTCAACCATCCACATTTGCTCCTTCAAGTTCAAACCATCCACCACCAACAAATCAAACCTCTCTTCCACCAAACTTTCCCTGCCATGATTGCGGACATTGCGAAAGAACTGCTCACATTAGTGAAGGGTGTCAAAGGGAAATTCGCGAGCTATCCAAAGAAATGAGGTTTATACTAAACCACATTTTGGATCGTCTACAATCCTTGTCTCACCCACCTCAACCTTAGAGTCTCCAAAATGAAACAAAACCGTTTCTTTTGGAAAATGTTTCCCATTTAAACCAACAAACCAAAACCGTATCACCCTCTCAACCTTCAAAATAAAACCCGCTACAATCTACAACACACATTTTCATCCTTAAACAACCTTAGCCTTGTTTTTGGAAAATGTTTCTCATTAAGGAAAATGATGATTTCCTTGTAGCTTTTTATGTTCTTAGTTTATTTTTAGTTTTTCTTTATTTTTAAGAAGTAGGATGATGTCGACCTAATTTCTTGTATTTGACTTTCTAAGAGTCAAAATTTTAACATGAAATGAATTTCATTCTACTACAAGGTTTGCATTGTTTTTTGACCATTTAGGTATAATGAGTAAACTATGCCTCGCTATGGTAGCATACATATATCTTGTGTTTTAGAAACTAACCTTTCTTTTTGTAGGATCGTTATCCATGTTTTCTTTCCATGATACTCCATTTAAGGGAGTAATATTCAAGGGAGAGCATGAGTATTGCATTATTCCATTTCACAACTCTTAGTTGTTTTTTAGACATGAAATGCTTTCATGACTTGTCTTGTGCGGCAACTAACATTTTTTCTTGTAGGTTCAAAATCCATGTCTCCTCTCTTGGCACTCCATTTAGGGGGAGTATCGTCCAAGGGGGAGCAAGTGCATACTTCCGCTTCGCTACTCTTCTTTTTGTTTCGACAAAAAGAGGGAGAATTTATATATAAACTTGTTTCAAAAAAAAAATTTTAACTCTTGCATATCACATCATCTTAGCAAAAACAAGTTTTTATACTTACTTTATAAGACTTAACACTAAAACTAGTGGCTTACTTATTAATAAAGTTTATGTTTTGTCATCAACAAAAAGGGGGATATTGTTAATACAAATATCGCCTAAAAACGTTATTTATATTTTACGATCTTTGCTAAGTTTTGTTAATGACAAAGTATGAACTTTAGCTAATAGTAAATCATCAATTTAGTGTTTAAGTCTTGTTTAAAATAAGGTTTGCATTTCCTTTTAAACAAAACATTGGTTTTTATTTCTTTAATTAGAAAGTGTCTTGTCACATCATTCATTTATGGCAAGCTTGTGTATTTGACTTGCCATAACATCTTACACACTTTTGGAAGCTTTCCAAAATGGATTTAATGTGTTTAACTAGTTGTTGTTGATGTGACTTTGGTTGGTTTGAAGTATTTATGGTAAAACCTACTGCAAGCCTGGCGGAACCCTGGGGGTACACGGGCGGAACCCATCTGAGGGTTCCGCCGTATCCGCCAGACCTGCTGCTTGTTTTACTATAAATACCAAGCCACTTGTTTGTTTTGAGCCATCACTTTAGGACATATTTTCATATACTCTCTCAACTAACTCAGTAACATTTGACTTATGTAATCCTCTTATGTAGCAAGGGACTTCACAAGATCATTCAAGAAGTTACAAGCTTCAACTCTAAAGTTACAAGTCTTGTTAGCTTTGTCATGTATAGGTTTTGGTAGTTTATACTTCATTTGTATCATGTATGTAGAAGTGATCGGTTAGTATTTTAGGCCTCAAAATACATAGTGTGTAGGGAGTTGTTTTACCCTTGTAAAAGAACTAACGGGAGTGGTTGTACCCTTGGTAAAGAACTCGACATCTAGCTTAGTGTCGGTAAAAGTGTAAGCGACGATGGGAGTGGTTGTACCCGTGTAAAAGAACTCGACATCTAGCTTAGTGTCGGTAAAAGTGTAAGCGACATTGTAAAGGTTTCTCCACCGGGAAAGGAGCTTGTTGATTAGTGCTTATAACTCTCGAGTAGGAAACTCGAGGCGTGGATGTAGGGCAAGGAAAAAGAGTCTTTGTAGCCGAACCATGATAAACAATCGTGTTGTGGTTTGATCGTTTCTTTCTTTATCTTTGCTTATTACATATTGTATTTAGTTAGAATTGCTAATCACACGTAAAGCTTTTCAAAGAATTAAACAAGTAAAGTTGTGCTTATATCTTTAAACAAACGTAAAGCTATTCAAAGAACTAAACAAGTAAAGTTAGGATTGTTATTCACACGTAAAGCTTTTCAAAGAATTTAACATATAATGTTGTGTTTATATCTTCAAACAAACGTAAAGTTTTTTTTAAAGATAATCAAGTTAAAAAGCGGTAAACTATTCAACCCCCCCCCCCTTCTAGTTTTCCATATACCAAATAACACACACAAACACATATTCATTTTCAAAGAAAACTTCAACAATGGCAGCAAATGGTAACTTTCAAAATGATGCAGAAGAGTACGAGTGGGTATTAAACAACAGTTTGCTATGGGATGCAGTGTTTAATCATTTCGGGTATGATCCCGTTTATGAATATGGGTCGTATAGGCAGGTAGATACGTGGATGAGGTCAATAATTTTGAAATGGCTGCATAGACAAGACTTTTACTAGGATGAGCATTGGGGACTGAATGATGTGGAGGTGGAGGAAGAAGATGAAGAGGATGAGGAGGATCAACAGGATGCGCAGCAAAATGTGGTGGAGCAGCAAAATGAAGAGGATGCGTAGCAAAATCTGGTGGAGGAGCAAAATGAAGAGGATCAGCAGCAAAATGTGATGGAGCATCAAAATGTGGTGGAACATCAAAACCAAGGGGGTCAACAAGATGGGTTTGCATTTGTAGACCCGTTAAATCTGGAAAACAGGATTACCGATCTTGAAATTAAGTTTCAATATCTCCTGGAAAGGAAAAGGTTGCAACGCAGGGAGTAGAGCGCTCTGGTTTTAACAAGTTGGTGTGAAATGGAGTGATGCAGTTTTTAATGATGATGTTTTTATGTTTCTAGTATCTTTAGTATTTAGGTAGGATAATTAATTATGTTTATGTTTGCAGCTTTTATGAATGGTTGTATCTTTGAAAAATATAAATGAAAATTTTGAGACCTTGTATGGTTGCTTGTGATGTCAAACTGTCAAAGGTGTGTTTGGTTTCTTGGATAAAAGCAGTATGTCAAATTTTTAAAATCCAGAAATGATTTGTTAATGTTGCTAGTTATAAATAGTATTGCTAAGTGTAATTGATGATGTGATTATTGTGATTCGGGTAATAAGTTAGGTTTTGTGTTTTTGGGACTAATATTTTGCAGGATAAGATGAGAAAAGTGCTGGAGTCCTGAAAAATAAGCCGTTTCGAGTGGAAACTGACTTAGTGTTGCTAGGCATACTTTAGTGCTGCTAAGCCTAACTTAGTCCGGCTAAGGGTTGTTCTGCTATTTTTGAGAGTGCAGGGTACTGTTTTAGAAATATGAACGGTTAAGGGTTTGTACACTTCAATCATTCACAGTTTCACACAAATGTTTTTATTCGATCAAAACTCTATCAAACATAAAACCACTGCTTGATTTTATCAATTAATTGCAATTCCCAGCAAAACTCTACACAAATTTTCAAATTTCACAATATCGACTCTGTCTTTTTCCAACAAGCATAACATGATTGCATTCTTGCAAAAGCCCACCAAGGAGAATGAAGAGTTCACTAAAGTTGTTGATTTTTTCAATGCTACTCATATTAGGTATGCATTAACAGTTAACCCTACTGTATATGTTTCCAACATCAAACAGTTTTGGGCTACTGCAAAGGTCAAAACTATTGATGAGGAAGTACAGATTTATGCCCGTGTGGATGGGCAGAAGATTATTGTTACAGAGGCATCTGTTAGAGAAGTTCTTCATCTAGGAGATGTTAATGGAATTGAGAATCTTCCAGACTCCACAATTTTTGAAAACCTTCAAGAGATGGGGTATGTAAGAAAAATTGATTCTTTGAAATTTAATAAAGGTGGCTTTCCCACACAGTGGAAATTCTTAATTCACACTTTGTTACAGTGTCTTAGCCCAAAGTCTACTGGTTGGAATGAGTTTAGTAATAACATGGCTTCTGCCCTTATATGTTTGGCAAAAAATAAAGAAAAATTCAACTTTTCAAAATTAATTTTTGATCATGTGGTTAAAGCCTTGGATAATTCTTCAAACCAACATTACTTATATCCAAGATTTCTACAACTTCTTATGGACAAACAGTTTACAAATAAGAAAGTTCACGACAAGGTTTATCCTGTTCACTCTCATATTAAAAAGGTCTTTTCTAACATGAAGAGAAAGGGTAAGGACTTTCCTGTCATAGGTAAACCATTGTTTCAAGCAATATTGGAACTAGGTCAACATAAGAAGGGTGAAGGTTCAAGAACTTATAATGAATCAAGTTCCAATTGAACTGATTCAGGTGAAGGAAACCACAGGTGCCAAGAAACCAAGGGGGGACAATGCAAGTGGTGAAGAAGAGATGGAACTTGTTAAAGAATTGATGGTTAAATATACCAAACTTAAAGAAGAGGTTCTTGGCCTAAAACAAATCACATATACTCAGGGGGATGTAATTACAGGTTTGAAGCTAAGGGTTAAGCAATTGGGAGGTCAGAAGGGGTCAAGAACCAGGTTATTCAAAAGACTGAAAAAAGTGGGCACAAGACAAAGGATTAGTTCATCTGAAAGCATAAGTTTGGGGGAGGATGATCCCAAACAGGGGAGGAATGAAACCAAGGATTCAGGGGAAGCTATGGAAAATTTTGATAGTGTTGATGCTGGTGATGACATTGGTGTGGATATGGATGTGGATTCTGCTGAGAATGATGATGAGTATATGGTTGCTGATAATCAAGGTAATGAGGTTGTTAAAGCAGCAATCAAAGGCATGGGTGTCACACCCCGCCACGGCAGAAACGCGCGGGTGTAACTTCATGGATATCATCACAACACCTGGTGTCAACATAAAGAACAACTACATGCACATAAATAGAGCAATGTACCAACACACAGTGTTGTAACAAAACCCCAAGATAAATAACCAAAACAAAATCCAAAAGGTATCTTCAATAGATATGAAAGTACCAAACAGAAAACATAAATGTATCAAAACCAAATCCAAATAAATTCAAATCCTAAAATATAAGTAAGGTCTCTGTGGAAAACTAGAAGGGGGGGTTGAATAGTTTTGCGTCTTTTTCATTTAATAAGAACTTGCTTTTCAAAGAATTGATGGTAATTGTAAAAACCTTTGAAGCTAAAGTATAGATACAAACTAATTCACATATATCATATATACACTACTTATTTAAAGTGTTGAATAGAAATTATAATTTCATATATCTCACTTAATTACAAGTTTGTACTAATATAGATTTATGTGTCTTAGTAATTGTTTATACTTATATTTTACTAAAGTATAATTAATGTTTTAAATGGAACCTAGTTTGATCTTTATGTGAAATCAATATATGCACAACACACAATATTAACAATATATGAAAAGCTAGTAAGTAAGCAAGCAAAGAGTGAGAGATGGAAAGATCAAACCGAGAGACAAAGGATTTATAGTGGTTCGGCTACAAGGACACCTTCCTTTCCCTACTCCACTCCCCGAGCACCGAACTCGAGAGTTTTCTTCACTAAGTCAATAACCTCCCTTATGGCGGAAAAAACCGTACACACCAATAGCTTACACCAATTAACGACACAAAGCAAGATGTCGAGTTCTAATCGTAGCTAGAACCAATCTCACACCAAATATCACACCACGTGATCTTCACACCTTAATCACACCTTCACACCTTCTTCAAGACTTCACACCATCTTCACACCTTGTCAATCTTAACACCTTCAAGGCACTAATGTCTTGACACCTTTAAGTCACTAATGTCTTCACACCTTTAAGCCACTAATGTCTTCACACCTTTAAGCCACTAATGTCTTGACACCTTCAAGTCACTAATGTCTTCACACCTTTAAGCCACTAATGCCTTGACACCTTCAAGTCACTAATGTCTTCACACCTTTAAGCCACTAATGTCTTGACACCTTCAAGCCACTAATGTCTTCACACCTTCAAGCCACTAAAGTCTTCACAACTTCAATCTACTAATGTCTTCTAGTCTTCTTCACTTGGAACCCTCAATATCTTCACAACAAGTCCCTATTGCTACAATCTCCTATCACCAATACTATCTAACCCTTCTTCTTCACTTCAAGTTCCACTTTACACTTACAACAATTCTAGATTCTTCAACTAAATCTAGCTAACTAATACATACACCTTATTCACCAAAGAATGAAAGATTAACAAGAAAATATAAACAAGCAACTTAGATAGCAAGATGATACTAAGTTGTAATACTTCTAATAGAAGTATTCTTCTCTTTACACTTTGAATGTTGAGGCTTGAATCACTTTGAAACAAAGATCAAAGTATATAAGATCAAAGGATTTTTAGAGAAAGGAAATGGATGTTTAGATCAGAAAGTTTCTGGTGCAAAAAGGTGAGAAAAATATGTGGAATGATCCAATATTTATAGGGCCAGAAAATACTGTTCGGGAGCGTGCCGGTCCCCTTAATTATAGGCCGGTCCCCTTAATGATTAAGGGGGCCGCCTAGTAAAATTAAGGGGGCCGCCCTCCTGAACGTTTGAAAAGTTTTTCTGGATAAAATTTGCCCTTTTTGGTTAGAAATTTGAAATCACATTTTTGTGGTTTAATAAGGCTATTCCAAAAATGATTTACAAATATATATAAAATGTTAAAATCATTTTATACAATGTTATGTCTTAAGACAAGATTTCCTTTGATCTTATAATACATTAATCACTTTGTTTATTCATACCTTAAGTGATTAAATGGTGAAAGTGAGTATTTACTACTAAATACTTGTTTACGTCATAACCTTTGGTTTGATGAGTTTTCGTTTTGTGATTATCAAAACTTAGAGATATCAAAAGATATGAATAATGTTTTTAGTCAATTATTTATATCAACAGTCTCCATATGCAACTAAGTCTCGCCTAATTGCTGCCCTCAACTTTGGCCTTAGAATGCTCACCTGAAAATGATGCTTAAAATGTCAACATAACGTTGGTGAGATTCATAGGTTTAGACACACTTACACTCTCAAGGCAACCAGTTCACTGTGATTATAAAAACATAGCTGGAGAAATAAATATAGTTATCATACAAGCTACATGTATCCATAAACCAATCATCACACAAAAGGCAACCATCGGGCCGGAACGTGACCCCCGCTCCAAAACACATCATCAATTCGGTCGCATGCGCGAGAAACAGGATAAGCATCCTCCCAATTGGAAATCACACAGCATCAATTAGGTCGCTAACCTAATCGGGATCACATATCACACAGCATCAATTAGGTCGCTAACCTAATTGGAATCACATATCACACAACATCAATTAGGTCGCTAACCTAATCGGAATCACACTTTCATGTACCACATAGCATTATTACGATAACATTATAAGTCCAAGCTTTTAAACCACACATAATCACAGTAACTCAAATCATTTAAGACAAGCATCATTCCCATCTCAAGTTTAAAAACAAAGTAAAATATGGGACTATGAACTCACCTTAAACTCTGCAGCTTCCACAAAAACAACTCACAATCTATAGCACACAAAAATAATCCACATTACACAAGGTCAAGCTAAAAGCTACAACCCATGTAATACACATATGATGGATGTCTAAGACTCATATGACCCACCATGGATCTCCTAGACATCACACTAACCACTACCATAACTTAAAACTCACTAAATCCCTTGCACTCTTAAAATCAGAAAACGCAGAATTTTTGGGTACATGCGCCCACATAAAATCACGACAAATAAAGCATAAAAACTCACACCAAAAATTCAAAATGGTCTCTCATAAGCATAGAAGCTAATACCAGAAGGCCATGGACTAATAACACACACAAATACTCATAATAAATTCAAACTTGCAACTACTCAAATTCGGATCTGAACGCACACCAAAAAGTTTTGATTTCCATAAAATACTCCCACAAGTTTTTTTCGCGAATCCTCTTCGTGGTAGTCTAATATAACCTAATACTTAACTATTCCAGAAGGCCTAATCAAAATACCACTTTTACAACCACATGACACCCTCAAACGTTTACCCAAAATCTGTCCCGATTTGACAGCTTTGACACCTTAATAAAGAAAAATCAAAAGACCAACTTTCCGACCTTGAAATCAATCGTGGCTGGACTTTTTGGAAAGCTCTTTCATTAAACTTCAATTTAGACCTAAAATTCGTGACTTAAATCTTTACCATCTATTATTTACACTCACATCTTTACAGCCATAGTTTTCTGTCCAAACCCTAACACATAAACTAACGTGTTTTACACTCAATTCTCTTCACCAATCATCATATTATAATCATTAATTGATCCCAGCATGTTTTAGTTAACTAACTTACAGAAGTTTACAAACCCTAGATCCATCATACTTAATATTACATGAATTAGATTAATTAACCCATTAATTGAACATAGGGTTTAAAGATTTTACCTTGATTCTTGATTATTGCTTCCAAATTATAAACCCTAATTTTTTCTTCTTCTTTGGCCTCCCATGAACGACCAAAATCATTAAAAAAAAACGTTTGAGGGTTGTTTGGTTTGTATTTATATTAATTATGGATAATCCTTGGGCCTAAGAGTCATATTTGGACTCAAATTGGGTTTCCTTTTTCCCTTTATCCCCCTAAATCGGCCGCCCCTTTTATATATATATATATATATATATATATATATATATATATATATATATATATATATATATATATATATATATATATATATTATTAAATTTATTTATTACACTCAAAACCTCATACTTTTCATATTTTATGTATTCCCATAATGAAACCTAACATCTTTCGCTATAAACCTTAATTTTACGACAAACCGGAAAATAATCATTTTCAAAATAAAGTTTCCAAAAATATATTTTCACACTCTTATAAAAGCATAACACATCAAAACAAACTCCTCGTAACTTGCTAACGCTTGAATACATGAACGAAAACTCGTTACGCAAAAACACAAAAATACCAAAACTTCACAAGTCATTTCTACACCACAAAGGCGATCAAAATGAACTTTCCCAAATTCCAAACTTTCCAAATCTCAATAAAACCATTTACGCAAAGGGATTTAGTGCTAAAACTCACCTATATCACTTAAATCACTTAAGACACACCAAACAAACATCAACCGAGTCAAGATTATCAGTCAAATTGACCTGCCAAAACCACGGTTGTTACAATGGGAGATTCTACTGCTGGCGCAAGTGCAGAAATTGCCAAGGAGGATACAACTGCTGAGGAAAATGTTCCTATTGCTAGTGATGATAAGGAAACTTTGGCCGAAGCAATGATTCTATTGAAGACACGATTTAAACAAGCAGTGCCACAATCACCACTACCAACAGAACAATCACAACCACCACCACAACAACCAAGAGTACCTGTCAAAGGTGTGGTGATTAGAGAATCAACTCAACATATCAAAGAAGAGTGTACAAGAGCCAAGTTATAAGGGCAAAGGCAAAGGTATTATGGTTTAAGAGCCTAAGCATGATCCTTTAAAGGATCTTCCCTTTGTGTACTGGCCCAAACCCAAGCAACTTGAAGTAGATGGAGTTGCTGCAAGAAAATTGGCTGCTTTGTTTGTAGAGGAGAATCAGATGGTACTTGAACAAAGAAGGAAACACGCTGAAGCAGAGGCCAAAACAAAAGCACTCTTGGATTCTTGGGATGAAGAAAGGATTAATGGTGACGTTGATATTGCACTGATGAAACAAATAAAAGAAGAAATGCAAGAGTACACTCAAGAACAAAAAGATGAATGGAAGAGGAATTATGAAGCTGAGAGGAAGAAATTTTATCTCAATCAAAGAAAGAAGAGAAAAGTGCTCAGTCATCCAACATTTAAGCAAAAGAGGAAGTACTACGAGTACTATCTAGACAATATGAAGGGTTGGAAGCTTGTTCAATTAAAGCGATACTCAGATGATGAGATCTTCAAAATGTATTGAAGAGCCAAAAACTCAATGTGACTATTTTGAATGTATTGGTCACATATAATACCCTTGTAATGTGGCCATAAACATCATTTAGATACACATTTCTGATATGGTGTGACTATTGTAAAGTCTATAGTTACAGTGTGACTATTTATTTATTTATTTATTTATTTTATTTTTATGTTTTTTTGTAAAGCTTATAGTCACATGATCGTGATTCAATTAAGTGTGACTATACACATTAGGATTTGGCAAGCAAACGCACACTAAACTTTAGACACACATATTAAATTACGTGACCATATGTATCGAATTTTCGTTACACTTAATCATGTTTCTATCGTTTAGTGTGACCATATATGACATTTGGTCAAACTCATCAAGTGTGACATATATATTTGTCACTATTAAATGCATATCGTGACTAACGCTTCAAACTTACTTTTCAGTTGTCACACATTTCAAATGCTATGTGGCTAAATATTCAGCAAAGAATAGCAGTCACGTTTAAATAATGTGTGACAAACTTGACTATATAATTTAGTCACATACACAATTACTTCATGTGACCATATATCTATTTTGGTTACACTCTTCAATTGTGTGACATATATTTGTCACATATGTATATCTGTAGTGTGACTAATGCTTAAAGCTGATTTGTATTGGTCACACGTCCAAAATTAAACGTGACTAAATGATCGAAAAATATTTACCAGCTACCCTCTAGTCACATAAATACACAAATGTGTGACATATATCTTTCGAAATGGTCACACAAGTCGGATCGAGTGTGGCTGTTTATTTTATTTTCATACATTTAGTCACGTAAATATGTTACAATGTGACCGTTTGAAATCGACCATGTGTGACGAAAGGCCATTTTTGTACCAGTGTTACACATGTTGCACATCATAGAGATACGATTTTTTAAGTTGATGATTGTTAAGTTTTTTGCATTTAGCTGAGCTTTCAAATCATTAATCATAAAGAATTCACGGAAATCAGGAAGTTCCGGATTTTTACATGGTTGGTTAGTTTGAAAACTTTCTTCCTTTTGTTGAATTGATATTTCAAGTGAAATACAATGTTTCTCAAGTTGTAAAAATCTATTTGAAAGTTCATCAAAAACATGTTTATCAACCATATCATTTGATTTGAAAGGCTCAGCCGTAAACAAAGAACTTGAAGCATCACTATGTTCAGCATCTTGATCACTTTCTCCCCCTTTATGACTCATATTTGTTGAATTAGAAATGGTATTGCCATCGGTCTTTTCCAACAAATTTGTGTCATAAGTGGGCTTCATTTGATCAGTATGCTGCTGTTCATTAGAGAGCACATTATGTTTATCAGTTAAAGGTACCTCAGCACATAACACTTGTTCTTTTACTGGTCTGAAAGCAGCATCCATATGATGTGTAACAGTAGTCATTGTATTGCTGGTGGTGTCACGCTTACCAGTCTCTGATCCTTTGAATATCGTGATAACTAACCCAACATCCGATGCTTTACCCGAATCACCAAAACCATCACACGATTGTACCCGACATGCCATCACCTTGTCATCATACTTAAGTTTATGCGGTGCCTTTTCCTCAATGAACCTCTTCACATTACCCATGAGTTGGATGAGTGTATCTCTGAACGTGTCAACCTCTATTCCCGTGTGATCAGCAAAACACTTTTTCATCATATGACTCTCGTAGTCATAATCCATAGTGGATTTCGAATCGATAAACACTTGGAATTGTTTGTTGATCACACAAAGGGAAGCCATGGATCCAATATTAGAAGATTCTCTTTGATCAAGTTGTTGTTTTAGTTGATCCGAGTTGAGAATCATTGTGTCTGTGAAAGTCTGAACATCTTGACCAAAGAGTGTTGCAAATGCACGTTCGAATCCCATCTTGAATCCAGTTCCCTCTAAAAGTACCGAGAGGTGTGAATGAAGTTGTCGAAAACATTCAATGCAACTGTCCTTTGCATTATCGAGCAATTTAAGCGGCTGATGAAGCTCGTTGTCTTGTGAAATTGAGCACAAAGATTTCATATTAGCATATTCTGACTCGAAAACGGTTGTCTGTTCAAGAACGTTTGTCAGTTGTACTTTGTTGGGAATCTTGTGCTCATCGACCATGTCATACAGTTTAAGAATCTCATATATGACTGAATCCGAAGAAATTGACATGATATGAACGTTCACGGGATTTTACAATTCTATGATTTAAACCGAGAAATAGATTCTTTTGCGGGATTTTACAAAATCAAGAAGAACCCGTGAAATAATGAGAAACTGTTGGATCGGTAATGATTAGATGATTGCTTGATGAACGTGGTGGTTGTATGATCAAAATCCGAATAGACCCCGAAATTATATTCAATAAGCTCGAAAACCCGAAGTTATCTCCAATAAGCCCGAAATATCCTCAACTCAAAACAATAACCAATCACAGCTGACGCTCAATCAAAATCGTGATCCCGAATTGAGAAGAAAAAAATGTATACTAATCTCACTCGTTTATGAAACCCCGAATAAATCCGTGATTCAACAAATTATATCCAACATTTACTAAAGTGTATTAGATAGCACAAGGAAATTGGACAAGAACCAAATTCGTCCCTTTTGGTTAACCTTATCAATCCAACGAAGCCCAAAGTAATTGATCTCCAACAGCCCAAGTACAACTACAGCCCAAACACTTAATAATACCCTAAATTCACGATTATAAATCACTCACTAATCCCACTTATAACAAACCCTAATCCTTTTCCAAAAGAAAATACGCAGTCATCAAAATTTCTTCCAAATAAAATCCTAGATACACAAAAACATCGACACCCAACACAGTTATCAAATCGTTTCTTAATTCTGTTTAATCCGAATAAAACTAGTCAATAAACCCAAGCGTCCCTTGATCTTAGATCACATGAAGGCTTCTCGATCTTGAAACGGTCTCAGGTTGGTTAGGTTTGTTTGATTAGTTTACGTTAATTATAACCGAAAGGAAAGGCAGATAAAACATATTTGTTCTAAAATTTCTTTTGATATTTGTATATTAACATAAACCAAGTGAGGCAAGTTTATTGATCCATGAAGGTTGTATGATATTGAACGGTTAATCTCTTGAAAAGATGTTCGAATCAAATAAACTGAGGTCTCTTTCTTTGATTTGTAAACCGAATAGAAAAGAAAGAATTAAACACAACTTTGTTTTTGTTCTTTCTTATTCTAAGATCCTTTTATGTTCTTTAAATTAACTTTGAGTCATGTATTCCTTTTTGTCGAGTCTTGTTAAAGATCTATGATGAATATTGTTACAACTTGTTGAATCTTTAGTGATTTGGAGACAAGAACAAATCTGAGATCGTGTCACACCCGAAACAAAGAGAGATGAAACCGTTTGGGTTATGTTATATCTTTACTTTTCGGATATTAACAAGTTACGGATCAATGATTTTAAAAAGTTCACTCCAATCGGATCTTACAAAGATTGGTACAAGAGTGACTAAACTGAGATCTTGTATGTTTCCATTTGATTTGCTTCAGTTGAGATCGATGATGGATGAGGGTGTATGTTGATGTAATCACTAACTTTTGAGCTAATCGCTATTTTATGAGCTAATGACTAAAAGATGAAAAAGGTAATCGTAAAAAAAATGTAAAAGGTAATCACTAGAAAAAAAGTTGTAAAGAGGTAATGATGCGTGGGAATCGCAACAGGCTTTACCTCTCGAGGGATCTCGAGAAGCTTACAACCCCCACCAGGCAGTGTACCTGATCGTTGTAGTATAGTATAGTGACAAGTACCGGGGGATTGATCGTTCAGCTTAGGAATAGTGTCGCTAGGATTAGAAAACCTAATTACTAGTTCTAAAGGTGAGGGATGATTATTTTTGTATTTTTATATTTTTATGAAAGCAAGTAAAATCTCGGGTTTTGAAAGAGTGGGCGGAATTAGTTGCTATTCAACTAACCCAAAACTAAGATATAATCAAAATAAAATACTGAAAATGAAAATAAACTAAATTATACTAAGGTTGTGAGCAGTAATTGGAGAAAATTGTGTTTACTTAGACTTTACTACTCCCTAGATATCTTTTACACGTTAATTACTTGTTATAATTGTATGGATGATGGATTGTATTCCTTAATACCATTCATGGGGTGGCATACATAACTCCCCAATTCTATGAGCTCTTATCTCCTCCTACACCATGACCCAGCACAACTATAGGGATTGTAAACAGTGGCTCATGCATTAAATACAACCAATAAAGACCTAGTACGCCTCGGTTCATGTTTCTTAAGACGTTCAAGCATGTTACCATTTGGAGATCTGCCAGTTTTCTTAAGCCTAACATATAAAATCATTCATCCAAGACAAGAATAAACAAGTAATCAACACATAATCAATATCTAGGTTTCATTAGATCTAAGCAAACACAAAGGAGATCTAGCCTAGCATAATGGAATTGAGACAAGAACAAGATATAGACAACCAACACATAGACATATTGATTGAATTAGAAGAACACTTATCTCAATTACAATGGAAGGTATCAAGGGTTTGGAACCCTTGAAAAACCTGTAAAAGTTCCACCAAATTCGTCTTTAGGGTTTCACCAAAACTTCTCTCTTTTAATGAAAAAACTAGAAAACTATATATAGGAAAACTGGGGTGACGGCGTCAAGAGCAAGGGTGTGACGCCGTCATCTCGCCGCCAAATACTTCCTCGGACGGCCTTGATCTACTTATGATGGCCTATGTGACGCCGTCATCAGCTACGGTATTTTATTCTTTGGGTCTTGATGCCGTCAAGAGCAATTCTTGACGCCTTCATGCACTGTTCCAGCATAGAAATTTGAGACTTTGCCGTTTTCTTCACTTTTATGCTCCAAAAATGTCCAAAATGGCTTCTTTTCCAGAATTCACTCTCCAAGTACCTAAAATCACAAAAGGAACGATTTAGGGCAATATTTGATCAAATAAAGTCGGATTCGGGCTTAAATGACCCCCTAAAAACGGATCATTTTTCGCCTCATCATATACCCTTACACTTGAGATTTGCTTGTCCTCAAGCAAATGTGCTTTTATTCTACTCAAAAGACAAGTTAGGGGTCATTTAACACTAATATAAAAGTAATTACAACAAATAATCGTTCCACTAAAGACCAATAGACAAGCACGGAGGTCATACACTAGCACCTCACAAATAGTGTTTAGATACTCACATCTCTCGGGTGTAATAAAGTAATAT
This sequence comes from Artemisia argyi, assembly GCA_030686995.1. Classification (NCBI taxonomy): domain Eukaryota; kingdom Viridiplantae; phylum Streptophyta; class Magnoliopsida; order Asterales; family Asteraceae; genus Artemisia; species Artemisia argyi. Next base: position 155,171,855 of record CM060694.1, read on the forward strand.
AACATTATGGAAATGGAAGATATCTCTCACTACCTGTCATAGCAAAATAGATTACCATAGGCTTGGGAAAGGATCAAACCTCCACCACATGGCGTAAGCACCTAGGATAAACTATCAAAGAGGTCTTTTAAAGGGTTGTAACGTTAGGCATAGGGATATGAATTACACGGTTTTGTTGGATAAAGGAAGTTTTACTGGTGGCGAGTTAACAATCTTGGTTAATTACATGTACAAGATGGCGTTGCTAAGCCAAGACTAGACTCGACTTAAGCTAATAAATGAAAAATAACAAAAACATAAAATGAACATAGAATGAAAAGGGATGGTAGTCCGTATGTTTTTTTCTCTTTCTCTTTTTCTAATTCTTTTTTTTTTTTTTTTTTGCATACACTCTTACCCTACCATCCAAAATAATACATCATAGGGGTATGAACATTCCCCTTACACTTAAATCTTTACATACTTTACATTCAACTATTCTAATGACTCGAATTAAGAAAATCAAAACACTTGGAGCACTTTTAAGATTAACGTACATATGGGGGTAATAAATGATGTTCTTCCCCATTACTCCATAAAATAAGTACTTACCCATGAGTCCCAATCGTCCCAAAACAATATGTACAAGGATATGACTCGACTTAGCAACCATGTAATCAATTAGAAAGTTAACTTAGGGTTTAACAAATAACAATAATGCACTAAAAATGAGCACATACACGGAAGGCTAAGGCGATTTGGGTGTACATTTAAGTGGGGTGTAACAAATTCTTCCTTTAAGTAAGATGCTTAAAGTTAGAAACGAAAAGATAGGCTTGGAGGGGTGTACTAGGGGTTTCGTGTACTAAAAATGAGTACAACGCTAAGGGTGTGGGAAAAATTAGTTGACTTAACTAGCCAAGTAATATGACTTAAATGGTCAAGTAATTATAATACGGGTTTAACACAAGGGTGATCCTAATGCCTCTTATCATGTAGTAAATCCTACCACACGAATGTAGTCTCACTAGCGGTCTCGGGATGCATCACTAACGCAAGTTCTAGAATCTAAATGCTACCGGTACACTCATAAGCACTAATAGTAAATGCTTTTCCTATCAAATCTAAAGGCGAACCTCACATTTTTGGGTGGAAAATTTTTCTGAATATACGGTTATGTGCTAGTCATACAATCTCCTATCCATGAGACGCTTGCTATGGCTAAAGTTTCACTCCTAAATGTTGTAAAAAATTTTAAATTTGGCGCTAAAATTGCACTAACAAGTATTTCTCATAGTTTTATTACACATCGACTATCAAACAAAACAAACTCAAGCGAAAGTGCATATGTAAGGTATCATCTTTTTACCCTCCCCTTACACTTAAGATGAACATTGTCCCCAATGTTCAAGTAAAGAATGTAAAAGTGAAAAAGTAAAGAGAATGAAATCAAATACTCCCCTGATTCGCTCGGTATGGATTATAGGTTGGCCAGGTTAAATCTTCTTCCAAGAAAACGAACAATCAAAGCTTCCCTTCCAGAATATAAATCATCTCCTTGTCGAACATAACCTGTAAATCCTAACAACAATAGACAAGACAACCTCGCGTAAAATCAGCGGCATCCTATATAAGTTACTAAATCCTAGAAAACAAAGTAAGATATAATGCTTATGGAATGAAGTTTGCAGATCTCCAGGAGATTATAAAACTTAATAATTCACAAAAACCATAAGACTCCGTTAGAAAAACAAAACCGGTAAAATTTCCAGATTTTAACACCTGACGGCGTCAAGAGTAAACCTCTGACGCCGTCAGAATAGACCTGCAGAAATTCTTATGTTAAGTTTCCGGAAAATTTCTGGAAAAACTTGGTCCTACTTCCTGGAAAATCCTGCAAAACTTCATTATGACTCAATACAAGCATTTGACTCTAACAAATACGAATATACATGCTCATTTATTATTGTGGAGAATCATGATCGGTTTGTTTCTTAAAAACATATTTGGGGTTTCCCCTTACACTTATCTTTTGCAAAAATACTTTTAGGTTGGAGTTAAGACTAGGCCAAACAACATAATAAAGTATTTCCACATTTTAATTTAGAGACATGATCAACCAACAATAAAAATAAAACATGCATACGGAAGCAAATAACAATCAAACAAATAAAATCACACAAAACATGGGTTGCCTCCCAAGAAGCGCTTTTCTTTATTTATGAGTCTTGTAGCTAGACTCAAGGTCATGGGTTACTACGTGATTTCATCATTGGAAATGATATACCCCATATAGTTGCGATCATTACTGTTATGGTGGTAGTGCCTCAATCGATCTATACTCGCAATCACCATTCCACCTAATTTGCTTCTCAATTTAGCTACCCCATCTTGGCTCAATCCTTCGATTGTGAATGGCCCATACCACCAAGGACTTGGTTTATCGGGTGGTATTGTTGTTTCCGAGTGTCTCAAGAGCACCAAGTTCCCTTCCTCAAATGGTGTATGACTTTTTTCATGTCGAGTATGTTCGAATTCAATTGGAACCTTATTGCCTTTTCTTCTTTCATCCTTAGCTTTCTTATAGCTTTTGATTCTTGCCTCCCATGCAAGAATCTTATTCTGAACATGAATGGGTGTCGTGCCAATGTTGTTTTTGATCATTCTCCAACTCAAATTCTCATGCCCACTTCGCGGGGTCATGGGGAAGCTAATCTTTCTTTTTCCAGATTTAAGCTCAATCTTCCTACCTTCATACTTAATGACAGCCCTAGCGGTGGTGAGGAATGGTGCCCCGAGGATTATTGGCATGCATCCATCCCCTTTATCATCAATGATCATGAAATCAACGGGGTACATGAATCCTGCAACATTAACTAATACATCTTCTGCGATTCCTAGGGGGTATACGTACGAGTGTCCAACAAGAGATAACCTAACACGAGTAGGTGCTGGCATTTTTGACGTTAGTTGGATGTAAATAGTTAGGGGCATAAGATTTACTTCCAATCCTTGGTCGGCGAAAGCACTAAGATGTTTCAAGTCCCCGATGCTCGTTGGTATTTCAAAGTTCCCACATGCTACCTGCTTAGTAGCCACTTTCTGTACCAGTAACCTCTCGAATACTGATCCTCCAGGAAGCGTATCATACTCATCTTCCTCTTCTTCCTCTTTCGCAGGAATCTGTCCGGAGGATTGGTTACGCCTATCACCCTTAATCCAATTTGTTATAGTGTTTTTGTTTATATCATGTTTCAGGTAGTAACTCAAAGGTTGGGACTCTGGTTGTTTTTCTAAGGTCTGTTTAGCAGGAGTTTCTTCCTTCTCGTTATCTTTATGGACAATGGTGATGGAGTTAACAAATTGGGTGGTGGGAGTGGCGTTTTCTTTCCTTAGTAGCATTCGTTCGGGGGTTCTCTGATTGGCATACTCCTCCAATAGACTCAGCATCTCATTCATTTTCTCCTGCATTTCTTCTTTTTGCTTATAAACTGCTTCTTCGAATCTAGCAAGCCGATCTGAGTGAGTTTCCATATATTCTCTCATCCTAGCCTCAAATTCCGAGCTAAGTTCCTTGGGAGGGGAACAAGGTGGGGCATAGTTCTGAAAAGTCTCGGCGTTTTCCCTAGAGGGTGATTCAGATAATGGTGCCGAAGTTGTTTTTGAGACAGAATTGACAGTAGCCCGTCTAGGACTCAAAGGTCGCCTTTGCCTTTCCTCAAAATAGTCAACCTTTGCCTCAAGTTTGCATAGGAGTTCATCGGGTACTTCGGTGGTTCCTCCAGATGTCGAGACTGCATTGATGGCCGCTTCTATCGTATGTTTAAACTCCCACAATTCCTGATTGTCAGTGGCAAGCTCCTCGATAATTGCCCAAGACTCCTCGGCGTTCTTATCACGCAGTTTACCTCCCGCAGCCCTGTCGATGGTGCGCTTAGTGTGATAGTCAACATGGTCGTAAAAAATCTGGACTAATAACCAAAGGTTTATGCCATGATGAGGGAGCTTGTGGAGGAGATCCTTAAAACGGGCCCAAGCTTCGTAGAAAGTTTCACCCCGCTGCTGCTCAAACATCAAAATGTCCCTTCTAAGCATTGCAGTCTTTTCCGGCGGAAAGAATTGGGTAAGGAAGCGATTGGCGAGATTGTCCCATGTGGTGATGGATCCCGCGGGTAAATGCTCAAGCCATTGACTAGCTTGATCCCGTAGAGAGAATTGGAATAGACGTAAACGGGTAGTCTCTCTAGTTTCAACACCTAGGTCTATGGAATCTACGATTTTGAGAAAGTCCTTAAGGTGTTGGTTTGGATCTTCGGAACGAAGTCCATGGAATGCACATCCGCTTTGCACCAACCGGATGGTGTCGGATCGCAAGGGGGTCACATTGTCTCCGGTGAGCTCAATGGTGTTTCGGTAGCCTTGGTGGCTAGGTCGGGAATACTCTCCTAAGGTTCGGGGCCTAAGGGGTTCTAATGGTGGGTTTTGTTGTGGTGGGATGACGGGTTCAAAGATGTTACCACCTTCCATGATGTCGGATGGTAAAGAGTTACGAACAAAGGCACGAAGAAATAAGATAGACTAAAGAAGACCTAAAAAAATAAAAATAAAAATCTTACTAGAAAGGAATCTAGCAAGTAGACCTAATAAAAAGAAATCCTAACCTAGACAATAACTATTCCCCAGCAGCGGCGCCAAAAACTTGATGCGTGGGAATCGCAACAGGCTTTACCTCTCGAGGGATCTCGAGAAGCTTACAACCCCCACCAGGCAGTGTACCTGATCGTTGTAGTATAGTATAGTGACAAGTACCGGGGGATTGATCGTTCAGCTTAGGAATAGTGTCGCTAGTATTAGAAAACCTAATTACTAGTTCTAAAGGTGAGGGATGATTATTTTTGTATTTTTATATTTTTATGAAGGCAAGTAAAATCTCGGGTTTTGAAAGAGTGGGCGGAATTAGTTGCTATTCAACTAACCCAAAACTAAGATATAATCAAAATAAAATACTGAAAATGAAAATAAACTAAATTATACTAAGGTTGTGAGCAGTAATTGGAGAAAATTGTGTTTACTTAGACTTCACTACTCTCTAGATATCTTTTACACGTTAATTACTTGTTATAATTGTATGGATGACGGATTGTATTCCTTAATACCATTCATGGGGTGGCATACATAACTCCCCAATTCTATGAGCTCTTATCTCCTCCTACACCATGACCCAGCACAACTATAGGGATTGTAAACAGTGGCTCATGCATTAAATACAACCAATAAAGACCTAGTACGCCTCGGTTCATGTTTCTTAAGACGTTCAAGCATGTTACCATTTGGAGATCTGCCAGTTTTCTTAAGCCTAACATATAAAATCATTCATCCAAGACAAGAATAAACAAGTAATCAACACATAATCAATATCTAGGTTTCATTAGATCTAAGCAAACACAAAGGAGATCTAGCCTAGCATAATGGAATTGAGACAAGAACAAGATATAGACAACCAACACATAGACATATTGATTGAATTAGAAGAACACTTATCTCAATTACAATGCAAGGTATCAAGGGTTTGGAACCCTTGAAAAACCTGTAAAAGTTCCACCAAATTCGTCTTTAGGGTTTCACCAAAACTTCTCTCTTTTAATGAAAAAACTAGAAAACTATATATAGGAAAACTGGGGTGACGGCGTCAAGAGCAAGGGTGTGACGCCGTCATCTCGCCGCCAAATACTTCCTCGGACGGCCTTGATCTACTTATGACGGCCTATGTGACGCCGTCATCAGCTACGGTATTTTATTCTTTGGGTCTTGACACCGTCAAGAGCAATTCTTGACGCCTTCATGCACTGTTCCAGCATAGAAATTTGAGACTTTGCTGTTTTCTTCACTTTTATGCTCCAAAAATGTCCAAAATGGCTTCTTTTCCAGAATTCACTCTCCAAGTACCTAAAATCACAAAAGGAACAATTTAGGGCAATATTTGATCAAATAAAGTCGGATTCGGGCTTAAATGACCCCCTAAAAACGGATCATTTTTCGCCTCATCAGGTAATCGCTAAAAATGGAATAAACCACAACATGAGAAAACTGCTGAAATGAAGGAAACCACTGCTTTTAACTTTAGGAAACCGTTACCAAGAACAGTTACAGCAAATCACTATTCACTATTGGAAAAAAATGTAGCTTTCGAGCTATTAGTCTTCTATCCCACTTATAGTAAACCACCAAATATATTCAAAAAAAAACAGAGCCAAACGCCACTATGAATAACCATCCAGTAGTTAATCGCTAATAAGAACAACCCACAAACAGCCCACGAATTCCCTAAAATCCAGCAATATAAATATGAAATGCACAAACCCAGCTCTAGACAAAGTACATAAGCAACTTCAAATCATGAAGGTACCAACATGTTGCAATTCTAACCATAAACAAGATCAAACAAGGGTGTATTCCATAAATACTATTCAAACCAAAATGTAACACACAAACCGAGCTACAAATCCAAGAACACGCTAGTCCCTAAGATAGAACCATGGCTCTTGATACCAATTGTAGAATATCAATAATCATGACATGTATAGACTTTGTGAATTGGTTCGAATCAAGAAGAAAGAGCAAGAGATTTTAGAAAGAGAAAGAGTAGGGAGTTGGGAACTTAGAGAGAGAAAGTGAAAGAGTGTATATAAGATTAATAAGAAGTTCCAAACCTCTCCATATATGGAGAGGGATATTTATAGTTTCCTACAATAAAGATAAAACGCCCACACCCGGGCTGTGGATCAGGCATACAGTGGGTAAAGACCCGTCCTTCTTCCACGGTGTTACTTAAACTAATTCTAACTAATAACTAAACTAACTATGAGCTAACTTAATGCTATTACAATATTTAGGTGACCGAGTCTTTTATAGGAATATTTGTATTCCTAACAGTTAATTACATTCTCGGATGGGGATGAAGATTTTGTTTACCAAATGCCCCGTGCACACCCTAGGTTCAAGGATTTTTCTATGGAGAAATGTAATAGGTATCCACCACTTGAAATGCTAAGTGAGAATGATAAAAGGAAAGGGCTTAAATATCCTCATGAAAAGAATAAAAGGTATTATCGTGGATGTTTAGAGCTAAGTGATAGTTATAAGAAAGATGAGGCGACTATTAGATGGCTCACACTTGGGTATGCGAGCATAAGCGACACACGATAGCCCATGACCTTGAGTCTAGCTACAAGACTCGTAAATAAAGAAAAGCGCATCTCGGGAGGCACCCATGTTTTGTTTTGTTTTTATTTGTTTAATGTTATTTGTTTATGTATGCATGTCTTATTTTTATTGTTGGTAGATCATGTTTCAAATTAAATTGTGAAAATGCTTTATTTTGTTGTTTAACTTCGTCTTAACTTCATATAAAGGTATTTTTCAAAAGCTAAGTGTAAGGGGAAACCCAAATTTGTTTATAAGAACGAAAATGATCATGATTCGCCACAATATTAAATGAACATGTATATTAGTAATTGTTAGAGTCAAATGCTTGTATCGAGTCATAATGATGTTTTGCAGGATTTTCCAGGAAATAGGAGATAAGTTTTTCCAAAAATTTTCCGGAAACTTAACATAAAGATTTCTGCAGGTCACTTCTGACGGCGTCAGGGTTTAACAACTGACAGCGTCACGTGTAAAATTCTGGAAATTTGGCGAGTTTTATTTTTCTAACGGAGTCTTAAAGTTTTTGTTTATTCTTTAGTTTCATAAACTCCAGAAAATCTGCAAACATTCATTCCACAAGCATTATATCTCAAATTGCTTTCTAGGATTTGTTAGTATATATATAGAATGTCACGATTTTACGCGAGGTTGCCTTGATTGTTTTCTCAGGTTTAACAAGTTATATATGACAAGAAGATGATTTATATTTCTGGAGGGAAGCTTTCAACGTTCATTTTCTTGGAGGAAGATCTAACCTTGTTGACACACTATCCACATCGAACGAATCAGGGGAGTATTTGTTTTCATTCTTTTCCCTATTTTTCTTTTATATCCTCTAATTGAACATTTGGGACAATGTTCATCCTAAGTGTAAGGAGAGGGTAAATGATGATACCTTATTGGATACAATTGCACTTGAGTTTGTTTGTTCGATGGTAGGTGTGTAATAAAACTAAGAGAAATACTTGTTAGTGTAATTTTAGCGCCAAATTTAAAATTTTTTACAACATTTAGGAGTGAAACTTTAGCCTTAACAAGCGTATCATGGATAGGAGTTGTATGACTAGCACAAAACCGTACCATTCAGAAAAATTTTCCACCCAAATATGTGAGGTTTGCCTTTAGATTTGATAGGAAAAGCATTCATTATTAGTGCTTATAAGTGTACCAGTAGCATTTAGATTCTAGAACTTGCGTTAGTGATGCATCCCGAGAACGCTAGTAAGACTACATTCGTGTAGTAGGATTTACTACATGATAAGAGGCATTAGGATCAACCTTGTGTTAAACTCGTATCATAATTACTTGACCATTTAAGTCATATTACTTGGCTAGTAAAGTCAATTAATTTTTCCCACACTTTAGCGTTGTACTCATTTTTAGTACACGATACCCCTAGTACACCCCTCCAAGCCTATCTTTTCATTTCTAACTTTAAGCATTTTATTTAAAGGAAGAATTTGTTACAACCCACCCAAATGTGCAACCAAATCGCCTTAGCCTTCCTTGTATGCACTTCTCTTTAGTGCATTATTGTTATTTGTTTAAACCCTTAGTTAATTATCTAATTGATTACATGGTTGCTAAGTCGAGTCATATCTTGTACATATTGTTTTGGGACGATTGGGACTCATGGGTAAAGTACTAGTATTTTGGAGTAATGGGGAAGAGCATCAAATTATTACCCCCATATATGCATTAATCTTAAAAAGTACTCCAAGTGTTTTGATTATCTTGATTCGAGTCATTAGAGTAGTTTATTGTAAAGTATGTAAAAATTCAAGTGTAAGGGGAATGAACATTCCCTACGATGTTTGTTTTAAGTTTTTATTATTTTTTATTTATTATCTTAAGTTGAGTCTAGTCTTGGCTTAGCAATGCCATATTGTACATGTAATTAACCAAGATGATTAACTCACCACCAGTAAATATTGCCTTTATCCAACAAAACCGTGTTTTCCATATCCCTACACAAAACCGTGTTTTCCATTTCCATATTGTTATATATACATTATTACACCCGAGAGATGTGAGTATCTAAACACTATTTGTGAGGTGCTAATGTATAACCTCCGTGCTTGTCTTTGGTTTTTAGTGAACGATTATTTGTTGTAATTACTTTTATATTAGTGTTAAATGACCCCTAACTTGTATTTTGATTAGAATAAAAGCGCATTTGTTTGAGGACAAGCAAATCTCAAGTGTAACGGTATTTGATGAGGCGAAAAGTGTACCACTTTAAAGGTGTCATTTAAGCCCGAATTTGAGATTATTTGATCAATTATTGTCCTAAATCGTTCCTTTTGTCATTTTACGTACTTTTGAGGAGAAATCTGGAAAAAGAAGCATTTTGGACATTTTTGGAGCATAAAAGTAAAGAAAACGGCTAAGTCTCAAAATTCCTTGCTGGGAACAGTACCTGATAATGTCAAGAGTTTACTAGTGACGGCTTCAAGAGTGGCAAAAGAGGTGGAAGTGGAAAATACACGTGACGATCCAGAATGTTTTTAGGCTTATTGGCCTGACGGCGTCACCAAGGCCGTCAGGGTCCAAATACACGTGACGGCCCAGAGCTCATTCCTACATTACGGCGTCAGAAGTAGATCTAGGCAAAACGAATTTCATCATGGCGGCGAGTTGACGGCGTCAGAAGCTAATACATGACGTCGTCAGGATGCATCGTCCATATATATTTTTCCAATTTTTCATTGTAATGTGTGGCACTTTGTGTGGGATATTAGGGCATAAACCTTAGATGAATTTTATATCTTTTTCAAGGGTTTCAACCCCTTGATTCTTCCATGTTCAATTGAAAATAAGTACTTATTCAAATTATTCAATATGTCTATGTGTTGTGTGATTATATCTTACGCTTGTCTTCTCTTTAACATGCTAGGCTAGGTTTTTATTGTGTTTGCTTAGATGTAGTGAAACCTAAATGTGGATTATGGGTTGATTGTTTGTTTATAATTGTTACGGATGATTGTATTCGATGTTAGTCTTAATAAAACTGGCAGACTTTCATTGGTAACTTGCTTGAACGTCTTAAGAAACATGATCGGAGGTGTACTACGATTTTTGGTTGTATTTAATGCGTAAGAGAATTCTAATGATCCCATGTTAGGAGCTTCTAACGGCTCGACATAGGAGTGAAGTAGGATCTTATAGAGTTAGGGAATATTGTACACGGCCCTACGACTAGTATTAAGGAATATAACCCGTCATTCATGCAATTGTAACAAGCTAATCAACAGGTAAAAGATATCTAGGGAGTAATGAAATCTAAGTAAACATAACTTTTCTCATTATTGTTTCCACCACATTAGTATAATAGTTTAATTTTCATTTCTTTTATTTTATTTTGATTGCATCTTTAGTTAATTGGGTTAGTTGGCTAGCAACTAATTCCGCCCACTCCTTCAAAACCCGAGATTTTACTTGCTTTTCATAAAATATAAAAATATAAAAAGAATTATCTCTCACCTGTAGACCTAGTTTAGTAGGCTTTCTAATCCTAGCGACACTATTCCTGAGTTGAACGATCAATCCCCCGGTAGTTGTCACTATACTATACTACAACAATCAGGTACACTGCCTGGTGGGGGTTGTAAGCTTCTCAAGATCCCTTGAGAGGTAAAACCTGTTGCGAGGGCGCAATTCCCACGTATCAAAGGTGCTCGAGGAGTGGAGTAGGGCGAACAGGTACTTCATTGCCGAACCACTATAAATCCTTTGTGTCGCGGTTTGATCTTTCCATCTCTTACTTATTACTTTACTCACTTTGTCATTTTTCATATATAGATATAATTGTTTATATTGTGAAAGTGTCGATTTCACACAAAGGTCAATTAAGTTCCTTTCATAAAACTAAGATTTTATAACAAATCGAAAAAGACGTAAAACTATTTAACCCCCTTCTAGTTTTTCACATTCCAGTTTCCATTTCACTTCTTTCCATTTTATACTCGGGATAAGTTACTGTCGCTTTTTGCAAGTACTCGTCTAGTAGTATACAATGGACTGAAAAAAAGTGATACTTAATTACATATCTATACTAATATATAATGCATTTGAGACTATTTTATAATTAAAAAGGCTTAAAATTCAGACTTTTATTTGCTTATTATAGAAGAATTTCAAAATTAATTTGTTAGGAAGCATTTTTGTTAAGAAGTTGGCTAGGAAGTTTGTTAAGAAGCGATTGGTTGTTCAAACTAAAATTATTTGGCTTAACCATTTCTACCATCTCTACTTATAAAGCATAAAAACAACTAACTGTGTAACTGAATAACTAAATAACGCAAAATATAGTCACAGGTACCCGTCATCGCATTGCGCGAGTATTGTTCTAGTCTTCATCTATATATTTTGAAAGTTTTTATGATATCGGTTGTCATTTTTCCCATGACTTGAATATCATACGCTAATTAGATAAGAGCTTTGTTTCAAAGTTATGAAGTTATTTAGAAGCTTACAGAAGAATAGAAATGTTACTCTTACGTATTAAAGATATATGCGTTAAGAATATTCTACCATTTTCATGATGCTTCTAATTGGTAATACTGGATAAAAATAAGAGTCATATTTTAACTTGCTAACACAAACAACTTGTAGACATGGATGTCGTGTTCTATGCCGCGGCTTTGACTTTTGGGATATTTTTATAATATTTGATATAGTTTTGTTTGATTAAGTTTCATACACCCAAACGTCACATTTTATAATGGAGTATTCTAACAAGTCGGCCATTAATGATCATTATGATAACATCATTCTCTTTACCTTTTTTATATTCCATCCAACTTAATGGGGGCAACAATTTTTTAGCTTCCTCAATATGTTTAATCCGTGAAAAAACTTTGACCTCGTGCTTAGTTAAATTTTCTCAAAAGACCAAATCACATGCCATGAACATCTGTTTAAGCTCTTAAGGGGTGTTTAAGCTTATGTGTGCCTTATAAGCTTATTTGTCTCTATATTTCACAAGCCTTATATAGTTTTCTGGCTTATTTTGAGATTTGTGGGATTATATAAGTTTATTGTGATACGATAAACTTATATAAGCTCATAAGTCTCAAAATAAGCCAAAAAATTCAAGCTTATGAAATATAAGCTGAAACCAAATAAGCTAATAAGCGCACATATAAGCTTAAACAAACATCCTCTTAAGCTGGAAGATGAGATTTAACCTACAATGTGTTTCTTCAAAACTTTTATTAACCAACTACTTAAATGTTTGCACTGAAATAGTGATATTTCTTCGATGTCAAACTTTTTAAATTGATGAACAATCTTACATGTATTGTTAATGTCAAAACTTAAACTGGTGATAAGTTTATTGCTAGGTCTCATAATTGTGTTTAATTAGCGATCAGCTTCACAAGTCACACATGGAAAAAGTCTGTGTAAACAAGCAACCCAATCTAGCAATTTCTTTCATTCCTTCACAATAACAACATCAGAACATGTAATAATAACAATAAATAACTACTTATATATTCACACACATACATATAATATTAGTATATTACATTTGAATATTTGATCTTTCCTTTTACATCAAACTACATACATTCACAATTCACAAACAAATCTCCCTAAACTAATAAAGAATCACACCCATGATCAACAAAGATCATCAAGACTTGAACCATGATCAATCTTTGAAGCAACAAATATGATGATGATGACGATCTTCGTCTATCATGCCTTGAACATTACGAAATTCTTGAACGTGACATGGAATATTAATCGGACCAGTATGACGAAAACCGAACTCCTTTTCAGCTTCTTTCAAAAGCTCCATGAACAAAGGATGGTTCAAGAACATAACCGGTATTACAAACTTTTTTTGTTCTTCATCTTCATGTCCCACAATCACTGCCACGCGCCCTTTTGGTATATTCATCTTATGATGATCATGCTCATGATGATTATTACTAGTATGTTGATGATGATGATGATGAAATAAGTAGAAATGTTCTCCAACTCCCATGATGGTGATCGATCAAGATTATTCGAAAACTGAAAAAGGCCAAGGATCACTAGATGAAATTGCTAGCACAAAAAAGGTTAAGAAAGATTTTGTTAATGGTTTTGGGATGTTGCTCATGAGACCATATGTGTGTTTTATATATCAAAGAGTTTGTGTTTTGTTTGGTTTGAGTGCATATGACTATGTTTATATATTTAGGTGGGATAAGGGCAAAAGAATAATTTTAGACGAGTATTTGACTTTGTAAACCTTATGCCATAAGTAAAGGTTTAATTAGTGTCGGTTTTAACTAGTCACGAAACCCACCCAAACCGTGGTATACCCGGGTGGGCAATTTGCTATCTTTCTAAAAATAGAATAAAGTCAAAACTAACTCTGACTTTCATTCTTGATTTTATTTCATTTTTTGCAAATAAAATAAAATAAAAATAAAATAAAAAATAAATATAAATATAAAATAAAATTCAGAAAGTTTATAATCCAAGATTAACTTGTTTTGTTTTTTCACAAAAAAATTTGTTTTCATGCATATCGACAATGTTGATCGATCAGCTTACATGTTCGATTCAAAGACTGTAGTAGAAAGATTACATGTTTCGATTCAAAGACTATACCGTAAAAACAATGTTTAAACCGACTAAACGGTCGGTTTAGAAGAATAATGTTGGTCTTTTGTGGAAACGTAACTGTGTTTTACTTTTACTTTAGCAAAGTTCTTTTAAGAAGAACTACAACTAAGTTGTCTATATATTATTTGAACTACTAGCAATTTGTTGTCGATATTATTTGAAGTACTAGTAATTGCTTCTTTTGATAGTTACCAATTATTGCCTTATATCGTTTGTTGCGTATATATAAATCGCTCACATTCATTTGGTAACCTTATTCACAGATTAAAAAAGAAAATTTCTATATACGTAACATCCACGATGGTTGCTTTCACATGCATCACGTATCTCCACTTTTCTATGACCTAATTCCCACATCTCAACGCCCATCTCTCATCTAAAAATGATGGCTGCGAGCCGCCGCATTGCGGCGGAGCGGGTTACCAAACATACTGTCACAGTGTCACACAGCCTAATTCTTGTTTTGTTATCGTTTGGTAAAGGGAAATGCAATGGCTAGTGACATGTTCAAATATATTTTACTAAGGCAAATATATATATATATATATATATATATTTATTTTTATTTTTTTTTTGCACGGGAAAAAAAATAAAAATGGAAAAAAGAGACTAACGGAATTTGGGCTCAGGCAGATAAACAGTTTTGCTCAACAATCTTATTAGGATGCGCCTATGTTGGTACGGACTGTGCCCAATTAGTGAGTGCGTTGGGGTCAATTTAAAAACAGGCTAGTAAGCTCAAGAACTAACTAAGAGGGTGTTGGATGACGCAAATTTTGCGTCACAGAAAAAACAAAATTGACGCTGTGTTATTATATATAGTAATTAGAGAATATACGAAATGCAAAATCAAATTTTTAAGAAGTTTTCGGTTAAACCAATGAGAGTTTTCGATTTTATCACGTAAATAACATTAAATATTTTTATTAGCCAATTGAAAGTTTAAAGTGAAAAAAGAATGGTCAAATTTTGATACCATTTGTAGAGAAATAAAATAAAAAATATAAAAGTGTCAAATTTGATAAAACAAAAACCAAAAAAGAAAAGAAAAAGAGGAGATAATAAATAAAACTTTATTTGTTAAATTTTGAATAAATTATATAAACTTAGGGTGTGTTTGTTTTTTTTTTTTTTTTAAAAGTATTACTCGCCCTCTTACTCTTACTAGTAAGAGATGTGCAGACGTTTTGCCTATTTGTTTTTTTCTTTTGAGTCAAATACAGTTAGACATATAACATCTTACCCAGTAAGAGATGCGGGACTTGTCTTACTGCCTCTTAATCGATAAAAGATCGAAGACTCGTGCTAATCTAATATATTTGATGGTTTATTAACTATGTTATATTTATGATAAAAAGTCTTGTTTCATATTTATATAAGTTACTTAAATAAATTGCAGAAACGAGCACTTAAAATCATTCAGACAATTATATAAAAACAAACAACATTATTTCGTTCAGATTTATACTTTCTAGCCACCTCTTACTGGTAAAATGTGGTAGTCAGATTCAGACCTAAAACATTTTAATGAAACAAACACACCCTTAAATTAACTTATCAATATTCATGTATTTGAATAACTTTATAAATTAAACAAATGCCCCCTAAAGTTTATACCTCCAGGCTTTATTAGTAACACCCCCATTTTCAAGGTTCGCAGCGGATTTAGGGTTGCGGTATTACTTCATAAAATCACAGTTACAGTAATATAAAACGACTCGAAAAGAGACGTTTTTAGAAATTTAGTTATCATTCATTTAATTATCAGAGTCTTTATAGTAAAAGATATACTTTTACTATTGATGAGGTCCCAAAGTCTAGGTGTTAAGTTATGTTTGAATGATAACCGGTTTGAAAGTCCTCCGAGTTCAGTGCCTCCTTCTACCATATCTCCGTAGAAGTGATATACCTAGAATACACGCTTAAAAGTCAACACTAGGTGTTGAATGAGAGTCATAGGTTTAAGTGTTAGTGAATACAAGCTCCCTGGGTTCTGTTATTACACCCATCTGGGAGAATGTTGTGTGTGTGTGTGTGATAATTGTGATGCATACACAGTTATCAAGAGTGGGGTGTGTTGCACTAAGCTCATGAACCACATGTTAACAGTCCGGGTCATGGGGTTTGCAGACCAAACCATGAGGGGACAGGAAGGATAACTTGCCAAAGTTAATCCTTCAGTAGGTTTAAATATAGTATACTTATTCATACCATCCAGAAAGATGTAGTATCAACGGGAGTTGTCAAACTCCAATAGATCTATCAACTATATTCGCGTTCGTGTGGGTAAAATATCCCAAACGATTAGATTCATGAATTTTAGTTATATAGTGGTGGCAGATAGTTTACTCGTGCAACAACCAAAGAAAAAGACTTGTATTCGGTTTAAAGTAAATCAAGTAGCATGTATCCCCCTCACATGGTTTGTAAAGCATTTAGAAAGCGTTTAAAAGGTGTGAGGCTATAAAAACTCACAGAAAAAGAGTATGAGGCTATGAACTCACCTGGGCTTAGGGAAATTTAATTGATGCAAAAAGTGACTCGGGAACTAGACTATCCTACTCACGTATCCTGGTGTGTTGTAGGTTTGGATGTATGTCAAGCTTTAGTTATATTGTTTAAGTTTCTTAAGTAATCATTCTTAGGTTCGTTAATGTTTTAGATATAACATAACACGGTTCGGGTCATCACAATTCAGAAGTATATGATTCCTCACATGAAGCTCCCTACAATTATATTATGTTATCAACATAATACCGTTCGGGCCATCATAATTCAAAAGTTAATACTCCTCACGTGAAGCTCCCTACTATTGAGCTATGTTGTTATTAAGTTTAGTTATAACATAACACCGTTCGGGCCATCATAATTCAGAAGTACATACAATAATCGTTTGAGGAACCAGGGCACTTTAATTAGTAAACCCAACAAACTCGTCAAAATGAAATATCCACATGGTACTCCTCACATGAAGCTCCCTAGTATTGTTTTATGCTTCTAACTTTAATTAAGTTTTATATTTATATAGTATTTTCACTTTATACCCTTATAGTTTTATATAATTACAAAATTTACCCTAAACTATATTATTTATACTTATAACTATCTATACTTGACACAATTAGTCCCTAAACTTCTATATTTTAAGAAAATGACAAAAATAACCCTTGGACTCATAAGTTTTCTATATTTATCATTTATACCCTTAACTTTATAACTTTTGCAAAACTAGTCCTTTTAACTTTATAACTATTTAACTTTTTATCCTAGGGTTTTATAACTTTGCAAAAAGGGTCCTTATACTTATAACTTCTAAGAAATGTTAAAAATAGTCCCTAGACTTAATATTTTCATAAATTTATGATTTATACCCCTATGCATGTAAAGTTTTGCAAAACTAGTCCTAAATTCAAGTATACTATATTTTTATGTAACAACTAAGTTTCTTAGCTTATGTTTAACTAATATTAGCTTATCTAAGTTACCTAAATCAGATTATAGTGTATGTAAAGGGCTTATAGCATGTAAAAGGCAATTCGACTCTATTTAGGGTTTTAAAAAGAAAACTAGCAAATGATTATGACCAAGGCTTAGGCAAGGGATCCTAGGTGATCTAAGGCATCCTAATACTATCCAAGGACTGTAATTAAGCTATTATAATCAACACTAAAGACTTACTTGAATAGGGAATGCTTAACGAGGGTTTCAGGTTTTTCTAGGGCAAATATGGAGCTCGACAAGGTCTTAGGTCTATCCCACTTCACTTCTAAGTTTCCTAGGACTCTTGTACTGCTACCAAGACCAGAAATTTGAAGGTAAAGAGAAGTGAATGTGTGAGTTTAAAAGGAGGGAGTGGCGAGAGTATTTATAGGGTCGTTTGACTTTTGTGAGCAAGTAACGAGAGCAGGAGGTGTTGAGGGGGGGGGAGGTGAGTAAGCTAAGCTAGGGGAGGTCATGGAGGGTCTAAGTAGTCACTAGGAGAAGGTATGGAGGTCTAGGAGGCGGTTTGGATGGGTTTGTGGTAGAAATGAAGCCGCGGCAAGAAGGAGGTGACAAGGTGGTGATCCACCTCCTTGATTGCTAGCTTAGAGGTGCTAGGGTGTGTGCTTAAGATGACTAAGGTGCTAGGGTACTAGGTTTAGGTGCTTGAGGTGCTTATGTTTAGGTTTTAACAAATCTAGGTTTAGTTTTATCCTAATTTGGCTTAGTGAGAGATTAGGGTCTAGCTTAGGGTTTAGTGCATAGATTAGTGTCCTATGAGTGCCTAATGACTAATCCTAGGTCCTAATAGGCTTATACTAATTGGTGGTAGCTTATGGTGAAGTTTTGGGATAGTTTAGACAAAATTCTGGGAAGTTATGACCTAGTTATGGTTTTGTGCTTAAGGGACTTGTACCTAAGCTCTAAGGGTTTGTACTAGTGTCTAAGGGTCCTAAGGTATCCTAATGTTCCTAAGGTAACTCATACATAAGCCTTGGACACTTTCAAACTAGTTTAGTTAAGCATATAGGGTTTAGTAAGCACATAGACTTAATTAAGGCTTAATTAGGGTTCATTAGGGTTTTGTGATATGTTTAGTGTATTAGATTTGGTTGATTACTTATTATGGTGTTGTTGCGATCTTATGCTTAACATACCAGGGGCTTATAGGATGTGAGTGTTGAGTTATTTAGCTTGTGTAGATACGTGAGCATGTCTAGAGAGTCATGCAAGTAATGAATGCACATAAAAAGCAAAAATTTACCTGTAAAATACCTAGTATAGGTATTTGTAATGGGAATGATACTAATGAGATTTTGTGGGTTTTTACAATTATTATTATTATTATTATTATTATTATTATTATTATTATTATTATTATTATTATTATTATTATTATTATTATTATTATTATTATTATTATTATTATTATTATTATTATATGTTTGTTTTATTTATAGATGTTATTATCATTATAGATTAAATTAATATATATACACGAGAGTATAAATATCAAAATGAAAGAATGAGTTACTGTGATATGTAAATAAATACACGTAATTGTATTATACTAACGATTCATTTTATTATTATTTTTGAGTTTAATAAAGATACCCGTAAAGTGTTTTTTTATTTTTTATTTTATTATTTTTTTTTCTGTTTTTATTTATTTATTTACTATTCATGTTTAATAACTACTTATGTAATTCTTCTTAATTATTTTAACCTGTGCAAGTCTAAATATTAAATACGGTTGATATTATTATTAACGAGAATTTAAATATAAAATTGAAAGCACGAGTTAATATTATATGAAAATAAATACAATAGAATTACAAATAACAATGATTCATGTAATTACTCTTTAAAGTTTAAATAAAAATATCCGGAAAACATTATTTTAAACTTTGTCTTTAAAGTTCAACAAATGTCATTACGCGTCATTAAACATGCATAATGTCTACAACATGATCAGTAGTTAAATTTAAACAACATCAACCTCAACACAATGCCGGCTGAACAAAATTAAATCTTTCATTAAACAATAATTTAAACAAAATATTAATCAATATAGAAAACTATAGCAAAAAAAAAAAAAAAAAAAAAAAAAAAAAAAAAAAAAAAAAAACCCTACAACGTTGAACACAAATAATTATTAATAAAGATGATCATTAGAAATTATTTATAGGTATTTTTGTTTAGAAATAGGGTTATTTACACATATAGGTAACGAACTTAGAAAAATTTTCTGTGTTATGTAACGAACTTTGAAAAATATTAAGTTAAGTAACAAAACTTTACAAAACCATCAAAGTTAGGTAATTTTACCGAATGTTGCAACCGGTGACCTGCTAAACCGGTAAGTTGAAGGTTATTTTGTCCTTTCATGTATACGTGTTAATAACATAAAAAGATGAATGTGTTATTTATTATGTAGGTGTAATTGATTGTATATCTTCATTATTGATAAAGATTTTGGATCTTGAAGACAAAATCGTGGGCATATACTTCTCAGCAAATTGGAGACTTGAATGCATTCAACAACTACTATGAATCATACATGCCATGGCTTGCAATTCCTTTTTTTGATTTGGAGACTAAAAAGGCGTTAAACAAGAAGTTTGATGTAGAGGGGATTCCATACTTGATCATCTTACAACCTGATGATGATACATTTGTTTTATATGTATTGCATATGATTAAACAAACACTCAAATCCTACATCTGGTAATCACCAATCCCCCGATCTATAACCAACAAAAAAACCTTCAATCCTTCACAATAATTACACTCAAATCCAACAAATCCAACACTCAAATCCAGGTCTGTGGCAGCGTGGAGGTTGTGATGATGATAGTGTCGTGGTGGTTTTGATGGGGTCCTGGTGGTTTTGATGATGATGATGGTGTCCAGATCTGTGGCGGCGTGGTGGTTTTGATGATGATGATGATGGTGTCGTGGAAAGAAGGGCAAAGGAGGTTGCTTGACTTCCCCTCCAAAATATCTAAATCATACTAGTTGCTACTTAAATTATGTACTATAGTTCTGAAACTTTTTTTTTTTTTTTTTTTTTTTCACTTATTTATGCCCTTATAGATTTTGTTTATCAAGCACATTCTGGTGATTCAGGTGAAGGGCTGAGATTGGTAGGTGATATTCCTCGATCATGACTTTGACTGGTGTTGTTTGACTTCTGAAATTTGTTTAAAGATTACTTGCTTACCTTTGATCTAGTCGAAGATAGGTTCAAAGAAATCCTTAAACCTGATTGGTTAGATGATGGCAGTGAGTTTGAATATGGTGTGTTTGAAGGGAAATTGTGTTTTGTTCGTTATATCACCGAACAAAAAATTGAGGTATGGATGATGCAAGAATATGGAGAATCTTGGTTTAATGTATCATCTTTAGTGGATCTCGCTAGTCTTCATCTCCACTCTCCCATGATGGGGTTGTGATCAGCAAATTGGCTATATTGGCACTAACATCAGTAAATATACAACTACAGTTCAATGTTAATCTGTGTAGATGACGTGGCATGTGGGCCCAAAATGGTTCCTGGTAAATTACCTAACTTTGACGGTTTTGTAAATTTTTGTTACTTAACTTAATATTTTTCAAAGTTCGTTACATAACACAGAAAATTTTTCTAAGTTCATTACCTATATGTGTAAATAACCCTTAGAAATACACAAATGTTCACTAAATAGACTAATGTTAAACTCTATTAGTGTGACTTGTGTCAAAACGTATGCGCGCAAAGTCTAGAACTAGTCTTAGATTATGTATATCTACAGATAAAGGCTATCCAGACAATAGTTACATGATAGTAACATAACGTATGACGAGTGCCGACTCTGAATTTATTGAAGCCCTGTGCAAAATTCAATAATTAAAACAAAAGCGAGATCGAATATAGATAGTAAATAATTTTTTAAAAATATAATATGAGAAATAATCGTTTTTAATGTGCTTCAGCTAGTATTTTCAATGCAACTTGTTAAATCAAAAACTTGTAGTCACTTTCATAAAATATATAGACATATCATATAAAATTTGAGGCCCTTATAATTTGAAGACCTTCTGCAATATCACATCTCGCACATACTCATATATGCCTCTGCGTATGACATACTAAAAATAGATTCAGTTGAAATACTTACACGAAGTTTAGAGTGAATTGCATACATGGCTATTATGATTTCTTCAAAAGCCATTTACAAATATGTGTAGGATCTTATACTTTTATGTAGAATGATGTTACGGTGGTTAAGAAGTCCATTCTATACAGCTAACTCTTTACACATGTACACGAGATAAAAATGGAGGAGAGAGTTGGTCAAACTTGTTTATGATAAACTTTTTTATGCAAGTCATACAGTAGTAAAGACTAATGGAGGTACATATAGCCATACAAATATTATAAGAATAAAGTAAATACAACTCTAGTTCCTATCCAATGAACAATATGTTAAACCATAACAAATCTAGTAACCTGTCAATAATTTGAGGCCAACAATCTCCTTTATGAAATGATAGACTAGATTTGGAACATTTTTATCTTCAAATAAAGTTGAGAATGACGTTGGTGTAGCATATTATGTGTGTATTGCTAATAGAGACAAATAAAAAATAACATGAAATCATAAAAGTGTAGAGAAACATTGCCGTAAACCTTTTGCGTGTATAGACTCAAAGAATACAAATAAGGAAAATGTTGAGGCCTGTGATGCTCACAGTTTCTTTAACACAGATTCGTCCTCTCCACGTTACTTGAGAATCGTGAACGTCTATCTCCCAGGATACAACAACAACGGATATCTCCGTTAGCACAAACGGGTTATCAAGGCGAACCAAAATCGTGCATTCCCTCTATTACAAACTGGATACACAAGAATATGAATTGTAACACAAATGGAGAGGAGTGATGAGTTGTGTATTTTCTTGGTGTCTGACAATGAGAGGAGTGCTCTTAACTTATAGGGATATGAGAAAATCGATCACAATTAATTCACACAATTGATATTAATAATGTCTCATGAATCAAAATCAATAACAAATTAATTTTATTCTTAATTCATATTAGTAATTTAAATGACACAATCAATTGTCATTCAACACCTTTGATCATATTTTCCAACAGCTAGAGCTATTTCTTCTGATGATAGATCTGCTATAGACTTTTCCACTTTGACTTTTGAATAATATCATTGAAGGCCAACAATGAGATTAACTGATTGAGTTTGCTTCTCTTGAATCAGATTGTACGTCAACCAATATCTAGAACTTAGCTAAATCGGGAAGTCTTGGTAATCCAAAATTGGTTTGGTATGAAAGCGAAGAAAAAAAAGAGATGATTAATTAAAAGACGTAAAAGCATAACTATTTGTTGCTAAATCTACATAAGAGTGGTTTATTGGTTTAATGACACATCTATTGTGACCAACTTAATACTCACTTATTTATATAAGTAAGGTGATTTGCACACTCTCATAATTGATTGATATATTCAAATTATGAATGTTTTGACATTTATATTTTTACAAGGTGAACACAAGAACATAAGCAAAAATGATATATTAGTATAAATATCAAGACTTCAAAATTTGAATGTGTCAATCAATTGTGAAAATGTGAAAAGCACTTCTCATTTGTATAATCATATAAAACTGGTTTTTTTCTACTTCCTAATCATTTGTCAAAGGGAAAAGTGGTTTGCTCACGTAATAGAAAATGAGTGTAGAGATACCACGTGCAATTGCAGGGGAGGTCGCATCTTTATATCATGATACAAGTGTATGTGTCACGTTTTTATTCTTCGACTACCTCAAAAGCTTTCGGTAATCGGTACTAAAAGCTAATTGTCACAAATCAGCACACTCAACCACTTTAAGTCTTTAATAATTGGTACATTATGTATTCTCGAATTTACTTTATTTTAGGAATATTTGTTTTTTGAAAGTGCAGATAGACTAGTTCGATGAGCATATCTCATTTTGTCGAGATATTTAGTTACATAAAGGAATTGAACATCTTTGGTAGAAGGTGATTCATGCATAACTCATAACATATTGATCCAGAAACGACAACATACCTGGAGCGGAAGTACTTATGGCAAAGAATATATATACACGTGCATACCTTTGAAGCACTACACATAGCGTAAAATAAAAAAAATTCAAAAGAATTTTTTATATAAAATTTAAATCTACTTTAATTTTTCTAAGAATAGTTTTACATTGACTGAATGGCATATAGGTATTGGACTTTTTAGCAATATTTTAAACCCGGTCTTTAATTGATCTGGTTGAGTCACTTGTTCACAGGTTCAACCAATTTACTAAACACATATATACGTATAACATGCAATATTCAATACAAAACACACATAAAGTTTGAAAAATACCTTGCCAATCTAAGTTATTAAACAAATAAATCAATACAAAATACATACAATCTTGCGAATATACAAATTTTAGACTTAAAATGACATTACAAATGTTAAAATAAAATGCATTCATACCTTATTCAGTAATAATTTTATTTTAAAAAAAAAAATATTTTCTTATTAAGTAACATTTTATATTTATCCATAATACAAGTAGAAGATAAATACAAAAAATATAGATAAGATGCAATTAATAATAAGATTAAAATTTTTAAATAATTATCTTTAATAATAAAAAATATAATTAAATATCATAAATCAAACAAAACAAAGATTAAATTATTTGTTTTTTAATAAATAAAAATATATGATTTAAAAAATTTTTTAAAAACTCGCGCGTGCGCGAGAATTATAACTAGTTCTATAAACATTAAATAATATTTATGCATCATCACGATCAATCTGAACATATCACAATCAATCCAAAGCATGAGTCCAAATCACGATAACATTATCACTTTATTAATTCCCTGAAACCAAAAGAAAGTATAAAAACAAAATACAAAAACGCTTAGTTGATTTAAATAAATAAATAAATAACCAAACCTGGTTGAGCCGGGTCACCGTAAATTTGGCGTGTCAAACTGGGTTTGGAAATTCAAAAACCGTTTAGTGTCGGACTATTTTTGTTTACCAAAGCCGGTTGAACCAATCGGGTAACACTGCTTTTAAGTTTTAAGTAGCAAGTTTAAACGGGTCACGGAACCGGATTAGCAATTCGCAGTTTCTTTTTTCTTCCTAAAACAAGATTCAGGTGTTTTATGGTCATGCTGATTTTGTTGACTAGCTTGTAGCAATTTACTAAAATGGAAACTTTCTAAATCTAACGTATAGGTACTTTGCTTACTCTATATATCGATTGTGTAGAGAAAATTGTATCCGACAATTAGGTGGCCTATATTCTTTTATCAATTTCTTGGACTATCGAAATAGAATAAACTTACTCCAGCACATCAAACACGATATTCATATTATAAGAGTTATACGTTGAGTGGAGACTTTAACTTACTATAAACGATAGACTTACTAGTAGTGAACTCTTTATGAATAGAAAATATACACTCAAATCATCCAGGTTAACAGTGACTTGTTTCATGAGTGATCTAGATATCAAGTTGAGGGGGTGTTTCTTTGGCGGATAAGGATCATCTCATGTTCATTTTAAACATAATAGATAATGTTGAGTGTTTTTGTATGAAGGGAAAAAAAAGAGCAACGCTACAACCATATAAAAACTTCACAAAATCATTCACAAAATGCTGTGTCATTGATTGATTGGTTTAATTAGAGAAATGAGAGAGAAACTCTCACATACACCAATCAACTATGAACACATCATTTTGTGGATGTTTTTGTGGATGTTTGTTTGTGGCTCTAGTATTCCTCAAAAAAAAATAATAATAAAAATAAATAAATAAAAAAAAAACCATTCTAGTACGTGTACTTTTTTTTGTCCCACTCAATGTAGCGAACTTTCAACTTTTGTACCAATCTACCATATTTGTATTACCGGCTAAACTCAAATTTTTCACCAAAAACACTGCCACGTAGGATTTCCACTAAATCCTTATTATAATAAATACCGCCCCCTATTATTTCTTCCCCAATTATAAACCCTAAATCAATTAATACCTAAAATGTCTTCCTCCTCCAATTGAAGTTATCGCCCACCACCACCAACATATTGTGAACATGAACAACCAGTAATTAGACAGACTTCGCGGACAATTGATTTCCCTTTAAGGCATTTTCTTGGATGCATTGAGTATTATAATGTAAGTTATTTGTACATTGCTTAAAATTGAAAGTAATAAGTGTTGATATTAGTGATGTGTGTTGTTTGTACCATATAGGGTTCAAAATGTAAGACATTTTACTGGCTTGATCCTGAGTTGCCTAATGACTATTACAAACAAGAGGTTTTTAAGTTGATTCAAAAGGAAAAACGTTTGAAAGAAGACAAGTACTCATTCAATGGAAAAATAAGAGATTTGGAAAGGGAGATTGACTTTCAAAAATCAACTATGAAGAAGGAAATGTTTCTGCTGCAAAGTGGCAGTCTTTAAAGTCCCAGCTGCAATCCTTTCTTGAACTTCTTGTGCAATGGTTTTCTTTGTATTACTTTGTTGAGTAGGAATGGCATCACAGTCCTGAATAGTGTCTTCTGTCACTGATTGCTCCATCTGTACCTTCATAGTAAATACATAATGTATAAACATTCCTGGTCAACAAAGTAAATACAAAGAAAAAAAAGCAAAAATTATACCAGTAATTGGAGAAAACTAGATGACCCTCCACCACTAGCATCATAAGTTGCACCCACACCAGATGGCCCTGCACCACTAGATGACCCTCCACCACTAGCACCATAACTAGCACCCACACCAGATGTCCCTCCACCACTAGCACCATAACTAGCACCCACACCAGACGTCCCTCCACCACTAGCACCATCACTTGCAGCCACACCAGATGGCCCTGCACCACTAGCAACATCACTTTGATATAACCAGGATTAGTGTTCAATAGTTGTTGCCTGTAATCATATAACTTGTGGAAAACTAGAAGGGGGGTTGAATAGTTTACCGCCTTTTATTCTTAATTATCTATTAAAACTTTACGTTTGTTTAACGATATAGACTCAAATTACTTGTTTTAATCTTTGAAAAGCTTTACGTTTGATCAAAGATATAAACTCAAAATACTTGTCAATCTTTGAAAAGCTTTATATGTAATTAACGATTCTAAATAAAGACAATATGTAATATGCAAATATAAAGAAAGAAACGATCAAACCACAACACGATTGTTTATCGTGGTTCAGCTACAAGGACTCTTTTTCCTTGCCCTACATCCACACCCCGAGTTTCCAACTCGAGAGTTTCAAGCACTAGTCAACAAACTCCTTTCACGGGTGGAGAAACCTTTACAATCGTCGCTTACACTTTATCCGGTACAAAGCTAGATACCGGGTCCTAGTTCAAGGTAGAACCAACCTAACGTTGTCTATTCACTATTTCCGACACTAAGCTAGATGTCGAGTTCTTTTACAAGGGTACAACCACTCTCGATACTTCTTTTACAAGGGTACAACAACTCCCGACATACTATGTATTTTGAGGCTTAAAATACTAACCGATCACTTCTACACAAGATACAAATGAAGTATAAACTACCAAAGTTCATACATAACAAAGCTAACAAGTCTTTCAACTTTTGAGTTGAAACTTGTAACTTCTTGGAAGAACTTGTGAACTCCTTTGCTACATAAGAGAATCACACAAGTCAAATGTTACTAAGTTAGATGAGAGAATATGTGAAATATATGTCCTAAAGTGATGGGTAAAAACTAGCAAGTGGCTTGGTATTTATAGCAAATCCTTCAGCAGGTCTGGCGGATACGGCGGAACCCTCAGATGGGTTCCGCCCGTGTACCTCCAGGGTTCCGCCAGGCACACAGTAGGTTTTGCAATAAATCTTTCCAAACCAACCAAAGTCACATCAACTTAATTCTAGTCAAACACACATTGAATCAAAGTAGAATACTTCCAAAGATGTGTAAGAGCTTATGGTAAGTCAAACACACAAACTTACCATAAATGCATGTTGGTGTGATGTGACACTTACTTATTTAAGAAATAAAAACAATGTTATGTTAAAAGAGAAATGTAAAATCTAGTTATACAAGACTTAAAACTAAAGTGATGTTTTTACTATAAACAAAAGTTCAAACTTTGTCATTAACAAAACTTAGCAAAGATCGTAAAATATAAATAACGTTTTTAGGCGATATTTGTATTAACAATATCCCCCTTTTTGTTGATGACAAAACATAAAATTTATTTATAAGTAAGCCACTAGTTTTAGTGTTAAGTCTTATAAAGTTTGTATTAAAACTTGTTTTTGCTAAGATGATGTGATATGCAAGAGAAAATGTGAGAACAAGTTTAATATAAATTCTCCCCCTTTTTGTCAAAATAAAAAGAAAAGTAGCGAAGCGGAACTATGCACGTGCTCCCCCTTGGTTGATACTCCCCCTAAAAGGAGTGCCAAGATAGGAGACATGGATTTTGAACCTACAAAAAAAATGTTAGTTGTCGCAATAGACGAGCATAGAGCAAGTCATGAAGTAAAGAGTTGCAAAGCGGAATAATGCAATTCTCATGCTCCCCCTTGAATATTACTCCCCTAAATGGAGTATCAAGGAAGGGAAACATGGATGATGATCCTAAAAAAAAAAATTGTTTCTAAAACACAAGATATATGTATGCTACCATAGCAAGGCATAGTTTACTCACAATACCTAAATGGTCAACAAACAATTCATACCTTATAGTAGAATGGAATTCATTTCATGTAAAATTTGACTTTTTAGAAAGTCAAAGACAAGAAATTTGGAAGATAACATCCTACTTCTAAAAATAAAAAGAAACTAAGAACATAAAATCCTACATCTATAAAAGGAAACCATCATTTTCCTTAATGAGAAATATTTTCCAAAAACAAGGCTAAGGTTGTTTAGGGATGAAAATAGGTGTTGGAGGGTGTAGAGGATTTCATTTTGAATGTTGTGGAAGTAAGATGTTTTTGGTTTGTTGGTTTGTGTATTTGGTGCTATTATGAATGAGTCCCTATTATTGGAGACTCTAGAGTTGAGGTGGGTGAGACAAAGACTCTAGACGGTCCAAATTGTGGTTTAGGATAAACCTTATTTCTTCGGTTAGCATGCGAATATCCGTTCGACACCCTTCACTAATGTGAGCGGTTCTTTCGCAATGTCCGCAATCATGGCGGGGAAAGTTTGGTGGAAGAGAGGTTTGATTTGTTGGTGGTGGATGGTTAGAACTTGAAGGAGCAAATGTGGATGGTTGAGAGGTGTTTTTGGTTCCTTCACTAGATGAGTGTAACGTCGTTTGTAAAACCATAATATGGTTGATTTGAGAGCCAACCATATGTTTGAAGGCATGAAGGTGGTTTAAATGAGTGTCAATCTCATCATTAAGGTTTGGAGATTTTTCCCATATGGATGCTTATATTTTCTTATACGAAGGAAATAGAGATTCAAAGTGTTGGGAATGCTCTTGTGGTGGTGGTTGTGGTTGTTGTTGTTGTTGTTGTTGTTGTCGTTGTTGTGGTTCTTGTTGTTGTGGTGGTTCATGTTGTTGAACAAAGTGGCGGAAGCTTGGTTCTCCGGAATGATTACCATGAAGGTCTTTGTAAATTGGGTGAAACACAAAAGATTGTAGGTGTGTATGACCTTGATCTTGTGGAAAAATTGATGGTCTAGCATAATGGTAAGCTAAACGTTCAACCAATGATGGTTGATGAGGTTCATCGTCTAATTGCTCACTTGATTGTTGTTGGGTTTCCATTTGAGCAATGGTGTCAAAGAGTGACAATGAAGGAGGGCTTGATGATTTAGGTGATAGGTCTTCTAAAGTTTCCAAATAGGGTAGTGGTGATGTTGGTGGTGTATGGAAAAGTTCCATTGGTGTAAGTGTTGGTGATTGAGGTGATGGAGTTTTTGATGGTTGAGTTTGTTGAGAAGGTGATGTTGAATCACTTGAAGGTCTAGTTGGTGGCGGAATAGTGGCTATGTTGGTGTTGCAATGTGTTGGAGAGGGTGTTGGAGTAGCAAGATTAAGCAAATATTGAATAGTGATCACATTGGTATTGCAAGGTGTTGAGGATGGTGTTGAGGTAGTAAGGTTAAGGAAATCTTGGATAGGTGAAGAAATGTCAAGTGATGCATCACTTGATGATAATGAGCTTGATTGGATGGTTTTGTTGAAGCAACACGGTTTTACACTAATCCTAGTGGTTTTTGCAAGGGATTTTGATGATTCGGATGAGGTGTTGGATTTAGTCATTTCAAAAGTGAGGTTTTGAAGCTTTAAGAGAAGGGATTTTGATGGTGATGGTGTGATTTGAAGTGTTGCAAAATTGTCAAATTTATAGAGTGGAAGAAATGATGGAAGGGGTGTTTGGATTTGATGTTTTACCATACAAATGTTGAGGTTTCTAATGATTTAGAAAATTTACAAGAACATGTTAAATCATTGGATGTCAATCCAATGGAATTGGGTGGAGTGGAAGACTAACTTATGCACTCAATGCTAAGTGATCATGGGAAGTGATATGGTTGAAAATGTTCTAAAGGTTTTGAAGGATCCTTTTCAAGGGTTCATTGGGTTAGTTATGTTTGAATTTGAATTTTTGGCGGGAAATGACTTCCTAATTGTTTTAGTGAGTGAAAGTGATCCTAATATGTTTGTTAGAAGTAAGGGAAGATGTTTCTCACTAAAGATAATGATTTGACATTTTACAAATTTTGAATTTTATAAAAATGACAAAAATTTTCTGCAGGTGACTCGCGGAACCCTCGCGAAACACAGGCGGAACCCTGTTTTGGGTTCCGTCTGGTCCGTTGGGCCAAAACTGGGTTGCCTAGAATTTACACTGGCGGAACCCATTTTAGAGTGCCGCCAGATCCGCCAAGCCTGGAAAAGTTGGCAGTCCACGTTTTTGACCCGCGAGACGATTTTCAAATTTTTTGAAAACTCTTAAAAATGAAAATTTATTATATGTCTGATTAGGAAATGCAAAAAATTGACATGTAGACATTCATATCGTAGGACTTTGACCGGAGGCTAGCGATTTTCACTATACTTAGTGAAATTTTTCATAAGCATAAAAAATTGACAAACACCTCAAATATTGTCAATATGCATAAAGGCTCATACAAAACATAATCCGACGAAAGTAATAAAGCATGGAAGTAAAAAGCAATACAAATCACATAGTTTAACACATACAAAGTTCCAAAACCTTCATAAGCCAAACACTCATTAATCACACATCTCACAACCGGTCTATCTTCTTATTGAGCTTTCTTTGGTACCTTCTAAAGCACTTAAAAATTCCTTTGGTTTGCTTGAACTCTTCGGATGCATTGCTAATGACGGGAAGTTCTTGAAGGTAGTCTAAAGGGGTAGCTTAGAGTTAGGAAGTTTATCGTCATCGCTCATATCGGATGATGAAGATGATGGTGAAGGAGAGCGAGTACGCTTGCCCTTAACTTTGAAGACTCTTTTATCACTTAGAGGGACGAAAATGTGAGGAACGAAAGAATAGTCAAGGCACATTCCCTTATCATTAGGAGGAATGGGTGAGATTGCTCTAAAGAGGCGGGTGAGAAGCATTCCCTAAGGAAGAGCGGTTGTTCCTACCAAGGATATATCGGCCATTCTTTTGGCTAGGTAATAGGCTAAGTTAAAAGGTTGACCGGTGGAAATGCTATAGAGCATGTAGCTAAGACATGTATTGACATGATCTCTATTTCCTATGGAACTTATAACGTTGTCTCTAAGAATTTCTTCCCATTTCTTAAATTGTGGTTTAAGCTCATTGAGTTCCATACCAAAAGGGTCCTTATCTACCTCATTTCCTGAACGATTCTTCTTAGTTGTTGAGGTCCTAACAAAGAGATGCTCACGAATTTCTTCCTTATTAGTAAGAGGAGTGTCGTATGGATGATAACGCTCAATGGAATCAAGACTAGAAAGGGGCCACTTATCCGTGTAGAGACATGTACCCACATTAGGGACATCAAGAATTGTTGCAAAATCTTTCAAGGGTATGATGTTTGGTATTTGATTGGTTGTAAAGGTTAGTGAGAACTCACCATCTCATCAAAGAAAAGGCTTATGGTTGCATAGAATTCTAAGAAGAACCTAGGACAAATTTGCTCATCGATGTCTAGGAGGCAATCAAAGTTGATTGCGGCAAAGTTTTGACGAATGGATGTTCCTTTTAGGAAGGATGGATCAATGGTTCTTCCTTCATGAACGTAGCGTTTTTCTAGACTCTTAAAGGTTTCAACTTGATCTTTAGTAAGTGTTAATACAAATATCACCTAAAAACGTTATTTATATTTTACGATCTTCGCTAAGTTTTGTTAATGACAAATGTAAACTTTAGTTTCTAAGTAAAACATAATCTTAGTTTTAAAGACTTGCATAAACTAGACTTTTGCTACATTTTACATTTCATAAAACACAATACTTTTTATTTTCTAAAAATAGAATTGTCACATCACATTTATGGCAAGTTTTGTCATTATACATTTATGGAAAGAAATGTGTTTGACTTACTAAGATGTTGCTTGCAAGTTTAGTGTTTGACTTGATATTATGAGATGTGACATTTTTTGGTTTGCTAGAAGTTATGAGATGTGACTTTGTTTGGTTTGCCAGATTTATTGCAAAACCAACTGCAAGCCCGGCGGTACCCTGGGGGTACACGGGCGGAACCCTTCTGAGGGGTCCGCCTGATCCGCCAGACCTGCAGAAGGTTTGGCTATAAATATCAAGCCACAAGTTGAATTTTGGCTTATCACTTTACATCATATTTTACACACACATTCATTCTTCCATCTAACCTCTTAACATTTCATATGTAAAGTTTCTTTTTGTAGCAAAGAGATTCACGAGCTTACTAAAAGTAACAAGTATTCAACACAACGTTGCAAGACTTGTTAGCTTAGCATTGTGTAGACTTGTGTAGTTTAGACTTCATTTGATTATGTATTTTCAGTAGTGGTCGGTTAGTATTTTAGTCCTCAAAATACAAAGTGTATCGGGAGTAGTTGTACCCTTGTAAAAGAACTAACGAGAGTGGTTGTACCCTTGGTAAAGAACTCGACATCTAGCTTTGTGTAGGTAAAAGTATAAGCGACGTGTAAGGTTTTCTCCGCCGGTGAAAGGAGCTTGTTGACTAGTGAAAGAAACTCTCGAGTTGGATACTCGGGGCGTGGACGTAGGGCAAGGAAAAAGAGTACTTGTAGCCGAACCACGATAAATACTCGTGTTGTGGTTTGATCGTTTCTTTCATTTACTTGCATGTTATATATTGTGTTTGTGTATATATCTTTGATCAAACGGAAAGTTTCAAAGCTAACTTAACAAGTTAAAAAGATTTTAATCGGTAAACTATTCAACCCCCCTTCTAGTTTTCCACAATTGGCATCAAGAGCTACGTTACTCAAGCTTTTAAAATATATTGTGTTTTAAAACTTGAAACGATCCATGGATTTTGAAAATTACAAAGAAGGGCAATCTATGCAAAGACCACCACTCTTTGAAGCAAATGGTTTTATATATTGGAAAAACCGTTTTGAAACTTACGTGAAATCTAAAGATATAGATTTGTGGTATATAATCATTGATGGTGATAACGTAGTTACTAACATTAAAGATGATGATCAAAAGAAACTAATAGGTAAAAATAATGAAGCTAAAATGATGCTTTACAATGCTTTGCCTAAGAAAGAATATGAAAGAGTCTTTTTGTGTAAAACCGCCAAAGATATTTGGCAATCTTTAATTGTCACTCATCAAGGAAACTCACAAGTTAAAGATAACAAAATTGATCTTCTTGTTCAACAATATGAACAATTTGTTATCTCCGAAGATGAGATTATTGATAATGCTTTTGCTAGATTTAATACTATTATTACTTCACTTAAAGCACTTGACGAATCTTTTTGTAGTAAGAACTTTGTCAGGAAATTTCTTAGAGCACTCCATCCGAAGTGGAGAGCAAAAGTGATGGCAATTGAAGAATCCAAAGATCTTTCAAGCATGTCACTTGATGAGCTAATTGGAAACCTCAAAGTTTACGAAATGGTAATGAAAAAAGATTCGGAACTAGTTAGAGGCAAGAAAGAAAAAGTTAAGTCCCTTGCCTTAAAAGCTAGAGTCCAATCAAGTGATGATGAAGAATCTACTTCGGATAGTGATGATGAGGAATATGCTATGGCCGTTAGAGACTTCAAGAAGTTCTTTCGTAGAAGAGGAAAGTTTGTAAGGCAACCTAAAGATGACAAGAAAACTTTCCGAAAAGATCGTGATGATAGGAAAGGAAAGGTTGAAAGAAAATGCTATAGGTGTGGAGACACAAGTCATCTTGTAGGAGAATGTCCAAAACCACCCAAGAGCAAACCTCAACAAGCTTTTGTGGGTGGTGCTTGGAGTGACTATGAAGGAGATGACGATGAGCCAAAGAATGACGATATTGCTCTCATGGCTCACAACTCAAATGAGGTATTATCCGACTCATCTTACTCCTCTATTGATGATGACACTTTACAAAAAGAATATAACAAACTTTGTGAATTGAGCTTAAAAATCATAAACAAAAATAAATTTTTGAAAACTAAAAAGGAGTTTTTAGAAAATAAAGTTTATGAGTTAAAAGAAAAAGCCAAGAGGTTAGAAAAGAGTAAAGGTATTGACACACCTTGCAAATCATGTGAAGAGCTTAAACTAGAAGTTGAGAAACTCAAAATTACTCAAAATGATCTAATAAAACAAACCACAAAGTTTAAGAAGTTCGATAAGAGCATTTCTTGTGTGGATGAAATTATGAAACTTCAAAAGTCACCCTTTGATAAAACAGGACTAGGATTTACGAAAATAGAAACTTCAAAGGGTCAAATGAAACAAGAAAAGATTGCACAAGAAACAAATAAAATTACTACAGCAGCCTGCAGATCAGGCGGAACCCAATTTAGGGTTCCGTCCGTTGGTCCCGAAGGTTCCGCCAGGTCTGCTGCAGCAGTAACTCCATCCACTTCGGATCGTTCAAAATTTGTTAAAGTTACATACAAAAATGGAACAAAACCTGTGTTTAAAACTGGAGTAGGATTTAGTAAAAATGAATTTAGAGCTAAAACTACTCAACCAAGACCTAAGACTCCAATTCCCAAACGCCCCTTTCCAAAGAGCAACTTCAACGCTCGACCAAACTACCAACATGTTTGGAACCAAAATACTCCTAGACATTACCAAACTCCAAACCACATTCCATGGAACCCTTATGCTCTATTTTCATACGTGGAACAAATTAATGGTATGCTTAACCAAAATGGACCCATGAGAAATTGGGGACCAAATGTTTGAGTGTTTTTCATAAAATAGGTGTGCCTCAAAGTTTGTTTGGAACCGGATGAATGGATTAAAGATAGCGGTTGTTCAAGGCACATGACGGGTAACAAAAGCCTCTTCACGTCTTATCACAAATGTGACAGAGGTAATGTTACGTTTGGTAGTAATGCTAAGAGCAAAATCATCGGAAAAGGTACAATCTCTCATGACTCCCTTTTTATAGATGATGTAGCTCATGTTGATAACTTAGGTTTTAATCTCCTTAGTATTAGTCAACTTTGTCGTAATAAGTATAATGTTCTTTTTAGTGAAAACGGAAGTAAAATACTTAAAGATGGTATAACTATAGTCAAAGGTGTCCTTAAGAACAACGTATATGTCATGAAGATGGATCCAACATCTAGAGACAAACTTTGTCTTACCTCATTAGATGAATCTTCAACTTTATTTCATAGACGTTTAGGACATGCTAACATGAGACTAATCCAAAACCTCTCCTCCAAAGACTTAGTTCGAAACCTACCTAAGTTGAAATATGCCCAACACTTTTGTGATGCTTTCAAAGTCGGTAAACAAGTCCATAATAGCCATAAGGCTAAAAACTTGGTTTCTACATCTAGGTGTCTAAAACTTTTGCATATGGATTTATTTGGTCCATCCGCTATACAAAGTTATGGAGGTAACTTCTACACTTTGGTCATCGTTGATGATTACTCAAGATATACTTGGACAAAAATTTTGAAAAGTAAAAATGAAGCTTTTGATAAATTTAAAATTCTAAGTAAGAAAATTCAAAATCAAGTAGGGTCTAATATTGTGTCTATTAGAACGGATCATGGTCGTGAATTTGATAATGAATTTCAATTTGGAAACTTTTGTGATAATAATGGAATAACTCATAACTTTTCGGCTCCACGTACTCCTCAATCTAATGGTGTAGTAGAACGTAAAAACCGGACATTGCAAGAGATGAGTAGAACAATGCTTAATGAACAAAACATTCCACAAACGTTTTGGTGTAATGCCGTTGACACATCAGCGTACATTTTAAATCGAGTCTTAATTAGACCATTTTTGAATAAAACTCCTTATGAACTATATAAAGGTAAAAAGCCTACATTAGGATACTTTAGAGTGTTTGGGAGTAAATGTTTCATTCTTAACACCAAGGATTATCTCACCAAATTTGACCCAAAGTCTTATGAAGGTGTATTTCTTGGATATTCACAAAATAGTAAAGCATACATTGTTTTGAACAAAGAAACCTTAAGAGTCGAGGAATTGTTGAACGTAACATTTGACGAGAGTCCACCTCCCTCTAAGACATCACCTTTGGTAGATGATGGCTTAGTTGAAAGCCAAGCAATAGAAAATCAAGAAATTTTAAGTGATGACAAGGAAGATGAACTATTAAACAAAGAACTTGTCAATGTCAAAGAATCTAAAAGTCATCCATTAGATGGTGTCATTGGTAATATTAACGAAAGAAAACTAAGGTCAAAAGTTCAAAATGAAAGCAATTACTTTTGTTTCGTGTCAACCATTGAACCTAAAAATATTAATGAAGCCATTAAAGATGAGTCTTGGGTAATTGCAATGCAAGAAGAGTTAAACCAATTTGTTAGGAATGATGTATGGACATTAGTTCCTCAACCAACGAGTCAAACTATAATTGGAACAAAATGGGTATTTCGAAATAAAATGGATGAAATTGGAATTGTGTCTAGAAACAAAGCTAGGCTAGTTGCACAAGGATATAACCAACAAGAAGGCATTGACTACGATGAAACTTTTGCTCCGGTTGCTAGGCTCGAGTCAATTAGAATCTTACTTGCATATGCATGTGCACATAATTTCAAACTCTTTCAAATGGACGTCAAAAGTGCATTTCTAAATGGAGTCATTAATGAAGAAGTGTATGTTGCTCAACCACCGGGCTTCATCGATTTTGAAAAATCAAATCATGTTTACAAACTTAAAAAGGCTCTTTACGGACTTAAGCAAGCTCCAAAAGTATGGTATGATCAACTTAAAACCTTCCTAGTTGACCATAAGTATACCATGGGCCAATGTTGCAAAAATCGTGAATCGGTCCTGAGGCGGTCGGGGGCCGAGTTGCATTTTTTAGCCGATTAATCGGCCCAAAACCTTGTAATCGCCGATTAATCGGCCGACTTCCTTGTAAATGTCTCCAAGTTCCAGGGCCTTGTAGCTTGGAATCGGCGATTACAAGGCCTTGTAGGGCATTTTTTGCAACATTGCCATGGGCTTAGTTGATAATACTCTCTTCACTAAGAAGAAAGACTCACATATTATCATAGTCCAAATCTATGTTGATGACATTATATTCGGATCAACTTGTCAAGAATTATGTGTGGATTTCTCAAAAATCATGCATGACGAGTTTGAAATGAGTATGATGGGAGAACTCAATTTTTTCCTAGGACTCCAAATTAAACAACTAGAAGATGGTATCTTTTTTAACCAATCTAAATATATCAAGGACATGCTTAAGAAATTTGGATTAGAAGATTCGAAACCAATCAAAACACCTATGTCCACGGAACCTAAACTCACCAAGGATGAGGAAAGCGAATCCGTAAATAGCACTAAATATAGAGCTATGATTGGTAGTCTACTTTACCTAACGGCTAGTAGACCCGACATTATGTTTAGTGTTTGTCTATGTGCTCGTTTTCAAGAAGATCCTAAAACTACCCATCTCGAAGCTGTTAAAAGGATTTTTAGGTATATTAAGGGCACTACACATTTAGGTTTATGGTATCCCAAAGGAACGGGAATAGACACCATAGTGTATGCTGACTCGGATCATGCCGGTGACTATGTCGATAGAAAAAGTACAAGTGGTATTTGTACTTTTGTTGGACATTGTCTCACCTCATGGTTCTCTAAGAAGCAAACGGCTCTTGCTATCTCAACAACGGAAGCCGAGTACGTTTCGGCCGGAAAGGCATGTCAACAAGCTCTTTGGATGAAGCAAGCTCTTGTCGACTACGGAATTCAACTCAACGACATCACAATTCTTTGTGACAAACAAAGGTGCCATTGATCTTAGCAAAAACCCGGTTCAACATGCTCGTACCAAACATATTGAAATCCGTCATCATTTCTTTCGTGACAACGTTCAAAAAGGAAATATCTCAATTGAGAAAGTTTCTTCCGAAGACAACATAGCCGACATTCTCACAAAACCCCTTAAACGTGAACCTTTTAACCTTCTTAGACTAGGCTTAGGACTCATGTAACCTACATTATAGTTCTGGACATTAGACAAAAATCTCAAAAATCAAAACAAATCCATAACTATTTTTCTCAGCAGGGTCGGCGGAACCCTCAGACATAATGGGCGGAGCCCATTCTAGGGGTCCGTCGTATCCGCCCACCTGCAGAATCAAAATCTTTGTTTATAATAAACCAAACACCCATTATCTCATACCACCACTTCCAAACTGCTACTATTCACTTTACCATCCATCCATACCTACGAATTCTTGGTCCTCCATTCATTTACATTGCAAATCAATCATCATTGTAAGTATTCTAAACATGATTACAATCCTGATCTGAGTCTAGGAATTCTATTTCTTGCACAAAAACAAAAACTTGGGGTTATGCATTAACTTGAAAAACTCATGCATAAGATTAGGTGTTTAACAAAACTAATCATGTTTCCCATAGTTAGGAATTGCATCCTTAATTAGTATAAACATGTTTGCTAAAACACCCCATGTCAAATCCTTCCAAAAATTTCTCACAAGTAGGACAAATGTTTTTTCGTCTCACATTGAGAATACAAAATCAAAACGTTATGTTTAAAATATCACTTGCATAATGTCTCTTGAATGCTAAAGGGAATACATAACCAATATGTATTTTCGGGTACATTCAAACGAAGCTACATTGAACTAGGAGCGTTTGGGTTATCTTTTGTTTTATAACAAAACTTGCATAAAATGATTTTGAAGCATCAAAATGAGTCAAGATAACCGCACCTCCACATTGTTTTCATATAGGCACACACTAGAACATCCACATTATAATAGTGGTTTACATAGTCTAAAATGTGAAATTTTGTTGTTCTAGGAATCATCATGCCTCCTCTAACCCACTACGACCACAAGGACACCATTAAGTACCTACCAAAACACCACAAAACCAAAGGCCTTACCCCAAACCAAGTAAACGTTTTCAAAGCCCTAGAAAAACACTATGTCCATGAGGGTAGAACCATTGACCCGTCTTTCCTAGAAGGCACAAACCTTTACGCCAAATTTGCCACAATCAACTTTGAGTGTCTTTTGAATATCGACGAGCCTATTTGTCCTAGGTTCATTCTAGAGTTCTATGCATCCTCCGTCCTCTCCACGGATGATTATGGTCATATGTCTATCAACTTTAGGGTTAGTGGTCATCAATACTCCTTCACTCTTGAGGAGTTTGCTCAAATCCTAGGTGTCCCAAACCGTAGTACTTGCCTCTATTCCGACTTGTACTCCCTCTCAACTCTTGACAACCTCCAAGACCGTATCCATCCTTATGACACACCCCTTGTCTCAAAAGATGTACTCCGTGACCATCTCTTTGTTAGGACCACCAACACTAGGAGAACCCGTTCGGGAAATGTGGTCGATAAGGACCCATATGGAATGGAAATGAATGAACTTAAGCCCCAATTCAAGAAATGGGAGGAAGTCCTTAGATCCAATGTCATTAGCACAATAGGAAACCGAGATCATATCAACATTTGCCTTTGCTACATGCTCTACTCCTTGTCTGTTAGGCAACCCTTCAACCTTGCCTACTACATGGCCAAGAGAATGGCCGACATTCCCGTGCATGGCACAACGGCTATGCCGTATGGAATGCTCTTGACCCGTCTCTTTAGGTTCATCTCACCCATTCCACCAACTCCAAACGGTCTTCGCCTTAACTACTCTCTCATTCCACACACCTTTGTCCCACTAAGTGATAAGAGAGTATACAAAGCCCAAGGAAAACGTCCACATCCTCCTACCTCATCTTCGTCTTCCTCAATGAGTGAAGATGATAATTTGCCAAACTCTAGGCTCCCACCTCTCGAATACCTATCCCAACTTCCGGATATTCCTAATGAGTCAGAGGAGTTCAAGCAAACAAAGGGGATGTTTAAGAATCTTGGAACATTCCTTGGAAAGCTCAAGAACAAGATTGGCCGTCAATGAGAGCGGGTGTAGGAGTGTTTGGCACTAGGTGCTATTTGAACTAATTTGATTGTTTAAACAATGTTTGTGATGTACTTGTAGGTTGGTACAATGTTTGATACTATTTGGAACTTGTTTTATCTAACTTTGATGCAGGAAGACAACTTTTGGCAAGTTGTCAAATTTTCAAGTTTATGATATTTTCACTAAGTATAGTGAAATTCTCGACCTCAAGGTCAAATTCCTATGAAATGTGTGTTTACGTGTCTATTTTTTGCATTGCCTAACCAGAAATGGCTTATCATTTTGATTTTAGGAGTTTTCGAAAATTTTGAAAATCGTCTCGCGGGTCAAAAACGCGGACTGCCCATTTCTGAAGCTCTGGCGGATCTGGCGGTACCCAAAATTGGGTTCCGCCAGTGCAATTTCTGGGAATTCTAGAATTGGCCCAACGGACCAGGCGGCACCCTCAAATGGGTTCCGCCTGTGTATTCTGAGGGTGTCGCCAACAGCCTGCAGAATTTTTGTTTCTATTTTCCCCAATTCAACATCCAAACACCAAAATCCAATCCTTTTAGGTAGAAACCCATTTCTTGCAATGTGTTTAGCATAATAGGGTACTCCTTCTTCCATACACTTAACCAAAACCATTTCCCGCCAAAATTCAAAATTTGCCATAACAACCTCAAGGACCCCTCACACATAAAGGAAGGAACCCTTTTAAGGGATCCTTGAAATCTCTGAGATTTATACTACCACAAATCCACCAAAACCACTAAGCATTTAGTGCAAAACTTGTCTTCTCACTTCACCATTTTCATTGGATTGACTTCCATGATTTGACAACCCACAATTAGTTTTCCAAATCAATTGAAACCTCTATTTTTGTATGGACTAACATCAAATCCAAACACTCCTTTCCACAATCCTTCAACACTATAAATTAAGCCATCCTAAACACTATCAAATCACACCTTCTTCATCACAATTTCTGAACTTCTAAACCATTTTCACCATGACTAAGTCAACAATCACCTCTCAACCATCACGACCCATCCGAAAAACCGCCCGGATAAGTGTTAAACCACTATGGTCTAATCAACCCATCAACCTAAGCTCCTCATCTTCGGATGAATTCACCTCACCTATAAAAAATGAACACTTTTTGAACCTTGCATCTCCATCACCATCACCAAATGAACCCAATGAGCTCACTCCACCACCTACTAAATCACCCATTGACCCAAGTCCACCAAGTGCTCTAACCCAACCATCCAAAACTTCATCACCATCACCATTACCCAAAATTGAACCTATGGAGTTATTTGGGTCTCCTCCCACATCACTGCACCCTTTTGTCCAAGATCTAAATGATATCCCACCAAGACCTTCACAACCACCACCTTTTTCACCAAGGTCAATTCTTGACCAAAATGAGCTTTTTAACCACGCCCAACCACCACAACAAGTATACCATCAACCCAAACCATTGTTGTTTCACCCTATCTACAATGACATCCATGGTCCTCTTTATGGAGAACCAAACTTTGAAAACCATGATCACCCAACTCCACCACATTCTCAAGCCCAAATCTTTGAATCTTTCTTTCCCTCATATGAGGATATACAAAGCATGGTTGAGAACCACCTCCATCGAGCAATGGAATTTCAAACAACCTTGCTTGATTCAATACCAAACCCATCATCCACCCAAGAACCAAAAACCAACCAATCCTCAAACCAAGAAACCAAAACCAACTCATTTCCACCCACTCATCCCCATGTTTGCTCAAATTGTGAGCAAATGGGTGAAAGCATCAAAACGTTGCTTCACCAACTCCAAGATGAAACCCGGTTTGCATTCCAACATGTCATACAACATTTGGATGCTCTTTCCCACCCAAACAAACCCTAGACAACCACTTGGAGGCCGTTTGCCCCAATTTAGGAAACTAGGCTTTTATTTTTCTTTCTTGGTTATTTTTTTCTTTTTAGAAGTAGAAGAATATTACCCATTTAATGTCCTTTGACGTTCATAAGTCAAAATTTTACTTGGAATGCTATCTCTTTCTACTTACTTTCATGCATTGTTGGTTGATCATTTTTATGTTGTCATTGTGGTTGCAATGTGTGTGGTAACTACAAGCTTGGCTATATATATCACCAACTAACCATTTTTTTTTGTATGATCAAAATCCATGTTTCCCACCTTGGCACTCCTTTTAGGGGGAGTAACAAGCAAGGGGGAGCAAGTGCATTTTTCCGCTTCACTACTCTACTTTTTGTTTTGACAAAAAGGGGGAGAAATATATTAAATCTTCAAAACTTAATATGATTTTCATCACTTAAGTAAAACAAGTTTAATATAATTTTTTTTTAAGTCTTAAACACCAAGATTTTGTGAGTTACTTAAAAACAAAGTTTATGTTTTGTCATCAACAAAAAGGGGGAGATTGTTAATACAAATATCACCTAAAAACGTTATTTATATTTTACGATCTTCGCTAAGTTTTGTTAATGACAAATGTAAACTTTAGTTTCTAAGTAAAACATAATCTTAGTTCTAAAGACTTGCATAAACTAGACTTTTTCTACATTTTACATTTCATAAAACACAACACTTTTTATTTTCTAAAAATAGAATTGTTACATCACATTTTTGGCAAGTTTTGTCATTATACATTTATGGAAAGAAATGTGTTTGACTTACTAAGATGTTGCTTGCAAGTTTAGTATTTGACTTGATATTATGAGATGTGACATTGTTTGGTTTGCTAGAAGTTATGAGATGTGACTTTGTTTGGTTTGCAAGATTTATTGCAAAACCAACTGCAAGCCCGGCGGTACCCTGGGGGTACACGGGCGGAACCCTTCTGAGGGGTCTGCCTGATCCGCCAGACCTGCAGAAGGTTTGGCTATAAATATCAAGCCACAAGTTGAATTTTGGCTTATCACTTTACATCATATTTTACACACACATTCATTCTTCCATCTAACCTCTTAACATTTCATATGTGAAGTTTCTTTTTGTAGCAAAGATATTCACGAGCTTACTAAAAGTAACAAGTATTCAACACAACGTTGCAAGACTTGTTAGCTTAGCATTGTGTAGTTTACACTTCATTTAATTGTGTATTTTCAGTAATGATCGGTTAGTATTTTAGTCCTCAAAATACAAAGTGTATCGGGAGTAGTTGTACCCTTGTAAAAGAACTAACGGGAGTGGTTGTACCCTTGGTAAAGAACTCGACATCTAGCTTTGTGTCGGTAAAAATATAAGCGACGTGTAAGGTTTTCTCCGCCGGTGAAAGGAGCTTGTTGACTAGTTGATGAGGCGAAAAATGATCCGTTTTTAGGGGGTCATTTAAGCCCGAATTCGAATTTATTTGATCAAATATTGCCCTAAATCATTCCTTTTGTGATTTTAGGTACTTGGAGAGTGAATTCTGGAAAAGAAGCCATTTTGGATGTTTTTAGAGCATAAAAGTGAAGAAAACGGCAAAGTCTCAAATTTCTATGCTGGGAACAGTACCTGAAGGCGTCAAGAGTTGTTCTTGACGGCGTCAAAGTCCCAAGAATAAAATACCGTGGTTGGTGACGGCGTCACCAAGGCCGTCACGTGTACCTGAAGGCGTCACCAAGGCCGACACGTGTAAACTTGTCAAAACTTGCGCGCGGAGTAGCTGATATTGTTTTGGTCATAACTTTTGCATACGAACTCGGATTTAGGTGATTCAAAAGCCCACGCGAAGAGGACGAAGAGATCTAC
The DNA here is from genome assembly GCA_030686995.1 of Artemisia argyi. Lineage (NCBI taxonomy): Eukaryota > Viridiplantae > Streptophyta > Magnoliopsida > Asterales > Asteraceae > Artemisia > Artemisia argyi. The sequence continues at coordinate 155,215,505 of CM060694.1, forward strand.
ACTTTGGTGAAAAATTGGTCTTGACGGCGTCAAGGGTACGGGCTGACGCCGTTACGAAGGGCCGACAGAAAACATGCCTATAAATATAACTTCATAACTTCACTTTTTGTAAGCCCTAAACCCTAAGGTCGATTCCTGGGTTTAGGTGGGTGTTTTTCCAGCAACTTAGAGGGTTTCAATCACTCCATAAACATCATGTATTGGTTTGATGATTCTATCTTAATTATGTTTTCCATTATCATTGTTGTTTGCTCTTCTTTGATGATGATTTGCTAATTCACCTTGTGTCTACTTATGATTTTGTGAAACTTGTATATAATTGATTAGATCTCATTGATTTCTTGTTGATGTTGTGTCTATCTCCATCAATTAAGGTGTGACAACTTCAATAGATCTAGTTGGTTTAGTTTATAATCCTTGTTTCCTATTGATTCTTGTTTTGATTGAATGATTTATATGTTAGGCTTAAGAAAACTGGCAGATCTCCAAATGGTAACATGCTTGAACGTCTTAAGAAACATGAACCGAGGCGTACTAGGTCTTTATTGGTTGTATTTAATGCATGAGCCACTGTTTACAATCCCTATAGTTGTGCTGGGTCATGGTGTAGGAGGAGATAAGAGCTCATAGAATTGGGGAGTTATGTATGCCACCCCATGAATGGTATTAAGGAATACAACCCGTCAATTAAAACAAGGTTACAATTCAATAGGTAGGATTGGATAGCTAGCAAGGAGTAACATATCATGGGTAGACATGCTTCACTCATCTTGTAGAACCTTAGTTTATTTTCTTGTTAATTAGTTTAATTAGTAGCTTTTGGGTTAGTTGGTTAGCAACTAATTCCGCCCACTCTTCCAATACCCGAGATTTTTACTTGCTTTTCATAAAATATAAAAATACAAAAAGAATCATCCTTCACCTTTAGATCTAGTTAGATTAATTTCAATCCTAACGACACTATTCCTAGCTGAACGATCAATCCCCCGGTACTTGTCACTATACTATACTACAACGATCAGGTACACTGCCTGGTGGGGGTTGTAAGCTTCTCGAGATCCCTCGAGAGGTAAAGCAAGGTGCGATTCCCACGCATCAAGTTTTTGGCGCCGCTGCCGGGGAATAGTTATTGTCTAGGTTTGGATTTCTTTTTATTAGGTCTACTTGCTAGATTCCTTTCTAGTAAGATTTTATTTTTATTTTTAGGTCTTCTTTAGTCTATCTTATTTCTTCGTGCCTTTGTTCGTAACTCTTTACCATCCGACATCATGGAAGGTGGTAACATCTTTGAACCCATCATCCCACCACAACAAAACCCACCACTAGAACCCCTTAGGCCCCGAACCTTAGGAGAATATTCCCGACCTAGCCACCAAGGCTACCGAAACACCATTGAGCTCACCGGAGCCAATGTGACCCCCTTGCGATCCGACACCATCCGGTTGGTGCAAAGCGGATGTGCATTCCATGGACTTCGTTCCGAAGATCCAAACCAACACCTTAAGGACTTCCTCAAAATCGTAGATTCCATAGACCTAGGTGTTGAAACTAGAGAGACTACCCGTTTACGCCTATTCCAATTCTCTCTACGGGATCAAGCTAGTCAATGGCTTGAGCGTTTACCCGCGGGATCCATCACCACATGGGATGATCTCACCACTCGTTTCCTTGCTCAAATTTTCCCACCGGGGAGAACTACTAAGCTTAGGAATGACATCTTGATGTTCCAACAACGTCAAAATGAATCTCTTTATGAAGCATGGACTCGTTTCAAGGACTTACTCCAAAAAGTCCCTCATCATGGCATAGATCTTTGGCTCCAAGTCCAAATTTTCTATGACCATATCGATATCCCCACAAGGCGAACCATTGACCAATCGGCCGGTGGTAAGCTACGTGATCTTAGTGCGGAACAATCATGGGAACTCATAGAAGATCTTGCTCTCTATGACAACGAAAGTTGGAATGATCCCCGTGATTTGAACAAAACGGTCAAGGCAATATCTTTGCCTTCGAACAATTCAAGCACTCCCGACCGTAGGATCATGGAACTTGAAGGTCGAGTTAAGTCTCTCATGAAATCTTACGAAACTCATAAGCCTTCAAGCCAAGTAAGCAGAATCGCTTCTACATGCAAACTGTGCAATGGCCCTCATGAGACCTACAACTGCATGGAACTTCCAAAACGTGCTTATAACGAATTCACATCATCACACGTAGGGCAGGGCCCTCGAACTTCTGCCGAAGCATATGAGGCATGGAAGGATAAACCTAATTTTAGAGGGTACCAAACACGAAGTGTATCATTTAATGACTCCTCACCGCTCACTTGGTCTGAACATTTTCCGTCACAAAATACCCCTAGGCAAAGCTGTGAAGATGATCTAAAAAAATTCATTCTTTCTCAAGAACTGCAGCTTACTACACTCGAGGCAAAATTCAAACAACAGCAGGCCGACGTGAACAACAAGATTCGTAATCTGTTGACTGCTATCAAAGAGCATATTGATAATAAGCCCATTCACGTTGATGAGGTTAAGTCTGCTACCATCATGAGTCCACCAGCCTCCCCTGTAAAAATAAAAAGTCCTAGCAAGCTATTCAAACATCTATCCCCTAACGAGAAAGGACCTATCAACCCCTCTGGACCAATCCACTTTGTAAACACCATCACCACAATATCAGCTGCAGCACCTAATCCAACCCAACAACAAACTGACAACCTCAGTCAGACAGCAAAGGATGAGGCACCAAAGGGTGACCACGCTCCGGCGAGGAAACCTACCGACTCACCTAAGCAATGCACCGCGCAGAAATCCGACAGACCGGATGATTGGAACGAGACATCGGAGGAACAGGAGAAAGACCCAACCATTTTGAGCAAATCTGTTATAAAAGAATCCGAACTAGAGGATGTTATAAGTATAGATAGCAACCAAACCGAGGGGAACGACTCTAAGCTTTTCAAAATCCCCTGTACCATTGAGGGAAAGGTCTTAATTAATAGCCATGTAGATCCTAGCTTCCCAGCCAGCGTAATCCCACTTTCTCTATACCACAAAACCTTCCCAGAGCACGTTGTGTGCAAGAAAGTAATAGAGAATGTATCAATTAGGATTGGAGAACTTGATTACAATACTGACCTCACCGTGATTGATGACGTGGACCCTCTGGCTAATCAAACATTGACCAACCTTGTCCTTGGGATGCCATTTATCAATGAATCGGGAGCAATCCTTGACGAGAAAGATGGTAGTGTATTACTCACCAATGGTGTTAGAACGGTAATTTTTCGTAGGGATGGTGAGGAAGTTTATGAGTATCGTCCCTCCCTTGAGGGGAGTCCATACGGATCAAAGGATGGAGAGTTGAAAAAGATCAAACGACGTGATCCGAATAACCTAAAAATCCCTTGCATGATCGGTCACAAGTACTTCGAGAACGTATACATTAATGTGTTCCTGCCAAAGAATTTCATGTCATTATTTCATTATAACAATATCTGCAGATGGGGGATGGTTTACAAGGGAGAGAAAGTGGTTGGTAAGGATCATGAAATCCAAGTCTTCATAGGAAATATGGCATTCCCTATGGAGTTCACGATTGTGGACAACATAGAGGACTTTGTTGACCCTAGGCTATCGCAAGTCGTATTTGGAGCACCCTTTTGTGAAATCACTAAGTTGATAATAGATGACTTGAACGGAATCATGACTTTCACTGACGGGATTAGGAGGATTTCATACCAAACGCCATACAAAAGAAGGGACCTTAGGGATATAGATTGCGACGGGCTCGATATGATGAGCTCTCAACTTGTCTTGTGCGATGACGATGTTAGAAGAGGTTGTAGAAATGTTTCTGATTTATCTTGTGGATTCTTTGAGGATGTTAGTAAGCTTGGCTCTAAGTATCGACGGGATGTTTTTGAATTTGAAGATCCAAAGTACTTACACTATGAGAGCGACATTAGTTTAGAGGATGACCTAGAAAATGGAACTAATGATGGAATCACGTAGTAACCCACAACTTTGAGTCTAGCTACAAGACTCGTAAATAAAGAAAAGCGCTTCTTGGGAGGCAACCCTTGTTTTGTGTGATTTTATTTGTTTGATTGTTATTTGCTTCCGTATGCATGTTTTATTTTTATTGTTGGTTGATCATGTTTCTCAATTAGAATGTGGAAATACTTTATTATGTTGTTTAGCCTAGTCTTAACTTCAACCTAAAGGTATTTTTGCAAAAGATAAGTGTAAGGGGAAACCCCAAATATGTTTTTAAGAAACAAACCGATCATGATTCTCCACAATATTTAATGAACATGTATATTCGTAATTGTTAGAGTCAAATGCTTGTATTGAGTCATAATGAAGTTTTGCAGGATTTTCCAGGAAGTAGGACAAGATTTTTCCAGAAATTTTCCGGAAACTTAACATAAAGATTTCTGCAGGTTCACTCTGACGGCGTCAGGCAATTGCTCTTGACGGCGTCAGGAGTCAAAAATCTGGAAATTTTACCAGTTTTGTTTTTCTAACGGAGTCTTATGGTTTTTGTGATTTATTAAGTTTTATAATCTCCAGGAAATCTGCAAACTTCATTCCACAAGCATTATATCTTACTTTGTTTTCTAGGATTTAGAAACTTATATAGGATGCCGCCGATTTTACGCGAGGTTGCCTTGTCTACTTTTGTCAGGATCTACAGGTTATTTAAGACAAGAAGATGATTTATATTCTGGATGGGAAGCTTTGATTGTTCATTTTCTTGGAGGAAGATTTAACCTGGCCAACTTAAAATCCATACCGAGCGAATCAGGGGAGTATTTGATTTCATTCTTTTTACTTTTAACTTTTACATTCTTTATTTGAACATTGGGGACAATGTTCATCCTAAGTGTAAGGGGAGGGTAAAAAGATGATACCTTACATATGCACTTTCGCTTGAGTTTGTTTTGTTTGATAGTAGATGAGTAATAAAACTATGAGAAATACTTGTTAGTGTAATTTTAGCGCCAAATTTAAAATTTTTTACAACATTTAGGAGTGAAACTTTAGCCATAGCAAGCGTCTCATGGATAGGAGGTTGTATGACTAGCACATAACCGTATATTCAGAAAAATTTTCCACCCAAAAATGTGAGGTTCGCCTTTAGATTTGATAGGAAAAGCATTTATTATTGGTGCTTATGAGTGTACCGGTAGCATTTAGATTCTAGAACTTGCGTTAGTGATACATCCCGAGACCGCTAGTGAGACTACATTCGTGTGGTAGGATTTACTACATGATAAGAGGCATTAGGATTACCCTTGTGTTAAACCCGTATTATAATTACTTGACCATTTAAGTCATATTACTTGGCTAGTAAAGTCAACTAATTTTTCCCACACCCTTTGTGTTGTACTCATTTTTAGTACACGATACCCCTAGTACACCCCTCCGAGCCTATCTTTTCGTTTCTAACTTTAAGCATTTTACTTAAAGGAAGAATTTGTTTACAATCCACCCCAAATGTGCAACCAAATCGCCTTAGCCTTCCTTGTATGCACTCATCTTTAGTGCATTATTGTTAATTGTTTAAACCCTTTGTTAGTTGTCTAATTGATTACATGGTTGCTAAGTCGAGTCATATCTTCTACATATTGTCTTGGGACGATTGGGACTCATGGGTAAAGTACTATTGTAATGGAGTAATGGGGATGATGTCAATTATTGCCCCCATATGTGCGTTAATATTTAAAAGTACTCCAAGTGTTTTGATTATCTTGATTCGAGTCATTAGAATAGTTGATTGTAAAGTATGTAAAAGCTCAAGTGTAGGGAGGAAACGAGCTCCCTTTGATGTATTGTTTTGGATGGTAGAGTAAGAGTGTATGCAAAAAAAAAAACAAAAAAACAAAAAAAACAAAAAACAAAAAAAAAACAAAAAAAAAAAACAAAAAAAAAAGAAAGAAAAAAAGAAAGAGAAAAAAAAATAGAAAAAGAAAAGAGAAAAACATACGGGCTACCATCCGTTTCTTTTATTTATGTTTAAGTCAAATAGTGTCTTGAAAATCCAAAAAGAGTTGTGGTTAGTTTAAGTTGAGTCGAGTCTTGGCTTAGCAACGCCTCATTGTACATGTAGTTAACTAAGACAATTGACTTGCCACTAGTAAAATATCCGTTTATCCAACAAAACCGTGTTTTCTATATCCCCTACACCTAACGTTATAACCCTTTAAAAGACCTCTTTGATAGTTTATCCTAGGTGCTTACGCCAAGTGGTGGAAGTTTGATCCTTTCCCAAGCCTATGGTAATCTATTTGCTATGACAGGTAGAGAGTGATATTTCTCCATTTCCAATTATGACATATAAATTTTCAACACTCGAGAGATGAGAGTATCCAAATACTTAATGTGAGGTGCTAGTGTATAATTTCCGTGCTTGTTTTGACTAAGGTGGAACGATCATTTGTTGTAATTACTTTTATATTAGTGTTAAATGACCCCTAACTTATATTTTGATTGGTGGAAAAGCTTATTTGCTTGAGGACAAGCAAATCCCAAGTGTAGGGATATATGATGAGGCGAAAAATGATCCGTTTTTAGGGGGTCATTTAAGCCTGAATTCGAATTTATTTGATCAAATATTGCCCTAAATCGTTCCTTTTGTGATTTTAGGTACTTGGAGAGTGAATTCTGGAAAAGAAGCCATTTTGGACGTTTTTAGAGCATAAAAGTGAAGAAAACGGCAAAGTCTCAAATTTCTATGCTGGGAACAGTACCTGAAGGCGTCAAGAGTTGTTCTTGACGGCGTCAAAGTCCCAAGAATAAAATACCGTGGTTGGTGACGGCGTCACCAAGGCCATCACGTGTACCTGAAGGCGTCACCAAGGCCGACACGTGTAAACTTGTCAAAACTTGCGCGCGGAGTAGCTGATATTGTTTTGGTCATAACTTTTGCATACGAACTCGGATTTAGGTGATTCAAAAGCCCACGCGAAGAGGACGAAGAGATCTACACTTTGGTGAAAAAGTGGTATTGACGGCGTCAAGGGTACGGGCTGACGCCATCACGAAGGGCCGACAGAAAACATGCCTATAAATATAACTTCATAACTTCACTTTTTGTAAGCCCTAAACCCTAAGGTCGATTTCTGGGTTTAGGTGGGTGTTTTTCCAGCAACTTAGAGGGTTTCAATCACTCCATAAACATCATGTATTGGTTTGATGATTCTATCTTAATTATGTTTTCCATTATCATTGTTGTTTGCTCTTCTTTGATGATGATTTGCTAATTCACCTTGTGTCTACTTATGATTTTGTGAAACTTGTATATAATTGATTAGATCTCATTGATTTCTTGTTGATGTTGTGTCTATCTCCATCAATTAAGGTGTGACAACTTCAATAGATCTAGTTGGTTTAGTTTATAATCCTTGTTTCCTATTGATTCTTGTTTTGATTGAATGATTTATATGTTAGGCTTAAGAAAACTGGCAGATCTCCAAATGGTAACATGCTTGAACGTCTTAAGAAACATGAACCGAGGCGTACTAGGTCTTTATTGGTTGTATTTAATGCATGAGCCACTGTTTACAATCCCTATAGTTGTGCTGGGTCATGGTGTAGGAGGAGATAAGAGCTCATAGAATTGGGGAGTTATGTATGCCACCCCATGAATGGTATTAAGGAATACAACCCGTCAATTAAAACAAGGTTACAATTCAATAGGTAGGATTGGATAGCTAGCAAGGAGTAACATATCATGGGTAGACATGCTTCACTCATCTTGTAGAACCTTAGTTTATTTTCTTGTTAATTAGTTTAATTAGTAGCTTTTGGGTTAGTTGGTTAGCAACTAATTCCGCCCACTCTTCCAATACCCGAGATTTTTACTTGCTTTTCATAAAATATAAAAATACAAAAAGAATCATCCTTCACCTTTAGATCTAGTTAGATTAATTTCAATCCTAACGACATTATTCCTAGCTGAACGATCAATCCCCCGGTACTTGTCACTATACTATAATACAACGATCAGGTACACTGCCTGGTGGGGGTTGTAAGCTTCTCGAGATCCCTCGAGAGGTAAAGCAAGGTGCGATTCCCACGCATCACTAGTGAAAGAAACTCTCGAGTTGGATACTCGGGGCGTGGACGTAGGGCAAGGAAAAAGAGTCCTTGTAGCCGAACCACGATAAATACTCGTGTTGTGGTTTGATCTTTTCTTTCATTTACTTGCATGTTATATATTGTGTTTATGTATATATCTTTGATCAAACAGAAAGTTTCAAAGCTAACTTAACAAGTTAAAAAGATTTTAATCGGTAAACTATTCAACCCCCCTTCTAGTTTTCCACAGTAAGGCCTTTGGTCCTATGGTGTTTGGGTAAGTACTTAAGAGTTTCCTTGTGATCGGAGAATGTTGCGGGAGGCATGTTGATTCCTAGAAAACACAAAATTTAAGTTTAAATTAATGACTTTTATAATGTGGATGTTCTAGTATAAGCCTATATGAAAACAATGCGGAGGTGCGGTTATCTTGACTCATTTTGATGCTTGAACCATTTTTGTAATGCAAGTTATGTTATAAAACAAAAGATAGCCCAAACGCTCCTAGTTCAATATAGCTTTGTTTGAATGTACCCGAAAATACATATTAGTAATGTATTCCCTTTAGCATTCAAGAGACATTATGCAAGTGATGTTTTAATGACGTTTTTCATTTGTTTTAACAATGTGGTGAAAGGTGGTGTTCTAGTGATTTTTGAAAGACAATGAACTTGGTGTGTTTGGTAAATCATGATAGTAACAAGAAAAGTATAATTCCTAACTAATGGAAATTATGATTAGTTTACAACCAAGGTTTTTCATGAATCAACAAGTTTATACATAAACCCTAAGATTCTAGTTAATGTATGTAGATGAAAATGATAGACTTTGATTGAAAATGCAATTATGATAAAAATAATTACAAAGTTGATTGGATTGGAAGAGATGTAAGTGAGAGCCCTAATTTTCGTGTGGTAAGGTGTTTGTGAGTGAGGGATGGCTGTTGGTAAGTTGAAATTGTGAGTAAAGAGGTGTTTGGTTTTGAAATTAAAATAAAACATGCTGCAGATTCCGCCCGTTTGGTCTCAGGGTTCCGTGGGTACTGCAGAGGAAAAATTAAAAAGGTTTTGTCTTAATTTTTGTGGTGTTATCCTAATGTTCAAAACTAAGGTTTTAGGTCTCATGAGTCTTTAACTAAGCCTAGGGAGGATGAAAGATTCTTATTCAAGAGGTTTCGTGAAAATGTCGACAATATGGTTATCGAGTAAGACTTTCTTGGTTGAGATGTTCCTCAATGAACATTTTTACCAAGGCGATGATGATGGATCACAATATGTTAATTAAGAACATAATGGATTGGATTGTCGCTGAAGTCGATGCTTCCTTTGTTGAAGGGATAAAATTGTTGATAAGAGGAATTCCGTTTATTGATGCGGGTTTGCTTGTTCTAGAGGAGCTTGTTGACGTGCTTCTTCATCCGATACTAATTTGAGAACCTTAAGCGTTTTGGAGAATCATTGGATAAGTAAGTATAAAAGTGCAAGTACCACTTGTGCTTTTCTTATCAACTTATTACTAACATAATTCCATTTGGCATACACTATGGTTTCTATTCCCGTTCTATTGGGATACCATAATCTTAGTTGTGTAGTGCCTTTTGATGTATCCAAACAAGCTCTTCTGAAAGAGTTGTTTTAGGATCTTCTCTTAAAAACGAGCACATAGACAAGCACTAAACATAATGTTGGATCTATTTGTTGAGAGAACAAGTAAACTTCCAAACTTTTCTCTATGTTTAGTTTTACCTACGGATTCACTAATCTCATTCTTGATAAGTCATAAAAGACTTAATCATTGTGAACTTGTGAATAACTAGGAATGTCTTTGAGTGATTATTCCTTGCTTTTGGAGCTTGCTTAGGTTATTAAAAAGTCTTTCATAGATTTACATTATTTTCTACTTTGAAAGATCTATTTTGTTTTAATGGTTGCTTTACTCTAATGTCCAAAAACTATTTTTATCAAATTTGTTTTAATCACAACTATGACCCATGACTCAAGTTTTTATGACCATGTCAATATTGCTTGACTCAATGTTTGACACAAGACGAAAAGATGTTGTTTTTCATTTTTAATAGTTCATCTTCCTTGTTATCAATCTTAACTTACTTGTCTTATCAATGTTGGACTTTCGACTAAGTCATCATCTACCAAAGATGATATCTTAGAAGGAGGTGGTCTTTCATCGAATGTTAAATTCAATGACTCCTCGACTCTTTAGGTTTATTTACTTAAAACATTATAAGTGTAAATGTCCAAGAGATACAACATCATAAGACTATGGGTCGAATTAGATGTGCAAATCTTAGATGTTTATAAATCATTTTCTCCCAATCATCCTAATGTATTCGAATGATTTATTTTTCTTTGTGTGTCTTATATGGAACTTTAACAAAAGAGTGATTGAATTAAAGACACGATTGAAAATATAAAGTATAATGTCAAAAGATGTTGTACTACAAACATCTATGAAATGTTGTGTTTTTGTTAGATTTGCAAGCATCACAAAAGTGTTGGTTGTTAAATCACTTAGGAGATTCTTAGTTAGCTCACTTGTAGACAAGTATTAAGTGAGACTCACTCAAGAGTTTCTCGTGTCTTTTCCCGAAAGTTTAAAGAGGTAAAACACCTTATATCTCCTACTAGATGTAGTGTCTAAATCCTTTAATCACGGAGGATCTAATCCTTGTTGTTACTTACATCACATAAACACGTTAGAGTAAAAACAATTTATAACACCCACGACAAAACTTAATGTCAATCAACAAGAAGCAATGAAAGGTAAGTTGAAGAGACGTGTACCTTTTAAGCTCCATAGATGAACCACCAAGAAGATAATCTTTAAGCAAATTATCTTGACTCGTAAGAAAGCTAAACTCTAATACTTATGTATCCAAGAAGGTTAGACAAACATATAAAAGTATTGAATATGATATCTTTATCCTTTTATCATGAGCTCCTAATAGAGATAGAATTACTCCTACAATTCTCTCCTAGGTTTCACAAACACAACTTGTTTTGTTTTACTTGTCGATGGTGCATTTGAGTCAAATCCTAATCCGGTTTTATCTCTAAATGACTTTTGACTTTTCAATAAGCTTTTGAGAGCTTTTGAACTTTCTTCAAATTTAGCAAGCATTTTTCCTTTTTCGTTTTGTCTTTAAATTTCATATTTGTAATCTTGACATGTTTTGCATTCTAGATCAATTTCTACATTGCTTTCAAATCTAGACATATTATCTTCTAAAATTATCTCTTTTTCAAGATTGTTCACAAGAGATTTTGAATGTTCATTGTTAAAGATAGTTTTTAGGTCCATGTTACATAAAAGTTTAGACTCATTTTCTAGTTTAGAAAACTCTAGAATAAATGTGTCAAAGCAAAAGTGTTTGATTTCAAATTGTACCTTGTTTGATGTTTTATCTAGTTGAGAATCACAAACCGGATAGTTGGCTTCATCTTCATCCGTGTCATTCCATGAATCGTAAGCAAGGCCACTTTGAGCTTGACATAAGTAATCATCTTCACTTACACCTTCATTTAAAATATTTAAACTAGTAGCACATGTATTTATTTCAACTAAATCTCTGTCTATTAATTTTTCTAAGACTTCTAATTCATATGTGAGATCAAATTGATCATCTTTGACTTGCCATAATTCTTGATGAAAGTTTGACATATTTTTCCAAATATCGTTAGCCGTTTGACAAAAATACACTCTTTCATATTCGGTCCTTGGTAAAGCTTTATAAATCATTATCTTAGCTTTAGTGTTTTTATCAAGTTTAGGATAATCAACTTGATTTTCAAAACTTGTTTTCGTTGGTTTCGAATCACCAATAGAAATAATATGCCAAAGATCTTGATCAATTGATTTCACATAGTTTTCAAATTTACTTTTCCATTCAAGGAAGTTTTCTTTTTCAAATAGCAGTGGCTTTTGAATAGGTTGCCCTTCTTTGAGATTTTCAAAATCCATGGATCGATCCAAGTTTTAAAATACAATATATTTTAAAGATCTTGAGTAACGTAGCTCCTGATGCCAATTGTGGAAAACTAGAAGGGGGGTTGAATAGTTTACCGCTTTTTATTCTTAATTATCTATTAAAACTTTACGTTTGTTTAACGATATAGACTCAAATTACTTGTTTTAATCTTTGAAAAGCTTTACGTTTGATCAAAGATATAAACTCAAAATACTTGTCAATCTTTGAAAAGCTTTATGTGTAATTAACGATTCTAAATAAAGACAATATGTAATATGCAAAGATAAAGAAAGAAACGATCAAACCACAACACGGTTTATCGTGGTTCGGCTACAAGGACTCTTTTTCCTTGCCCTACATCCATGCCTCGAGTTTCCAACTCGAGAGTTTCAAGCACTAGTCAACAAACTCCTTTCACGGGTGGAGAAACCTTTACAATCATCGTTTTACACTTTATCCGGTACAAAGCTAGATACCGGGTCCTAGTTCAAGGTAGAACCAACCTAACGTCGCCTATTCACTATTTCCGACACTAAGCTAGATGTCGAGTTCTTTTACAAGGGTACAACCACTCCCGATACTTCTTTTACAAGGGTACAACAACTCCCGACACACTATGTATTTTGAGGCCTAAAATACTAACCGATCACTTCTACACAAGATACAAATGAAGTATAAACTACCAAAGTTCATACATAACAAAGCTAACAAGTCTTGTAACTTTTGAGTTGAAACTTGTAACTTCTTGGAAGAACTTGTGAACTCCTTTGCTACATAAGAGAATCACACAAGTCAAATGTTACTGAGTTAGATGAGAGAATATGTGAAATATATGTCCTAAAGTGATGGGTAAAAACTAGCAAGTGGCTTGGTATTTATAGCAAATCCTTCAGCAGGTCTGGCGGATACGGCGGAACCCTCAGATGGGTTCCGCCCGTGTACCTCCAGGGTTCCGCCAGGCATACAGTAGGTTTTGCAATAAATCTTTCCAAACCAACCAAAGTCACATCAACTTAATTCTAGTCAAACACACATTGAATCAAAGTAGAATACTTCCAAAGATGTGTAAGAGCTTATGGTAAGTCAAACACACAAAATTACCATAAATGCATATTGATGTGATGTGACACTTACTTATTTAAGAAATAAAAACAATGTTATGTTAAAAGAGAAATGTAAAATCTAGTTATACAAGACTTAAAACTAAAGTGATGTTTTTACTATAAACAAAAGTTCATACTTTGTCATTAACAAAACTTAGCAAAGATCGTAAAATATAAATAACGTTTTTAGGTGATATTTGTATTAACATAACCTACTGTAATGCTCAATCAGCCCACCTTCATGATCAAACAAGGCCCTTTGTTTTGCCCTTTTACACTGGCCAACACTCACATTGATGAGATATTTCTTCTTAGTTAGTTCTTTAAGTGCCCTATAACTAATTGTGGGATCCTGGATCACTTTAAAAGCAAACTGCTTGTCAAGCCATTTAAAGGTTACCAAAGAGCCCAAATCAAAGTTTCTACAACATGTATGTTCTGGGATCAGTGTTTTGATCTGAAAAGAACTGCCATCTTGCACCCATGATGCCCAAAGCCTAAATGAACAGCCATCCTTCTTAGCCTTCTTCTTTTTTGTCTTTGTCTCAGCAGCTTTACCTTTGCCCTTTTTAGATGGTGATGCACCATGCACAACTATTTGTTTACCTTTTTTACCTGGTGATCTTATAATAACAGCTTTACATTTGCTTTTCTTAGAAGGTGTTCCTATCTGCACACCCTCATCTTTCCCTTTCCTAGTTTTCCAGCCTCCACTTCTACCCTCATCAATATTCCTTCCACATAGAACCATCAAAGTTCTGTAATCATTTCTTTTGTACCACAACTGATATCTATTAGCCACCCCATAATTGGTTAAACATTCTTTGAGTTGTTCTGGGTGTTCAAACCTCAAACCCAATGTAGGTTGCATCTGATTCCATGGAACACTAGGGTCATGTTCTGGATAAATTACCCCGGGTTTAACTTTATACTTTGCATCCACATTCTCCTCATCACTATCTATATCCTTAGGAGTAGCTTGAGTAAATTCAGTAGGATCAGGATTCTCAATATGGTCATTAATAAAGTTGCCATTGCATAACTTATTAAGAAATGGGACTGAAATAGTCCTATTTGGTATCTCTACATCTTCTTCTCCTACTGCATCATCATGGCCATATCCTTTAATATCTTCCATCTCACCTATCTCATCATCATCTGAAACCTCATCAGGACCTATCTCATTTTGTAACCAATGGCTTAAATCATATCCATGATGTTCCACATACAAATCTATTTCCTTTTTATTCTTAAAACCTAAGGCAACAAACTCTGCTAGGTCATTATCATCCTTAATCTCCTTTAAACTATTACTTAGCTCTCTACCAGGAATAAGAAAGTAAATACCTTTAACGGAGAACTGACATGCTCCTGATATCAACTTCGACAAACGAATGAGTGTCATACCAATGAAATCAATGTCGGGTATTTTCGATACATCACCTTCCTTATACATGAGAGGCGAGGGAGTGAAGGTTCCGTCATGATGGAAATTTAATGTTAAACGCATTATATTAAGTGTTAATTGATGGATTAAAACATTTGATTGATATGATGAAATTAGGGTTAGGGTTTGAAATTGGGGGAAATTTTGAGCGGGGTAATTGTGGAGTGTGTGGGGTGTGTGGGATTATTATACGTTTTTTTATTAAAAATACATGCCACGTATACCACTAACCAGTTGTAAAACTTTTTACCCGGTTTCCAGTCACCTTATCGGTAGATTGGTACAAAAGTTGAAAGTTCGCTACATTGAGTGAGACAAAAAAAAGTACACGTACTAAAATGGAACACTTTGTAAAGTATGTTGCTATTGTACGGCCAAATCCCTTTCTTGAACTATCGAAATAGAATAAACTTACTCCAGCACATCAAACACGATATTCATATTATAAGAGTTATACGTTGAGTGGAGACTTTAACTTACTATAAACGATAGACTTACTAGTAGTGAACTCTTTATGAATAGAAAATATACACTCAAATCATCCAGAACAGTGACTTGTTTCATGAGTGATCTAGATATCAGGTTGAGGGGTTGTTTTTTTGGCGGATAAGGATCCTCTCATGTTCATTTTGAACATAATAGGTAATGTTGAGTGTTTTTATAAGAGGGGAAAAAAAAAGAACAACGCTACAACCATATAAAAACTTTCACAAAATGATCATTGATTGATTGGTTTAATTAGAGAAATGAGAAAGAAACTCTCACAAAATACACCAATCAACTACGAACACATCATTTTGTAGATGTTTGTTTGTGGCTCTAGTATTCCTCAAAAAAAAAAAAAAAAAAAAAAAAAAAAAAAAAAAAAAAAAATGACCATCATTTTGAGACTTATTTTATTTAAAAATTATTCACACCAATTTGAACATTAGGGGATTCAAAATAAACATGAGTGGATCATAATCCTTCTTTGACACTTAATGGATACTTAGCAAATATATGTGTACCCACAAAACATAATTTATAATTTCTTTTTTCAATAGGGCCTACCCAATTTTATTATTTTTCTGTATCTATTGGGTATGAAATATGATTATCTTCCCAATAAGTGGAAGAAACAAACGTGGACCCACACGTATGACCGCAAGACTTATAAACACTTAATCAAGTTTAAAAAAGAAACAGGGCCTCAGTGGAGTTATCGAGCGACATGTTTTAAAAACTGGTTTTCTAATCGACATGGTTGAGCTTCAGGTTTTTTGTTCAACCGGTTTAGTCGTCTTTTTTTCTTCCCTCAAAACCAGCTTTGGGTGGCCAAAGAGGTTCCAGCCAGTTCAATGAATATAAAACAAAAATGTAAAGTGCAACAATCTGATTGTGTAGTTCAATATAGCTCACTTGATCATAGCCTGAAGTTTCAAAAACAAACATGCGAGATAAAGGTGTATTATTGAAGACATGCATGCTCAAATGGATCTAAATTAAAAAAATTCTTAGCCATTTTCACTCCGTACCTTCAAACACATTTTCACATATGACATGAACCCTTAATTGAACTAAATTTCCACCATATCTAGGCTATAGAATTTTTAGTTGCGTCATATAATTGCCTATCATTTTTTTCATATACGTTGTTCTTATTATCAAAATACATAAAGTTACAAACCCACTTCTTAAAATTATATTTTACAAATAAAGAACAAGAATTGAACCATGATCAATCCATGAAGCAACACATATGGTAACGAGGATGGTGGTATGGGTGATTGTAGTCCTTAAGAATCATGCCTTGAACATTAGAAAATTCTCTAACATGACAAGGGATGTTAATTGGACCACGATGATGGAAACCGAACTTCTCTTCAGCTTCCTTCAAGAGGTTCATGAACAATGGATGGTTCATATACAAAACCGGTATTATAAACCTTTTCCGCTCTTTGTCTTCATGTCCCACCATCACTACCACGTACCCTTTTGGTATGTTCATTTTAGAATCATCATTCTTCGTCACTTGGTAACGACGACGACAGAAGGTAAAACAATGTTCTCCAACACCCATGATGGATCAAGGTTTAGAAAAAGATAAAAGAGTTTGTTAAAGATGTTGGGATGTTGCTCATCAAATCATATGCTTATGTAGCAAAACTTGTTTTTGTTTTGTGCTAATGTGAAATTGAGAATGCATTAATGCAAATGAGTATATATAATGCATTAGGAGGTTAAGGGTAAAAATATAGTAATTTTCAAGTGGTTTGGAGATAGTATGACTTAAAGATGCCGGATCCCTTGCAAAGACATAAAAGTTTAAAAAGTCCCAAAAGTAATTTGGACCATTAGATCTATTTACAATATAATCAACGGACCATTGGGTAAACATCTTGGTAAGGATATTTAGGTCATTTAGCCACCAACATACATCCATTTTCTAATTCCTCAAATCAACACCTCCGTCAATCTCATATCTCCATCAAACCATCACCACACCGGTAACTTCTTCTCCGACACCAGTAGTGTTGCCGTCACCGGCGACATCACAGTCACCGGCGGTGACAGCACCAGGCGGATTTAAGATCAAGACTTCTATTGCTTCACAAAATCATCTTTCGGCGACCTTTTGTCGAACCAACGCTGCAACTACCTCCGACGACAACTGTTGTGCAGCCACTGCTACCACTTTCCGACCACCAGAAACGACAATACTAATATCAAGAGAAAATGAATATAGATCTGATATATGAAGAGCTAAAGTAAAAAATGAGAAAAATTGATTTTTGATGAGAGAAGAGATGAGAGATGGTTGGAAAGAAAGAGATTGACATTGGTAATTGAAAAAGCATTTGTTTGTGTCTTTAAGTTGATGTACGTACACTTTTACTTGAAAATGAATCACACTAAAATAATATGATTTGTTTTGGTTGGTGATAGAACACATGAAATAACGTTATTTTTTATAATGTTCAGCAGTTTTTGAAAAAAATAACGTTCATCACTTATTTTTTATATGGTTCATCACTTATTTTTTATATGGTTCATCAGTTATTTTTGACAACGTTCAGCAGTTTTCGAAAAAATAATGTTCATCAGTTATTTTTTATATTCTTCATCAGTAACGTTCATCAGTAACATTCAAAAAGTGATATTTTTTAATCATTATTTTTTTTAAATATACATTTAGTTCATCAGTTAGGTTATTAGGTTTATCAGTTAGGTTATTAGGTTCATCAGTTAAGTTATAGGTTATAAGTTCATCAGTTAGACATTTTGTTCATCAGTTACCTTGGTTCATCAATTTTTTCAGATTCATCAATTTCAGGTTCATCAAATTTGATCAAATGTTTAGGTTCATCAATTTTTTCAGGTTCATTAAATTTCAGGTTCATCAATTTCAGGTTCATCAAATTTGATTAAATGTTTGGGTTCATCAAATTGATCACAGTTAATAAGGTTCATCAGTTAATAAGGTTCATTAATTAATAAGGTTAATAAGGTTCATCAGTTAATAAGGTTAATAAGGTTCATCAGTTAATAAGGTTCATCAGTTAATAAGGTTAATAAGGTTCATCAGTTAATATGGTTAAACCAAAGTAACTGATGAACAAAATGTCTTTTTTAAAAATCAGTTAATAAAGTTCATCAGTTAATAAGGTTAATAAGGTTCATCAGTTAATAAGGTTAATAAGGTTCATCAGTTAATATGGTTCATCAGTTAATAAGGTTAATAAGGTTCATCAGTTAATATGGTTCAACCAAAGTAACTGATGAACAAAATGTCTTTTTTAAAAATCAGTTAATAAGGTTCATCAGTTAATAATATAGTTCATCAGTTAAAAAAAACAATAAAAAACAAAAATAAAAAATAAAACTTTTTGAATCTTACATTAATAAAATGACTAAAGGTGCATTGTTGTACAAAAATTAGTGCATTTAACTCGATTTTAAGACTAAAAATCTAAGCTAAACATTTCATCAAACACGTTGTGTGCAACAAATATGAGTAAAACGTCATCTTTAACATACAATATCTCACTCATATCATATTGGATTTGAGTGATTCAAATTTCTGGGTAAAAAATGGCCAAGAAGCTACAACTTTCGTGTTTTAAGTTTTGCAAAATTCGGCCTTTAAGCTAGACAAAATTAGAGCCAATAATGCTAAAATTTTCAAGAAAATCATGACCCAATGAATATGTCAAAAAAAAAGTTTCGAAAAAATTAAAAAAATTTATACCAAATTAAAGAGGATTAAATTTTAAAAATTATGGTGAAATCGGTTTTACATAAAAGTTTATCGTTTGAAAGTTATTTACGTTTGAAGTTTTGGGGTGGAATAAAAAAAGAGGTTAAAAGGACCAAAATACCCCCTAACAGAATTTAATAAGAAAAAATGGAGGGAATGAGTGGAGGACACTTGTCACATTCTGAGTGGTTTTTTAGCCTTTTTAATTTTGTTTACTTTGTAAGGGATCGCAACTCATGACTTAAATACACGTGAGGAAAACCTTGAGTTTTAAAGGTAATGAGGTTATTTTCGGTAGGAAGTCTCCTATAAAGGCGGTTATGTTCGATGAGATTGTGTCCTTGTCGTATACTTGGTGTAATGCTAGAAGTAAATTGAATTTTAGTTGGGTAGATTGGTTACGTAGTCATTTGCTTAACATGTTGTAATTGTGGTTCTAGCCTCTTGCTAGAGTGGTTTTAATAAATCGCTGTTTAAAAAAAAAATGGTGAGTAGTTTGGTACAGGTTTGTTACAAACAAGATTATGATGTTCTAAAGTCAAAATGATATGTTTTACTAATTAAAAATTTACCTAATCTATCAAACAGGAATATTTCCAATTGCCAAAAAAAGGTGCCTGCTTTTTAGACTTAGTGAAAGGATAGCTATTCAAACTAACACATGCCAAAATACTTAAAGTAACGTATAAAAATGGTCTTTCCTTGTTATGCTTGAAAAGACTTTGGGTCGGGGTCGACTACCACAAACTTAGACCACCCGCAATGGGGGATTTTTTTTTTCTCGGCTTCAAGGTGCTTGTGGTCATCTTGGGAAGTAGTGATAGTGCTCACGGAGGTCGTGAACTAGTGATGGTGAGGCCGATAAAAAACAAAGTAGTGTTATATATATATATATATATATATATATATATATATATATATATATATATATATATATAGAGGTGGGTTCATGAAAAAAGTTCACTTTGGTAGAAAAGAGAGAAAAATGTACAAATCAACTCCTCTTTTTTTTCACACCAAACTACAGGGACCTAATTGTATTTTCCTTCATTTTTTAAGGAGTTTTTGTAAATTTGCACCCTACCCCCCCCCCCCCCCCCCGCCGAAAAAAAAAAAAAAAAATTTCCCGCCAAAAAAATTTTTTTTTGGGGCCAAAAATAAATTTTTTTTTTTTTTTGGCCAAAAATTTTCCCGCAAAAAATTTATAACCCAGATGCACATTTTTTTTTAGTGCATCTAGGTTATAAAAATTGGTGCATCTCAGTTATAACTGAGATGCACCAATTTTTATAACCCAGATGCACCTTTTTTTTTTAGTGCATCTCAGTTATAAAAATTGGTGCATCTCAGTTATAACTATGATGCACCAATTTTTATAACCCAGATGCACTAAAAAAAAAGGTGCATCTGGGTTATAAATTTTTGACGGGAAAATTTTTGGCCTAAAAAAAAAAATTTTTTTTTTTGCCCCAAAAAAAAATTTTTTTTAGCGGGAAAAAAAAAATTTTCGGGGGGGGGGGGGGGGGGTGGGGGGTGGGGGCATGTTTCAAGACATACCCCTGAAGTTTGAGATGTTTCAAATTAAACCCTATAACCTTTTTTTCTCACTTTTCTACCAAAGTGGACTTTTCTCTAGAACTTTACCCTATATATATATATATATATATATATATATATATATATATATATATATATATATATATATTAATACTAATAAACCAGAAAACTTTACAAGCCCTTTAAAGCATCCATTGCATTTAATTCGATGATGTGTCTTCACTGTGATTGGTCGATGCTTTAATGCGTACAAGTTCACAATGCACAACTTCTTCACACATTATACTCGAAACATAAAAACTTATTTTCGGTAACTAATTAACATGCCCGTATGTAACATACAAACGTTGAAACGCCTTCATCAATTCCCAGCAATTAATGTTGAGTTGTTGACAACCATTCACACAAAAATTCTTCTATACGCTTCTTCTTTACTCATTCCCTACTCAATTCAATTCACGAATAAACACACACATCAAACCTAATTTTGGGATCGATTGTAAGGTTTTTTTTTTTTTTTTTTTTTTTTTTTTTTTTTTTTTTTTATGGTTTTGATTTTGTTAAATTGATTTGATTTTGGTTCAATTGTTTTAATATATATGTTTGAATTAATGATAATGATTATGCATTTTTATGTAATTGTTATACAATTTCCAGCCAATTTGTTTGAATGAACCATTCAGATAATTGTTTTATATAATTGTTTTAATTGATTAATTTGTTTTCAAAATGAAACAGATAAATATTTATGCCTAATTACATCTATGTATGACTCTTGATTGGGATATTGTTTTTAAAATAATTGTATTTGGGGGAAACTTATTTAAGTAAACAATTGTTTGTGATGAAACTGATTTTGCGAGATTTGCCCTGTGCCACACCAATTCAACAACAATCAAGAAATTTATTGGTTTACATCCATCTGCGAGTGATTTGTATGCTGGGAAAATTGGTAAGTATTTCTTATTTAGGCTTTTAATTATAATTTATAATTTTTAGGTTTTGGAATTGTTAGTTGCAAACTACAATTATTTTGTTTCAATTCTATTATGGTTTGGTGTCTTGAATTTTTCTCCACCAATTTTGGACATACTTATTTTGTTACGATTCCATTATTAGTTGCAATTTACAATTACGATTATTATGTAATTTGCATTTTTAATTATGGTTTGGTGATTTGAATTTTTGATTTCTGGTGTAATGGGTTGTAGATAGTTTTATTATGATGCACGTGGTCTGTTTCTTATTGTTTGTTAACCTGTTTGCTATAACTTTCTTGATACCATCACAACGTCTTTTCCATCCAGATTAGAATCTATGATTAGTTGTTTCATCCAAGGCTTACTTGAGTTTTACTTTTGTACAGACTATGGAAATAAATCTTGGATCTTTATCTTGACTTTGCTTTGAAGGGAAACAAAGTAGGACCGAAGGTATAATATATTTTGCTCTGATTATGTTATATTTGATTGTGTTGTAGCAAAACCTTCGATTCCATGTTACAATTATTTATGGTTTTGATTTTCTTTGATTATGTGTTATGCGGATTTGGTTGTTTTAATTAACCTCCACCCTTTGGTCAGCCAGAGAATCTGCACGTCTCGAATGCAATACATGTCCAAGTACCTACGGTTGATGGTGCATTATTAACATTTGAAAGCAACTCCTATATTGGGGATTCTTATATGTCCAACAATTGTTCGTTCCGGTTTCAAACGGTTGCGCCTCAGCAATTTTTAGATAACTTTGGCTGATTCCATGTCTTTATCAATTGTTACCGGCCCTCATTTTGTAGGTTCTTATAATGTCGTTCTCCACGTGCAGCTGCAGCTATGTCTACCAGACCAACGCAGTCATTGCCACGACGCCTGATCCTATGAATTTGGACTTCTTTCAGGGCATCCTTTCACATGAACCGCCAATCATTAGCCCAATTTGTAGGGTCTTATAATGACGTTCTCCACGTGCAACTGTGTTGCCTACGTTGTATGTAAATACTTTTGGGTGATAGTGTCCGCAGCGCAATTGTGCAGTCTTTCATTTCTGTCTTTTTTTCATTGTCTTTTGTAGGTTATGTAGTAGCTAACAGTGAATCTCAACCCTGGGTTACAACAACTCAGCAATACTGCAGTAGCACACGTAATACAACCATTCTCTTACTTCTTATAATATGTGATACTTTGGTACGCTCTTTCATCTAATGTGTCTTATTATACATCGGTTGTCAATCTAGGACGAACGCGCATCACAAATTCCTGAACACCAACTTCAACTGTGAGACACTCAACTGTACATCACACATGCATGTCTTCAAGAATTTCCAATGTAATTTAGTTGGTCTTAATTGTTTGCCATTTACTATTACCTTAATTACACTCATGTGTTTTATGTTTTCTGGATATGTAGCTGAACCATTTGAACACAATTCACAGGCAACACCTTCAGATAATTCAGTACCACCTATGCGTCGTAGATGTTCGGTTTTAAATAGTGTCAGCCCTTTCTTTGTATTATTATATACTCATTATTTTTGGGTGGTTCAGGTGTTCATTTAGTTGGTTCTGTATTTTCAGGTGCACCACCAGAGTATATATTTTGGACGTTGCGATCAAGTTTGTTTGAACCACCGGAGAAAGGTTCAAACATCTTTTTTCAGCTTCTTATGGTTTACATGTTTATAGTTTTGATGATGCACCAAATTTGTATCATGTTTTATGATAGGTTGTTCTGTGGCAGTGCATTGTTACCCTTTTATTGTGGACTATGAGCTTCTGGTGGTTGACTTTGGATCAAATCCTACTTGCACCAATGCTTCTTTGTCCTTTTAGGCTAACGGTCATTCTATATATACACCGGTTGATAATAAGCTACAACAGCTTATGAGGTCTTATTCTTTTTTTTTTCTTTTTTTTTTTCCTGAGCAATTTTATTACCCGTTTTGCAGCTTTTGTGTTTAGGTAAATTTTTTGCCTTCAGCCGTTCACCTAATTTATGCTATAATTTCGGTCAATATTTGAAGTTAGATGATTTTTTTTCGATACATTTGCACGTACGTAATACCGGTTCTCAATATAACAAATTTATTTTATATAATACATTTGCCAGTAAAAGTAAACCAACAACCTGTTTCGACCGTCCATGTTAAAACCCATTTTACAAGTACGTCTTGGCACACCTATCCTAACACAACTTATCTGTTGCAGAACGCAGCTGCAAAACCAGTATGGAATACACAAACAAAAGGAACTTCTGGCTGGTAATTTTCTTTCATTGAATGTTGATGTGTTTTGTGCTTTTGGAATTCCTTATGTGATGTAGGTTTAATTTATAGTTTTATATTACCGAATTATTAATTGGTTTTAGAAGCAATGATAATCAATTTATAGTAGTTTTTTTATATTAACAAGCAATCACGTTTTGTAGATTGTTAGAATGGGTCACCCAATTTAATGGTTGGTTTAACAATTGATTCACTTTTACAAGATTTGGGAGCGTTACTTTTTACAAGATAAAATAGGCAAGGTCAAATTTTCACGCGAACTAAAATTTAAGGCTTGAAACTTCTTACTACCTCGAATGTATATTAGTGTTTTCTATACCACCTTAATAAATGTAAAGTTCGCCAACTTGAATGTTTGTTGCCATCTTTTACAGTAGTCTGTAATGATTTGCTGGCGTCTTTTAGAATAGCCTGTAACTGTACTTTTGCATGCAAACATATACAAATAGGATATAACTGTACTTTTGGTCAGGGGTGTTACAGGTTGTGTTGGCCGGGCTAATCGACAATAATTTTTTTTTTGTGTACGTAATCGGCGTTGATGAAATGTATGGTTTCCCACTCTGATTAGCCCTTACAGCAGCTTAAAGGCCACCTAAATCAATAGGTTAGTCCTTGAAAAGTAATAGTATATGATTTAATCTAAAGATCCTAAATTTAACATATTTTAATTTGCTTTTATTGAAATTTATACATGGTGTTTGGTTGCTATAAGACTATATTAGTACCCCATATTAACATTATAAACATTTATCAAATTATTACTAAGATATAGTGATATTTTGATATTGCTTACAGGGTACTTCATTCCTGATGTTATAGTGGCAGCAATTATTGGAGCAGCAACTGGTGTATGTATGGGCCCTATGTTACCGGTTAGCCTTATTCTTGAGCCTAATCATCCATTCTCAAGTTATTGTTGCATACCACTATCATTGCATTGGCCATCACATCACCCTTTTTTCCATATAGTATAAGTGCGCCAAAAAGGGTCATTTTACAGCATACTGTTATTACAGCAAGTATTATTTGCAAACCTATTCAAATGTTTTCGTTACTTGTGTGTATGTCTATTGGTTTCTTTTATGTAATTAATTTCTGCTGTGATTAGAGGTGGTACAATTGGCGGTGCGGGTGGGTTGGGTAACGGGTTAGACTGGATTCAAATTCAAACGTGTCATCTTTTAAATACAGGTGGAAACAAACCTGGATGAGCTGGGCTAATCGACTACAACTTTTACTTTTTATTGTATATAATGAATTTGTTAATCCTAATTAAAAAACAATAGCCTAATACCATATATCTTAATTTTCAAATAAAACGGTTAATTAAGTATGAGGAAATCTGCATTAAAAGTAAATTGTGGGAAACTTTAATTCAGTGGCCCCTTTTTCCTTTTTTTGTAATTGACCAATTTATAATTAAACACAACCGAATCGACCATTTATAAGTAACTGGGTTGGAGTAGGCCCTGATTATTGGACAGTTTTTTTTCAGTCGCTAGAAGTGGTCCCATGAAGATTGTTATCTTGCCTTTTATAAGTTTTTATGTAAACTGCATCATTCTATTTAGTTGAATTACCATTTTTTTCAATATAAATTGATGGCATTCAACTGGGAACACAAGATTGAATATATCTATAACTTCTAATAAACGAGAAAAATTTACAACCACTCTAAGCATTCTCTGCAATCAATTTTCTTACGTGTCTTTGATGTGATTGGTTAGTCATTCAAAGCCTACAACACTCCTATGCGCTACTACTTTTTGCATCTTTGGTTTGATTTTGTCTTGCTCCATGGATAGTGTGCAGCCCCACAGAGCTTGGAGGTTGTTGAATTAATTGAGGTATATGGGAAGTTAAGAAAAAGACCGTGAGATACTTCAGGCTAGAGGTTGGTTATACTGAGGTATTGGATTGTTTGAGGGCCTAACTATTTCATATCAGCCCGTATATATTATATAATCAATTCAAAAATATAAAATATTTTATTGGTTATGCATTTTCAAGACTCTAACGAGGAAGAGACGGATGAAAATCTTGATTTAGAGCCCTCCAAGACGGATTTGTAAGTTTACACGAATTATAACCTTCATGCATTGTATTACAGTCAATATCAAAAGTGGCAATTTTGGTCCATTTATTATGTATGAGTCGATTTGGGTTGTGGCTTATCTGAAATGGGTATATTACTGCTAGAGGATTAAATAACAATCTTGATTCC
Source organism: Artemisia argyi (assembly GCA_030686995.1). Classification (NCBI taxonomy): domain Eukaryota; kingdom Viridiplantae; phylum Streptophyta; class Magnoliopsida; order Asterales; family Asteraceae; genus Artemisia; species Artemisia argyi. Next base: position 155,241,431 of record CM060694.1, read on the forward strand.
CATACTCTTCTAAGGTTCTCCTTAACTTGTGGTAATACTTTTTGTAGGACATCCATTGCTGGTAACGACTAACGAAGGAGCATGTTTGTTCTATTATGTTGTACAACCCTATGGAAATTCAGGGTAGGCACAATTGATTACGATTAGGTAAGGTATTGATATCTTCCGTATAGTATTTCGAAACATGGAACCATATTAATACCTTCTCAGATTTTTCCAGTAGTCTGTTAAAAATGACAATATTAGCTTATCCTTTAATTCATGTATTAAAGCTTAGCCTTTAAGAATGACAATATCAGCTTAGCCTTTAATGATTTTTCCAATTGTCTGTTTAAAAGGATTTTTCCAATAGTCTATAACTGATAAAAAATATTTTTCCAGTAGTTTGTTTATTTCGACTCAGTTTTTCTCTGGCGACTCTGCTTATGCAAAAGCAAATCAGGGATCTTTGAAATATACAGTTTATTATTATTTTTTAATGCTTGGCGATTGTGAATGTGTTTCAAATCTTTAATTACAGTTTATTACTGTATTAGTTTTTAATGCTCATTTTTATTGTATACCAGTGAAGTGGACATTCGATCTTCTTCAAAGGGTATTAGTTGTATCAGATGCTATTGTTGCCAGATATATTCTTCATGAAAACTAATATCCGTATGATAAGGTATGATTTTTATTAATTATCTTCCTTTTACTCCCACCCTGTTGTCCTGTTGACGTTTCAGCCAGGCACAATCTATTGTTTGTTTGTACTTGCATATCCAACGGGTCAAATGAGTAATTTTGACATATAGAGATTAGAGGATCATTAAACTGGTCCAAATGTGTTTGTTGTGGACTTAGGATACGTTAGGATCAGGCCACTATAAAAATAGGATAAGGTGTGTTTGGATTAGGGTTGAAATGGGTTGGTTTGGGTTTGGGTGATGAAATTGGAGGCTGAAATGGGGTGGGTTTGGGGACTCAAATTTTGCCTTTAAGTGTAGGAAAAAGAACCCCAAATGATGGAGTTAAGGAACCAGGTGAGGTTCTTATGTAGCGTAAACCAATAAAATTATATTAAACATGGCAAAATGGGGGCAGACAATGGAGTCGGATTGAAAAGGGTCATTTTATAGTACAGGTCGAAACAGGCTGGGTCAAATTGTGTTGACCCGTAAACACATCAATAAATAATTAATTTGTTATTTTTCATTACTTGAGTACTATTATAAGTTTACATACATTAACCTTTTCAATAAAAAAAGTTGAAGAGGTTTGTATGCATTAGTGATAGATGTTGTGATACTTTAAACCTGTGCGACCCATTTCTGCTTTGGCTTATGTTTTAATTTTTACATGTTTAAGCTAAAGTACATGTACACAGGCGAAATCTGCCCATTCATGAGTAAATGGATTGAAATTGCCAATTATATATTTTACCATTGAACTCATCGCAGTTATGCCATGGTAAAGAATGCGTGATTTAATCCTGTTATTTTTCCTGATTATACTCTTGATGATTGCTATAGATTTAGTATAAAAGTTGCTGCCCTTATCTCAAAAAGCTCAAGGTTTATTCATTTTTTACTTGTGGTACAGTGCATGATAATTCGAACAAGTGAGTTAGCATCTGCACAAGAGAAGTTAAACGACCTAAACAAGCGAAAAGCCGAAATTCTTAAATCTTACTCCCCGGTTTCTCTGCTACACAAGCTACAAGGTAGATACACTCTTTTCTTTGAAGACTGTAAAAAAATTTTTATGCTGATAAATGTTTTTCAAATTGATAAGCTCTTATTGATGGTTTATTGATAAATGTTTATTTATTTAACTCCGTATTTTGTTCATTGTTTTCAGAATCTATAAATAAAAAAGATGAGGAATGCTCCACGAGCAGCTACATGGAAAGGAGATTGATGTTGCTGCTTTTGTTCAGAAGCACAAAAAGCTACGTGTTGTTTACCATAAACGGGCTCTCACCCACCTAGCAGCCAAGACTTCTTTGGGTTTTTAACCAATTTTTGATCAAACTACATTCAAGTATGTGAATTGCTTTTGTATCTCAATTTCAAATATGTAAGGTTAATATCTTAACATGGAAAGTACTATCTCATTTCTAACTCAATGTTGTCACTGACAATGGGATGGAGGAATGTATAATATTTGACTTTCACACACATGGTTTAATAAAAACTTTTGTTTTAGAAATATTGTGACATTATACTCCCAGTCCTACATTTAGAACAAATAATATCGACAACTACAAAGATATCATGTTACCTACCTTATTCCAGAATTCTTAGATGTATAACTTTGCACATCACTTGTGAGTTTGGTAGACAAGTGTCATTTATAATATAAGGTATGTATAAACACAATATTTACTTTGTTTGTGGCTTCAAACATATTGGATTCATCAAGTCATTTATATTTATCGGTGGGGCGTCTTCATCAATTCTTTTATGCATGACATAGTCATTGTTTTTGCTATATAATTTTGGTACTCTGTTAAAAAAGGAAGGATGATTCAAAGGTAGCTTTTTATGTTCACGGAATGAACATGGACTACTCATTCACTATATCATATACATACTAATATCGACATTGCATGGACATCATTCACTATATCGTATAACAATCGAAATGTGGCATCCGTATTCACTATGCCATTTTCATTTATAAAAAAAAAACAAGTATCATATACGTTTTTAAAGTCTAAGAACTCCTATTGATAAAAACTCAGCCCAACAAATCTAAAAACTTATAATAGCCCAACAATGAAGAAAAGTTAGAATGGCCTAACCAATCAATCAAATTAAGCCCACGAAATCAATAAATTCTATTACTTACTAATTTACTCTTATTGTAAATCTATAAATTCTATTACTTACAATTTTTTCTACTTATTAGGTGTTCACGGAAAGGAGCTTTTCTTCAAATAGTATTAGAATAGTCACTACATCCATTTGCTCTCCATTTGCTTCTCAAGACAAACGTATTGTTGATCAAGAGGAAATGAAGATTTATTACATACATACTTACGACCATTGTATTTTATGTCTTTTGGCACTTATAAGTTTATGTTTCCGTTCAAACAAAATTTCACAACGTTTACGGGATTTAATCTTTCTTACATATTCACTTACTTATGTTTTCTTATTCAACAACCCTCTAAAATCCCGTGAATCTCACGGGTCTACAAGCTAGTATATATATATATATATATATATATATATATATATATATATATATATATATATATATATATATATAGTCAAGCGTTCAAATGAGAAGGCTTATTTTTGTGAGAACGCGAGAAGAGATCTGGACCGTAGGATTAAATCAATCTCATCATAATATGAGTTTGGGCGGAATGGCATTTTTGTAAATATTGACTGAAATTTGTAGGGGTCTAAGTGAATTATTGTCATTTGCTTCCCCACCCTAAAAAATTATCCCCGATTTTCTCTCATTCCTTTAAACACACACAAAAAAACACACAAACACACACAGCAACCACCGTCACTACACAACTCAGTATTAACCACCATCACCACCATCACCACCACCGATCACCACCATAACCACCATCACCACCGATCACCACCATAACCACCATCACCATCATCACCACCCATCACCACCATCACCATCATCACCACCATCACTACCATCACAATCATCACCTCCGATCACCACCATCATCATCATCACCACCAATCACCACCGTAATGAATCCGTCTATTAATCATTTGGAGCAGTCTTCTATGGATTTGAATGCTAATATTGGTACTTGTTTTCAACTAATCAATGTTTTTACTGTTTGTAGTTATAAAATATGTGTGTTTGTACTGTCTATCTATTGCGTCACATGTCAATATGTTATATGATGCTCTATGTAATTAACTGATTAGATATGTTGCCTTTTTGTTTTGATTTTAGTTGAAATTTAGTGTCCGGTTAGTTGTAACCCTAATTTACGGCGTTTACTGTGGTATCCAGTTAGTTTAAACTGAATGCACTTCAAAATTAGTATTGGAAAATGTTGATTTGGCAGGGGCTTCTCACTTGAATCCGCCAAAATTGATATTTTCACATGTGAATAAATTAGGTATCGAATACCTTCACATGTGAAGAAATTAGGTATCGAATACCTTCACATGTGCGGAAATTAGGTATTGAATAAGCCTTACTTTGAATAAGATATTGCATTATATGTGTTAAATGGTGGTTATTACTCCGTATGCTTAGTTCATGTTCCGATTTGTTTCAGAGACACCAAAGTACTCCTCTCTCTCTTTCCAGCCTTGCCCATTGTTACAGTGACACCCCAAGAGCAAATGCATTTAAAAGAAAGTTTTAATAGTTTCTTTTAGCTGTATTAATTAAGCGGGGACTGTGAAACTTAACATGTCAACTAATGCTACTTTCCTTTGAATTTTTGAAGTAAAAATGTCAGCATAAGTTTTGCTAGAAGGACGGATGTAATGCCAGCAGTGCCTCTTGAAACAAAGCACCATCCATCAGCAGTTGATTCGCTTCTCATCAAACGTCTAATTGCTGAAACTTCAAAGCCACATCTTTTGTAGTTTCTTCAGCATGAATTTGTTAATATTGGGAAGGCACATGCTGAACGATTAATAGGTATCAATCATCACCACGCACTTGTATGACAACACAATTAGACAACAGAATAGCCATGCTATGCAAACAACACATATATAAATGCATGCACACTTCAGTTGTGATACTTGATGTTTATAAAAGATAATTATTACCTGACATAACCACTATAACGATTCAGATTATTCTTAGACCTTCGCGTAATAACAACACTTGGCATGCTCAATTCTTGTTCGGGTTTTAGAATCAACTGGTTTTTATCATATCTATGTGGCAACTTTTTTACTTTCTGTTACTGTTTTTTAAATTTGTTTGAAACTGATTGTATCATTGTTACAGGAGAAATGGATCCAGATTTCACCCCCAAAACAGCAGTCAAGTCACTGACTTCACAACAAATTGTTCGCATGCATCAGCTGTTTCGGCAAGCCAAGTTTGATGATCCTAGCGGTGATGTAAGATTATCTTCATACTGCTTTTTCTAGCTATTTATTTTGAATAATTTTGGTTATTGACTCATTGAGTGTTCGATATTAACAATGGTCCTTTATAGTGTCTTAGTCCTGTAGGAGAGTACAACCTTCGCTTGGGTATAATAAAGGAACTGCACCCTGACACGTTGCCACTTATACTGCAAGGTAATTTTCGTGCCTAAAACGCCAAAAGCTGATATGTATGAGTACTCCAAAATTAGTGCAAAACTGAACACATTTGGAACTACTGTCTGATTGTAGTACCCAAGTATTTGAAGGACACCCGTTTATCGTGGAAGCTGGAGTCAGTTTAGGCGGAAAAGATGTCAAACAAGTAAGTTTGTAACTAAATTCTGGATCTATATTCACTTGGTGGATACAATATATCTGAATAATTTTTGTGTAGGGTTTAAATATTTTTCGGTTTGCATATCGAATTCCACTGCTGTTTAAACAAGGTGCTGATGTTGTCACGACTCACGAGAACTGCAATGAAGAGAATTAAGTAAGAACCCCATGAGTTTTAGTGTTTCTACCTTGGTTATTCTCGTTCCCATAAGAAGTTTTACTGATTTTGTATATCATCTTTCAGTTGGAATAGTTGCAAAATCAATCAAACACAAGATAAAATAGGTGTTTTTATTAGTATCGTAAGCACAAAAATCCCTTTCAAAGGGACGGGAAAGGAATATATTGGAGATGACATAAGTGAGATTGCATCTGCTGTCAAGGTGCATTTGCCTTTAGAATCACTTTGAAATTTTTGATAACTTTCTAAAGTTAACAATCTATGTTTTCCAGACTTGTCTTAGACAATGTTGCAGCCAACTGAAGATAAAAATAGTGAAGAAAATTGAGGCTCGTGAACAGCAAGAAAGAAAAAGAAGTTTAACCAAGTAAGATTAAACCTACTTTTAAAAGTAGCTTTACCATTAAGCTAACACAGGTGGTAATATACTTTTTATATTGGTTTTAGGTATCTTGATGATGCTGCAGGTGGTATCTATACGATATTGAAATTAAGTAACTACGTTAAATTTTACAGAAGGTGTGAAGGTATGTGCATTGTTACCTCATTTTTCTTCTTTCTTTTAGGTAACTTCTTGCAAATTAATGTTTAGTTTCATTTTGCAGCATATCCACTCGACAGCAGTTTTGACCTATGGGCATAAGACAACAAACTGGTCCTTTAATTGTCTACAGCCGAGTATCTATTTGAGTCGATAAACATGACAAGTGAGTCGGCTCATTGCTTTGTTATGGTAGAAGAAGCGTAGAAATGTATTCAAACATGGTATTTATGTGGTTCAACACTTTGCGTGTACTTAAAGTCGTCACTAGGATTCTTAGAACATCTATTGTGGTGGGTTAAAAAGGTCTAAATTAGAAGTAAATGCCCATAATTTTGTGAACCTTATTTAAGTTATGGGTCATGCTTATTTGACATGAAAATGTTTAGGATTACTGAGAGATTAGCTAATTTAAAAGTTACTTTGTAAATTCTTCTATATGTTTTTCTGGATCAGTATCTAACAAGTATCTTTTTAGATCTGATAGTGTTAGGTAAAATGACGAAAAAGCTAAACATTAACGCAAAATGCTTCTTCAAGTAGCATTTGAAAACTAATGTTTAGAAAACATAAACGCTCGAGATTTTTATTCAAAATGCTAAATGATAACTGCTAGACGCCCCTAAATGCGCCTTACCAAACATACCCTTGAGCTTATAAAGTTCATAAGCTCATAAGCCCAAAAGATTAAGCTTATGAGATTAGCAATTTCTCAATAAGCTTATAAGCCCATCAAGTAAGCTTAGACAAACACTCCCTATATGTACGGTATGCAAATTGAGACTTGTTTTGACGTGACTCTTATAAGTTATATGTAGTGTTTTCAACTGTGTTTTGTGGTTCTAGCTCTTATTTCACGTTAAAACGTTTGCTTATAGGTTGAATTGTTTGTTAAGTATCAGCTTGCATACAAAAGTTTCTAGTTTGCTATCTGATTCTTTTTGTGGTCATAATTTTATTTCTATGTGTTTACGTTATGTCATTACTTTATATTGGATTGGTTTATTGAATATATGGATTGATGTTTCTTGTGATCTTTGGTACTGCCTATGATTCTATGTGAGTGTGAACAATATAATGCCACATTTTTTTCCTTTATACACCAAATAATTTACAAACACGCCTTTGAAGTTTATGCTAGCAGTGGAAAAGGCTCAAACCCGTGGTCTCTTTTAATTATTTGCTAAAACCTTACCGATTGCATTCATATGTGAAGTTTATAATCTAAATCTATGTTTCATTTCATTTGTCTATGTATAGGGAGTGTAGATGTCTTTCATTATGGAGTTTTCCGAGAATTTGATTCTGAGGATGATGGAGGACCCAGTTGAAAGAGACTGAAAATTCAGAGAGCACACATATCATATGAAGGAGCGTTGCGCAAAGACTAAGGAGATGTGGAGCTATCCCATCTGTCCTTATGGTTTCTGGACATTTGACCGTCACAATGCTCAGATCTTATGAGATGCTCAGATCAGTCAGGTTGAAGGTCGTAGGGACCCTTATGACGACCTTCTTCAAGACCATCAAACTGAAGCATCTTCTTCCTCCAAGTAATTGTAAGTAGCTTTTCCAAATGTCACGTGATGATACTCTTAGCTGTAACTTTATGTGCTTCTTGCTATACTCAAGTGTTAAAATGTTTCTGAGATTGATAATTTTTTATAAATTTTTTCTCGAATTGCTGTCATCATGTATAGTTCTCTTACGTCATGACTCTCTGATTAGTGAGCGGTGTGACACTTGATTACTGTCATTATATGTAACATGACAGGAAGTAACGATTATAGTAAACGCCCCATTTTAGTGAATCACTATAAAGAGAGGAATGGGAGGATTCCTATACGACTTAGACATATGGATGGAAAAGCTGATGTTTCTCCGAATAATTACTTCTCTATTTTTAGCCTCATTGTGGTTGTTGATAACCGAAGATAGACCCTGTTTAGAATGGCATAAGAACATTGTAAATATTACAGCTGATTCCATCTGACAATGGTCATGAAGATAGATATAGAACATGGGAATCAGGAACTGAGTTATATTTTTTAATCTAATAGTCTATAGAAGGAAAAGAGGGACCATTTAAGGAATCTTGAGTAGGACTAGGTCTATTTCAAGTAACCTATGCTTTTAAATATAGTAAATATATACATTATAATTTAATTTTAGTATATATTATTGAGTAGTATAATTTTAAATTGAGTAGAACATAGTATATAATTTTAGTATATATGTACATTAGGTGTTCAATGAAATATATAGTTTTTCTTCACATGTGCAATTTTTTAGTGCACATTAGGTGTTCAATGAAATATGTAGTTTTTCTTCACATGTGCAATTTTTTTAATGCACATTAGGTGTTCAATGAAATATGTAGTTTTTCTTCACATGTGCAATTTTTTTAATGCACATTAGGTGTTCAATGAAATATGTAGTTTTTCTTCACATGTGCAATTTTTTTAATGCACATTAGGTGTTCAATGACATATGTAGTTTTTCTTCACATGTGCAATTTTTTTAACGCACATTAGGTGTTCAATGAAATATGTAGTTTTTCTTCACATGTGCAATTTTTTTAACGCACAATAGGTGTTTAATGAAATATGTAGTTTTTCTTCACATGTGCAATTTTTTTAACGCTCATTAGGTGTTCAATGAAATATGTAGTTTTTCTTCACATGTGCAATTTTTTTAACGCACATTAGGTGTTCAATGAAATATGTTGTTTTTCTTCACATGCGCAATTTTTTTAACGCACATTAGGTGTTCAATGAAATATGTAGTTTTTCTTCACATGTGCAATTTTTTTAACGCACATTAGGTGTTCAATGAAATATGTAGTTTTTCTTCACATGCGCAATTTTTTTAACGCACATTAGGTGTTCAATGAAATATGTAGTTTTTCTTCACATGTGCAATTTTTTTAACGCACATTAGGTGTTCAATGAAATACGTAGTTTTTGCACATTAGGTGTTCCATGAAATACGTAGTTTTTCTTCACATGTGCAATTTTTTTAATGCACATTAGGTAGTTTTTCTTCACATGTGCAATTTTTTTAATGCACATTAGGTGTTCAATGAAAATTAAGTTTTTTTTACTAGTATTAAAATCTGACTGGTTTTTGGAGTGATTGATACTTGAATAGTTGAAAGCATTGAAGCTGCGTTTGGAATATGTGTTGATGGTGGTTTATGCATATCTTAATCCTAATGTAAGCTTTGGGAAGCTTTTTTAACTCTAATTATGCATGTCATACATATTGCTAACCCGATTGTATGTATATTACTCCTATATCAGGTTGAAAAATGGATGGAAAACTTGGGAATCGGATAGTAAGCGGAGATGTACCATTAAGGCATCCATTGTTTCAGTATCTTTTCTGGTTAGTATGGATAATCTTTCTTGAGATGTAGAAGTGGCAAAGTTGACCCATTTACTTATGTATGTGACCATTTGGGTTTGTGTTATATCCCAAATGGGTGAAATTAAATAGAAAATTAGGTGAGCTAGAACAGTAAGAGGTCAAATGGATTGAGAATGCTGAAGTACGCTTTAAATGCACACCTCAAGCTATTCAATATTTGACCTTTAACAAGTCTCAAGCTGTTCAATATTTGTATCAGGGTTTGCATCAAAAGCTGAAGTATTTGTTAACACTTGTAACCTAATCTTGTATTCTAGCAATTACTCGCATATTTTTACGTGGTTTAAATGGTTTTTCATAGGATGACATTAAGGAGTACTTGACATCAAAAGGAATTAAATGGGAAGAAAGTGCAGATCTCATGGAAGTTGCCTCCAAATGTGATTTAGTGTATCAAACTCTCATTCAGAACGAACGATTTGGGGAGAGAATTGATCTTTATGACGAAGCTCGCGGCAAGTATATTGTTAATCGCATTGTCTTGAGTGTCATGCAAGAGCATGCAGTCATCATGCATCCTCTCCCACGACTTGATGAGTTAAGGCTAATCATCACTTAGAATGCACTAAATTTATAGAAATTTATATGCACTTACAATATTTTTTTATAGAGGCTACAAAAATATACTTTTTTTAGGTATGCACCTCTTGACTTGCCCTGTTGTAACTAGTTGGTCCTGTTTGGGCAGTCAGGTAGAATTAGAGAGGTGGTAATTTCTGCCTACTCCCCAAGAAAATGGTCTCATACGGGTTCCATTTAACCTCTAACAAGTCAAATAGATATACTCTACTTGGTTTAAAACCATTGAATTGGGGTCGGAAGTGAACCAAAGTATCTGAATGCTTACAAAATCTTAAGATAATCATTGCTGTTGTAATATATGGGTATACTCTAAAACCTTGGTTAAAAATAAAACTAGTCAAACAGGTCAAAACCTTGGTTAAACAAGAGCTTGATTAACAGCATTATGAGCAACCACAAGAACCGACCTGCTGTCATGAACTAAGATTTTCTGCCAGCAGCTACTAGCCCGATCCCACAATTCCCTCACCGGATAATGACCATCTATGTTGAAATTTGGAGCATCTTTTTGCCACATACCGAAAGCTTCACCAAGCTTTGCTATGCCTTCATGCTTTAGGAGACCCTAAAGTACATAAAAGAATTACGGAGTATATAACATTGTCTAGGCACCATTACAATAGCTTTGACAGATATTGCATCTTGAAAGAAAGATGCTCAAGACTTCATGAGAACAAAAACTAACTTGAAACGAGTATAAGTCGATTTCCCTCAAGTCCGGATCAGTAAGGATCTCCTCTTTGCGAGAATCCCATATGACATCCGCAGTTCTTTTTGATCTGTTCAAGGGACTGCAAGTACGAAATATTCATTTCATAAATCTACATCAGCTACCATGCTTTAAAATAGATAATCAATCGTAAGTGATGAATATAATACCTCCATTTTACGAAACTAAACAGATGCATCTAAAAGGGGTGTTTGGCATTACGTTTAAAAACTAATCCTGTGATTACTGACCTGATTCTGATTATTGCATAATTAGAGGTTAAATAAGTAACTTTGGGTTTGGAATTGGTTAGTAACTGCTTATTTCCTTATTGTGTTTTAACGCAACAAATCAACAGTTTTGAGTGTATTTAAGATTGTCTATCGAAAGTACTTATATGACATTTGCGATTGAAATGAGTTAATTCTAAATAGCTGCTTATTTCCAAAAGTCAAATGGATAAACTCTACTTGGTTTAAAGCCATTCAAACAGGGTCAGAAGTGAACCAAAGTATCTGAGTGCTTCATAATCTTAGTCAAACACATCAAAAGTCAACCTTATAAATCAGTGTATTTAACAAAGTTATGTCCGTTATACTGATAATGTGATTTCTAAAACCACATCGAATACATTAAGTATTTATAAAATTCTGGATGAAGTATATAAAATGTTTGCTGATGAAACCGGGCCGTTTATAACCCTTATAAAAGATTACCAGTTCTGACATTAACTCGTCACAAAACTCTCCAAATCCAACCTTTCTATCTTTTAAAGTTTCTTGGTCCCGACCCTCTTTTGCATTGTTAATGATGAATTGATGATGCAGATAGTAATTCATGTTTTTTATGGTATATAGATAACTGTGGAAGTAGATGGGGATCCAAGAGCTGCCTACTTTAGACAAGCGAAAAACGGACTCTTTATTTGAATGGCTTTGTTGAAGCTCTTACTTCTTGGTTAGTGATCATCAAGTTCATGAAGTTCTGCCAACTTTTTGTCTCTCTTGGATTTTGGTACCAGATACTCGCCAAATGAGTATGTTTTTCCGACTAACAAAAGTCGGACAAAGGTTCTTATAAATGCAAAAGCTTTTGTGAGGTTTTCATCTTGTATTCCTTTGTTAAAGTTATCTTTTCCTGTGCTATGAAGGAAAGTCAGCTGCAATTATTGTTAGATTCATATATGGGTTGTACTCATTTTCTTAGTAGTAGCAAATCGTATTTCTTGAATGATGTTTAGTTTCTAGTGAATAAAACTTAACTTATGTCCTTAATGAGTGAAGATAGTGTTATAACACGATGGATAAAAGTAAATGCATGTGATAATACTGTATAAAGTTAAGTTCAAATGTTCTTAACAAGTTGTATGGAATGAGGCCAGTAGGTCTAAAGGCACATACCTGTCTGGTTCAGTACTGTGATCTTTTTATTTATCGTATATCAGTTACTATACATGCTTGAGTTCGGACTTCAACAGTCCAGAAGACTATTTGCTTGAAGGAGAACCTATATGCTTCTTGGATACTATTTGATACGATCATATATATTTTCGGGGTTAATGGTCTTGTTTGTGCCCAGTAGGTTTTAAATCAAAACCAGATATCTAAACATGTTTTCCGTTAGTAATATTATTTCAGTTTGGGTCCAATTTTGTTCCAGCCCAAAACAGTCCTACTTGAACGAAAACTCGGTCAAATTATATACGAGAGTGGTATGGTTGCGTAACCAAGTCGATTAATACACATAGTTTTGATTCAATTTGGTTTAACCCAAAACCGTCATACTGAAACCAAAAACACGATCAGAAAAGATGCAAGAATGGTAATCATGCATGACCCGGTCAATTAATACAAAAATAGATTCACTGGTCGAGACACATAAATATTCCTAATGGAATTAAACAGGACCTTTTGCTTGATTCAATTTAGTGAAATCATGAAGGTTTAGAAGCTATCTCAATCAAGAATTAACACGATAATATCGATATATTTGGCACGCGAGCCTCCTAAATCAAAATCGTTTTACTCATAGTATTAAGTATAAGGACTCGTCGTATCATCATCATTCAAAACACAACCATCTATAGTCACAACAGGTTACAATATAAATTACTAATAGGTTGGAAATCTTTGATACACGTCATGTGCCCATGACTCCAATCCACCGACAATATCCCTTACGGAGGTAAAACCCGCCTTATGAAGCAAATCAACTGCTCTCTGTGAATCATTACCTCTTCTACATACTACATAAAGGCGCACATCTGAGCCATCATGAACCCCGTTTTTCTTCGTGGAATCTAGTGCAGAAGATATTTCAGGTAACTGACCTTCCAAACTTGCAAGAGGTACATTCAAGGAGTTGGGAAGAGAAACGATCTTGTAATGGTGAGATGGTCTTACATGTATCAGGATATGTGGTTTGCCCTTTTCAACCTCCACATTGTATTCCTTGCTGCTTATTCTAGAATCAGGTGTCAGCAATTTTAACTTCAAAGGTGCCTGCAAAAGATATCAGTGATCAAAGCTGTATTTAAAAGAGTCAAGTATCATATAACTATCATTTCTTAGGCAATCATATATTAATTCCAGTAAAAGAAGCTCTAATTTGCAGAATATAATCACTTTTGAGGTGATTTTGGTGTAGCTTATTCTCATTTTTGCTTCTTAGCTCAAATTTAGGGACTAACTTCAGATATATGAATAGATTTCACTTTGAAAATTTAAATGAACATCTAACATTATTATATTATGGATAACTGAATGCTATGTGCAAAAAAGTTTGTTCAGCAGAAAGGAACGTGCAATATTTCCTACGTAATTAACACGATAAAAAAAAATATAAGCGAGACATGTAGGAAACCAAAATAAGGCAATGGTTTCTATATAGAAATTGCAGAATGTCGTAAACTAGTTAATCTAACTATATTGTTTTAATGCTAATGTCACGATTAAATATGACATATATCAATATCTGGCGTGTATATATATCCGTGTGACCTTTCCCTCTAAATATGCAATTAGTCGCCATCTAGGGGCCACTTAGACAATACGTGTAACTGAGCAAATAGCTGAGCACAACATATCAAAAAGGGAGAATTTCATTTCTTCCAGTCAAATTATTCAGGGATTAGAGAAAACAAACCGCAGACAATGGCGACTGAGTGAAATTCTCATACTCAAATTGTTGAAAGTTGTCTTGTGTTATTGTTGCATTTTCTCCACAAGCTTCACACTGTGATGACCTTCCTCTGATCTTTACCTGAATTAGTAACAGATTTTCAGATATGTAACTTATAAACAGATATTTAGAACCATTAGAATAGCTAGCAGAACTTGCAATGCGGATCCTGGCTGACAATTCATCAAAAAGAAGCATTCTTTCCGAAAGTGGCTCACCAACTAAGCTTGCCACTTTAATAGCCTCTAGGGCTTGAAGATAACCAATAACACCAGGAACTGTAACAACATAGTTAAATTACTTATATTGAGTTGCCAAGAACTGAAAAAAGATGGGTAATTTGCATAAAATTCCAGCATACTTCATTTGTCTAGTTGTAGACATTGTCTGTTTCTATTGTATTATGAGACAGTAAAAAATGAATACGTGTCAGGTCTAGGTCATTTTTATAACCCGTAATCTGAATATTTTGATAGAGGTTTTAACATTATAACATAAATATGACATTTTTAAATACACATTTTACCTTCTTACGGATTTTACTGGGCTTTTGGTACGGAGTATTTATACAGAATCATAAAAAGAAGCCTGTCATTGTAAGAATTAAGGCATAACAAAAGTTGAGCTTACCTACACCTAGAACTCCACTGTCGGAGCATCTCTGACATGTTGTTGTGGGGTGGTGGGGTTGGAGAGAGGCATCGATAACATGGGCCTCCCTTGTAGTTGTAAACCGCAAGCTATATAAGTAGTTTAAGAATACATTAACATGGGCCCAAATATTTTAATTCTATGAAGAAAAGAGATCTTATAATGCAAGCAGTACCTGCCCTTCCAAACCCAATGCAACGCCAGATACAATAGGCTGCAAACATAATCATCATAAGTCAATGCATGGAAATTTGTTTTAAAATACACTTTCGATGTATCACATTGTAGATGTCATTTTTAACTTATGCCAAAGTTTAGAACGATACCTTTCCTAGTAAAACACAGCAATTGCTTATCAAATATCGACTGGGAGCGTTATCCGTTGCATCTATAACAATGTCGTAT
Source organism: Artemisia argyi (assembly GCA_030686995.1). Lineage (NCBI taxonomy): Eukaryota > Viridiplantae > Streptophyta > Magnoliopsida > Asterales > Asteraceae > Artemisia > Artemisia argyi. The sequence goes on from CM060694.1 coordinate 155,256,535, forward strand.
CTAGAACATAATAGTCATGGAATTCATAACACAGTTATGCCAGGGGAAATTAATATAACTATGACAAAAGATTAATATAAGTATATTTATCAGGTTTAGTTTGAAGTAATAAGAAGAATATTTGCTCACAATCTCCAATGCATTGGATGTGCGTAAAGCTTCTCTGTGTTCCACTATTTCAATGGTGGAGTTGATCCTAGACAAAGAAAATAATAATGTTAGTTACTCTAGCACAAATGTAAAATTTTTACGTTCTCAAAGTACAGCTAAAATGGAGCATTAGTAACATACGAACGACAAGCTCCAGCAGCAGACTCTACTTTAGACCGACCTATGTATGCTTCACCATGGATGATCTGAAAATTTGATAGAATTACTATATCAACACTATGCTGGCTAACATAATTCAAAGAACACAGACCAAGAAAATGATGATGTGCAATGTTATTTACGTGATCACAACATTATAAATGACAAATAATGACTGCAATAGAAATGTATCACGCATTTACCTGTCTGTGCAGATTGTTTAGCTCAACAACATCATGATCCACCATTCCCAATCTACCTGTCAAGATTTGGCTAAATTTATTAATTCAAAGGGCTTAAATAGGTTCCATAATTAGAACACTAGTATTCACTACCACTCGTGTGACGGGTCTAATATGGGTATACTTAGAAGCACAAGATACATTTAACAATTAGTTCAGCATTATCTGCCAAGAAACTAAAAAACGGAAAAATTAGAGAGCTACAACATATAAGCATATATCTCACCTACGCCACATGCTACTAGATATAACAGAGCAGGTGATCCCAAACCCCCAGCTCCAATGACCAAAATGGATGACTTTAACAGTGCAGATTTGGGTTTATACTTAACTCCTAAAGGTGCAAATGACTAAATCTGAAAAAGTATTAAGGTAAAACAAAAATGTGTTGAACTCGTCATATATGTCAAAATAACTCCTAAACCAACTTACTTTAGCAATTAGATTAGCACTGTAACAATATGGTCTTTTTAAATAATATATATATTTATAAAATTTCAATAAAAGAAAAACCTAAAACTTAGACTGTCGGACATCCTGTCACATCTGCCATGCCACAACCCATTTGGACAAGAGTTAAAGGTACCCCAATTTGACCAATACCTTGTAGCTTATATACAATTAAAGATACTAAAGGACCATGACGAGTGTAGGCCTTTTACCATTGAATGTTTCACTTTCGGAGTAAGTTCTTGGAATTATAGGTGATGCAGAGATACCATAGGTGACAATTTGACCCAGTTACTTTCTGAATGGGTCCATTTTGGTTATGTTTTTTTATCTGTGACATACATAAGTTTAATAAGAGACAAATGCTCATTAAATGCATTTAAAGTGACTTTTCAACAAGACGGTCAGAATTAGAAAGTTCAACATACCTCAAGCATCCACTTCAAGTTTTTGAAGTAACCCAGATCAATTGCTTCAATGTCATGGTAGGTTACTTTCACCCCAAGCATATGCTTCAATGTCTCAATTTTGCTTATACATGTGCTCAATTCTATCCATAATGGCTCCAGAGCAGCATTTATGTCATTTACAAGAGAAAGGGTAGCAGCTTGTTCCTTTTCAAGAATGGTCTGTTCTTTATCTTGACTAAGTGAAGTAACGAGTGAGCTTAATGCTTGTATAACCCTTAAAATTGCTGCTCCATCCGAACCTGAAGTGTTGACCATTGCTTTCTCTATTTCACCAAAGACGTGTAGTTCATCAATTCCCAATGTAGTTAATTTCTTCATGGAACCAGCTAGCTCAGTTATGAACAATGACAATGATGAGGAGCAATAGCCACCAATTTATTCGTTATATCAGCAACAAGAGCATAAGCATTGTCCGATAAACTAAAATAAATAATTGTTAGCACAACAAATGGGAAGAAGATTCATGTACAAATTCACATCCATATTGCAATTACACCAACAAACCATTTTCAAAGAAAATAAGTAGTAGATATACAGGCCTTTGCATTTTCATGGTTATATGGAAAAAAGGTTTGAGGAAATTAGAGTGGCAAATAGATTAGACGAACTATATTGCAAATGAATTGGCATTAATCTTATAATTAACAAAAGACAAAACAAAAATGATTCAAGAGAAATGAACCATACATCTTTTGTGTCCGCCATGGACAAACTGATGCACTAACCAAATAACTAAAATAATGCAAGTGAAGTTGCGAGAGCAAATATAAGCAATTTTGGATCATTGGATGAAGGAGAGCATGATATTACATAACCTAATATTAATAGCACAAACATTAAAAGCAGAACTGATATAAAAGTTCTATACCTTTCACATGTACCATCAAAACGCGAAGATAATTTTACTAAATTTAAACCTCTAATAACCTCAAAACTTCATTACTTAATGATATTCTTCACTCGTGAAGATACTTTCACTATACTTAAATATTCAAAAAATCACTAATCTCGATAATCTTCACATGTGACTAACTTCTTAATATCAAATATTTTCACGCGCGAAGATACTCTTAACTTTTCACGCGTGAAGAAACCTATATTTTCACGAGTGAAGATGCTCTTACTAAAACTTTTCACGTGCGAAGATACTATTACTAAAATTTTCACGAGCGAAGAAAAATATCTACTATATTCTCACGTGTGAGGATACTATTACTAAACTTTTCACACGCGAAGAAACCTATATTTTCATGAGCGAAGATGCCCTTATTAAAATTTTTCACGAGCGAAGATACTATTACTAAAATTTTCACGCACGAAGATACTCTTAATAAACTTAATCACCACTATATTCTACTTTACGCAAACTAATTAAGTCGCCTATAACAATCAAGACCTAATTCATAATCTATACATTCACATCTGACATATTTACAATTAAAACAATGATAATAACTTCAAATGCATATCAATTCACAATTCAACAATTAAATTTTATCAGAAAAATAAAAAATAAATAACAATTACTTGAAATTTATGTGTAATTTCATTGATATCTCCTTCTTCATTAGTCATATTTGTCGAATTTTATGTTTTTATGATCAATTGATATTTCGGTGATGATTCCGGTAGCGATTCTGGTAGAAGATGGTGTTTGACGGTGTTAGAAGGTGAGGTGGAAGACGGTTGTAGAAGGTGAAGTGATAATTGTGGAGGAGCAGTGGTGGTTCCATTTGGCGGTGAAGCGGTGGTTTGAATGATGGTATTTTGAATGGCGGTGGTTTGGATTGGAGAAGATAGGTGGTTTTCACGTTCAAGTGTGTTTTTTTCTTCATGTATTAGACCTGGGGTCGGTAATTACAAAAATACCCTTGCTTAGTGCAAATGGTGGGCTAATCTTAGCCATTAGATTAAAAAAAGGAAGGACTAGATGGAGGGCTATGATCTCTTCTCGCGTTCTCACAAAAATTAGATATATATATATATATTCTTGTTATCTTATCTTAACTACTTATAATGGAGAAATAGTCAAGTGAAATGTTGAGTTTTCAACACTTGGTCAAATAAGAAAGAAAGTTACTAATCATATCAATCAATATTTGTTTTGATTAAATCAATAATGAATAGTTTCCTAAAACTAAATTATAATTTAATTAATACTCTTATTAAAATAACTCATTACTTAAAAGTACAATGATTTATTCACATTGTACAACCAATTAAAATCATATTTATCAAATTAAATATAACCAATTAAAACACGACTCACTAAAAAGTACAATAAAATTTTCATAATGTATAATTTAAATAAGCTACAACATAATCATATGAAATAATTAAACACACTAATTAATGTTATTTTTAAACATCCTAAAAAGAAAAGTACATGTTATTATACACATTATACAAATTAATAAAACACACAAAGCTTCATACAACCTAACAAATTGATGGTGCATATAGTTTTGAAAACTGGACGGGACCAACGGACTCAACCGGGAACTGGTGTCGCCACCGGTTCGGCTAACCAATAAAAACCATCTAAAAAAGAACCAGAGAGGACCGTTGAAACCGATACAAACTGGTGAATCAGGCCTCATCGGTATCTATTTCTCCGGTTAATCGTCACAGGGTACCCGAAGGAAAAACTGAAAAGTGAAAAATTGAAACTAAAAAAGGAAATGTTGAAAACATATATTTCAAAAGGAAACTATTAATACAAATCACAAACTGGGGTGACCTGGTACGCTTCAAAGCCGGCGGATTGACCCGGTTTAATTTGACTCATTTTCGACCAACCTAGCAAGTTGAACCGGTTTAAATTGACCTATTTTTGGACCATAACGGTTCAACCGGTTGAACCACCCGGATCGAACCGGGTTTTAAAACATTATGTTTAATCCCCAAATCTTCAAACTTTTATTATTTTTTTTTTATAACCTATAAACTTTTTTTTATCAATAAACTGTCGCTATAAAATCCCGTTGCTATGCACGGGTACTCGTCTAGTTATTATAAAAAGTGGTAAGTTATAGAGTGACCATTGCAGTAAAGTTATGAAAAAAATAGTGGTGGGATATCATGATTTGACATTGAGGTGACAAATGTAGTAGTCAATGGTTGGAGTGATCACTGAATCACTACGGATATAAGAAAATAAATGACTTTTTCATTAAATCTATCTATCTAAGCTAATATGCCACGTTTTTTCCACCATCTAATAACTTTTCCTTAATATAACACTAGCAGGGTACTCGCGTGTTGCAGCGGCGAATACTCTGTAACTAAAGTTTCGGCGAGCAATTTTTTTGAATTATACGTATCCGTAATTCTAACTTTATGAATGATACTAACTTTAGATTTAAATAACTTCATGAAATATCAAATTATTCATATGAAATAGTAAGGTGTATGGGAGATGTTGCACAAATATAGAGCTGTTACTCGCTAATTACCATTTACCATATATTTTCCTCTATAATATTTCAATTTTCAGCTCACGAAAACACAACCCGGCCCAAGAATAGATATAAGCATCAGCCCAATTAGTTAACCTAATATAACACACCCTATGCTAATTCCTAATACTCCGTATTTCTCACAATTTAAAAACCCTAATCTCACTCTATCCAACCCCGCAACCACAGATCTCATTTCTTATCATTTCATTTTTTTCATTTCATCTAAACGTAAACTCGCAAACACATACACCACCTACAACCTTTTATTGCAGCCACTTAATCCAAACAAACTTCATTCTTTCTCATTTCTTTTTACAACAAATCGAAGTATAACACTATAACCTTGGCTACTTTCTGCTTGAAAGCTGACAACCAAACATGAACCTTTACCTTCTCGTTGCAGTAGCTTCAAGATCTCACATAGAGGTCTCGTGTAGGTCGTTTGTGTTGTTTGTTTTTCTTATAGATTTATGATGCGTGGTTAAGATCTTTTAAAGACCTTTTACTTATGAAATTAAATAACACGCTGAGATATATATATATATATATATATATATATATATATATATATATATATATATATTTCGTATAAGTTTTTGGGGAGTGATGTGAGCTTGTAATTGTTTTTGTGTGTTTATTTTATGTAGCCTGTATTTTGTGGCTTGTTACCTAAAAAATAGTAGTTATTACTTTTAGAACAGACTTTTTGTGGTTGTTCAGTAGCTTCAAAGAGAAAAGAATCATTATACATGAATATACATTTTAAGCATTTAATTTAGTTTTGTTTTGGAAGCTTAATTAGATTGTACTTTGTGGTTAAATAATTGTATATTTTGGTGAAGGGGTAAATTAAATTGTGTATTAATTGACCACTTTAAAAGCTTTAATGTTGTAAGTCTCAAAATTACACCAAGCTTATTTTGTTGTACATTATGCTTATTTTGTTATAATTCTGAAAATTGTTTGCATTAACGTGTTGTAAACAATGCTTAATTTCTCGTAAGTCTGAAAATTTTGAAGAGAGAGTGCTTCCTCTATTATATGTAGTATAGATAAGACTCACAGTTTTCAAAGAAATTTATGCGTGTTTAAAATATTTATATAAAATCGTTAACACATTTGACCTTGCATGTTATTAGCCCAATAAGCTTTAAGAAGTCGTCTAAATGAATTTAAGGTAATAATAACGTTTAACGAGAATTTTAATTTTGTGTGTTTCAAAAGTTTTAACCCAACTCATTAAATTTTTTATATGTCAAATCCATTTATTCTAATAAAATGGAGTTCTGTACCAGCTAATAAAGCAGCTCTGTAATTAATAATCTGATATGTCTTGCACCATATTTCACGATATTTTTGTAAAGTGCTTCCCCTCTTCGGCGTGAAGCGATGACTTTTTCTATACGATTTTTCATTCTCTATCATTCAAACAAATCAGTTACAATAATCAAACAATTAATCATTCAAGCAATTATCTCCAAAAACAAGTTATAGATTTTTGAATTGAAATCCTATATTTGACTTCCTCTTTATGATATAGTCATCTATGCTAAAACCGTTATCTTTCATACTCATCACATTATATGAAACACCATTATTAAAAAACCTATAAAATCCCACAATGTTTCAAAATCATAACAAATCAATTTTTAATCATGCATAATTCCACCGTTTCATAAAACAATATTTTCAACATCCTTTCAAAGTCGATCTATGTCGGTTGATGTTTTGTTGTCTACACAAAGTAAGTTTTCTCTTTAGGGTTTAGATTTAAATCACATAGTACAACAATTGTGATTGAGTTAGTTTGATTATTAAATAATTCATAATTCGCATATATTCAAGGTTTTAGGGTTTTGATTTAATCCTATGATTATGTTTAATTTAACTGTGTTCTATTAAAACCCTAGAAATAAAATGAGGAAAATCACTTTGACGAATTACTTTTATAATTTATTTGTTATGTGTATCCAATTTATAAATTGGGGGAAAGCACCTCGATGAATTTCGTTTCGATTCAGTTTATACTATTGATCAGTGCTAAACAGTCAGATAATATTGACCAAATTAAATGGTCAACAAGTCAAAAACAGCTTAGACTAATGCTCCGTGGAGTACAATGTATCCTCGGGTCGTTAATCCCAACGATGTGTGAAATCTGTAATAAAACGGAATTTGGGATCGGGTGATTATGAACAGGAATAGGTGAGAATGTTTTATACTACTAATTTATACAATGAAACAGTTTAAACAATTTACTTAAACAGTTATATGAACTAAAAACGTTTACAATTTAAAACTTACGTCTACGTACGGGGAAAAAGGTGAGTTTTAATCAAATTTAAACTACAGGGGGTAAAAATGAAAATTCTACAAACTTAAACTTAAAAGAAAATTTAATTAAAAAGAAAATTATTTTTTAGATTATTTTATTATTTAATATTAATTATTTAAATAAAAACTAATTTTCTATTTAATTAAAACTAATTAACTTAAAAACTTATTTATACAAATTTAAACTAGAAAATTGCAAAATCAATTTCTAAAAATCTAAAATGACTTAAAATAAGTTTAAAAATTAAAAATATGTATTTTTGTCTTTTTGTGGATTTTCTATTAATTAAATACTAATAATATTACTTAAACTATTTAAACTATTTTAAATTATTAATTATACTAAAAATGACTTAGAAAATTATAGAAAAATTTATAAATCTAATTAACTATCACGGGAATCCTAAAAAATTTTAAAAAATTTCTAAAAATTATATTTAGACTATTTTACTAATTATTTATTTATTTACTAATTAATATCTAATTTAACTAAATTAATTAAAGAAATTAGAAAATGAACAGTAGAAATTCTAGAAAAAATTCTAAAATTGTTTTATAACATATAAAAGCTAGGAAAAATATAAAAACTAGGTGTTACTTAATAAAATCTAATTTTGCTATTTAACTCTTTAATATTATTTAATAATTAATTAAACTAATATTAATTCTAAATATCACTAAATGACAAAGGAAAAATCTGGAAAATTTATAAAAGTACTTTGATATGAAATAAATTTAATAAAAATATAAAATTGCAAGAGTGCTTAAAAATAAGCTGAAAAGAAAATTAAAAAGATAATTTCTATTAAATAGAAGCTATCACTATAATTAAGTTTGGCTTTTTCTAAATTTTCTTTTACAAAACTAATTTAACACTAAAATTAAGAGACTTTTGTAAAAACAACTAGTTTGAAACTCAAAAATAAGCACTGTGAGTGCTTATTAGCTTTGACAGTTGACATAAATTGACCAAACTAAGAATTAAGCTCAAATGAGCTTAAGTGGGGTCCACAAGGGTGAATTATGGTTCAAATAAGTTAAATAAACATAAATAAGCAGAAATTTAGCAAATAAACTCACTGAGTTAACAATTAAGCACAAAATAAGCACTTGCTTATTGGTTTACTGAGACAGAAATGGGACAAAGTTAAGGGCTGATTTCAGGTGGGTCCCAGTGAGCCTAAGCTTTTAAGCTTGCTTAAATATTAAAGGTGGCCAGGAGGGGGGTTGAAAGAACCCAAAGTGGACCAGTGGGACCCACTGTGGTTGCCAGAATCACCCACCAAAGGTGGTGGTGGTGATGGATGTCTGTTGTGCACAGGGGAGGTCCTTCCCCTGCAGCCTTGTTTGAAGGGGTGTGGGACCCACAGAAAAAATCACAAAAATAAAGTAAAGGTAGGACACTGAAGACTAGCTGGGGGGTTGCAAATCCTAAAAGTTTCAAGGTCTGAAACCTAACCTAAAAATCACAACAATTCTTGGAGTTTTTGGAAAATCTGAGAAACATGCATTTTGACTTTTTTAGAAGAACTCCTAAGTTGACTTTATTGAGATTCTAATGATCACTACTTACTATATATGTTATATTAAACTGATATGAAGCTAATTTATGCTACCACAACAACTAATGATCTAAAAATGGTGATCATAAATCCAAAACCTTTAACAGTTAACACCCTATGATCTAATTAAGTGAGTTTTGACTTTCTAATAAACAAAGCTTGGTTATTATGACTAAATTGAGCTGAAGTGACCTATTGGAACATGTAGTTAGGGCTGAGCATCGGGTCGGAACCGACCCGAACCGAGAAAACCGAAAACTGAAATTCATCAAAAACCAAAACCGAAACCGAACCGACGGGCCGTCGGTTCGGTTCGGTTTTCGTCGGTTTGGTTCGGGTTTGTCGGTCCATGTGTATTTTGGAATGTTTTTGTCGGTTTTGGGCCGAACCGGACCGAACCGAACTGACCCGAAACCGAAATTCATGAAAAACCGGAACCGAAACCGAACCGACGGGCCGTCGGTCTGGTTCGGTCTTTGTCGGTTCGGTCGGTTTCGTCGGTCCGGTTCGGTTTTGAACCTGCGGTGCTCAGCCCTACATGTAGTAACAGAAAACAATGAGAGAAACACCAAGGATACCACAGGATGCCCCTGAACTAAACACTACCTTATGCAACTGAAAATATTATTTTCAAAACATAGCAATGATTCAGACCATTATACTGATCCATGAGGATTTAATATGATATATTAAGCTTGTTGAAACATAGAAACACAAGTTTTAATTATTAATACTCAAGAATCATGTTTATACTATTTTGACTGAGAAATATAAGACAGACTAAGTAATCAAATATCTAATGAACAAGCATGAACTAAAAAACAAGATTGTGACTAAATAACACCTAAGAAACACAGATGACTATATATAAGCAGATTAAAAGCTATAGCACAGTGAAATACCAAATTAGAATTCAAATGCTTACATATGACAGTTAAAAATGAATTTTTTAAGCAAGATGGTTTTAATAAACAAAGACTTGTGTTTAAGCTATATTATGACTAATTCATACCTAATAAGCATAATTAAATGTAAATAAGCAGATAATAAGCTATGCTACAGTAAAATGCCAAAATGGATAAAAAGCTTACAAAATGGAATAGGCTGAAAACTAGTAAACCATAGACCAAGAACCTTCCTAAAGCTTACCACTAAGCCTATAATACCAAGGGCAATCCACAATTAACCCTGCTCCAACTTGATCTTCATTGCACACTGATTTTTGATTTTTATTCTATTTATTTGATTTTTTTTTTATTTTTTATTTCTTAAATAAACTTATTGTTTGTACTTCTAATAGCTTATAATAGCTATATCAGGAACTTATATGAACCTATAAGTCCAAAGCAACAAGAAATATCAACATTATATTTAATTATGAAATTTGGAGACAATTTTAGACATAAACTGAAATTTAAACTTAGGATTCAAATTAAAGCTTGAAAAGAGTTTAATACAATACTTAAAGTGTTAATACAAAGCTTAGAAGTTTGAATTTTAACTGAAACAACAAATTACAAACTAGTCGACATACATGAAAATTAAAACTAAAACTAAAACTATTACTCTAATCTTCTGCTTCTTGCTCCCTTTTATAGCATCCCTGGTTGTTCCACGTGTCCTGCTGAGAATATCCCACCAATTTTAGCCTTTGGATGTGTCCAATTCATCAGAACCATTTAAACATACTTTTGGCGCCAAAAGTCGTTTAGGTTGCTTGTAGGGTTTTCAGGGCAATTAATGCCCTTTGGGATGTTGTGGAGGTGGAGGGGACAATTTGGGATCTAGGGGTGAGCTGGGTATGGTGGATGGGATGGTTGCAGGTTGTAGGGGACAAAGTGGATAGTAGGGGTGATATCTGTTGGCCCCTGGTGCAAACCAAAGGGGTGGGTTTTGTTGTAAGGGTGACAGGTATGGAGTTGAGATGTTGAAGGTGTAAGGTGGAGGTGGAGGGTGTGAACAGTGGTGGTAGCAGGAGGTTGAGGGAGGTAGGGGATGAAGGTCAACGAGGGTCGTTTGACCCTGCATTTTTATTTATTTAAGGGAAATGGGCTTTGGATTGGGCTTTTGATATAACTGGACCAGGGTTGTATTTTGTTTGGATTTGGAATTTGGTTTATTTTGGATCCGTTTGGTTTGTAAGGTTTAAAAGCCCAAGGACCTTTGTTGTAACTTCTGAATTTCCAGGGACTAAACCTGTACCTGTTCCAAAGTTTATCAAAAGGTACTATTTTTGCCATATTGGAATAATATAAGGATTTATTTGATATTTTCCAAATTAAAACAACCGGGGACTATTTTTGCCAATTTCCAAAGTATAGGGACCTTTTTGTAAATTCTTTGAATTTATCATCTAAGGGTCAAACTTGTCAACTTGTGAATTACTAGTGACCCTTTAATGATAAAATTCCATTTTTAAACACTGGGGGTATTTTCTGCCAATTTTGAAAACTTGAGGGACTTGTTTTGTCATTTTTGAAATTTTGAACTTTCAAGGATAAATTTTGTTATTCCATGATTCCTGGGGACTGTTATTGACTTTTCTTTAAAATAATTCTCCCAGGGACCATTTCTGTCATTTCTTGAAAGTTCAGGGACTGAATTTGACAATTTGGTAAACTTTGCCCGTTTTCCTCTGTTTTCAGTTCTTTTATGTCTAAAACATATAAAAACACCTTCTAAGGATATTTGTAGTATTTTGTAGTGTTTCTTAGTGTTTTTAAATGTTTTTGTTGTTCAGATTTGACAAAAATGATGAGTTTTTATGAACTCATCAATCCCCTACACTTAACTATTGCTAGTCCCTAGCAATCTAGCATCCACTAATAACCCATTTTTGAAAATTTAATGGATTTAACGTCTCTTTACCAAAAGCCATTACTTCTGGAGTAGCCAAATGTCTTAGTTCAAGTAAGAACTATGGTCCACTTGATAACCATGTGATTTTGATCAAACCACCAGCTGTCAACGGATTTGTTTTGTCTTTACCAAAAGCCGTTTGCTTCTGGACTAGCCAACTCTTGATGGACAAAGTCAACATCTTGGTGAGCTGATTACCAATTATGGTTTTTCCACTGCCTTTACCACAAGCCATAATCTTGCTGGCTAGCCAACTCTTTCACTTTCTGGATGTGGCGAGTTGATATACCATACAATTTTGGGAAAATTGCAAGCCGTAAACGGATTTGAGATATCTTTACCAAGAGCCGTTTGCTCCTGGATTAGCCAGTCCTTATGTGGATTAGACATGGTGGACTAATAACCATTTGTTGTGTTAATGCCAAGTACTTCCATTAAGTGAAAATTTTGAATTTTTTTTTAAATTTTTGGTAAAAACGGGGGTACTAGATGTATAATGTGATCAAATTCACTAGAATTTCCCCTCCTACACTTAGAAATGAATATTGTCCTCAATATTCAAAGTCCCGGCTCTTTGAACGTAAAAAGACAACATTACAAGCTAAATGTGGGAACAACATTTATTTTATTTTTTATTTTTCATTTTTTATTTTATTTACAGTAGGGACAACTCCCCTACACTTAGGTGGTAGAACAGAGAAAGAAGTCAGAAACATGGGTGAGAACCCATGTTATGCTAATGTTTTTGTTTACCGAATCACTAGCTTGACTCGACCCCGTATTCATTAGTCTGTGGGAAAGTTTGGAGATCTGGGACAACCACTTGTGGTATGTCCCCTCCAAAGTAGTGTTTCAAACGATGTCCATTTACTTTAAAATTGGGACCGTTAGGTTGCAATAACTCAACAGTTCCGTATGGGTATACTTTTGCTAAAGTAAATGGTCCAGACCAACGGGTTTTTAGCTTGCCCGAGAAAATTTTCAATCTTGAATTGAAAAGAAGAACTCTGTCACCAACGTTGAAAACGCGGTTCTTTATTTTAGAGTCATGTATCTTCTTAGTCTTTTTTTTTATAGATTAAAGAATTCTCGTAAGCTTGATCACGTAGTTCATTTTAGCTCGTTTAGCTGAACCTTGCGGTGATCACCCGCTGTCTGAATGTCAAAGTTTGCATGTTTCAAAGCCCAGTAGGCTTTGTGCTCTAATTCGATCGGAAGATGACATGTCCTTCCGTACACCAACTTGTATGGAGTACACCCAATGGGTGTTTTATAAGCTGTACGAAAAGCCCAGAGTGCGTCGTCCAGTTTGTCCGACCAAGAGGCACGGTTTTCACCTACCGTCCTCTCCAGAATTCTATTTATGCCCCGATTTGAGACCTCCACCTGCCCACTAGTTTTGGGGTGATATGCAGTTGAAAGACGGTGAGTTACACCATATTTCTGCATCACTCTTGCAAATTGATCATTGCAAAAGTGTGTACCACGATCACTGATAATGGCACGAGGAGTCCCGAATCGAGCAAAGAGAGACTTCAGAAATTTTACAACAACTCGGGCATCATTAGTGGGTAAAGCTTTCGCCTCAACCCATTTAGACAGATAGTCGACAGCCACGAGTATATATTTGTTTCCTCGTGAAGACGGGAACGGCCCCATGAAGTCAATGCCCCAGATATCAAATATTTCACAGACTTGGATGATGTTTTGAAGCATCTCATCCTTCTTAGAAACATTCCTATGATGTTGACAAGCATCACAGGTTTTGACAAGATCTTGGGCATCTTTATAGATGGTGGGCCAATAAAATCCAGAATCAAACACCTTTTTAGCGGTGTAGTTTGAGCTGTGATGTCCCCCAGTGGGTCCATCATGACAGGCTTTGAGGATTTCCATGGCTTCAGTACCATGGACAAACCGTCGGATGACTTGATCCGCACATATCTTGAAGAGGTAGGGGTCGTCCCAGAAATAGTGTTTGACGTCTTTGAAGAATTTTTTCTTCTGCTGGGACGACATCGCTTTCACTACAAAATTACCCGCATGGTAATTTGCAAAATCTGCAAACCATGGGGTAGAGGTATCATCCCGACTAGAGATTAAATTTAGTGTCTCCAGAGGAAAGGTTTCATTAATTTCCTTTCTCTCGAGATCATCCTGATGAGGATTCTCTAGACGGGATAAGTGATCAGCCGCAAGGTTTTCTGCTCCTTTCTTATCACGTATGATAATGTCAAATTCTTGAAGGAGTAGAACCCAACGGAGCAACCTCGGCTTTGCGTCCTGTTTAGCAAACAGGTATTTCAAGGCCGAGTGGTCCGTATACACCACGCATTTTGTTAGGATCAAGTAAGACCTAAATTTCTCAAAGGCGTATACCACAGCTAATAGTTCTTTTTTTCTGTGGTGGTATAGCATGTTTGAGCTTCTGTCATGGTTTTACTAGCGTAGTGTATCGGCTGAAAGTGTTTACTTAAACGTTGCCCCAGGACTGCACCAATTGCAAAGTCACTTGCATCGCACATCAATTCGAATGGCAAGTCCCAGTCGGGGGCAACAAGAATGGGTGCTTCAGTAAGCTTTTGTTTCAAAAGTTGAAACGCTTCTAAGCACTCAGGTGAGAAGATGAAAAGAGTATCCTTCTCTAAGAGATGGGTCATAGGCCTGGAGATTTTTGAAAAATCTTGTATAAATCTACGGTAAAATCCAGCATGACCCAGGAAACTTCTAGCACCTTTAACGGTAGTGGGAGGAGGTAGTTTAGCAATTACATCAACTTTTTCTCTATCTACCTCTATCCCATTCTTTGAAATCTTATGGCCGAGGACAATGCCCTCTTTGACCATAAAATGGCTTTTCTCCCAATTCAGACACAAGTTTGTGTCTTCACAGCGTTTAAGCATGATTTCCAGATTGGTGAGACAAGCTTGAAAAGAATCCCCGATGACTGAGAAGTCATCCATAAATACCTCCATAGTTTTCCCGATGGTATCGGAAAATATAGCCATCATGCACCTTTGGAACGTGCCAGGAGCGTTGCATAAGCCAAATGGCATACGACGGTAGGCAAATGTTCCATATGGGCATGTGAAGGTAGTTTTTTCTTGATCCTGTGGATCAATAGGGATCTGAAAATATCCTGAGAAACCATCCAGGAAACAATAGTACTCATTTCCTGCTAACCTATCAAGCATCTGGTCCATAAAGGGTAGAGGAAAGTGGTCTTTTCGGGTGGCATCGTTTAGTTTTCTATAGTCGATGCATACACGCCACCCAGTAACCAAACGAGTTGGAATCAACTCGTTTTCCTCATTAGTGACAACAGTTATGCCACCTTTCTTTGGGACACAGTGGATGGGACTAACCCAAGGACTATCAGAGATCGGGTATATTAATCCAGCATCAAGAAGTTTGAGAACTTCTTGTTTGATAACATCATGTATTTTAGGATTAACTTGTCTCTGGTGTTGAACTGCAGGCTTAAAGTCATCTTTCATAAGAATTTTGTGAGTACAAAATTCAGGGTTAATACCCTTTATATCAGATAATTTCCAAGCAATTGCTTGCTTGTGTGACTTTAAGACCTTTATGAGAGCAGTTCTCTCCTCATCACTTAAATCTTTTGCTATAATGACGGGTAACTTGTCGTTACCCTCCAAAAAAGCGTTTTCGAGATGAGGATGTTAGACCCGTTTCCTGGGTGTTGGGACCCAACCCTAGATGAAAGAAGACTAAAGACTTTACGTGATTGGTTAGTCAAAAAATGTTACGTGGAAGTCAAACCTGATAGTCAAAGAATGTGTAATGTGGTTTGGGAAGTATTATGTGTCACCAATATAGAGGAAAAGAAGTTGAGGGACCTAAGTTGACAGAATCTGAAAATAGTACTAGAACCAACTTGTTCTAGTACTAGAACCAACTTGTTCTAGCCTGCAGGGACTAATCTTGCCAATTTCTCAAACTAGCACTAGAACCAACTTGTTCTAGTACTAAGAATGAATTGTGGTAGTGCCAAAGGGACTAAAGTTGCCATTGAGGTAAATGAGTTATGAGTAGGATGTGGCTAAAATAAAAAGAAGGAAACCTAAGGGACTAATATTGCCAAAGGACCAAAGATGTTATCTAACTAGTTATATGTAGGGAATTCTAGAGAATTCCCTACCATTCTTGTTTGGTCCGGTTATTAGAGAGAAAAGGGAGGGAAAGAGAGAGCTTGAGGATGAAGTAGAGATGATGATGATGATGAGTCCTTGCCAAGGATTAAGCATTTGCTATGATTTCCCACAAGTAAGTATCCCTCCATCTTGATGATCATGAGGTTAAGAGTAAGATTAGAAGTGGGAAATCATCATATGATCAATATATGATCATATGATGATTTAGTAAGGATGATGAGTAAGTTATGGTGGGTTTTAGATAAACCCTTGTTTATGTTATTGATTATTATGTTTATGGTTTTGATAGATGATAAAGGTTGATGATGGTGATGGCTGATGATGATGATGATGATGATGATGATGATGATGATGATGATGATGATGATGATGTTGATTTTATGATTGTAGCTTAGCTTTGGAAGCTAAGGTAAGTAACCGGTTATAATGTGATGTTATGTTGATTTCATTACATTATGTGTTGTATGCTAATCATGATATGGTTAATGAATGGTTTGGAAGTTATGTGTTATGTGTGATGTGAAAGTGATTGTAAGGCTAGTTTGGCATAGCTAGCAAGTGAAGTGTTAGCTAAGTGGGATTAGATGTGATGAGATAATATGGTGATGCTTAAATGGCTAGAGGTATGTGTTAATGTTATGCTTGTAATGGATTGATAGTTATGATGTGTAATGTGTGATTGATATGTAATGTGTAACACCCCCAATTCATGGTTGCAGCGGAATTCGAACTGGGTGTTACTTGAAAGCACAATAGTCACAATAATAGAAAACGAACTCCAATTGAGTCGTTTTAAAAGATTTATCATTCAAATTGTATAAATATCAAAGATTTACAAAATGAGGTCCCAAATGGTTCCATGTTTACAATGTATAATAAATGTGTTTTTGAATGATAATAAAATTTATAGCCCTCTTGAGTATCCGTGCCCTTCCGTACCATCCTTGATCGTCATGAACCTGAAATACATGCTTGAGAGGTCAACACAAAGGTTGAGTGGAATTCGTAGAGTTTAGTTAAATCGTTTGAACACAATAATCGTAGTGTGAGCTATAGACTCACACTCATAGTTAGAAAACAAAATCGTTATTTATTTCACTAAGCTCATGCAACCAAAACATTAACATCGAACCAACAAAATTGGCATTATAGAAGCCCTATCAAGGTACTTTTGCCGTTATACCGCTAAATCTCAAATATAGTGCATTTGTGTAAACTCATCGTTGTTCAACACAAATGGGATTCGTCAATCCCAATAGATCTATTCACAATATTCGCGCTCACTATAGGTAGTGACTAATGGTTCATGATATAGGGACTTTGAACATGGCAATCGTTACTTAGTGAAAATAAACATAGTCGGGTAGCATACAGTAGAAAGCATTGTGTTCGAGTAGAAAAATAGTAGCATGTATTCCCCCCATGGGTTTGTAAAATAGTTAAACAATAGAAAGTGGGGCTACGAACTCACCTTAAGTTATGTAGTGAGTAGTGAATGTGATGGTCGAATCGCGAAGGTTTCTACGAATAACCTATAATCGAATGTTGCGACTTAGGATCGGAGTAAAGAATATGAAGTAGTGCCTATATATATATATATATATATATATATATATATATATATATATCTTGCATTTAGTCCATGATGTGGTATGATGTATAGTATGAGTCTTTGAAAGAAAGTTTCATGAAACATGTATGTTTTGGTATATCGTTTACTACCGTTCGGGCCGACATAATTCAGAAGTCATGTTAGTAAGCGTTCGAGGAGCCAGGACACTTTAACTCGTAAATCCACAACTCAACTCGACGGCTTACATAATGAACTCCTCACATGAGGCTCCCTACTATTGTAGTAGTTGATGAAATATATAGATATAAGTTTTGATCCGAAAAGTTACATGTCCGATATTTGAATAAACTTAGGAAAGTTTATTAGTACATGAAGATTGTTATTAGGGGTAGTTTCATAAGTCTTGAATGACCATTTTCTCTTGGTAAAATCTCATGGTTCCCTTTTAAGTGAAGTAGATCCAAATTGCTTGTTCAAGTTATCGCCTAATTCATTGTTTCATGTTTACGCCTATGTAAGTTGGTATGGTCATTTCGTCATGGCCTAGCCATGACCTTTGGTCCTTGTTCCAAGGTCATGAGACACAACCTTGGCTCTAGCCATGGTTGTGGTCTTGATTATAGGTCATAAGACCTCTTGTTCCCTTCAAAGTATAACTATAATCTAGTGACTTTCGCCTAAAAATGGGCTGTTTAGAATTTGAAGAATTTTATCACTCGGAAAGCATTTTTAGGTCTCGAGCTTCTTTGTTCCTGAACGAAAACGTCGTTCCAGACAACTTTTGTGTTTTAACTTTTTGATGAATCGGACCAGAAATGGGACTTTCAAAAACTCAGAATGCAAGACAGGAAGGTTTGGGCAGTTTTGCCGGAAATCTTTGGTAACTTCAAATGGGCGTAACTTTTGACTCGTATACTCTTTTTAGGTGGTTCAAATTGCTATGGTTTCCTTGTTAGGTCCTCTACTACAATATGTAATAATCCAATATCATATTTTTACCATTTTGATCAGGTCTTACCAAGAAATTCACTAGTTTGCTTGTTTTAGTAACTTGTTGCAATAATTCATTATAACAACATCTTTTACTCATTTTTATACATCATGGACATAAATACAACACATAATATAGCAAGAATAACATGTAAATGATATGAACATGATAAATTAACAAGAAGCATGTTAGGTTTAGGCTTACAACTTTTGGCTTTCTAATAAAGAAAGGAAGTAACAAGTAAGGAAATGGACTTTGATAGACTTGCTTCAACCCTTTGCAATCTTTGATAAACCAAGGTTATTTGAAGATTATAACGACGCCTTCTTGAAGTCCAAAGCTATTTGAAGATTATAACGACGTCTTTTTGGAGACTTTAAAGTTATAACAACTTTTCTTAGAAAATTTCCAAGATTGAAGATCAAACACTAGTTTTCTTTCAAAAACTAGTTAACTTTCTTACAAAATATAAGAAAAGTGCCTTAGGTTTTAGGACTTGAAGGTTATAAGAAGGTGTGGTGCAAGATTTATATGTGTTTTAGCTTGGTATTTATAGGGTAGGAAAAATAGTTAACCACATATTGGGTTAGAATTTAACCATGGTTAGTTTAAGACACTTGTAACTATCCTAGAGATCAATGGTCAAGATTTAACCACCCATGGTGACTCCCCCCCCCACATTGGCGGTTTGGAATGGGATAAGGTGACTAGATGATGACTCTTGGTGTTTGGATGATAATATCCTAAGTATGTAGCTAGTTTTGACTCCGTAAATCGCTAACCGTAAATGATTAAGCCTCAAAACGTAAAACCGGGTGTCGTAAAATTATGAAACTTTAAAGTATTGTTAGACATGTCCATATGTCCCATAATAAAATATAAAATGAGTGGTAGGTTCCATTTGGGTGGTAAACCCTGCTAAAAACTGGAAACACGGGTCTAAAACGCGTAATACGTAAAATGTACGAATTTTGCGTAAAACTGAGAAAAGTAAAATGTTACTTTTCTAATATGATATAAATGATTTAAAATGACTTATAATGTCTAGAATGGGCTCAGTCTAGTGTCGGTTGGTGTTAAATGTCTTTTAGACATCAAACCGTAAGCCTAAAAATCAAGGAATGACTTATAAAATCAAGGAATGATTTTTGGTCAAAGGAGGAGGGAAAAATTATGTTGACTTTTTCTAATAAGTTTGAAAACTCAAAACGTCTTAGAAACTTGTTTTGTGGTCTAACGGTTAATCGCCCATTCGGTTAAGCGTGCTCATGTGAAAGTAATACCGACTTGGGTGACCTGCTGGGAAGTCTTTGGTCATGTTTTTCTCAGTCACAATTAATTCTCAAATAAATCATGAGTGTGTCAAACATTTTTCTGATGCGGGGTCACTTAACGCGGTCGAGTTTCGTTGTACGTAGAATTTCTGAATGACGTTTTACCCTAAAACGTGTAATTCCTTAATAACTTTCACGAAAATGATCTGACGAATGTCAAACATTTTATTTGCCATGGAAATGATTTATCACTCAAGAAGATCAAATAAAAATCAACTTTCGGGAAAGTTTTGGGAAAAATGAATAGTAAAAGTGAATAGTGAAATTTTCCGGGAATGGTAATTAACCTGAAATTGCGAATTGTTACATAATGTTATGTTATACCCGTTTACTTACTAAGCCTTTGTGCTTACGGTTTAGTTGTCTAACCGTTTTGTAGGTTGGCATGTTTTTATGGATGGCTTGGATACTTGGGGTATGGATTTGGTAAGATAGTAGGAGCTAGGTAGTATACCGAGCTCAAGTGTCATTTTTGTACCCCCGTGAGTGATTAATGTTTTGTAAAGTATGGTTTATGTGTTTTTGAGTAAAGTTAAAGGGGCGTTTGGTTTAAGTGTAAACATACCCATTTTGAGTAGTAAACGGGTCAAGTGTTATTGGAACATGTTTGATATGTTAAATGATTGATTTCTGGAAAGTTTGGTGTAAAACGAAATTGATATAGGTGGTTTGTTGCGAAATGGGTCAAAACGGGTTATTTGCATAACCCGTCGTAAAGTACCCCTTCGAGGTATCGTAAGATAAATGTTTTTGCATGAAAATGAGCCCATTCATATACCAAATAAATCTGGAAAGTTTGGTTGAGTTTCGAGTTCAGGAGGTCGGGTTTCCGGCCGGGGATTTTGAAAGTGATTTCGGGACAACAAGCCGTCCAGATTTTCCGGGCAGACTGTGCAGATTTTTGGCAGTTTTCAAAAATTAATATCTTTTAATCCTTAAGTCGTCACGGGTCATGCCACCTATCGTTTCAAAGGTGAGTGAGTCTATTTTCATCTAAAAATAGCCCCAAGGTCTGATTGTGTACTGATTTTTGTCAGTTTATGAAAGAGTAACAGCAGGTCAGTTTTAGTTCAAGCGTTTCCGCGTAGATAGTCAAAGTTTTCAAAGTAAGCGGGCACTGGGTGTTACAAATTGGTATCAGAGCTTCGGTTTAAATGAATTAGGTTTCCACTATAGGTTGCCTAGTCTTAAACCACTCGTAGATTGCGATGGCCATAAGTTTGAGTAATGCGGAAAAGTAATTGTTAAGTGTGAGACGGATTATGTTTTATGCTAGTTGAACTTATAGATAATAAGTGATGGATGTATGATATAGTGTTGATGTGTATGAGATTTAAGTCCGTTGAGGACTTGAAATGCTTAAATGATTAGTTAGCCGTGGACCTCGGTTGGTGCCGGTGATTATGATGTGATTATGTGATAGTATGGTAATAGAATGCGAGTATTAATGCTAAACGGTATTAGAGATGGGCTAGTAAGTGGAGTAAGGTTTTATGATGCCTTAGTTATAAGGTAGACTAGTGTTTGCGGCTAGTTAGAATGTTGATGCTTAGACATAGTTTGATTGTTTAATGTGATGTATGAGCCATAGACTATATGATTTGATTATGATTATGAATGTTTTAACACTTGTTAGATAAGTGTTAAGTGTTATTGTTTATGTGACGTTAAGTCTATGGTAGTAGTTTATTATATGTCTAAGTTTTACGTGATGTTCTTGAGAGCACGATTCACAGAAGTGTATGAGTTGAGATAGATGCATTGGAATGCATATTTCGTGAGACATGAATGATTAGATGTAATAATGAGTAGATGCTTGAAGCATAAGTCTTACACGCTTAATTAAAATAAGAAAAGTTAAAGTATATGGTTAAGATGTGACGAGATCATGTTATGTGTAAAACATGATAAGTAAAATGTGTTAGTAAGCAAATGGTTAAGCCTGATAACTAGAAGTGATGAATGAGACATAGATTGCGCTTGAATTCATAAGTGATATGAAGTGCGCTAGAAGAATTGTAAAACATGAGTATAGTCATGTTTATATATTGGATAGTATGTGATGAGATTAATGAAAATGTTATGGAATAAGCCTATGTAAGGCTTATATGTGTAAAGTTGAGTAGACTAAATGAAGTGATAGTATGAGTTGTGAACATGGTCAACAAGGGTTGACAGATAATAGTAAAAGTGTGTGGTAAGGACACATAGAGAATGTGTAAACTGTAAATGGACAAGCATCATATAGAACTTGTCTAAAATAGAGATGCCACGTAGTGAATGTATGAGTCAACTTGGGGTTGACGGATAAATGATAAGTAGCATTGTGAGAATGCAAGCATAATTTAACAAGTGTAATATAGCAACTTGTCTAGATGAAAGTAAACGTGGTAGCGAATGTTGAAATTGCTTAAGGCAATGAGAAATGTTGAAGTGATAGCATGTACTTAATGATAAAAGTACATGAAAGATAAAGTGAGTAAAGATGATAAGTTAGATATAGCTTGGATCCAATTCTCTAGTTTTGGTATCCTTCGGGATAGCCCAGCTTGCCTTTATGGCATGTGTTTTCGGCATCCTTTGAGATGGCCTAGCTTGCCTTTCATGGCATGGTTGTTAGCTTGCCTTCGCGGCATGTGTTTTGGCATCCTTTGAGATGGCCTAGCTTGCCTTCATGGCATGGTTGTTAGCTTGCCTTTCATGGCATGGTTGTTAGCTTGCCTTCGCGGCATGTGTTTTGGCATCCTTTGAGATGGCCTAGCTTGCTTTCATGGCATGGTTGTTAGCTTGCCTTTCATAGCACGGTTTTTAGCTTGCCTTCGTCGGCATGGTTTGCCTATATTCTTGGCATGTATGAAAGTATCCTTTGGGATAGCTTAGCTTGCCTTTCATGGCATGGTTGTACAGCTTGCCTTATGGCATGGATGATAGTTATGGCATCCTTCGGGGTGGCCCAGCTTGCTGCAATGGCATGGATATTATGGTATCCTTCGGGATAGCCAGCTTGTCTATATGACATGGATGAATAGTTAGTGAGATTGGATCCATGGCTAGAAAAGATGCAAAGTAAAGTAAGTATGAATGTTGTGTCGGATGTACGTGAGTAGGATGATTTATAATCTCCTTATTTAAATGGATTGGGACGCCTCTTCATTTAAATAAAGAAATTGTAAATCGCCGAACCATAAGTTTATAATTCCTTACTTACATAGATTGGGACGCCTTTTTATGTGAGTAAAGAATTATAAACGAGTGGGCTTATGTGTAACCGATATGACATGAATACGGGTAGAGATATGAGAAAGTGAAAACTAAAACAAGTTAGACATTATAAGAAAAGATTAGATATAAAAGCTTGTAGCGGCGTTAAGGTCCTATATGAACCTTAAGATAGACGCCTAGAATGAGTTTTTGCTTTAAGTTGCTAAGATGTTGGGTGGATTTCCCACGACTTAACAAGAAGATTGCTTTAGTAATGCGTAGATTTAGTTTTTGGAAGTGCCATTTATATTGTACTATGTATATATTGCCAGATAAGTTACCGGTTTTTGGAAGTAGATAAGTGATAATGTCTTTTTTATAGTATAGTTTTTTAAACCGAAGAAATGCTTAGGAAAGTATTTCCCCGGGTCGTGTCCCAACGAAGGTATGAATGGAATTTCGAATTCCCGATTTGTGAAACGTATCGTGAAAACGGTAAAAAGTGATTTGATGAGATTATACTAATGAAATAGTAAATGAAGCACAAATAATCAACTAAGCATGTAATTCACGTAAGGCAACTAGAAACGCAACTTAGAATCGAAAACGTAAGCTAAAACGGAAAATAAACGTTAACGTACGAAATAAAACGCGACTTTTAAGCTACACGACTCCTACGGACTTGGAAATAATTTTCAAAAGTTAAAAATGATAAAAGAAAATTTTGAGAAAAAGAAAATTATTTTTTTGACTTTTTGTTTATTTTTTATGAATTAAAAACTAATTTAACTAATTAAAAATTAAAAGAAAATGTAAATAAAGTGAGAAAAATGCAAAATAAATTTCTAAAATTCTAAAATAACTAAAAATAATTTTCTAATATTTTTTTGGATTTTTCTGGGGTTTTTCTGATTTTTTTGTATTTTTCAGTAATTAAAAATTAATTAAAAATGGTTAAAATGAAAATTAAATAGGAAAAATAGCAAATTAACTCAGAAAAATATGAAAATTTCAGGGAAAATCTAAAATAATATTTTGAAACTAGGAAAAATATAAAATTTGAAAAATAAGCACTGGAAATGCTGAATGGGCTAAAACAGCTTATTTAGAAGTGCTTATTGATAAGCACAGTTGACCAATTGACCTGAAACTTTGACCAAGTGATTTATGAACTTATTTAAGCTTGTTGGAACAATACTCAGACCAGAAAATACACGAAAACACAGATAAGCAGCAAATCAGGCTTAATAAGCAATATGGGATAAGCACAAGCTAAGCAGAATAAGCAAAAGGCCAATGATCACTTGAAACAGATACAATAAGCTATAAAATGCTCAGAACATTCAGCAAACTCAGAGTATGATCACAAATAAGCAATAGCAGCCCTGATTTAGAAATCAGATTCCTAGTCCAAACCACTCAATAAGGCAGACCAAATAAGCAGTTTAATGAGCTGAGAATAGAGAGCTTATGGGTGCAAATCACTGACTAACCACTAGAGATCACAATTAATCCAACAAATCAGAATTCCAAACAAAGTTACTAACCTAAAAGCTAATTTGAAATCTGTCCAAAACTGATGAGCAGGGTAACTTTTTGTTCAAATAGTCAATTTCCCACAGCTTTTTCAATAAGCAAAAGTGTTCCAAACCTTGATTTTCTTTTTGAACTTGTTTAACTGACTACTAAACTTTGCAAAACATCAAACAAAATGTATTTTCAACAAAAATTGAACACTAGAAAACTTCACAAAAATCTGTCCAAAACTGAGTTCAAAAATTTGTTTGACTTTTTATGAAACAAAAGCTTTGACCAAACTAGATTTTGATGACTAAAATAAAACTGAGAATAGTTTAATAAACTGATGTGTGGTTGAAATAAGCTTAAACTTATAGCTATGCAACTATTTTAACTGATTATGCAAACTACTTACTAACTGATGTGCAGAAATGAAGGAACTAAACTGATTTTGACTTTAAGTATATAACTACTGCTATTATGATCTACCTAGCTTGAATGCAACTTAGAACATTAGTCTAAACTATCCCAACCCTCTATATTACCAATAATCTCAGCAAACAACACAGATCCAAACACCCTTGTAATTGACTGTCTCAACCAAACTTCACCACAGATGCAATTTATGCTAATCCAAACCAACTCTAATATGCTATATATGAACCAAATCTCGGAACACCAGCAAATCACAGCAATAACAACACCAATCACAGATCTCAGATGCAATGTTACACAGATATAGATATGACAGATACAACTTAGAGACAGAATTCAATACACAAAAGAA
The DNA here is from genome assembly GCA_030686995.1 of Artemisia argyi. NCBI lineage: Eukaryota > Viridiplantae > Streptophyta > Magnoliopsida > Asterales > Asteraceae > Artemisia > Artemisia argyi. The sequence goes on from CM060694.1 coordinate 155,281,801, forward strand.
ATCAGATAAATGAAATAGATATATAACTATGATAAACAGAAAACAAGTAACCAAACAATTATAATAAGCAGAAATTTAAACTAATAAGCAGTCCTAACTAATCTAATCTACTTAATGTAACAGTAAAGAAAAATGAAAAGTTTACAATCCAAATCCCCCTCAGCATGAAAAGAGGGGGTTCACATAGCTAGCCTGTCTCTTAGACAGGCCTTTGGACTCCTTAAGGCTGCCTCTATCTCCAATTAAACTCAGCTTATTGCAATAAGCTCAAATGTTTGACCAACTTTGACTTTTGTATTATTTGTAAAATTTTTGATAAAACAGTAACTAAAACTTATATAAACTTTTAAAAACAGTAAAACAACTATATTAAAACTAGATTCAAACCAATTTAAAATTAATACTGAATATATATATATATATATATATATATATATATATATATATATATATATATATATATATATATATATATATATATATATATATATATATATATATATATTTTATCAATATGAGTGAAACAGATATTTAAAAGAGAATTTAAATCAACTACAAACTACTACTTTAATCTAAATAGAAAGTAAATAATTGCAATAATAAAAGGAAAAAAATAAACTAAAAACTGAATTGTATTGATAATAAGAAATTGAGTACAAATACTTGGAAAATTAAAGAAATTACAATAAGCAATTAACAGAAAACTAAGACAATATGAAAAAATTACACACCCTCATGACTGAAAAGGGAGGGGTATATATAGGAGCTGAGGGGAGCTTGGGGAGATGCTTCTGGATTGCCATGTCAATGATCCATGCCACTTTTGTGCTTTCTCTTAGTCAATATCATCCATTAGATCACACTTGGTCCCCAAGTTTCAATTTCAGCCTTTGGATTGATTGATGTGATTTGATGCATCCTCCGTGTGGCTCCTCATTGGTCCACGCGTCCTGACATGCTTCTGTCATTCCCTGCTCCTTCTAGAACACCCAATGATTGGGTAATTACTCTTAACGTGGGGTAATTTAGAGAGGGGGTAATGTTAGGGTTCTTACTACAGTGAAATCAGGGAATGGGATTTAGTTTGGGGGCGGGGGGTTTTTTTTTTTGTTTGGGTTTTGTTTTTATTAAACGGTTGGGTGATGACCGGGTTTAATGGGTTGACCGGGTATTTGTGTGGTGGGCTGGGTAGAGGATTAGGAGTATTGGGCTTTGGTTTTCTTTGGGCCAAGTGGTATTGGATCCGGTTGTGATTTATTTTTGTTTAAAGAGTAGTAAAAATCACAAGGACCAATTATGTATTTTCCAAACTCCAAGGACCAAATCTGTAATTCTAAAAATGTTTCTTCCAAGGGTATATCTTGCCATTTTAAGATTATTGGAGGACCACTGATGATTTTTTTCTTCAATTTATCTTTGAGGGACCATTTTTGTAATTTTCCGAAACTGCAGGGACTGAAGTTGCCATATCTCCAAATATTTCACTAGGGACCATTTATGCAACATTATGAATTCTTGATGTTTTCTTATGTCAATTTGAGCTTTCTTTGATCATTTTGCTTCCCCGGCTTCGGCTCTTGACCTTTTTTCCAATCTCGTACTCGTTTTTGTCAGTTTTGGCATCGTTTTTGTTCATTTTTCTCATATCTGTACCTGCACATACACAAATACAAAAACATGCATTCTCTTGGCATTTTCGGTTAGTATTTGGTATTATTGGTCCGATTTTGGGTCTAAAAAGGATGAGTGATTAAGCACTCATCAATAAGTGTTGATATTGTGTAAAATGTAATTTTGGCCGGTATATGACTTAATGTTAGTGCAATTGTGAATGACGTGATAAAGTGTTGAAGTTTGACTTATATAAAGTCAAATAGTAGATTTCCTCCGAATGACAAGTCGTCACTGTTGAAAATTTGGATATGTTTGTGATGTGAAGTGTTGTAATATCAGGATTATGAGTTATGATTGTGTATAGTGAGTTTAGAATTTGCAAGATCATTTAGATCGTTGCAAGGTAATAGCCTAGAGAGCATGAGAATAAGGACACGTATATGTTGAGAATTGGGTTTGGATAGTATAGATGAGAGATTTCGGGGACGAAATCTAAATAAGGGGGTAGAATCGTTAGACCCGTTTCCCGGGTGTTGGGACCCCACCCTAGACGAAAGAGGACTAAAGACTTTACGTGATTGTTTAGTCAAAAAATGTTACGTGGAAGTCAAACCCGATAGTCAAAGAATGTGTAATGTGGTTTGGGAAGTATTATGTGTCACCAATATAGAGGAAAAGAAGTTGACTGACCTAAGTTGACAAAATCTGAAAATAGTACTACAACCAACTTGTTCTAGCCTGCAGGGACTAATCTTGCCAATTTCTCAAACTAGCACTAGAACCAACTTGTTCTAGTACTAAGAATGAATTGTGGTAGTGCCAAAGGGACTAAAGTTGCCATTGAAGTAAATGAGTTATGAGTAGGATGTGGCTAAAATAAAAAGAAGGAAACCTAAGGGACTAATATTGCCAAAGGACCAAAGATGCTATCTAACTAGTTATATGTAGGGAATTCTAGAGAATTCCCTACCATTCTTGTTTGGTCCGGTTATTAGAGAGAAAAGGGAGGGAAAGAGAGAGCTTGAGGATGAAGTAGAGATGATGATGATGATGAGTCCTTGCCAAGGATTAAGCATTTGCTATGATTTCCCACAAGTAAGTATCCCTCCATCTTGATGATCATGAGGTTAAGAGTAAGATTAGAAGTGGGAAATCATCATATGATCAATATATGATCATATGATGATTTAGTAAGGATGATGAGTAAGTTATGGTGGGTTTTAGATAAACCCTTGTTTATGTTATTGATTATTATGTTTATGGTTTTGATAGATGATAAAGGTTGATGATGGTGAAGGCTAGTGATGATGATGATGATGATGATGATGTTGATTTTATGATTGTAGCTTAGCTTTGGAAGCTAAGGTAAGTAACCGGTTATAATGTGATGTTATGTTGATTTCATTACATTATGTGTTGTATGCTAATCATGATATGGTTAATGAATGGTTTGGAAGTTATGTGTTATGTGTGATGTGAAAGTGATTGTAAGGCTAGTTTGGCATAGCTAGCAAGTGAAGTGTTAGCTAAGTGGGATTAGATGTGATAAGATAATATGGTGATGCTTAAATGGCTAGAGGTATGTGTTAATGTTGTGCTTGTAATGGATTGATAGTTATGATGTGTAATGTGTGATTGATATGTAATGTTATGTTATACCCGTTTACTTACTAAGCCTTTGTGCTTACGGTTTAGTTGTCTAACCGTTTTGTAGGTTGGCATGTTTTTATGGATGGCTTGGATACTTGGGGTATGGATTTGGTAAGATAGTAGGAGCTAGGTAGTATACCGAGCTCAAGTGTCATGTTTGTACCCCCGTGAGTCATTAATGTTTTGTAAAGTATGGTTTATGTGTTTTTGAGTAAAGTTAAAGGGGCGTTTGGTTTAAGTGTAAACATACTCATTTTGAGTAGTAAACGGGTCAAGTGTTATTGGAACATGTTTGATATGTTAGTTTGGTGTAAAACGAAAGTGATATAAGTGGTTTGTTGCGAAATGGGTCAAAACGGGTTATTTGCATAACCCGTCGTAAAGTACCCCTTCGGGGTATCGTAAGATAAATGTTTTTGCATGAAAATGAGCCCATTCATATACCAAATAAATCTGGAAAGTTTGGTTGAGTTTCGAGTTCGAGAGGTCGGGTTTCCGGCCGGGGATTTTGAAAGTGATTTCGGGACAACAAGCCGTCCAGATTTTCCGAGCAGACTGTGCAGATTTTTGGCAGTTTTCAAAAATTCATATCTTTTAATCCGTAAGTCGTCACGGGTCGTGCCACCTATCGTTTCGAAGGTGAGTGAGTCTATTTTCATCTAAAAATAGCCCCAAGGTCTGATTTTGTACTGATTTTTGTCAGTTTATGAAAGAGTAACAGCAGGTCAGTTTTAGTTCAAGCGTTTCCGCGTAGATAGTCAAAGTATTCAAAGTAAGCCGGCACGGGGTGTTACAGAGGAGGTAAGTGTTTGAGTTCTACTTCAGGAAATTCATCAGTTTTTTCAACATATTTGATTTCCTCTTTATGAAGTTTTAGTGGTAGAATAGGAGGATGGGAGGGATCTTTATTTAACAATTGCTCAAGTAGCATGATATCCCCCTCCGGGTCAATCTCTTGATGATCAATTCCAGATGGAATTGAATCACTTCTAAGAAAGGCCTCTATTTCCTCGAGGATGAAGTCACTTCCCTCAAATGGAGTGAGGGAAGGATTAGAATTATGAATTATAGGAGTAGAAGATGGAGTGGGATTGCCACTCAGGTAATCATCAGAATAACCAAGAACTTCTTGAGCGTACTCCTCACAAGCAATATCAATGACATCTATTCGGTTAACCGATTCAGAGTCGTAATTTGAGGAGTACCTCGAAGTTTGATCAAGGTTAAATGTGATTGCTTCCTAACCCACACGTAATGTGATCTCATGTTCAAAGACATCTATGAGAGCACGACCCGTTTTAAGGAATCCTCTTCCAACAATTAGAGGAACCCTTTTATCTGCATCAAATTCAACAACGACAAAGTCGGCTGGAAAATGAAACTTTCCTACTTTTACAAATACATCCTCAGCAATGCCAAGAGGATGTGATAGTGATCGGTCTGCAAGCTCTAAAGTCATGCAAGTAGGTGTAAGTCCTGGAAGAGATAGTTTCTTCCATACTGAATGTGGCATCAGGTTGATGCTGGCACCAAGATCGGCCAAGGCATAGCAATCAACCATTCCTGGAAATACACAAGGTATTAGAAATTTCCAGGATCTCCGAGCTTTTCAGGAAGCTTTTTTAATAGAACTGCAGAGCAGTTCTCATTTAACGGAGTTTTAGCCATTTCAAATAGCTTTTCCTTATTACTCAACAAATGTTTAAGTGTTGATGCAAATTTGGGCATCAAAATGATAGCGTCCGCGAAGCTTATGTCAAAATGTAATTCTCGAAATATTTGGTAGAATTTGTCCATTTGATGACTAGCTTTCTCGCGAAGCTTTTGATCACTTAATCGTGATGGGTATGGGATTGAAGATTTAGGGGTAGTTTTTGGATTATCTATGGGAACTGGTGGAGTTTCAGGCACTACTTTGTTTTTAGTAGCTGGAACCTGAATAACTGGAGGAGGGAGGTCGTCGGTACTTCCTTTATCAATAGGAGGTATCGTGTCCGTTGTAACCTCAACTTCTTTTTCCAATACCTCAGGAGAAGAGAAAGAGGTAGATGGAATTTTGGGTTCTTTGTATGAAGCTCCACTCCTGGTTGTGATCGCTTTTGCATCGCCCCTCGGATTCGCGATCGTGGTGCTAGGTAATTTACCTGAGCCCGAGGGTCTTTCATTTAAAGATTTCTTAATGTCAGAAATCTGGCTTATCAACAACCGGTTTGTTTCTTCCTGGGTTTTCATGAATTGTTTTAACAATTCATCAGAGGGAGTAGGGTTTGGAACAACAGCTTGTGTTTGGATAGGAGGGGTTTGCCCTCGGTTGTTCGGGTTAAACCCTTGATTTTGAAATTGCCCCTGATTTGGGTTTCCATGAAAGTAGCCAGGGTTAAAGTTACACTGTCCCTGATTTCTATTCCCCTGATTTTGAAAATTTTGGGGATGACCTTGATTAAAGTTACCTTGGTTAGGAAAACCTTGGTTACTTCTATTTTGGTTCTAGGGACGGTTTTATATGTTCTGGTTAAAACCAGGTGGTACAGGGTAAGTGTTCGGACGCCATGGTGATTCAGCAGGAGGACGATATTGATTACCTCCTGGATTGGAACTACCGGCAATCGCATTTGTTTCAAACGTGTTACTATCGATGAAGACCACCGCAAGTAACACAGACATCCACTTTCTTCACTTCAGCATGTGAAGGATTCTGTGGGAAGGATACTTTCTTTTGGTTGGAGAGAACCAAAGCTTGTATAGCATCCGTGAGTTTATCAATCTTAGCATCGGTGCTAGATTGATTCACGGTAGATGAAGAAGGATTGACCTGTTTGTTTCGTGTGGTTCGAACCTTAGACTTGTTTTCAATTATAGCTAAAGCTTCTTTGACAGTACGACTCAAAAAATTACCTCCAGCTGAGGCATTGAGGGAGTCTTGGTCTGCTTGGCTCACTCCGTTATAAAACGTGTCGAGTTGCATTAACTCAGAAAATCCGTGGTGAGGACATTTGCGAAGCAACTCTTTGAATCTATCCCATGCTTCACTGAACGTTTCACCATGTCTTTGTGAAAACTTGGTGATTTCATTTATGAGATAGGCAGTTTTGGATGGGGGATAGAATTCATTCACAAATTTCTTAACTAAATCTTCCCATGTTTCTATGGAACGAGGGGGTTGTTTTTCTAGCCAGACTCTGGCTGCCCCCTCGAGGGAAAATGGAAAAAGAAGTAGTTTAATAGCCTCTTGCGGGACATTCTTATATTTGATGGTAGATGTAATCTTGTTAAACCATCGTATATGCGAATGAGGATTGTCCCTTTCGAAACCGTAGAACTGACTAGAAGTTACCAGATTAAGTAATCCGGTTTTCAATTCGAAATTGTCAGATACTATGGCGGGTACAACAATAGCATCTCCATAACCCTCGATGGGTGCCTGGAGAAGCTCGGACATTGGGCTATCTACTACCATAATGACTGAAGGTTCAGGTTCAATCTGAATTTTAGACTCAATTTTCGGGGCAGAATGTTTTTGGGTACATCTTCGAGGAATGGTGACAAGCTCGCGGTGAGGACTTGTAGACCTAGAAGAACGAGTGCGCATGCACTGGAATAACTCTAAGAAGTCTTAAAGTAAAAGAAAAAGAAAATCTTTTTGGTTTTTTTATATAAATATGAACAGAGATGGTAAATTTACAGTGAGTGTATATTCAGAACCACGTATGCTTCCAAATTCGTTGTACGCAGCACACCTCCCCGGCAGCGGTGCCAAAATTTGATCAATGCTAAATAGTCAGATAATATTGACCAAATTAAATGGTCAACAAGTCAAAAACAGCTTAGACTAATGCTCCGTGGAGTACAATGTATCATCGGGTCGTTAATCCCAACGAGGTGTGAAATCTGTAATAAAACGGAATTTGGGATCGGGTGATTATGAACAGGAATAGGTGAGAATGTTTTATACTACTAATTTATACAATGAACTAAAAACGTTTACAATTTAAAACTTACGTCAACGTACGGGGAAAAAGGTGAGTTTTAATCAAATTTAAACTACAGGGGTAAAAATAAAAATTCTATAAACTTAAACTTAAAAGAAAATTTAATTAAAAAGAAAATTATTTTTTAGATTATTTTATTATTTAATATTAATTATTTAAATAAAAACTATTTTTCTATTTAATTAAAACTAATTAACTTAAAAACTTATTTATACAAATTTAAACTAGAAAATTGCAAAATCAATTTCTAAAAATCTAAAATGACTTAAAATAAGTTTAAAAATTAAAAATATGTATTTTTGTCTTTTTGTGGATTTTCTATTAATTAAATACTAATAATATTACTTAAACTATTTTAAATTATTAATTATACTAAAAATGACTTAGAAAATTATAGAAAAATTTATAAATCTAATTAACCATCACAGGAATCCTAAAAAATTTTAAAAATTTTCTAAAAATTATATTTAGAATATTTTACTAATTATTTATTTATTAATTAATTAATATCTAATTTAACTAAATTAATTAAAGAAATTAGAAAATGAATAGTAGAAATTCTAGAAAAAATTCTAAAATTATTTTATAACATATAAAAGCTAGGAAAAATATAAAAACTAGGTGTTACTTAATAAAATCTAATTTTGCTATTTAACTCTTTAATATTATTTAATAATTAATTAAACTAATATTAATTCTATATATCACTAAATGACAAAGGAAAAATCTGGAAAAATTTATATAAGTACTTTAATATGAAAGAAATTTAATAAAAAAATAAAATTACAAGAGTGCTTATAAATAAGCTGAAAAAAAAATTAAAAAGATAATTTCTATTAAATAGAAGCTATCACTATAATTAAGTGGGTAAAAACCATACAATAGTCACGTACTTTTCAAAATTGTTCGTCTAGAACCACTTACTTTTTTATTACCTTACTTCACCAACGAACTATCAAATTCTGTTCGACTTCACCAATATAACCTTGAAGTGACAATTTTACCCTTATCTTCTTTACCCTCACTTGCATCGTTAGTCCTTAATACTAACGTACGTTAGTACTTTTGCACCTTTTTGTTCGTTTTTTAGAAAAAATATTTTTTTTCGAAATGTTTTTAGAAAAATATTTTTCTAAAATATTTTTGAAAAAAAATTATTTTTTCTAAAAAATATTTTTTTTTTCGAAAATATTTTAGAATTTTTTTTTTTTCTAAAATTTTTTATTCAAATATTTTTTTTTAATTTTTGAAAAAATATTTTTTTTATTCAAATATTTTTCTAAAAAATATTTTTCTAAAAAATTTTCGGAAAAAAAATATATTTTCTAAAAAAAATATTTTTTCTAAAATATTTCCGAAAAAAAATATTTTTTAGAAAAAATAATTTTTTTCGAAAATATTTTAGAAAAATTTTTCTAAAATATTTTCGAAAAAAATTATTTTTTCTAAAAAATATTTTTTTTCGGAAATATTTTAGAAAAAATATTTTTTTTCGAAAATATTTTATTCAAATATTTAAAAAAAAAATTATTCGAAAAAAATTTTATTCGATTTTTTTTTTATAAAAGTGGAAAAACGAAAGAAAACATGCAAAAACGGACCAAAACGTGTAAACACGGATAAAAACGTGTAAAACCAAATGAAAAGTGCAAAAACGTATGAAAATGTGCAAAACCGGTCAAAAACGTGAAAAAACGAACAAAAATGTGCAAAAGGACTAACGTACGTTAGTATTAAGGACTAACGATGCACGTGAGGGTAAAGAAAATAAGGGTAAAATTGTCACTTCAAGGTTATATTGGTGAAGTCGAACAGAATTTGATAGTTCGTTGGTGAAGTAAGGTAATAAAAAAGTAAGTGGTTCTAGACGGACAATTTTGGAAAGTACGTGGCTATTGTATGGTTTTTACCCTAATTAAGTTTGGCTTTTTCTAGATTTTCTTTTACAAAACTAATTTAACACTAAAATTAAGAGACTTTTGTAAAAACAACTAATTTGGAACTTAAAAATAAGCACTGTGAGTGCTTATTAGCTTTGACAGTTGACTTAAATTGACCAAACTAAGAATTAAGCTCAAATGAGCTTAAATGGGGTCCACAAGGGTGAATTGTGGTTCAAATAAGTTAAATAAACATAAATAAGCAGGAATTTAGCAAATAAATTCACTTAGTTAACAATTAAGCACAAAATAAGCACTTCCTTCCCCTGCAGCCTTGTTTGGAGGGGTGTGGGACCCACAGAAAAAATCACAAAAATAAAGTAAAGGTGGGACACTGAAGACAAGCTGGGGGGGTTGCAAATCCTCAAAGTTTCAAGGTCTGAAACCTAACCTAAAAATTACAACAATTCTTGGAGTTTTTGGAAAATCTGTGAAACATGCATTTTGACTTTTTTTAGAAGAACTCCTAAGTTGACTTTATTGAGATTCTAATGAGCACTACTTACTATATATGTTATATTAAACTTATATGAAGCTAATTTAAGCTACCACAACAACTAATGATCTAAAATTGGTGATCATAAATCCAAAACCTTTAATAGTTAACACCCTATGATCTAATTAAGTGAGTTTTGACTTTCTAATAAACAAAGCTTGGTTATTATGACTAAATTGAGCTAAAGTGACCTATTGGAACATGTAGTAACAGAAAACAATGAGAGAAACACCAAGGATACCACAGGATGCCCCTGAACCAAACACTACCTTATGCAACTGAAAATATTATTTTCAAAACATAGCAATGATTCAGACCATTATACTGATCCATGAGGATTTAATATGATATATTAAGCTTGTTGAAACATAGAAACACAAGTTTTAATTATTAATACTCAAGAATCATGTTTATACTATTTTGACTGAGAAATATAAGACAGACTAAGTAATCAAATATCTAATGAACAAGCATGAACTAAAAAACAAGATTGTGACTAAATAACACCTAAGAAACACAGATGACTATATATAAGCAGATTAAAAGCTATAGCACAGTGAAATACCAAATTAGAATTCAAATGCTTACATATGACAGTTAAAAATGAATTTTTTAAGCAAGATGGTTTTAATAAACAAAGACTTGTGTTTAAGCTATATTATGACTAATTCATACCTAATAAGCATAATTAAATGTAAATAAGCAGATAATAAGCTATGCTACAGTAAAATGCCAAAATGGATAAAAAGCTTACAAAATGGAATAGGCTGAGAACTAGTAAACCATAGACCAAGAACCTTCCTAAACCTTACCACTAAACCTCTAATACCAAGGGCAATCCACAATTAACCCTGCTCCAACTTGATCTTCATTGCACACTAATTTTTGATTTTTATTCTATTTATTTGATTTTTTTTATTTTTTATTTCTTAAATAAACTGATTGTTTATACTTCTAATAGCTTATAATAGCTATATCGGGAACTTATATGAACCTATAAGTCCAAAGCAACAAGAAATATCAACATTATACTTAATTATGAAATTTGGAGACAATTTTAGACATAAACTGAAATTTAAACTTAGGATTCAAATTAAAGCTTGAAAAGAGTTTAATACAATACTTAAAGTGTTAATACAAAGCTTAGAAGTTTGAATTTTAACTGAAACAACAAATTACAAACTAGTCGACATACATGAAAATTAAAACTAAAACTATTACTCTAATCTTCTGCATCTTGCTCCCTTTTATAGCATCCCTGGTTGTTCCACGTGTCCTACTGAGAATATACCACCAATTTTAGCCTTTGGATGTGTCCAATTCATCAGAACCATTTAAACCTACTTTTGGCGCCAAAAGTCGTTTAGGTTGCTTGTAGGGTTTTCAGGGCAATTAATGCCCTTTGGGATGTTGTGGAGGTGGAGGGGACAATTTGGGATGTAGGGGTGAGCTGGGGATGGTGGATGGGATGGTTGCAGGTTGTAGGGGACAAAGTGGATAGTAGGGGTGATATCTGTTGGCCCCTGGTGCAAACCAAAGGGGTGGGTTTTGTTGTAAGGGTGACAGGTATGGAGTTGAGATGTTGAAGGTGTAAGGTAGAGGTGGAGGGTGTGAACAGTGGTTGTAGCAGGAGGTGGAGGGAGGTAGGGGATGAAGGTCAACGAGGGTCGTTTGACCCTGCATTTTTATTTATTTAAGGGAAATGGGCTTTGGATTGGGCTTTTGATATAACTGGACCAGGGTTGTATTTTGTTTGGATTTGGAATTTGGTTTATTTTGGATCCGTTTGGTTTGTAAAGTTTAAAAGCCCAAGGACCTTTGTTGTAACTTCTGAATTTCCAGGGACTAAACCTGTACCTGTTCCAAAGTTTATCAAAAGGTACTATTTTTGCCATATTGGAATAATATAAGGATTTATTTGATATTTTCCAAATTAAAACAACCGGGGACTATTTTTGCCAATTTCCAAAGTATAGGGACCTTTTTGTAAATTTTTTGAATTTATCATCTAAGGGTCAAACTTGTCAACTTGTGAATTACCAGGGACCCTTTAATGATAAAATTCCATTTTTAAACACTGGGAGTATTTTCTGCCAATTTTGAAAACTTGAGGGACTTGTTTTGTCATTTTTTAAATTTTGAACTTTCAAGGATAAATTTTGTTATTCCATGATTCCTGGGGACTGTTATTGACTTTTCTTTAAAATAATTCTCCCAGGGACCATTTCTGACATTTCTTGAAAGTTCAGGGACTGAATTTAACAATTTGGTAAACTTTGCCCTTTTCCCTCTGTTTTCAGTTCTTTTATGTCTGAAACATATAAAAACACCTTATAAGGATATTTGTAGTATTTTGTGGTGTTTCTGAGTGTTTTTAAATGTTTTTGTTGTTCAGATTTGACAGAAATGATGAGTTTTTATGAACTCATCAACTATATTTTTCTTTGATTAATTTAATTTTATCTTTAAATGTGAAACCCTAGAAAAAAATTGGGGGAAATCGCATTCATGAATTAGGGGTACCAAGTAGTTGCGAATTTGGGTTTGTGATCAAACATGGTTTTTAAAGTTTTGTTTTTTTGGTTTTAACTTTTGATAAAGGTTCAAGAACATATTCCAAGAAGATTACGAAAGCTACTGGAAATTAAAGTTTGAGGTTGCCAGGATATGGTGAGTAGCTTAATTTGCTGGGTTCGAATTTTTTTGATTGTGTAATTTGTGCGCTAAACCTTATTGTAATTCATTTGTATCATGCAAAGGTTCTGTATGGGCATTGTTGGGAATAAAATGCACAAAGTAAAGAGTCTGTCTGAAGAGCCTGCTAATGATAGTTAAGCCTGCCTCTTCAGTTTTGCTGATAATGAAGATAGTCTACCAGTACCTTCTGGGTAAGAAGGTACTGCTAGTTAAAGAAGGTCCTGCCAGTTTTCACGACAAGTTGCTATATTTTAATTAGAGATATTTACTTGTATTATTAGTCTTTGTACAAAGTTATACGTTAAGTAGAAGTAGTACAGAAGTCTCAGTAGATACAATGGAGTGTTTTACCTTGAAAGGTGTAATATTAGGATAAGATAAACCTCTAGTATATTATATTAAGCAACTTGTCCACTTGTAATAAGGGCTCCTTATACTATAAAAGGAACCCTTAAGACACCTTCTTACATATACAACCTGCATATCTTTTCATAAAGTTTTCATAGCTTTCCATGCATAACTTCTATCTTTAACCTTTTCACGTATCAAAGATTCAAGGTTACACTTGTAATCCTGGTGATAGTTTAGATCACCCGTATTATTTCATCAATAATATTGAATCGTTTTGTGTTATTCTTGTTGTGCTCATTCTCTTTTACTTATTCACCACCTTTGTTCCTTTAGTGTGTTTTAGTAAATTCCGCGTGCTAACTCACATTCATTCATAAATATCCTAAGCACATTACTGAGATTAACATCTCAAGTGTTTGCACAATTTACAAAGAATCCTTCCACAAGTGGTATCAGAGCCAGGCTGATATTTACGACATAAAAGAACAAAGCAAAAATGGATGTTGAGCACATTCAAACCAATGTAGCTGCAAAACTTCCATTACTCAAACAGAATGAGTTTGAAATGTGGAGACTAAGGGTTGAACAATACTTCCAAGTGCAAGACTATGCACTTTGGGAGATCATTGAAGAAGGAAACTCATTTAAACCAGCAACCACCACCTCCACAGTAAATGATGCACTTGTCACAACTGTGCAAGTAAATCCAATAACTGCTGAAGAAAGAATTCAAAAGAGAAATGATCTTAAAGCCAGGAGTATGCTTCTCATGTCTATTCCAAATGACCAGCTTCTAGTCTTTAACAAATACAAGTGTGCTAAAACCCTTTTTCAAGCTATTGTGGCTAGATTTGGTGGTAATGATGCCACCAAGAAAACCCAGAAAACACTTTTAAAACAACAGTTTGAAAACTTTTCAGCCACACCAAATGAGTCTTTGGACAACATGTTCAATAGACTACAAAAGCTTTCTAGTCAGTTAGCCATTCATGAAGTGATAATATCTCAAGAAGACTTAAACTCCAAATTCCTTAGAAGTCTACCCTCTGAATGGGCAATGCATGTCATTGTCTGGAAAAACAAACCAGACATTGATTCCATGAGTCTCAATGATCTTTACAGCAACTTCAAGATAGTAGAGCATGAACTAAAGAAGTCTACTAGTTCAAGCTCAGGAAATATGGCATTTATGTCATCTCATGGTACTACCAAGAAAGTTGATGAAGATGGTGGAGAAGAAGGTACTACCAACACAAATTTTGGTACTGCCAGTACTTCTAGCAGTACCAAAACCATTTTAGATGAAACAATTGGTTGTGCTTTCCTAACATCACAACACAATGGTTCCACATTGACCTTTGAAGATCTTCAAGAGATCAGTGATGATGATCTTGAAGAAATGGACATAAAATGGCAGCTTTCACTTCTTAGCATGAGGGCTAAGAAATATTTGATGAGAACTGGAAAGAAGATTGTCATAAATGGCAATGAACCTGCTGGGTATGACAAATCTAAAGTGGAGTGTTACAACTGCCACATGAAAGGTCACTACTCAAGAGAATGTAGAAGACCAAAGAAGCAGGGTGATAAGGGAAGAGGTTTTGAGAACAAAAACAGGGGAAACAATGAGAACAAGAGCAAGGAAGTGGACATCACTGAAACAAAAGCTATGGTTGCCATTGATGGACTGGGTTTTGATTGGAGCTTTATGGGTGAAGAAGAGTCATCCTCAAATGAAATGGCTTTAATGGCTCTCTCCAATCCTGAGGTACAAATTACAAAATGTTCTGCTACTTGTGAAGTTTTTAAAGAACTAGAAATCTTAAGAAAACTTTATGATGAGCTGAAAGAAGAACAAAGAAAAACTTATCAAGACCTAGTTAATCATAAGTGTGGTATGTCCAAACTTGAGAAACAGATAATTCACTTTAGAGAAAATGAACTCACCTTTTCTGACACAAAAGCTATTCTTAATAGAGACATATTTCTTAAAGATGCTGAAATAAACCTGTTAAGAACTGAGTTTGCTAAAGTGAAACAAGCAAAAGATAATATTCAACTAACTGTTACAACATTAGAAAATGCTTCTGCTTGTACTAAAAGTATAGTTGAGAACCAAGTGAACAAGAAAATCAAATCTGGGATTGGATACAACACATGTCCTCCTCCTTACAGAGGAATTCCTTGTCCCCCAGGTTTAGATCTTGCTGAATCAGGTCTACATGAGCTCACAAATAAACCACTAGAAAAGGTAGAACCTGTAGAAAATAGTGATCCTTTTGAGAGTACAAGTAATACTTCTCTCTCCAAAGAAAAGGTGCTCACTGATAAGAGCTCAGATGTTACAACTGTTGAAGGTTGTACATCTGATGAGAATAGAAAAGAGACTGTTCCTAAGAAAGGAAACAAAGTAGGACCAATCAGTCCTAAAAGTGTAGAAAGTATCACAAAGACTAAAGTTGTTCTAAAAACTGTTGAATGTTGTGCTAAATGTAATAGCAAACCTAGAGGTAGTCAGAGAAATTGGAACAATCTTAAGTCACATCAACTTGGTGATAACTTTGTTTTGTACAATAAGGCATGCTATTACTGTGGTAGTTTTAATCATACTCATGCTTATTGTAACAATTGGGTTTCTGGGAGTACATCAAGGTCTAAAACAAGTAAAACAAACCCCAGAAAAGGTTCTGTAAAATCTAACACACCAAAAGTCAATCATACTGTTAGAACAAATGAGCCTGTTTACCCAAAGTTCACTACTAAGGGTGCAAGTAAAACTTTCAAACATACACCAAAAGTTGTGAAATGTCATATTGAAAGGAATTTTGTGGATAAAACACAAGACTGGAAGCCAAAACCAAAAGGTTCTGCTAGACCATATGGTCCTGCTAGACCAAATGGTACTGCCAAATTTGGTACTGTCAGATCAAAAACAACAAAATGTGTCAAAAATGAAAATGCTGTTAAGTCCTCAGCATGTTGGATTTGGAGACCACTCCAACCAAATGGTGCATCAACAGTCCTAAAAAGGTTTGATTACATTGATGCACGAGGCAAACCCAAGTCAGTCATGGCTTGGGTACCCCAAAGAAACTAATATGTGTATACATGTGCAGGAACATTCAAATGATATTGCAGATCAAGGATATGTAGATAGTGGATGTTCAAGGCACATGACAGGCAACATGTCTTACCTCACAGACTTCAAATCATTTGATGGAGGATATGTTACCTTTGGGGGAGGAATCAAAGGAAAGATTACTGGTAAAGGTACAATTAAAACTAGTAAATTAGATTTTGAAAATGTGTATTTTGTGAAAGAACTACAGTTTAATCTCTTAAGTGTCTCACAAATGTGTGACACAAAGAACAAAGTTCTTTTTACTGACACTGAATGCATTGTGCTTTCTCCTGATTTTAAAATCCCTGATGAAAGTCAGATTCTTCTTAAAATCCCTAGAAAGAACAATATGTACATTGTTGATTTAAAGAACATTGTTCCTAAAGAGAGCTTAACCTGTCTAGTAGCAAAAGCCTCATTGGATGAATCTATGCTTTGGCATAGAAGACTTGGTCATGTAAACTTCAAAACAATCAATACAATTGCAAAATATGATTTGGTCAGAGGTTTACCCAAAAAGATTTTTCAAAATGACCAAACCTGTGTTGATTGTCTAAAAGGCAAACAACATAGAGCTTCTTGTAAGCCCAAGACCCATAACTCAATTTCTCAAGCTTTATACATGCTTCATATGGACCTCTTTGGTCCTACTTCTGTGAATAGCTTGAATGGTAAAAGATATTGTCTTGTAGTTACTGATGATTACAGCAGATTCTCTTGGGTTTTCTTTTTAAGAACTAAGGATGAAACAAGTGAGATCCTTAAGTCCTACATTACAGGGATAGAAAACCAAATGGATAAGAAAGTAAAAGTAATTAGATGTGATAATGGGACAGAATTCAAGAATAGAGTTATGGATGACTTTTGCAAAGAAAAGGGAATAAAAAGAGAATATAGTGTAGCTAGAACCCCACAGCAAAATGGAGTAGCAGAAAGGAAAAATAGAACTCTTATAGAGGCTGCTAGAACAA
Source organism: Artemisia argyi (assembly GCA_030686995.1). NCBI lineage: Eukaryota > Viridiplantae > Streptophyta > Magnoliopsida > Asterales > Asteraceae > Artemisia > Artemisia argyi. The sequence continues at coordinate 155,298,630 of CM060694.1, forward strand.
TGCTAGTAGATTCCAAGTTGCCTGTTTCATTTTGGGCTGAAGCAGTAGGTACTGCTTGTTATGTACAGAATAGGGTTCTTGTGATTAAACCTCATAGAAAGACTCCTTATGAACTTTTATTTGGTAGAACACCATCTCTAAGTTTTATGAGGCCTTTTGGATGTCATGTCACTATTCTCAATACCAAAGATCATCTAGGAAAGTTTGAAGGAAAAGCTGATGAAGGCTACATGATAGGGTATTCTTTGCAAAGTAAGGCCTATAGGGTGTATAATAAATGCACTAGGCTAGTGGAAGAAAACCTGCACATAGAGTTCCAAGAGAAACTACCAAATGTTGCAGGCACTGGACCAGATTGGTGTTTTGACATTGATAAACTTTCAGAATCTATGAATTATGTGCCTGTCACAGGTACAAATACTAATGATAATGCAGGTTTTGAAGACAATGATGAAGCATCTGAGGATCAAGATTACATCTTGATGCCAATTTGGACAGGATTGGATTCATCTTCAAGTCATGAAGGGCCTTCAAATACTACAAATGAAGGTGTTGAAGATGATCATGGAACTCAAGATCAAGGGAATCAAGAAAATTCTGAAAATGGAAATGGTACTGCCAATTCAACAGATGGTACTGCCAGTTCACACATTGGTCCTGCTGAACCATTAAATGTTCTATCAGATGATTCCTTACCAGAAGATATAGGGATTGGAAACCTTCCAATTTCCTATGATGTTCCTACAACACACAACCCAAGAATTCTCAAAGATCACTCCATTGAAAATGTGATTGGCAGCATTGATTCTGGTGTTAAAACAAGAACTCAAGTCTTATCTTCAGACAATGATGGGTTTGTCCTAGCTGTGTATGAAGAAAAGAACCATGAAGTTGCCCACATATGTCTGTTTTCATGCTTTCTCTCTCAAGTAGAACCCAAAAACATTACAAAAGCCTTAGATGATTCAAGCTGGGTTGAAGCAATGCAAGAAGAGCTACTTCAATTCAAACTGCAGAAGGTTTGGGTACTGGTTGATTTGCCCAAAGGTTACAGGGCAATTGGAACCAAATGGGTCTTCAGAAATAAGAAAGATGAAAGGGGAATAGTGATCAAAAACAAAGCCAGATTGGTGGCCCAAGGGTATACTCAAGAAGAAGGAGTGGATTATGAAGAAGTTTTTGCTCCAGTTGCAAGAATTGAAGCAATTAGGCTATTCTTGGCCTATGCTTCTTTCATAGGATTCACTGTCTACCAAATGGATGTCAAAAGTGCCTTTTTATATGGTACTATTGAAGAAGAGGTGTATGTTTCTCAACCTCCAGGCTTCATTGATGCAGAATATCCAGACAAGGTGTACAAGGTTACCAAAGCTCTTTATGGTCTACACCAAGCTCCTAGAGCATGGTATGAAACATTGGCTTTCTATTTATTGGAAAATGGATTTCAGAGAGGCAAGATTGATCCAACTTTGTTCATCAAAAGAACCAAGAAAGACATCTTGCTGGTGCAGATTTATGTTGATGACATTATCTTTGGATCTACAAATCAGGAATTGTGTGTAGAGTTTGAAAAACTTATGCATAGTAAGTTTGAAATGAGTTCCATGGGGGAACTTACTTTCTTTTTGGGTCTCCAAGTGAAACAATCTAATGAAGGCATATTTATCAGCCAAGATAAGTATGTAGCAGAGATCCTAAGGAAATTTGGGTTTGCAGATTCAAAGGTTGCAAGTACACCAATGGATCCAGAAAAGGGGTTACACAAAGATGCTGAGGGTGAAGATGTTGATGTGCACAACTACAGATCAATGATTGGGTCCCTAATGTACCTTACTTCATCAAGACCAGATATCATGTTCTCAGTATGTGTATGTGCAAGGTTTCAAGTCAATCCAAAAGTTTCACATCTCACAGCAGTCAAAAGAATCTTCAGATACCTCAAGGGCCAGCCTAGGTTGGGTCTATGGTATCCAAGGGAATCATCTTTTGATTTGGTAGCTTACTCAGATAGTGACTATGCTGGTGCAACCCTAGACAGAAAATCCACAACTGGTGGTTGTCAATTTCTTGGCTGCAGACTCATATCATGGCAATGCAAGAAGCAAACAATGGTGGCCAACTCTACAACTGAAGCAGAATATGTTGCAAGTGCAAGTTGTTGTGGCCAAGTTCTTTGGATCCAGAATCAATTGCTTGACTATGGGTACAATTTTCTTAACACCATTATTTACATTGACAATAGCAGTACTATATGTATCATCAAAAATCCAGTTCAACATTCAAAAACAAAACACATTGAAATCAGACACCATTTCATAAGAGATTGCAATGAGAAAAGGTTAATTCAAGTTGTTAAAATTGATTCTGAAAATAATTTTGCAGACCTTCTCACCAAAGCTTTTGATTTAGGTAGGTTTAAATACCTGGTAGCAGGTATTGGTATGATAAATCTTTGAAAAACATGTGTGTTGTATATAAATAAACAAGTTCTGGCCTCTAATCATGGTACTGCTAGTTAGTCATAAGGTACTGTCAGTACAAACTTAGTACTGTTAGTTCCAAGTTTGCTCTGTTTTTGCTCATCTTGATGTTTAAATGTTAACAATGCTATAAAACAAGTGCTTTGCACTCTGTTCTTTTGGTTTACAACTAACCATTTCAGGTTACTCAAAGCTTGCTAACATAATCAGGATATGGAAATGGTAATCAGTTCACCAAGTTGTTCAAAACTTTAAGAGCTGACTAGTCCAAAGCAAACGGCTCTTGGTAAAGACTTATCAAATCCGTTGATAGCTGATAGTTTGCTAAAAACTATAAGGTAATCAGTTCACCCAGTTTCAAACACTTAAACGAACTGACTAGTCCAAAGCAAACGGCTCTTGGTGAAGACTTATCAAATCCGTTGATAGCTGGTAGTTTGCTAAAAACTATAAGGGATATTTTCTAAAAATTTCAAAGAGACTGCCAAGTTTTATTCAAAACAAGGTACTGGTAGTTCAAATTTTAGTACTGGTAGAGTAAAATGGTACTGCTACATAGCCGTTGAGTCTGTCAGGCTCAATTATAGCCGTTGTTTTTAAAAGGGTATTTTTGTGAATTATTCATGTTTTCCTCGAATTAAGGATATAGTTATTATAATAAAAGATCTTTTTGACCGCCTCTTCAATTTCTTATCCATAACTTTTATAGTCGGTCAAAAGTCATTCCTCTCATAATCAATCCTTATCATAATTCACACTCACCTTTCATCTTCTACCAGTACAACAATAAAATCCCACCATCGAAATCAAAATCTTCATCAAACCTTTCACCATGGCTCGTCTAAGTTTTGTCAAACGTCACAATCAATTGGCATTTTTGGAAAAGTCTGATGACAATGAAACTTTTCATCAAGCAGTGGATTTTCTAAACAATTCTTATGTCAGGTTTGCTTTACTCGTGAATCCCACTATTTTTGAATCTCAAATTTTACAATTTTGGCAAACTGCTAGAGTTAACACTCTTAGGAATGGGATTCAAGAGATAAAGGTCAAAGTGGATGGTAGAACTTTGACTTTTACCGAGTCATCCATTAGAAGACATCTTCATTTGGATGATTCAAATGGCATTAGTCAACTTCCTGATACTAAAATATTTGAAAATTTGACAAAAATGGGGTATAATGTAACTTCAACAAAGCTTACATTTCTTAAAAAGCATTTTACCCCTCAATGGAGATTTTTTATTCACACCATCCTTCATTGTTTAAGCCAAAAGAAAACCTCATGGGAGCAATTCAGTGGTAACATGGCTGCTGCTCTCATTTGCCTGGCAACAAACAAGAAATTCAACTTTTCAAAATATATTTTTGAAGGAATGGTTAAAAATGTGGACAGTGAAACAAAGTTTTTAATGTACCCAAGGTTCATTCAGTGCCTCATAAACAAATCCAAACATTTGTTTCTTCCCCCAAACAAACCTTTTAAGACTCCCAAACTTACACACAAGGTGTTTTCAAACATGAAAATTGGTTTTCAAGGAGAAGAAGTACCACTTTTTGAGGAAATGTTACCACAACATTCTGCAGAACCTGATCATTCATCACCACATCCATCATCAGTACCATCATCCACACCAACAGCACCATCAGTCACACCACCATCACCAGTACCAATACCATCTCATCAACAAACACCAACATTATCTGCAACATCACCATCATTATCACATCATAACTCACCACCTCAATCTCATCCACAACAAAGTGTAGATGCTCAGACTATCAGGGAATTAAAGGAGCAAGTGCAGTTCTTACAAACTTCTCTTGAAAGTCAAAACAAACATTTTACAGAGATCAACACCAAGTTAGTTAAGAGGGTTGACAAATTAGAGTTGAAAGTGAAGTTGCTGAAGGGTAAAAAGTCTAATCAGTTGGTTGTTTCTAGTTCCTCAAGTTCAGATGCAGAGGGTTTGGGTCTCTCTTCCAAAAAGGGGAGGATGGGTAGTTCTGAAAATGAAGAAGAGATTCAATTTCAGTTTCATGAAGGATCTCCAGTGATTGATGAAGAGCCTGCTACTCAAGAACAAGAGCCTGCTAGCTTGAAAGATACTGCTGCTACAGATACTGCTGAAGCAGAGCAAGAGCCTGCTGGGATTCAGAGGCTATTAGCTATGAATTTAAAAGGATCTGATCAAGTATCTTACAAAAGAAAGAGAGGATCACAGCCTCAGGGGAGGTTTCTTGTTTCTGATGAACAATCTGCTGCTCCAAGCCCAGTATCATCACCAAAAGACAAGGGCAAGAAAATAGTAGTTGAAGATGAACCAAAGCCTAAAAAGATGAAGCAGAAAGAACAAGTACAATTGGCTGTAGATGAAGATTTGTCCAAAAAGCTTCATGAAGAAGAAGTATTGAGGGCTGAAGAAGAATCAAGAATGCTGCAAGAAAAGTTTGATGCTCAGCTGCAATACATCATCTCCATTGATCCAATTGTAAGAGGTGAAGCATATACCCTGATTTGTGATGAATCTCTTAGCTCAGATGAAATGACAATCAAGCTCAATGATTTCATCACCAAGAAATACAATCAAGAGGCATTGGATGATGTCTATCAGCAGATTCAGAAGAATCAGAAGAAAGGATTCAAAATGCCACATTCTGAAGCAGATCAGAAGAAGTTCTTCATGATATATCTGAAAAGAGAAGTGAACATGAAGGATCATCAACTCAAAGGTAAATCTTTTGATGAATTGAAGCTTCTATACTTAGAGGCTTACAGAAAAAACAAAACCAGCTTTCTCATGGATACACAAGAAAGACCTTCCAAAGGAAGAAAAGATGATCAGAAGGAACAAACTGCAGACTTGCCTCCTGTTCAATCAAGAGAAATAGTTGTCCATGATCCACAAGTTGTTTTTGCTGAACCCTTACATGCAAGGCATCCAGTCATAGATTGGGAAATCTTCAATGACAAGTTTGGCAAAGCATGGAAGATAACAAGAGTTGGAAACAAGGTTGAGATTTTCAAGAACTTTGAAAATCTACTCAGAGCATGTAGCAGAATGGATTTAGATGAATTATGGGTATTAGTTCAAGAGAAGCTGAAAACCAAATACAAGCCAGATGCAAAGGAGCAAGAGCTATGGGTAGAGTTCAGCAGATTGTATGATCCAAATCCTACTGATACTCATTGGAAATTTCCTTACTATGATTTATCTGTTACATGGGAATACTTTAGCATGAGTCATGTTCATCATCTTTCCACTCAGAGTGGAATAGAGCTCTTTATGCTAGGTGAAAAGGAGTACCCCTTAAGCTATGAAGTGTTGTCAGTCTTGATCTCCAACAAGCTATTATGTGAAGAAGAAACTGATGCAGTCAAAAGATTGAAGGAAAGCATATGGGATCAGTATGAAAGCTTTAGAAGATCTAGATAAAGTTTTTGGAAGAGTTCCCTCAAATCCTCAAGGTATGAATTTTATTCACAAAGAAACTTGGTTATTTTAAAAGGGAATAACAAGTTTAGGGGAGGATTGTTGGGAATAAAATGCACAAAGTAAAGAGTCTGTCTGAAGAGCCTGCTAATGATAGTTAAGCCTGCCTCTTCAGTTTTGCTGATAATGAAGATAGTCTACCAGTACCTTCTGGGTAAGAAGGTACTGCTAGTTAAAGAAGGTCCTGCCAGTTTTCACGACAAGTTGCTATATTTTAATTAGAGATATTTACTTGTATTATTAGTCTTTGTACAAAGTTATACGTTAAGTAGAAGTAGTACAGAAGTCTCAGTAGATACAATGGAGTGTTTTACCTTGAAAGGTGTAATATTAGGATAAGATAAACCTCTAGTATATTATATTAAGCAACTTGTCCACTTGTAATAAGGGCTCCTTATACTATAAAAGGAACCCTTAAGACACCTTCTTACATATACAACCTGCATATCTTTTCATAAAGTTTTCATAGCTTTCCATGCATAACTTCTATCTTTAACCTTTTCACGTATCAAAGATTCAAGGTTACACTTGTAATCCTGGTGATAGTTTAGATCACCCGTATTATTTCATCAATAATATTGAATCATTTTGTGTTATTCTTGTTGTGCTCATTCTCTTTTACTTATTCACCACCTTTGTTCCTTTAGTGTGTTTTAGTAAATTCCGCGTGCTAACTCACATTCATTCATAAATATCCTAAGCACATTACTGAGATTAACATCTCAAGTGTTTGCACAATTTACAAAGAATCCTTCCACAGGCATGCAAAAAGTATGATGTGGATGTGCAAACTGATATGTTAGCACAAGGTATGTGTTCAAAGGATTTTGGTAAACATCTTTTGTTATTTTCTGCAATTTTTTTGATAGATTCATATTCATTAAGGCCTCTTTCACAAAGAATTTGTAATACAAATCAACCATAACTTAACCTATGTAGGAATTCAATGAAAATCTATAGATCTTTTGAAAAGATTGCAGAAAATTTTCTCATGGTTGACAAAAAATATGGTATGTATTTTGTTTCAAACTGGATTGAGTTGAGTGTTTAATTTTTTTTTCTCTTTTTTTATCAATTTTTAGTTGTTGAAAGCTCTTATGAACTAAAACGTGTTATGCATAAGGTGCACAATTTGGACTTTTAAGTTCTCTTTGGAAGTTGAGGTTGTGCTATTGGTCTAATATTTTAGGGTCTATATCTTTATTTTTTTTTAGCGCATGCGTACCTTATGAGGTGTTTCCAACAAAATGTAGCATGTGTCCTGAGTGATATGGGAATTTATGTTTGTTTGCGAGGCTCTATAATAAAGGAATTCAATGTTTTTATGTTAAAACCTTGCATACTTAAGTGTTTATGTTGTTTACACTTTCTATAGACCCGTTTATCTCTTACTCATTTATGATAATCTATAACGTGTAGCCCAATACGGTCGCTAATTGAATTAGGCTTTAGTGCAACCCTTTAATCAAATGTGAGGGTTATATTAAGCTGCAAGAAACCTTCAAGGAATACTTTATCAAGATAAGATGTGTGTGATTTAACATAAAAGAAAGATTCTTGACGACTAAGTCATGGTATACATGGCATCTCATGTGCTTAAAAGAAAGTGATTCAGAGAGGTGTATGGTCTTAAGCTTTTCTTGTGGGGTGTTTTGCATTGCTATGTATAGATGACTACCAGTGCCTTCTTATATATGTAAATAGTTAGTTAATAACTCTTTTGATAGACATTTTATTAAAAAAATCAACTAAATAGATTATAAGTTTTTAGTTATAATTCTCATTGTGTATGCATGCGGTGAAATATAGTTAATTATGGAGTCATTGATACAAAACATGTGCAAATGGAACAATGAAACTGTTTTTGGCTTTACAATTTCTTTTAGGTTGTAACCGAAGCAAATGATCATCTAATTTGATCCAAGATTTTTGTTAATTCTAAAATTTTGAATCTTAATTCACGAAGTAATATATATGATAATTTTTTGGTGAATTTTCAGGTTCAAGTAGGTGGATCACAACAATATAAGGTTGAGAGGAAGTTAGACAAAGGTGGGTTTAATCACGTGTTTGTAGATCATCCCAGTGCGTCCATGCAGGTAACACTTTTGTCCCAAGCACCAAAGTTAGGATGCTATGAGAGTATATGTTTTTATGAAATCGGCTTTTGTTACAAACTCTAAACGCAAGTTGTGGTTGATGAGAAATGGGTCACAAACTCTAAAGGCAAGTGTTTGATAATTTTTTTTGATCATTAGGGGAATAAAATTATCATATGATATTGAAATGGATGGTAACAGTGGTGTTTTGCAATAGGAAATAACTTTCTGGTACTTCAACTTTGTGAGAAAATCATTGGCAAATGAAAGGTGCATCAATTTTCCTTTTTAAATGGTCATTTAGATTAAGCCTACTTAGGCTTTTAATCGTGTATTGAATCTTTTGCCTTTTAACTATTTAAGCTAACAATCTTTTTTTTGGATAACATTGTGGCTACATAGCTCCTAGCCTAGAAGGCGTAGCGAGCCCACACAACCAGGTTGGGTGTTACACCCCGTACCCGCTTTGACCTATTAAACTTAAATTTGAAATTTTTACGCGGAAACGACCCAACTTTAAGGGACATTCTGTCATTATTTTGTAAACTGATAAAAATCTACCACTTGAAAGTATTTTTAAATAATACTAGACTCAATTACCTTCAAACGACGGGTGGCACGACCCGTGACGACTTACGGTTTAAAAGATATGAAATTTCGAAAATTGACAAAATCTGAAAAACTGACTATATGGCCGTATGAAATATTTCATATGGCCGTATGGTCACCTCAGAAACATATCACCCACTGACTCAAGCATACGACCATATGAAATATCTCATATGGTCGTATGGTCAACCATACGACCATATGAAATATTTCATATGTTCATATGGTACCTGCAGAAAATTTTCCTTTACAATACTTTATGCATTTTTTCAAAACCATACTTCCGATACTCGACAATTAACGAAAGTTTTCAGATTTCGTTAATACATTATAAATAAAATTTCCATTCAATAACATCACCCAATTGACACTTAGGAATAGTACTTTACAAATAGACGTATATTATACCCATTTAAACCTATTTCACAACAAACGACCTTAAACTCATAAATACCATTCCAAACTTACTCAAAACCATTAACGCAACATAATACAACGTTTCCATAAATACTTGACCTGTTTACAACTCAAAATGGGTATATTCACACTTATACCAAACACTCCTTTTACTTTTACCATAAACACTTAAAAAACACTTAAGCATACCAAATGACCACCAATTCATTATACCAACTTTGACACACATTTTGACACTCGTTTACCCATTACAAACCATTAAATGACACACGGGGGTACCATCTTGAATGAGTTCGGTATTCTACCTAGCTCTTACACATATCAAACCTTCTATCTTCCGCATTAGCAAACCTTAATCTTTAGCTCAAGCTTACCATTACCATCATACATAAACCTACAAAACATTGGAAACTTAAACCGGAAGCACGAATGCTTAGTTAGTAAAGCAAATATAACATAACATTACAAGTCATTAACACTTTACGCATCATAACTTTTAATCCTTTATAACCTTAAAACCTTAACACATACCTTAATACTTAAGCGTCAACATCCCTTTTCTAATCCAACTTTGTCTAACACATCAACTAGCCTTACACAAGCTTACCATTACCATCATACATAAACCTACAAAACATTGGAAACTTAAACCGGAAGCACGAATGCTTAGTTAGTAAAGCAGATATAACATAACATTACAATTCATTAACACTTTAAATATCATAACTTTTAATCCTTTATAACCTTAAAACCTTAACACATACCTTAATACTTAAGCGTCAACATCCCTTTTCTAATCCAACTTTGTCTAACACATCAACTAGCCTTACACTTACTTTCACATAACAACATCATACAAACCATTCATTAAACTTAACATATAAAAACACATAAATACATAATGCATAGAAATCATCATAACATCATCTTATAGCCGGTTTACTTACCTTAGCTCCAAGCTAAGAGGCCACTCACAACATCAGCATGATCATCATCATTCTCACCACTAACATCATCACCATCATCATCATTCTCACTAGTATCCTAAGGCATAATCAACATCATCATCAACAAGGGTTTATATAACCCATTAAAAGCTTACTCATCATCCTTTCTATATTATCATATGATCATATGATGAAAACCCACTTAACCCATAAACCTTTACCTCATAATCATCATTAACTTAAGATTAGGGATACTTACTTGTGGTAGTCTTTGCTAAAGATAACCATAACCATTAGGTCTCCATCTTCTTCCTTCCTAGCTATCCAACAAGTACTATTTTCCCTCCTTTTCTCCATCCCAAAACCAGACCATAGACACACCCTTAATAATTGATAGAACTTAATAGAGAATGGTAGAATTCTCTAGATAAAAGATATTTACTTGCATTACTTTGGCCCTTTGGCATAATTGGTCCCTCTAGTCCTTTTCTTCCTACTTTGGCCACAATCAACTTATAGCACATTTAGCATATTAGCACTTATAGCACATAATATTTTCTATAGCCATAATGCTCATTCTTTGACTATCGGGTTTGACTATAACTTACATTCATTGACTAGCCAATCACGTTAAACCTTACTCAATTCCATCTAGGGTGGGGCCTATTTGTATCCGGGATACAGGTGTTACATTGGGTCCAGCCCAGAAGGCAATGGCACCCTTCCCCTTATGCACGCGGGAGGAAACCCTATTGCCCTAGACAAGAATCGAACTTGAGACCTTGCCTAGAAAAGTAAAACCTCCATATCGCTAGACTAGAGGCCCATTGGTATTTAAGCTAACAATCTAACATCTGGTGGCAGGGCAAAGAAAGTGATGTTCTCATGATGCGTGAAAGATAAGATGCCAAAGAAGAAATGTAAAATATACCCATTTTACCTATGGGAACTAATAGGTCAAAACAAGTTTTTATTTGTATTATGGGTTCCAGATACCATTTGACGAGCTCTTGAAAATCGCAGCAGATCATCTTTGGTTTTTTAAAGAGGATCAAAAGTTCGAATAATCTAGTATCTAACCAAGAGTTGAACGAGCCATTAAAGAAATTAAAGAGGAAAAAATATTGAAACTGATCATGAGATGTTCAGAAGTTACATAGAACCCTGGTGCCAGGGCAAAGAAAATGATTCTCTCATCTTTGCAGCTTATAAAGCTAAATCAATTCTGATGTACATAACAACTAAAATTTTAAAAACATGGTTGTAACATCTTGAAATGACACATTCATTTGCCGAATAAATCTTTAAGAAACAAGTAAATGAATGAGGTTTTCTACTATTACTTATAATGCACTGGGTAGCTATTATGACTAAAGATGTGAGGTAAGGCTATTGATCCTATACTTATCACTTACAATAAGTGGTTAGATTGGATGCTCTAAGAATATATACTACATTCTTACATCCTTTGTTTGTGAGAACTTATACAATACATAATGTGCAACCGTGTAGGTATAACAGTATATAAGTGACGTATATAAGTGACATGGGTGTTGATAGCAGTGAATATGTCATTGAAAAAGATAACCTTCTCCTAACAACTTTAAACATGTTGTTTCAAAATATATTTGCAAATTACTAGACAAAAATATAACAAATCATTTTCGTTGTTTAATATGAATATTATTTTTATTAACTGGTGTTTTACTTATTAGTTAATTATTATATTTACCCATATTAATCCCTTTGAGGTCTAACATAACCTAACTGATGGCATATTGGAGTTCCTCACTACTTTACATGAGTCTATTTTAGAGTTCCTCACAGTTTAATGTTTGTGTTTGAAGGTTGTTTGCAAAGATTAGTCGAGATTGCGGTGCTTGCACATTGTCATAAGCTTTTATACGAAGCAACATGTCAGATTGCATAATAGAACTTCTTGCCAGGGCAATCCAAGCCCGGTTACATGCATTAATGTCATTAAACTCCTCCAGAAACTGCTCTTCGACCGGCAGAGGAAGCTACATCATCAAATTCTGACATACCGAGGAATTGTTCAAACGGCTATTTGTCCGAACAGTCCACCGGGGAACATGAACTTCAGCAAGAGACTCTTCCAGCATAGGTTTTTTCCCCCGTCTTAACCGGATGATAGAGGAGGTGAACTCTGAATGAATAGACAATAAATAAAAAATTAAGCAAGAGGATGAGATGTACAATTAGTCCTCTCGACAGGATGGGAACCCCCCAGCTTCAGATGCCTTCTTTTTAGATTTCTTAGAAGGCTTCAGGCCAGACTAGGCAGACCCTTCCGGATGGTTGCTTGCTTCGTCTTCCCCATGAACTTTGCTTCCATCGTCTGGCTAAAAGGTGTTCAAAGGAGAAGGAGCAGAAACATGCTCGGGGGAATCTAGATCTACAACGGGGGAGGAATCTGATAGATTTTTTCTCTTCAAAGGCCGAGATGACCCACTTCCCCTGGCAGAGCATTTGCCCCGACTCTTCGGCTGAGAAACGCCGGTACCCTCACCTTGCTGAGCTGCGGTCTTTGCAGCGGCTTTAGCAGCAACTTGTTCTCTTTTCTGGTCCTTAGCAGCTAACACTTTGCCATCGGCAACCTCAACTTTTTTCATCTCCTCGGTCTTTCCTGGAATGGCAGTGTTCGAATCAACGGGTTTAGTCACATGTAAATCGTGAGTTTGACCTTCCAAGTACTTATCCCCTTGCACCATAGTAGCATTCCTGCGGATCTTAGGACGAATAAGATACACAGACATGGTGATGGTTGCAAAAAAGAAGAACGCAAAGTAATCGTAAAAATCATCAAGAAAACAAACAAGCGAATATAACAAAAGAAAGGTAAGGGTCATCGGCTATAACCTTCCTTTACCATCCACTAAAGAAGCCCGAAAACCGGGATACTTCCAGTGGAAAGTCAAGCCTCACGGCATATAGGAAGCCAGGAGGAATCTTGATAAGATCAATGACGTGTTCTTCCAACTTTGCAGCATCGCCAAGATCGAATTGACTTTTCGGAAAAGGATCCGAAATATCTGAATCATTGTGTCTCCATGACATAGCATATGGGATGGCCCTTCGATCAATCAAAAAGAAGTTACGCTTCCAACCCTTGAGCATGTCAATATCTCATTAAAACAAACTCTCCTATCCTTGTCAACGCGTTTCTCAAACGTAAACCAATGACCTGCCTTGCCTAACTTATAAAAAGCCTTGAAAAGAGGAGTGGTGGGAGTAATATGCAGACTTCAGCTATACACTTTGAACAAAGTAACACGGTGAAGACCCAAAGGAACCAGCTGGGAAATATGCACTTTGAAGTACCAAATCACATCCAACAAAAAGTTGGAGAAAGGCACATTGAGACCTCCCTCAAGAAAAAACTCCAAGTATAAACCTATAGCATCGGCATGTTTGTTGGCCAACTGATCCATCATGAAATCTTTCGGCGGTAATCTCGGATGTAGGTCCCGTGGTATCCCGAAATCTTTAGCCGCCCAACGAACCCCCTCGGCATCCATCTGCGAGGTAAACTTTTGAACATCGAATTTCGGTTAAGATTCTTCTATTTCTACAACATTCTCTTCACTTTCCAAATGGGATGATGATTTTGACATAACTTGACCGACGGAGAAGGTATAACCGAACGACAACAGACAATACAAAATGGAAATCGAAACGTATCTGCTAACACGGATGAAAGCTAACCGACCGGAAGAAAAGGCTGACCTTTCAGAATGAGGTATAGGAAACAAGAGTGGAGAATGAGAAAACTGTCAAAATGTTACAGTGGTAAAACCGAACGAAGAAATATAAGGGCTATTTATAGGCACAAGTTGGAAGGCGACGAAACGTCATGTCGTGTCAGATGTTGACGTGGAACCATCTCAACCACATGATAAGGCACTTTCTTACACGTGTCTATATCGTGTTTCCCAATGTACAAAAGGTGGCATTCGACAAAGAAAAAACAGTTATGAATTTTGTCACCACGTACATAATAACCAACTCGCAAAGTGTCACGGCAAAAACCTCCCGGAAAGCAAACAAAACAACGATAGATTTAAGTATCACATCATACTACATATAATATGAAACTTGGGGGGGGGACATGTTGGCGTATATGTCCGAGTGGCCCGAACTAAACGAATCCCAATTCCTTACGGACCTCACTAGGCCATCCGGACCAACGGTAACTTCCGGACACAAAGTCAAACCTTATATAAAGAGTAAGTGGCAGTCGTTCAGAGCGAATCACAAGACTAACCAGAGGCCAAACAGAAAAGGTTCCAGTTACCGCTCAAAAGTATCGATATCTCCTTTGGAAGCATCCGATAGAGACAAAAACGCCTCTCCTATATAAAGAAGAGGAATTCTCACCATAAGGGTAACTAATCTTTCACACACACTTACTTTCATCTATATTTATCTCTATATCGTGTACTCATTCTCACGCTGGAGTTTGGTCTTGAGATAAAACCTGGGGCAAGACTAACGCGTGTTTCTTTCTTACAAGAATCCGAAAGACCGAAGAACCGTCCAGAGGACCCACTTTGCTTGTTGGGAGTAAGGTGCAAGATTTTACCTCAACAATATCCTATTCGCTATCTTTTTTTTTCCTGAAATGGTGAATTTTATTAATTTATGAATCAGCAATTTACAACAAACATTCACTGCAGTACAAATGAACAAGCTCATTTGACTGAAATACTAAAACAGATACATTCAAAGCTTGCATTCAGGAACTAAACTGATTCAAATTCACCATTCTTCTAGACTTAGCAAATATATGCTAACATCTAGACAACCATGGAGAAATATCCCTTATTGACTACATTTCCACTGAACAAACACCCTTCCTAGTTCCTATTCGCTATCTTAAAAAATGAAAGAAAACAATTTATGTGCATCTATAGAACGATCTTTTAATAACTAAACTTAAGACAGATTGGCCTTCCTTGGGTTCATATAATCATACACGAACCCTGCATAACATAAAGGTCATTGCAGCCACATTCTATATTTCAACATTATTACCCCCGCAAAATGCTTAAAATGAAGCCACATCATGAATTAACTTTCCGCTGAACAAGTTCAGAAAACACTCATCATAGTTAGCACATTGATATTAAATGAGGATAACATGTTAATACAAACACGTTCAAGATCATACCTCTCCTTCGTTGTTGGTAGGAACAACTTTCTTCTTCATACCTAAGTCAACCCCGTAATGCTGCAGATACCATTGCTTGAATGGAGCAGCGTCCACTTGAACGATAGCACCTTTCACAAGAGTCTTAGTTCTCACAAGCTCATTGTTTGAACTTATAGAGGTCGGCATCTTTGCACTTGTGAACCGTATGTTTCACAGTTTAAAATTTTGTAGTTACGAAGTATGAGTTACTTCAATACTTATCAGTTATCAGATGATAGAGTTTTTATAATGTGTCACATTTAGAGGTTATAAAAAAGCTTTTTTAATATAATTTCAAAGTTATATCTTTCTATTCACCAGGAAAAGAATATGCGAACAAAACCCGGCTATATCCGGCCATGAGCCGGCTATATCCGGTTAGTAATTATTATATATATATATATATATATATATATATATATATATATATATATATATATATATATATATATATATATATATATATATATATATATATATATATATATATATATATATTTGTTTTTGTTTTTTTTTTGTTTTTTTTTGCGCGCGCGCGCGTGTGCATAATTTCGGGTTTGAACCCTCAAAATTTGTGTACCAATGTGTAAAGGCCTAAGCCCGGCCCAATGTAGTTCGAGCATCATTAAAGCTTGGCCCAAGAATTGCTAATAGTTTTTTATTTTTTTTGATGAATGGCTAATTGATTACGTAGAGGTTGTTTTTTTTAGAACGACAATTTTAACTATCTCACATGAATTACACCACAAATCAATCTCACATGTCCGCAAGACTTGAACCCACACCAATTTAGTTAGGGAGCTTCTCACACAACATTGTTACCATTGGGACACACCCTTTGTATTATGTAGTTGTTATTAAAATTAAAATTCTCATTTTGAAGATACACATCCAAAGACCTTTTGAACACAATTGCATAGACATCCAAAAGCAAGACTTTCAACATTACATTGTAATTAGATGATCAAACATGAAACGATCGGGAATTCTTATTGAAACGCACGACATAAAGCCAAGCGGAAGTGTCATTCGTTTAGGCTTTAACTGTGAAAACCAAGCCAAATATCATGATCGGCACCAAAAACTGTAATATCTTGATGAAATTTTGTTGACTCATTTGTGAAGTGTAAATCGTGTTAGCAGCAGACATAACGACCGAATGTTTTGCTGGAACGGTTGATTGGTCTACCTCACCAATATAATATTTGGGCATCAATTCTCTAGCTTCGTCACTGTGCCCAGCGTTTTCAAAATCAAATGTCCCGTCTTTGCCTATAATAATAATCTCCCAAAGGCACAAACGTTAGCTTAAAGTACTCATTTTTTTTTTTCACTTCTACCTAAAAGTGATGGAGAATTCAGAATACGTACCTGTTGATGCTAATATAACTTCACTGCCTCCAGGGTGATCCTCCATAAAGGGCGTTACATCATAAACCTGATATATTTATGTTCATAATCAAATAATTGAACATACTTACATAAGCTGTTGAAAAATTAATCAGATAAGGATAAATCAGACCTTTCCGTAGATGATAACCCAACAGTCCTTGGTTTTGTTGTGCTTAGCGACATCATTAAACACGAAAGTCTTATGACTTTGCGCCATTAACGTTTCTGCTGCCAAGTAAAGATAGTCAGATTAATAATCGGAGTACATAATATGTATTGTGTATGACACAATTCTGGTATTTTGATTATTGTATCTAATTAAGTAATCTTTTTTTCTTGCATGTATGTGATAATATGTTGCATATAATGCAAGAAAACATACTTGTCTTGCGATGACGATTATACTACAATTTAATGTGTTGAATCCTAACAACAAACAAGCATATAAAGTATCGATCTTACCAGATAGAAGAGAAGAAGCTTTTTACACCACGCGAAAACTCAGTATAGCGAAGTAGGTACAAAGCAATGAGAGGAGGTTGGGTATTTATACGTGAAGAGCTTAAAGCAAGCCCATATTGACACAATGGTGATCCCTTATTAGTTATTACCCTTGTAAATTATAGATTAACCAAGTAAATATAAGAAAAAAGATTTAGAATAACTTCATTTAGTCGTTTTTCCATAGCTGATATACAACAACAATACTCAATATCGATAGAGAGAGGCGGGTATTAGAGATGTAAGATATAGGTGGTCTTATAATTTATTTACTTGAAACAAAGAAACAATTATTTCTTAAATAATTCAGTGAAATGTTAATATAAAATTAAGATTTACTAAGGTAATGACTTAAAAACATGAAAGAAAGAAATAAAACACAAATATTAAAAGTCGTAGAGAGGTGGTAACGAACGCCATTTCTGAAAATAGATTAGATAGCCTTGGACACCATTAATCAATTATGACTGTTTGATTTTCTTTAGGGTGTCATGTATACTTTATTTTAAGTTTTATCCTAAATTTGATGTTCTTGTTTTACAATCCATTTGAGACTTGAGAAAGGATATCATGTAACTATATGTGGTACCTGAACTCATTTTCATTTCTTTGATCTTGATACTCGGGTGGCGGAATCAAAAGTAAAAAGTGGTTATGTTATAATAATAATAATAATAATAATAATAATAATAATAAATAAATAAATAATTCCTAATATGCCCTGATTGCCCAATTGATTTGCATTTTTGCCCCATAATTCGGAGTTTTTGTATTTAAACCGGGGCAATCTGTAGTTTTTTGGCAACTGAAATCTGCGAGTGACAAGTGTCACTTTTTGAATTACAAGGTAGGGCAACTTGTATACTTTTTGGGCAACTTATGTACTTTTGAGTAACTGGCGGCCTTCATGTCGGACATTTGACGTCATATGAGCCGAGTTGCCAAGTTGCCCGGTATAAATACAGAAACTCCGAGTTTTTGGGCAAAAAAGCAATCAATTGAACAATCGGGGCATAGTTATCTTTACTACATATAATAGAAAAATGGCCAAAGTTGAAAATGTTGAATGTTGAAAGTTGAAACTATGGTCAAATGAGAGAGAAATTATAATGTAATTAATACTTTTATTAAAACACCCTATTACTTAATAGTACAATGATTTATTCACATTGTACAACCAATTAAAAGCATATTTACCAAATTAAATACAACCAATTAAAACAACACAACTGAAAATACAATAAAAATTTTATAATGTACAATTTAAATAAGCTACAATATAATCCATATAAAATAATTAAACACACTAATTAAGGTTATTTTTAAACACCCTAAAATGAAAAGTACATGTTATTATACACATTATACAAATTAATAAAACACACAAAGCTTCATACAACCTAACGGGTTCAATCAGGAACCGGGTCGCCATCGGTTCGGCTAACCAATAAAAACCATCAGAAAACGAACCTAGAGAGGACCCGTTGAAACCGATACAAACTGGTGAATCAGGCCTTATCGAGATCTATTTCTCCGGCTAATCGTCACAGGGTACCCGAAGGAAAAACTTAAAAGTGAAAAGTTGAAACTAAAAAAGGAAATGTTGAAAACATATATTTCAAAAGGAAACTATTAATA
The DNA here is from genome assembly GCA_030686995.1 of Artemisia argyi. Lineage (NCBI taxonomy): Eukaryota > Viridiplantae > Streptophyta > Magnoliopsida > Asterales > Asteraceae > Artemisia > Artemisia argyi. Next base: position 155,317,418 of record CM060694.1, read on the forward strand.
AAAATCACAAACCAGGTTGACCCGGGACACTTCAAACCCTGCGGGTTGACCCGGTATAATTTGACCCGTTTTCGACACAACCTAGCAAGTTGAGCCAGTTTAAATCAACCCATTTTTTGACCGGAACGCTTCAACCGGTTGAACTACTCGGGTCGATCCGGGTTTAAAAACATTATGTTTAATCTCTGTCACTATAAAATTCCGATGCGCGGGCATTCGTCTACGATCACACGGTTGCAACCGGTTGCATCGATTTAAAAACATAAAAAAAAAAAAAAAAAAAAAAAAAAAAAAAAAACGGTTGCATCAAGAGTCACACTAGAACCACAAATTTGCAAGTATAATTATTTGCCGCTATACACCGTCGCTTTGCACGAGTATTCGTCTAGTTATCAAAAAAAATGTAAATATTGGAGAAAAAGAATAAAAAATTAAAATACAGCATTACTACAACAATTGAGTTTTAAAAAATTGTCTTTACTTTACTTAATAATTAACTAAATACTGATATAATTTTTTTTCAAATCGGATGCACTTCAAATTTTTAACGAAAATTTGCAACATGTCAATATTTAACAAATTTTATCGGGTCATGTGACTCCCGAAACAAACCCAGACGGGCCCGGCCCCACCCTCGTACAGTTTCAGCATCATGCACCGTATACAAGGTTTGTGTGCTATTGCACACACGCAGGGACGAACCCAGGATTTAGAAATGGGTGTTGCACAAGCTCTAATGATATCAGGGACGAACCCAGGATTTAGGAATGGGTGTTGCACAAGCTCTAACGTAGATCAGCGACTCCCCGATATCAAGCTTAGGTTTTCTGGAAACCTAAAGAAATATGCAATATAATCTCGGAACTGCTAAAACTACTTTAAGAGCAAAGGGTACCATAACTCAAGTTGAAAATTAACTCAGCGCCACGTCAGCGCCACATCATAAAATTACGAGTTAAAATACGAAATGAAATATGATGCAAGAATACATGATTATGCATATGTTTAGCCGGATCCCGGAAAATTTCTTTGTATTCACTTACTGCAAACTTTGATCTTTTAGAATCATGTTATGCAATATGATGCAAGAATACATGATTCTACTTATCTTGTTAACCTTGTGGAAAACTAGAAGGGGGGGTTGAATAGTTTTACGTCTTTTTAATTTTATTATGAAAACTTAGTTTAGTTTTAAAACCTTGTTTGCTTTTAAAACTTTGATTCAATCTTATGTGAACTCAAATCTTGAACAATATGAACTACTATATCTAAGTATGAACAATAATAATATAAGCTAAGTATGTGAAATCAACACATGCACAATATAAACAATTATAGCTATATACGAGAGATAAGTAAGTAATCGTTTATTCTATAATCCTTAGTTATATTTTGTATGAAAACTTTACTTGATCGAAATAATCAATTATATGTATGTTATCTTTTTAGTTTGATTGTAAAAACTTTGTTTTGTGAATGAAACTTTCGTTTGATCTTTAAGTAAAATCAATACTAGCACTATATGAGCAAATATATATATATATATATATATATATATATATATATATATATATATATATATATATATATATATATATATATATATATATATATATACGTCTACGTCTACAAAAGTAATAACGATATAAGCAAGATAATAAGTAAGATATAGAAAGATCTAACCGAGAGACAAAGGATTTATAGTGGTTCGGCTACAAGGACACCTTCCTTGCCCTACTCCACTCCTCGAGTCACCTACTCGAGAGTTTTCTTTACTATGTCAACAAGCTCCCTTATGGCGGAGAAAACCTTACACACCAATATACACACCACAACTTCGTCACAACTTATTCACACCTTCTACACAACTTCTTCACACCTAGTCACTAGTCACTACTTAATCACAACACTACTTCTTCGCACCTATCTATCTTCACAACTATCTACTTCACAACAATCTTCTTCACAACTATCTACTTCCCAACTTCTCTACTTCACAACTATCTACTACACACTCACTCTATCTACACACCTTGCTAATCTATATTCTATCAAATATTCACAACTAGTTACACAAATAAATAGATATAATGGATGATGCTATAACAACTTGGATGTGGAGGTCACAACAAGTTGTAATACTTCTTCTCTTGAAGGATTGAAGTATTCTTCTCTTGCACTTGAAAGGTAGAGGTTTGGATCACTTTGAAACAAAGATTTATGTATGTATGATTGATTCGTGTGAAAACCAATTATATAATATATAGTATAGTATCGAAGTGATCCGCGTAAAATACGGATCACCCGAGTCGTTTCCCAACGAAGGCGAATGTAATCGAGAATATCGATTCGTGAAATCGTGAATTGAGAAGTGAGAAAGTGAAAATAGCAATCAAATAGTTCACGTATTCACAAACAAGTATGAAATATGCAGAAAGTACAAGCTAATTATGCACTAAAGTGAAAAACGTAAAAACGGACACGCAACCGCAAAATTTAAAACGTAACGTATATCGAAAAATGATCCTACGAACTTGAAAATATTTTCTAAAAATCTTAAACTAATAAAAAGAATTTTAAGAAAAAGAAAAATATTTTTTAACTTTTGATTTATTTTCTATGAATTAATAATGATTTTTGGACTTTTTAAATGAATTAAAAATAAGGAAAATAAAAAAATTAATTTGAAAAATGAAAATTAAATTCTAAAAATTCTAAAATATTATAAAATAATTTCTAAAAATATTTTTGTATTTTTCAGAGCTTTTTCTAATTTTTTATGGATTTTTGCTATTTAAAAATGATTTAAAAATGATTATTAATAAAGGAAAATTAAGAAAAATACTAAATCAACTTGGAAAAATATGAAAAATTTACAGAAATTCTAAAATATTATAATAAACTTGCAAAAAAATTTTGGAAAGAAAATAATGAACAGAAGTGCTGATTCAAGCCAAATCAGCTTATTGCAAGTGCTTATTAATAAGCACTTGCCAAAGAAACTTGACCAAACTTATAAAACAGATGTAAAATGCAATAAAAGACTCAGAAATGCTAAAAAGTAATGAAATCAAACACAAAAACAGTAAATGCAAGCAATTAAGCAATCTAGAACAAACTAACTAATAAGCACAACTCAAATCTAATAAGCCAGAAACTAAGATTTGAATGAAATGACTAAACAACACTAAAAATACTCAGAAATGACAAATAAACACAATCTCAAACACTTATGAGCACTAGCAGACCTATGATAAAATGCAGAAAACTAGGCTCAAATTCCTAATAAGCAGTCCTCAAAAGCAGTTCTAATAAGCTCACTCTAAGTTTAAAATGAATGCAAATGCTTCACTACTAAGCAGAGACAATTAAGCAACAAGAAAAATAACAACTACAATCTATATAAGATGTCTAAGATGCCCTAAGAACAGCAACAGTGAACAACTAACCTAAGTGCAGTTGACTATATGCGAACTAGTACTAATTTGACTTTTGTCAAATTCAATTAAGCTATTCTACTCCTAACTGAATTAATAAGCTACAAATATTCTAAATTAAGTTGTAATATTCTATTATGTAACAGCTACTACAATTCCACTTAACTGAATTCAACTATGCTGACTGATACACTAATTCGAAATCTAGTTTGACTATATTATTAATAACTCCTACTGTTTTATAGCCTAAAAGTTTATTTCTAAACTAATGTAGACTACTGGTTATGATTATACTAAACTACAACATCATTAAACAACAAAAATGGCACAATCCAAACACCCCTTACTATGGTGACTGCTATGATCAAATGTGACCAACAGATGCTTAATCCAATACCAATCACCAATCTGACTCAACATATACACTACAACTAGCTGATTGAAGCCTCAAATCACTTAAGATATAACCACACTGAGTTACTATTTATCAAAATCACTCAATTCAACTCTAATAACCAACAGAGAACAATAAGAGATCAAGTTCACAAATGATCAAAAGTATCACAGACAAATCAAAATTTAATTCTAATAATACTCAGTTCCAACAAAACAGATCAAATCAAAACAACTACAACTGAAGAAAATCAACTAAAAGCAAGAGAACAGTAACTACTTCTATCTAAACAAGATACTAACAAATGCAAGCAAGTACTTAAAGAATGAATTCAGAACTTACAAGCAATTTCCCCTCAGCATGAACAGAGGGGATTCCCTATGCTAGCCTATCTCTTAGATAGGCTGAGATCATCCCTTGCTATCTCAATCTACCTTTGAATTCCAAATTCCAACTGTATCAAAAGTTTGATGACTAAACTTGACTGTTTAGTAAAACTGGAACCTAGACTGATATAAATCTCAAAACTCAAACTCTCAATAGCTATTTAACTAAGATGAGATGTACTGACTACCAAAATAACACGTTTGAAAACTGATTTTTGCCAAATCTCTTTTTGTATTTTCTGTTTTCTTATAAAACTATTAAGCTAGTTTGAAACTGAATTTAAATGTAACAAAAGTCAAGAAGACTAAATACTAAAATAAACTTGAATAAGAAAATGATTATGAAATAAGCTGAATTTAAAACTGAATTAAGCTAAATAATGAAAAATTAAAGCTGTAAACTCAATGTAAATAGCAATCAATTGACAGAAATTTAAAATCAAGCTGAGACTTTCATTAAAACTAAATGAGAATTGTTACAAGAATCTAATCTAAATACATGAAATAAATCCGGCAGAGCTTCGCTAATTGAAAACTCCACACCGATTACAAAAGCCTAACCATCTATTTATAGGATGTGAGGAGGGATGAGCTCACGGATTGCCATGTTGGCAATCCGTGTGGTGTGTGTCTTTATGCCAATCCTGAGTCATTGGATCATTCCCAATCATTTCCCTTTCAATATACACCCTTAGATTGAATGTGATGACGCGTTTGCTCTAATCATATTCTGCCACGTACACCATTCGTGTGTTTCTTGGCTTCTGACACATCCTGACATACCCCTGATCTTCTAGAAGCTCTATAATTTGACACTTATGCCCTTAATTGCAGTAATTAATTGGATTTGGGATCTAGGGTTCATAGTGAATAGTGAAAACTGGGAACGGGGTAAAATTGGGGGGCGGGTAAGTGTTTGAGATTATTTTTATTTTGTTTTTAAGTTTGACCGTTTGACCCAAGGTTGTGGGTGTTGACCGGTAGTGTAGGGAATGGGTCGGGTAATATTTTTAATGGGATTGGGCTTTGCTTGGTTCTGGGCTGGGTAATATTTTGGGATTATATGGATCAGGTTTTTGTAAGTTGAATTTCAAATTTGGCATTTGTGAAATTACAAGGACCAATAATGTAAAATCTGAAAATGTAAGGATCACTTCTGCCAATCTTTCAAAAATATTTCCAAAGACCATTGTTGACTTTTAAGATCACAGCTTTGACTAATTGACCGTCTTCCACTCTCGTGCTCGGTTTCGTTGTTTTCTCGTGATTTTTCGTCATTTTGTATAATATCCGTACCTGCACATCACAAACACAAAAACAATACAAATTTGGCATTTTAAGTCGGGTTTTGGTCGTTTTGGTCCGTTATTTGATAAAGAAAAAGGTGTGTAAATTAATACACACCAATGATCAAAGGATTTTAGAGAATAGAAATGAGATCTAGAACAGAAAGTTTTGGGGTGCAAAAGGTGAGAAAAATCTGTGGAATGAACCAGTATTTATAAGGGGAAAAATAATGTTTGGGAGCGTGGCCAGTCCCCTTAATTGGGTGCCGGTCCCCTTAATAATTAAGGGGACCGCCTAGTACAATTAAGGGGGCCGCCTAATAAAAAAATATTTTTTCTTCAGATTTTTTGTCTTTTTGTGGGGGAGGTTTTTTCTGAAGAATGTAGCCGTTTTTTGGGTTGAAATTTGAATTCAAACTATTTATTTTGAATAAAACATTTCTTATAAATATAAAATTGTTTTGTATAAGTTTAAAAATATTTGTCCCACTTTAATAAAATGTAAGGTTTGTAAAAATAAGAATTCCTTTGATCATAAAATGCATTAGACACTTTGTTTATTCATACCTTAAGTGATATGGATGCTAAAGCAAATATTTACGACTAAATACTTGTTTACGTCATAATTTGTAGTTCAATGAGTTTACGTTTTGTGATTATCAAAACATAGAGATATCGATATATGTTAATAATGTTTTTAGGCATTATTTATATCAACAATCTCCCCCTTTTTGATGATTACAAAACCTAAACTCATTAAGTCTGAAAATTAATTTTTTTTTAGACAAGTACTTAGTGAGTTTATATTCACTTCTCCCCCTTTTTATAGAATCAAAAAGGTTATGCCGGCTAGCTTCATAAACGAAGTTAGACGGGATGAAAGCTCCCCCTTGATGTGTACTCCCCCTCGTTCGATGGCACCAAGGGATCGAGATATGGAATGCTCGCAAGAAAAATATTAGAAGCACAAGCATATATAGAAAAATATGCAATATACAAATAACAAGCATAGCAAACAAATATTAAGGATTCATAACAATTAATTCAAAGAGATTATGTTAAAGATCCTAATTTGCCAAAGAGAGCCATCGGACTTGTTTGTAACAAAAGGTTGGTTGATTCGTATTTGAAAGTGAAAATCATAAGCATATAGTATGCTTAGATGGTTGATGATGGAGTGTTTGGAATGAAGATGGTTGAGTTAGGGTAAGGTTGTTGGATTAATGGAGGTATATGTTTGGGTCATGAATGTTGGAGAGTTTGGTTGTGGAGAATTTGTAGCGGAAGAGGTTGATTAAGGTTTTGGATGTTGTTCAAGTGAGGGTATTGGATGTGATCTAGTGAGAAGATATTCAATCCAAGTGAAGTGTTCATCGAATGCAATGGTTTTTAGGAGAAAGATGCAACAAGGTCAATTGTTGACATGCTTCTCAAGTTGATTTATGTTGTGTGGTGATGAGGGTGATCTAGACGAAGGTGGATCCAAATTGCGTTGAGCAAGATGTAAGGCTAAAAGAGCACTAAGCTCATGGGATTCTTTTAGCGCCTCAACGAACATTAAGTGTTCGGAGGAAGGTGATGGTGGTGGAGCATGATAGTTGTCTTGGGTGAGGGTTTGAACATGCAACATAGGAATGGCATGTGAAGTTGTAGGATGTGGTGGTGATACTCTTGGTGGTGGAGACATGTTTGAACTTGGGTAATCATGAAAACATGATATGGGTGGAAGAGATGCTTCATGAGTGGACGGTGTTTTTGTTGAATGAGCAACATGTAAAGTATTGGTAATGAGGTTGGGATTATTGTTTTGGGATTGTGCATGCTCATCATAAGAAGGAGCATTAGTGGAAGCACAAATGGATGATTTGTTGTTAAATGGATCATTTGTGTGAGAGTGAGGTTTAGGTGTTGGTTGATTATGAACAACATCGCTTGAGTTGTGAAAAGATTATGAGGTTTGAGTGTAATGTAGAAGGATATGGGTGAGTAAAGGTTTTTTATATGTAATGTTGGTGAGAAGGAGAGTGAGGTGTTAGGTATGTAATGTTGAAGACATAGGAGGAATTTGGTGTTGGATGTTTGATAACATCATTTGGTTTGACGGGCTTTTAATGGAAGTTAGGCTTTCTTCTCCAAACGGTTTATTTGGTGGTTTTGGTTTAATGGGAGAGGTCATGAAGAGATGAGTATAGATTGAGAGGAATGAGAGTGTTTATAATGTAGGATTGGTGGGATTAAGGATGTATAAATTTTGATAGAAGGTTTAGGATAAAAATAGGTTTATGAATTTTGGGAAGTGTAGGATGAAATGGGCTAAAAAGTAGAAAAAGGAAACAACACCTTCGACCATCAGATGGCCGGTCCCCTTAATAATTAAGGGGGCCGCCTTATGATTTAAGGGGGCCGCCCATCTGGTGATTCCCAGATTGCCAGAAAAGGGTTTTTGGTAGTGAATTGCAGAAAGGTTGTGTTTTTGGTTTCAAACAAGTCCGACTCTTTGAGGCAATTAAGCATATACTAATTATGTAGGCAATTATGTAGCCAAAGCATGTTAATCAAAGAGATTAAGTAAACAAGCAATTTCATCTAGCATGCAAACATACTCATCAAGCAAGTAAAATATAAGTGCTAGGAAACAATAAGCAATATCAAGTATTTCATAACTACATAACTAGGAGGATTAATCCTAATGTGTATCAATGTGCAATAAGTGGGTAGTTATGATAGCATGGATTTCTAGACTTGTTACAAACAAAGTCTTAATGAACAAACCATGATCCTCTTGATTTGATTTAGTTCACTTATAAGTGTCATTTATATAAATATAGATGACAAATATGAGATCACCATGCATGATTTTAAAAGAGACGTTTTTAGCATTATTCAACAATGTTTGAAAGTAAGTTTTCACTTAGATGTGAGAGTTATTTGAATAAAATAGATTGGTTTTTACTTCAAAATGTGTGAATGAATGGTAAAGAATATTTTTCCAATCTTTAGTTTTGATCAAAACAAAATTGTGGATATTGATAGTGAAAACATGTTATTTAAAAGTGGGATAGTTAGTTGAAAAACTATTTTCCAAAATTTGAGGTTTTTGCATATTTTTAGAGATATTAGATTTTTGACAACAAATATCATAAATCAAATATTTTTAAATTTTTTTTATTAAAGATCTCATGCTCAAGAGGATTGGTTAAGCCTATTATTATCTCATGTTATCGTTTCTACATATCCTATGATCCTAAAGGAAATGAAGACGATAATTTATATGTTAGATGCGAGAGTGTTGAATGGGGTATAACCTAATATCTATAGTTCCTTTGTTTTCGCACGCTTATCTAACTTAATGCCATAGTCTACGAGAGCTTGTTTCATCCATAGTTTTCTTACGCGAGGGATCTAATCCTACTTCTATATTAACGATCGATCCACTTAACTCATTTCACTTCATCACCATAAGTTTGCTAATAGTGGATATAGAAGATTTCCATTTTCTATTTCGTTCGGCAATGAACAATTTTATCTTATTCCTAGGAGAGTCAACCAATGATGTTTCTAGGTTATAAGAATATAAGCTATTATGTACACATATATGTATAACTAAGCATTAATCTAACTAATCATATATCTAAGCATGCAAATTATAGCGATGAACTTAAAAGAAACGCGTACCTTTTAGTCTTCAATGGAATATCTTCAAGCACTTCAAGTGACCATGTTGACTTATAGAAGTCATTTGTAGATGATATTCCAACTTCTTCCAAGATTGATAGCTTAGCCACTTGGTTCCCATTGTCTCATTGGTCCAAAGTTGTTTGGTCCAAACATATTCAACATTTGGCTAGGATGCATGTATGGTGGTAGTATTCCCCAAGGATTGTAACTTGGTTGATAATTCCACATTTGATGACTAGTATTATTGTAGTTTTGTCTATTTTGGTTTCTTCTAGGTTGAGGTGTTTTAGATTGAGTATGAAGATTATTTGGTTTTCTCGGTGGTGGAGTTTTAGATCTTAATTTAAATTTAGAGGATCCTGCTTCGGTCTTTAAAGATGGTTTATAAAAAGTTTTTACTTTTTCATCATTCGCAATGGGTATTTTTCTATCTTTTGTAAGTATATACTTAGGTTTTGATTCTAATGATTTTTGTTTACTAGATTCAAATTCAAACTTTATACTTTTATTTTCACTAATTGAAACATTAGTTGAGGTTAATCCAAGACCGGTTTTATCTCCCGAAGTTTCTTGAACACTTATTATTTTCTTAAGTGGGTTACTACTATTTTTAAACTTGTCAAGTTTGAAAATTTCATCTTTAAGTTTTTCGTTTTCCGTTTTCATTATTAACCTCTATGCATGTTTTACATTCTATAAAAACTTCTTTTCCTTTTTCCAAATGTTGTAGTCTAATTTTTAATTCGAGTACTTCATTTTCTAATAGATTATTAATATGTTTTAGCGACTTATTTTTAGCTATAACCTTTTGACCTAATTTGCATAACCTATTATATTCACTATCTAGGTCTTTTTCGTCTAATGATAAATTTTCGTCACTAAAGTATTCGGTTTTGGAACGTACCTCGCTTGATGTATTAGCCATAAGACATTTCTCCTCATTTGTGATTTCTTTCTCATCGTCATCGCTATCACTCCAAACTCCTCCAACAAACGCCTTTTGATTTTGATTTCTTGACATCATTGGACATTTTCCGATGAGATGATTTGGATCACCACATTTGAAGCACTTCCTATCACTTTTGCCATTTTTGTCATCTTTATTTCTTTGGTTTGCTTTCCTTTCATCATGCGGTTGTCTAACGAATCTTCCTCCCCTTTTGAAGAATTTCTTGAAGTCTCTTACGGCCATCGCATATTCTTCGTCAGCACTTTCGGAGGTTGAGCTATCCTCGTTACTAGATTCCTTCCTAGCTTTCAACACAAATGACTTGCTTTGCTCTCTTTTTCCATTGACCATCTCGGAGTCTTTCTTTATTATTGCTTCGTAGACTTTCAGGTTGCCGATCAACTCATCAAGTTGAAGAGTTGACAAGTTCTTCGATTCTTCAATTGCCGTAACTTTAGCTTGCCATTTTGGATGAAGAGCCCTAAGAAATTTCCTAACAAAATTCTTACTAGAAAAAAATTCTCATCAAGTGTTTTTAAACTTGTGATGATAGTGTTAAACCTAGCAAAAGCATTATCTATTGATTCCTCCTCCGGAGGAATCGTAAATTGTTCATATTGTTGAACAAGAAGATCTATTTTGTTATCTTTAACTTGACTATTACCTTGGTGAGTGATTAGTAAAGAATCCCAAATTTCTTTTGCGGTTTTACACATAAAAATTCTTTCATATTCTTTGCGTGGTAACGCATTATAAATAACCATTTTAGCCTCATTATTTTTTGCTAGTTTCTTTTTCAAATCATCATTTTGTTTTTCAAAAGATACAATTTCATCCATTTTAGTTTCAAAATTATATTGAATAGGGGGAAAATCACCAAAGGTAATGACATGCTAAAGATCAAGATCTTTTGATTTCACATAAGTTTCGAATCTATTTTTCCAATAAAGAAAACCATCACTTTCAAATAGTGGTGGTCTTTGCATAGATTGCCCTTCTAAATATTTTTCCGATTCCATAGATCGATACAAGTTTTAAAATACAGTATATTTTAAAAATCTTGTTTAACCTGTCTCTGATGCCAATTTTGGAAAACTAGAAGGGGGGGTTGAATAGTTTTACGTCTTTTTAATTTTATTATGAAAACTTAGTTTAGTTTTAAAACCTTGTTTACTTTTAAAACTTTGATTCAATCTTATGTGAACTCAAATCTTGAACAATATGAACAACTATATCTAAGTATGAACAATAATAATATAAGCTAATTATGTGAAATCAACACATGCACAATATAAACAATTATAGCTATATACGAGAGATAAGTAAGTAATCGTTTATTTTATAATCCTTAGTTATATTTTGTATGAAAACTTTACTTGATCGAAATGATCAATTATATGTATGTTATCTTTTTAGTTTGATTGTAAAAACTTTGTTTTGTGAATGAAACTTTCGTTTGATCTTTAAGTAAAATCAATACTAGCACTATCTGAGCAAATATATATATATATATATATATATATATATATATATATATATATATATATATATATATATATATATATATATATATATATATATATATATATATATATATATATATATATATATATATATATATATATATATACGTCTACGTCTACAAAAGTAATAACGATATAAGCAAGATAATAAGTAAGATATGGAAAGATCTAACCGCGAGACAAAGGATTTATAGTGGTTCGGCTACAAGGACACCTTCCTTGCCCTACTCCACTCCTCGAGTCACCTACTCGAGAGTTTTCTTCACTATGTCAACAAGCTCCCTTATGGCGGAGAAAACCTTACACACCAATATACACACCACAACTTCGTCACAACTTATTCACACCTTCTACACAACTTCTTCACACCTAGTCACTACTTAATCACAACACTACTTCTTCACACCTAGTCACTACTTAATCACAACACTACTTCTTCACACTGTCACACCCCCAAAATCGGGTCCAGCGGAAGCATACATGTAGCTGGGGTGTAACTCAATCGGTATTACAACACTAGTTCAAAAATAGTTTGCACTTGAATCATTTAGAATAAAATAGTTAAATCAAAATGTTGATTTTACACTGTTAAAAGTAATGCGGAAGTAGGCCCTTAAAATAATTTAAAACGGTCCCCTAATGAATAAATCAGAGTCTTCTATGACCATGCCATGCCCTGCCAAAACCTCCAGTAGCGTGCCATTGCTTAAAACCTGAAAATACATGCTAAAGTGTCAACACGAGGTTGGTGAGTTCATAGAGTCTTGTGAAAAAGAATGTAATGCATATGTATGAAGGTTTCCCAGCAAAGGCATCGTAAATCCACTCAGTTACAAGTCCCGCCATAAGAGACTTGTAACCTGTGTGTTTACGACCCACTGCCAAATGTAATATGTTTGTAATAAATCAGTCATAAGGTTGTTGTAAAGACATCGTAATTCCGTAGTAATAGTGATGGAAAAGTATCGTAATTCCATAAGTAATTTTCGTATGTACAATAGCCATGGCGATGTCGCCACAAAATGAATCTAACCATAAGCAAAACGCATAAAATGAATATTGATTGCACTAAGTTCAAGGCACCGAAAAGGTTTTCTAGCTATTTGTAGGAGGTTACGCTCCCAAGTAATTGTAGGTAAATCCATACCCAATGCAGGTAAATCCATACCCGTTGAAATTGTAGGTAATCAAACATACCCAATGCAGGTAAATCTATACCCGTTGAAATTGTAGGTAATCAAACATACCCAATGCAGGTAAATCTATACCCGTTGAAATTGTAGGTAATCAAACATACCCAATGCAGGTAAATCTATACCCGTTGAAATTGTAGCTACCGGTCCTTAACTTAGGCAATCTTAGGAAATCGGTAAATAGTTTAACTTTATGCACTCATGTCCATGAGTAAATAGCAAGTATGTAGCAAGTGAATTGTTTTGTACTCGGATAATCAAACAAGTATTTAGATAAAGCTGAAATTGTTTGAGTAATCAACCATGTAAAGCAAGTAATGCGTTTAAGTAAAACGAGCATGTATTCTCCCCCAAAGAGTTTGCAAAACAATTAAAAGAGTAGGGGCTATGACTCACCTGATATGATGGTACCATGAACATGTAATGAGCTGAAAAACAAGGCGCGCACACTAGCCGCAACCTAATATGAATGATGTACGATCTACTTTAGATCATGAAATGATGTTATGAATGTCCATGCACATGTTCCTATACCACTCTACTCTTTGAAAAACACTTGTGTTATCAAAATATATAATCCAAGTATTTGGAAAAATATTGCTATTAGAAAATAAAATAAGCTAGTTGCAATATATATACTTATATATATATATCGTATGTTTCCATGTTAGTGTTGAAATACTCGGGTTGTAATCCTTGAAATATCGCCTTGAAATGATGAAAATATACTTGTAATAACTAATACTTCATTAGTTATAAAGCTTGGTACTTAATATTATTTCTAGCTTATAAAAGTACTTCGTAGTTTTAGTGTCCATTTTTATTAAAAGCTGTCAAATAAAAATGGTTTTAGCCGATATTCAAACGTGAATATCTTTGTCGTTACTTGTCCGTTTTACTTGTTCTTTACATCCACGGTTACGTCTTAGTATGTAGTAATATATTTTGGAAAGCTCGGCTCCTCCGGGTTACGTCTAAAGCCTCTTTTTGACCGACGAAAAACGTCCAACAGCAACTATTTTTCCAGAAAATACTTTTCGTCAACAATCTTGCAAAAATCATAACTTCTTCGTTATAAACTCTTTTTAATCCATTCTTTCGCCTACGGATTCGTTTTTGAAAGTATTTTCTAAAAATTTTGCCAAAGTCTCCTTGGTGTTTACTGATTTTCCAGGTTTTCACAAAATGGGACAGCATGTCTAAAACATGTTCCAAATCAAGTTTTCAAGGTTTATAACTAATTTCTAACATCATCAAACCTCTTGTAATCACCACATAGCTAATCTAATCCTACCATACACCTTCTTAGGGTTTCATGGATTCCTAACCAAGTTATTATAGCAAAGGAATTCATAAATAAGAAGTTAGGGTTTGTATGTTTCATTTTAAACAAAATAAATGGTGGTATAGCTAGTTGTACATGGTTTTTAGCATGGAAATCATGTAATACATGTAATTATAAGATGAATCATGAAAAAATAAAGTTGATAACTCACTTTGAATTATGAGGTGGTTAGATGATGAGGAAAACTTGTGTTTCTTGTGTTTTTGTTGCAAGATTCTTAACTAGAATCATGAAATGAACAACTTTGATGCTTTAACTTTTGAAAAACCTTCACTTGATCATGAAATGGATGTTGGGTCGTGGTTATGGTGAAAGGGATGAAGAGAATGAGTTTTTGATCCAAAAAAATAAAATGTGTAGTGTTTAAAGTGTTTAGGCTAGATATTTTTCTAGGAAATGGCAATTTGGTAAATATTTAATCAATGTCAAGTAACTTGTGATGGGGAGGGGCGGCACATGCTGAATTTAGGAAGAGGATGTAGAAAATTTGAGTATTATCTAGTCCACGGAGTCGGTTTTGGTTCCGTTAATCGCAAACCGTAAACTGTTAAGTCGCGAAACGTAATTCCGGGTATCGTAAAAATATGAAATATGAAATAATGACTAAACTTGTCAAAATGAAGTTATAAAAATGTTAAAATTATGTTGGGTACAAATATTGAGTGATCGGGTGATTATTGTTTAGTTTTCACGAAAACCGTCGTAATATTCTTAAACTTACGTTATAAATAAAATAAATTACCAAAATACTGGGTAAATGAATTTTATGACTTTTATGATATTAAAATGGATATAAAAATATGTCGGGACCATTGTGGGAATATTTAGATATATTCGTCGTGTATAAACCGGGTGTTAACGTTTACTATAAATACTTATACGTAAAAACGTTAAATGTACTGAATATAGAAATTTGAAAATCCTGAGAGTGGTATAACATGAAAATGCTGTTATGATGATATGCAGACTATCTCCAGTCCGTATGCAGTGTTCTTAACACTAATGAAATGAATTCGCACCTAAACCAATCCGGTTACGCGAATTTGAATACCCGTAAACTAAATTTACGATGAAATGAGTAATGCAAGTGAATTGTGAAAATTTTTCCGGCAATGAATAGTGTTCAGTGAATAGTAAAATTTCTGAACGCTTCTCGGAATGTCAAACTGACACAAAAAATGATGAATAGTAAACTGATGAATAGTGTTTTGATGAATAGTGTTTGATGAATAGTGTTTTTCCAAAGTTCGGGAAATGACCTGAAATGGTGAGTTGTGACACACACCTATCTATCTTCACAACTATCTACTTCACAACAATCTTCTTCACAACTATCTACTTCCCAACTTCTCTACTTCACAACTATCTACTACACACTCACTCTATCTACACACCTTGCTAATCTATCTTCTATCAAATATTCACAACTAGTTACACAAAGAAATAGATATAATGGATGATGCTCTAACAACTTGAATGTGGAGGTCACAACAAGTTGTAATACTTCTTCTCTTGAAGGATTGAAGTATTCTTCTCTTGCACTTGAAAGGTAGAGGTTTGGATCACTTTGAAACAAAGATTTATGTATGTATGATCAAAGGATTTTAGAGAATATAAATGAGATCTAGAACAGAAAGTTTTGGGGTGCAAAAGGTGAGAAAAATCTGTGGAATGAACCAGTATTTATAAGGGGAAAAATACTGTTTGGGAGCATGGCCGGTCCCCTTAATTGGGGGCCGGTCCCCTTAATAATTAAGGGGACCGCCTAGTATAATTAAGGGGGCCGCCTAATAAAAAAATATTTTTTCTTCAGATTTTTTGTCTTTTTGTGGGGGAGGTTTTTCCTGAAGAATGTATCCGTTTTTTGGGTTGAAATTCGAATTCAAACTATTTATTTTGAATAAAATATTTCTTATAAATACAAAATTGTTTTGTATAAGTTTAAAAATATTTGTCCCACTTTAATAAAATGTAGGGTTTGTAAAAATAAGAATTCCTTTGATCATAAAATGCATTAGACACTTTGTTTATTCATACCTTAAGTGATATGGATGCTAAAGCAAATATTTATGACTAAATACTTGTTTACGTCATAATTTGTAGTTCAATGAGTTTATGTTTTCTGATTATCAAAACATAGAGATATCGATATATTTTAATAATATTTTTAGGCATTATTTATATCAACAAACCTGGTTAGCACGTGATGGTTGTTGTATTATTCCCCATCGTCCTTGCAGAACACCAAAAGCACGTTTGATATCCTTTCGTGCACTTCTTGTCGCTTTTTAAATAAAATGTGTTTATCATCAACGGTATTCGTGAATGATTTGACGAAAGTAGCCCACTGTGGGTAAATCCCATCGGCTAAGTAGTATCCTTTTTCAAACATAACTCCATTTACCTCAAACGGAGCTACAGGGGCATAATCATTTAGCAAGTCATCGAACAACGGCGAATTATCTAAAACATTGATATCATTATTCGGTACGTGCACTCATTTGCAAATACTCATCGAACGCATCCGGTGAGTTGCCATATGCCAATTGGCGTATGGCCATAGTGCATTTCATGAGAACACTAATACTCATCCGACCAGTAGCATCGGGTGCTTGGCTAAAGTATGCAAAATTATCTGGAAGAGGATCGGCACTGATACTCATCCGACCAGTAGCATAGGGTTACGGGTTAACCAGAATGATGATTGGGCTTCTTCTTCTTCTATTCTCGTGTACTAATAAGCGGCAAAGATTGCTAAAGCGTTGGCTTCATCTTCGAGATCGGAAAGGCTCACATGTGCGGCGTAAGTTGGATGATGTGGATCCATTGCGAAAGAATTTTTGTGGGATATAAAGATGGTTTATTTTTGTGATTGTAAAAGGGTCAGATAAGATGGGTTTATATAGGTGGTTTTTTTTGAAAAATAATAATAATAATAATAATAATAATAATAATAATAATAAGTTAAAAAAATAGCTGTTGGATAACGGTAGGTTTTTTTTTTCCACGTTCTAACGCAAGTTACTGGCTCAAAGTAAGTTGAAACGTAGCACCAACGTGCACACCTAGGAAATGGTTGTAACATGTTAACGCACGTTGATTTTGTGCCATGTAGGATTAATGCAAGATAGCACGTTATGGCTCCCTTGCCTCTAATGGATGTGTTGCTTTGTAAGACTTATTGTTGGTCTATTCCATACAAACCTCGTTGATACAAACTGCATCACTTTAAAGTCAATCTAAACATGTACGTATTTAAACTTGAATCTAAACATGTATTTAAACCTACTTCTATTACGTATTGATTTCATTTTACTTTAGCTCGAATTTACACAAAGTAACTACACAATATTTGTCGGTTGTTAAAAAAAAGATGGTTCTAGCGTCTTAATTTCATTTACTTTAGCGCGAATGTACACAAAGCAATTGCACAGTATTGTCGTCTGTTAAAACTTAAAACAAAGATGGTTTTGCTATTATGAACCACAAAAGCTCATACACCTATCATGTCTTAATATAGATTGGGAAATTTGCATTTCTGTTACGAGACTTATTTCCAGCTTAACTCAACTTTGTGGCATATTACTAAAACTAGGATACCGAATCACGTTTTGTCGAGTTTACCCTTCTGCACCCATTGCACACCTATTTCTCTATAATCTACTTCACCTCCAACCTCACATGGTCGGTCAGATCTCCTAGCGCGCACCTCCATTCTTCCCGAAAATTGCACCGTATTCACCATCGTCTCATTTAGATCATGATGACACTTGTCTCGTCTGTTTTCCTACACACTGGATTTCGACATAAACGAACTCGAAGATGTTGAGATCCTATTGCGAAGTGAGTGTCACGTGATAAAGAAACAAGGCCCTGTGAAGTGATTAAGAATGTTTCAACAGACGAGCTGTTTATGATAATGACTGTGAATATGTTGTAAAGATATTACGAATGATTGTGAGATCGCACGCAAACAAGACAATTGTAAACATTTCCAATAAAACTTTGGAACTTCAAATTTATCATCATTATCTAGTTGTTTTTCTTTCTTATAAATCCACTTTACATTTTTGTACTTCAACCAATCCATCTTAAACTCTCCTTACCAATAAAGGGTTATTATACAAATAAGTTATTATACAAAAACAAAAAAGTTCGCCTAAGTTACTAAACTTTCAAATTGTTCATCCAAGTTACTAAACTTTGCGAATTGTTCATCCAAGTTATTGAACATTTAAAAATCGTTCATTTCAGTTACTCCAACAACCGGCTACCGGGTGTTAACCGGTTGACCAATGCCACGTCATAAGATAAAAATGGAAATGTTCACGTAAGTTACTAAAATTTGCGTCTTCTTCATCTAAGTTACCAAACATTGCTAAAATGTTCACCTAAGTTACTAAAGTTTGCGTTTTCTTCATCCAAGTTACAGAAGGTTAACCGTTCACTCTAGTTGTTGTCGGGATGATGTTAAAGTAGCTTCGTCTATTTTTATACACTTTCATGTATTTTTCTTACATATAACAATGTATGAAAACGTTTAAAGATGGACAAAAAGCGTATGAAAACGTAAGAAAACGGGCAAAACGTATAAAAATAGACGAAAACGTAAAAACAAGGGACGAAAACGTATAAAAATGGGAAAAACGTATGAAAGCGTAAGAAAAACGTGTAAAGACAAACAAAAACGTATAAAAATGGACAAAAAGAGTATCAAAACGTATAAAAACTGATAAAAACATATAAAAACGCAAAAAAACATATGAAAATATAAGAAAAACGTATAAAGACGGATAAAAACGTATAAAATAGACAAAAAATCGAGAAAAAAAAAATCAAAATTTTAGACATTTTCGTTCGTTTTACTTACGTTTTCTCACCTTGCCACATCACCTCAAAAAATCGAGAAAAAAAATCAAAAATTTTTTTTTTTGAAAAAAGTAAAATCATTTTTTTTTGGAAAAAAAATCGAGCAAAAAATGGACGAAAATATAAGAAAAACGGACAAAAACGGATTAAACGTATTAAAACGGACTAAAATGTAAGAAAAACGGGAAAAAAAGTATAAAACGGTTTAAAACGGA
Source organism: Artemisia argyi (assembly GCA_030686995.1). Classification (NCBI taxonomy): domain Eukaryota; kingdom Viridiplantae; phylum Streptophyta; class Magnoliopsida; order Asterales; family Asteraceae; genus Artemisia; species Artemisia argyi. The sequence goes on from CM060694.1 coordinate 155,336,693, forward strand.
GAAAAATGTATGAAAACGACTAAAAATTGATGAAAACGTACAAAAATGGACAAAACTGTATGAAAACGTAAGAAAAACGGACAGAAATGTATAAAGGACTAACGTTGCAAATAATCGTTGGCTAAATGGACTAACGTTGCCACATGATAACTAACAGAACTGGCGGCCGTTAGCTCAGGGACGAATGGTGCAAATTCTGTGTGTAAATTCTAGGGTATTTTAGTCATATCACGTTTTTTAACCTGTTATCATTAGTTTCCCGATCGAGGTTTTCCAACTTCACAATGTAAGCACCCAATTATCGCATTTATTATCTCTAACATGCTTGAACTACGATTGCGTGAATCATATAAGTTGATCAATAAGTCATTATGCAGAGTAAGGTAATAATTTGTGATGTAATATTTTTTGACTTAATTGAATGTATTTGTAATGTAATGTATAGATGTTGGTATGTAATGTGATGTGATGTTACATGATTAGTGATAACTTTATTAAAGACAAACACTTGATAAAAAAAAACACATTAATTTAAACTAAAAACAATTGAAACAAACATTTGAAATATAATGCTACAACATCAAAGATATTTACTTGTGTAGTACTCGATGTCTCTTTTTCTTTCTTCAACGTTCATTTGAAGCCATTGAATTTCACTATGTAGTAGTGTACGTATATATTTTTCTTCTTTAGCTACTTTTTTCATCAATATCGCAACATACCTCATCTTTGCAAGACGAACTTGTCTTCTTATAATGTCTAATTCAATATCATATGGCTTTTTATCACCATCTGAACTTGATGAAGATTCAAAATTTGGCCTTCATAGTGAGGTCATTTGGAAAGAAGAAACCATGTAGATTTTACCTTTAGAATTAAGTAGAGGTGGCAAAACGGCCAGGCATGGGCTACGGTTCAAATGGGCTACTGGCTAAACGAGTACGGGCCAAACAGGCGCATGTTATACGAATCGCTTTAGAAAAGACCCAAAACGATGAAATAAATTCCTCAAATGTAACACCTCATTTATATTTAAAAATCTAAATATATTATATCTATAAGTTTTTCATTAAAAACAATTGTAATATTCTCCAATTGAGTGAAAATATGTGTTCATTTGTGCCCATTTAACTTTTAAATAGGCAAAATATTCCAATTTAAAAAAATGATGGAGCTAAATGTGCTCAAATCTTTTTCCGATTTGCCCAAATTATCCCACTTTTTTATTTTGGGCATAAATTGCCACCTCTAGAATTAAGGGATTGGTATACCTTCGGTTGAAAGTCTTTATAGGTGAACGTGTATAAATAGGAGTGCATTGTTTTCCTCAACCAAATAGCAACATGAGAAAAGAAACAAAGTTGTATTGGATAATGCAATCTACATTTAATTGATAGTTTTGTATTTTTAATTGTATCCAATATTATTTACCCAAAAATATAAAAGAAATTGAACAGTGATAAAAAGTAAAGATTGACATGTATTCGTTCAAAAGAGAAGGGAGAAATAGAGTAGATCATATAAAGTTGAAGAACAAAACATGCTACTTAATCATAGTTGATGAACAACTTCAAGAAAATTATTTTTATCGACAATAGATTTGTCAAGTCTCTTCACTTGTCTAATACATTCTCCCAATATAGACGTGTCACTTCCCATATCATCATACAAAAACGTGACAACTTCCATGTAGCATTTTGCACGGCTATAGTCTAGTTGTTCGATCTCCTTGATTTTTTCATTATTTTCTGTCGTCCCTTAAAGTACTATCCGTTACCAGATAATCCGTAATGCACTCACTTTGTTTCCCAAAGAAATGAGATTCTATTATAAAAACCAATTCGTCCATATTTTTTTAGTTTTTTTTTTCAACTTACTTTTTTTTGTTTCTAATTAAAAACCAATTCGTCCATATTTTTTTAGTTTTTTTTTTTCAACTTACTTTTTTTTGTTTCTAATTATTTGAACACTTGTAAGGAACCTTTAACAGGAAGGGGCGGCGGCGGAGGCGGAAGAATACAAAAATTCATCATTAAAATGACTAAACGATTGTAAATGTGAAACCATGTCACTCATACTTTTTCTATTTAAATAAGATTGGGAAACATCTACAAAATATTACCTTCACTTTCGGTTTCCCAATATAAACATGTTTGTTATTGAGTCATTCTATCCCATCTTGGGATACATTTACCAGTATTTGATTCCTTCAAAACAAATTGAATAAGTCTATCCGATCTTTTCACCATATAAACCATATTGTTCTACACCTACATATCCCATGGATCTATCAACGGAAAAAAGGTTAGCTATAGACGTCATGAGGAACTTTTTGTTCTAATACAAGAAGGTCAACAACAGACTTCATTGACAACATGTGGTTTCAAGAACAATGCTCTGAGCTCGAAACCGGATGTTATTCTCTTACGAATGAATTACTTCCATTGAACCAATTTGCATAAATGTGATATGAGACTACGATTTACTACAGATCACATTCATGTAGCTATATCTTTTCTATGTTTTGTGTCTTCATGCGGCGTTTGACTATTTATTAGTTTTTCCCTTTTGCGTTTTTGCTTCTGTGCATGTATGCTTTTGCTCGTGTCCCCTTGCCTTTTTAGCACCTCATCTTTTCTATGTTATGTGTCTTCTTGCGGCGTTTGACTATTTATGTTTATTGTTCTCTTGGGTCGTTTGCTCTTTTCTGTTTATGACATTTTCTCTTTTGTTCTTTTGTTGATTTTTATGCCTATCTGCTTTGTATGCCTTGAATTCTTGTTTTTACCCTTTTGTCTTTTGACTGCTTTTTCTTGTTTTCGCTCACTTTCACACTTGCACTTATTTCGGAGCACTCTCACGCTCACTGCATAACTACACTTGTCGGAGGTCTTTCTGGAAGCGGTCTCTCTACCTTCGGGTTTACATGGGTTAGCGTATGATCTGTCTACATTCTACCTCCCCATATCCCGCCTCGACGGGATTCGTTGTTATTGTTGTTGCTGCTGCTGCTGCTACTATATATTCTTCTAGACCTCAAAGAGTAGGAGTATATGGGTTGATCATATTTACTGCCGGAAGGTTCACAAGTAACTCCATTCTCGTTTTCTCAAGCTTATTTGATGAAAAATGTCAAACACCCGCTATGAATAGAAATTGTGAGGCTAATGTCAAGCATATGTTATTTCTTACAAAAAAGTGTAACAAAATACTTGACAGTAGCTTGCTACTTTTCTTCTAAATCTTACGGCTGGATGGCTTTTTTCTGAAAAATAAGGATAAGGAATATATGAAGTTTGTTTCATGCTAGGAAAATAGCATTGTCTTATCTTTCTTCTTTGGCTACGAAGAGGAACAAAGCAATGAAGCACAGCGTGAAAATTTCATATTTCACAACAACTTTGCCACCAGTCAATGAAGCACAACACGAGAAACTGGAGATACCACCGAAATCACTAAAGCATGACACAATAGTAGCTGGAGTTTATGATTCTTGGATATTTTGTTGTATTTTTCAAAAAGTGATTGTTGTAAAATTCAATTTAATATGATCATGATTTGATTACGATTGTCATTTTGTAATTCAATACATACCCGTTATGTTCTACACAACTTGTACAACCTTAACTGTTGCAACTAAATAAATATTTCATAAGGAAATTGTCACACGACATAGATTTATCATGGAGAGCTGGCTCAATACATACCCGTTATGTTCTACACAACTTGTACAACCTTAATTGTTACAATTAAATAAATCTTTCATAAGGAAATTGTCACACGACATATATTTATCATGGAAATCAGGATGAAGCAGACCGGACATGTACATAAACCACGAAGATGTGAAGTCACCCACATAAGTATTCCGAACTTGTAGTTCACAATTACCTTTTCACTAGATGATTCATGCTGGACTTCAATGCAACTTACTTTCGATTATTGCGACGAAATCTGTAGATTAACCATAGTGTATCGATGAACTGTGAGTTTATAATCACTTGTGGTGAGTAAGGCTTCGCTTTAGAAAATTTATGAAGTAACTAACGGCTTAACATTTGAGATGAGTTTTCTAGTAGATTTAGTTTGGGTTAATACGGAACACAGATTTCCTGATAACTATAAATAAAGACAATGAAATCGTAATACTTCGCAATTAGATCGCAAATTTTGTCACAAATGCACCGACTGATTTCTCATATGCGTAGTCATACATATTGAATTCGCAGTGGGTTCGCAATATGATTGTAGTTGATCGCACTTGTCGTTGCGCTTTGACCTAATCTTATAGATGAAAAAAGGATATAAACGTAGATGCAGTTATACGTCTGACATTCAACAGATGTATTTAATATATTAAAGTATGGTAATCTTAGCATTTAGATTTAACAATATGACACAAAAGTGAATCAAGTTGGAAATAAATGTCATCTTGGGTCACAGAAATGCAAATTTCCCTATATATTTCAACCCACAAATCCCACAACCTTTTAGTTCATAGGTTAGTAGGTTACGCGAGTGAATATACCGCTTAGCCAAATGACTATTGGTAACAAGATGGCTCAGTTTTTCTCATAATTCTATGGCTATGGGTTGGTGACCCACAATGTAAGTGTATGCACTACTGCACTAGAGAACCACAATGTTATTGAACAAAGAAGTTATAATAATAATCTTTTCCATAAATCATAAGAGGCGAAATTAATTGCCCGCTTAAAGAACAATCAAATCGTAATATACACGCAAAAGAAAAAGTCTGGCAGCAAGAAAAACTTGCAGCTCGTGAAGTACACAAAATATGTAACCTTAACCAAATGATATCTCCTCAGAAGGTTTCCATCAGTGGGATACCTGACCCCTTAACCGAATGATACCTAATAACTCATGGAGCGAAAATACTAGTTTGTTTAAGTCAAGTGAATTTATCTTTCGTGTAGGCTCTGGCTGTAACAGCCAATCCCAATATAATGATCGGCACTAGAAACAGTAACACTGTGAGCATTAATTGGGGAGTATTTTCTGAATTGTAGAGTTTTTCATAGTATGAGCGTTTCACAGGAAGAGTTGATTGGTCTATCTCACCAACGTAATATTTATTCATCATTTCTAAAGCTGCAGCACTGTGGCCAACATCACTAAAATCAACTGATGCGTCTTTGCCTGCAATATTTTAAACGCAAACATTAGAAATTAGTTTACAAGGATGATTTTGGTTCAGTATTGGGTAGAAGTGATGCACAAAACATACCAGTTACTGATCGCATAATGTCACCGCCTCCAGGGTGATCGTCCATATACGGGGTTACATCATAAACCTGAAATAGTTTAGATTCATCAATACATTGCGCAATGTGATATGAATGTGAAAAACAATGAATCATTTTTAAAATATATGTGCAAAAAGATTCTCTTAAACAAAGATTAAAAATTGGAATAAAAACATAGGGGTACAATTTTAAACAAAGTTAAACCAACACCAAGATGGTCCAAGTGGTGAGACACTCTAATGTCCTCACAAGATGTCTCTAGTTCAAATCTCAAAAGGTACACATATTGTGGGTGGCCAAAAAAAGGGTCGGAAATGGTCACGGGATACCCCGGTTAGGCTGCGTACATGTGAGTCCAATACTCGGGCTTATCCGGATACAGTTCTGAAGTGGACAATATAATGTAACAAACTAACAATAGCATTTCCTTGATTTAGTTTAAGTATATATTTGAAGCATTTGTGTGGTATTATATTACACATGTATAATGTAACTATTAATTCATCAACAAGTATCAACTACTGCACAATTTTGCAATGCTGTTTTCCGACTCACTAACTTGACGAGCTGCTATTGGTTAATGTAAACAGATCTATTTCAGGTTCAAAATTGGTGCTATGCTATTGTTGTTTACAACTGACTACTTAAGGTAATCTGATGACATTTTGCAAGAATTGATTCGGTACTTAAAGCTTGAAGCCGATGATGGATACAAAAGCTTCTAGTACTAAAGGTGCCCTTGACCGATAAACTCCGTTAGCATGAATGACTCAAACATTTTACCTAATGATTCAAACTAACAGATAACTGCACTAGCATACTTTCACCTTTTTCTATTTGCACCAAAATGTATCATACTTTTACTTTAAGAAATGGGCAAATGAATGAGGTGAGGAGTACGAGTCTTTGACACATATACGCAGCCTTAATGGGGTATCCCAAAGATGTAAACTTACTACGTTTCTACGACACGACCCAAAAATCAAACATGATCAACTTCAGTTACAACATAACAAGTTTAGTAAAATTTTAATAAGTTCAGAATGTACCGAACCTTTCCGGAGATAATGATCCAACAATCATCCATTTTGTTGTGCTTAGCAACATCATTAAACAGCAACATTTTCGTGTTTGACGCCATTAATGTAATCTTCACCTACTGCATAAACAGAATCACATTAAACAATAAACATAAACAACATATAAAGAATGCTCATTGATCAAACAAAACATAGTACTAAGATTATATTTTCTTACAAAAAATTGAAAGACCAAGCTTATGCAAAAGACAACAAGTCTATGTTAGTTGCAAATGAATTTGATCCCATAAAGAAGGATGTTAGTTATATACGTGAAATATAAGTTGTATGTGGCACACTAATTTTGACCATGACTACTTCCTCTCTCCTTCCAAATATATTTTCAAATAATGCAACAAAGTATACATAATATTATATGTAACTAAAGTGAAATATAAGTTGCATGTGGCACACGAATTGTTTTGTTAAAGAAGTTTCTAAGCATGCATGAGAAACAAGCAATTAGTGTGTGCCTAGTGAACTTTAACTATTAAATCAAATAGTAGAATAATTATATAACATGTAGTTAAAGGGTAAGGACCTAGTTTCAAGAAACCTTAAAATGAGAAAAATGAGAAATAACTATAACTGCATATTTGAGATACATCGACTTGAATTAGATGTCTCTCTATTTATTTAGATGCATCACAATTAGTTTCGAAAGTGATTTTGAAGTGAAAACGATGCAAAGTAGTACTAGCAACAAATTTAACTCACAGAGGACGAAAAATATATAGAATTCGTCTAACTTGACGAAATGCATCTAATATATGTATATGCATCTAATTTTTAGCTAGAAAATATATTATGATGCATATAGAAGATTAGAGATGCATCTAATTCAAATTGATGCATCTCTAATGTGTAGTTATAGTTATTTCTCATTTTTCTTATTTTAAGAATTATTCTCATTTGATACTTAGTCTGTAGTTAAATAAGATAAATAATCTAATGTTTACTTTTGGTAGTTTACTTTTGATAGTTAGACACTGAGCTTCTTATAAAGGTGTAGCCTTCGAACCTCGTTAAATTGCATATATCTAAGTTAAAAAAATCACTCTTTCCTCAATAACCCCAAAAAAAAAAAAAAAAAAAAAAAGGCCCTCGTCAATCTTTTTTGCTATCAGTTTTCATATATTTGAAATAAAATAAAACAAAACAGAAGTCTTCACAAGGAGAAAAGTGGTAGTTGGTTTATGTTATGCGGACGCCATCTATGAAAATGAGTTACAAAAGGACAAAATTATATTTGTTTGAATGTTCTTTTCTCTTTCTTTAATACTCTCACACTAAATTTATAAACGTGCAATCACATATTTTATATATATAAAAAATTACATGTATCTGTTTTTACTAGGGCAATCGAGTCGTATTTGTGTTGACCGCGTATTTGCGGGTTAGTGTAACCTCTACCCAAACACGACCCATTCATTAATCGTGTCAACAAACTCAACCCTAACCCGCACCTGCATAACACGTGTAACCCATTTTTGACCCGTTTAACCTATTTAAATAAATAGGTCAAGTAATGAATACGGTTGGTGGTTTTTTGATTTAACTAGCTTAAATACTAAAATGATATAAGGATCTAAAATATGATAAAAATAACAGACAAATGACTATACCACAATTTTCTCAGTTATAAACGTCAATTTCTATGATATATGAGGTATAATCGTAATTCAATCATATTAAGTACATAACAGAATACATTTAATCTACATTCAACATAAAAAGACATGTTATATATTTTATTTTTAGAGTCTTATATAGTTAAACGGGTTCACAGGTTGACCTGTTTAATATTTACTCAACCCAAACACGACCCATTTATTAAATGGGTTAGACGGGTTGACCTGTTTTTGACCCAAACTTGTTTATCCTCAACCTAAACCTGTTTAACTTCGTGCCGGGTTCGTGTCGTTTATCGTGTCGTGTCGATAATTGTCACCCCTAGTTTTTACCCATATACACAGTTACACGCAAATATCTTAATTTTTTCTATATTTGGAGTTGACGAGATGTTAGGTCGTAGGAATCTTAACAAATGGTAACAGAACTACGGTTAGGCCTAAGCATGATGTGGATGGTGGTCCGTCGGTTATACACCAGTTTGACGGCGTTAGTGGATCATGTAAACCTTGTACCGTGAGCAGGGGCGCAGCTTCTAAGGGGCCGGGGGGGGGGGGGGGGGGGGGGGGGGGGGGGCGGCCGACCCCCCGAAATTTTTTTTGCGATGTAGGGGTATATAGTTTTCGTGTAGAAAAATTTCGGTATTTTCGGTTTCGCCCCCCCCCAATTTAATTCGGTTTCGACCCCCCATAGTGTTAGGAAAAAAAATTTTAGATCCCGACCCCCCACTCGAAATTTCCAAGCTTCGCCCCTGACCGTGAGGAAGTCAGTAAAAGGCGGTGTGTTTCGATGGTAAAGGTCGGCGGTGTGAAAAATATGGAGTCGTTCGTCACTATAGTTAAAGGGGAGGCCCCATGGTGATTTGTGTTTAAGGGGAGGATTGTTATGTGTGCAATCTCAATCCCATATTAATAGAACTATAATCTCAAAGTTAACATATAAGCTTGATGGACTACTCTTTCAATCACCAATTGGTTTTAAAAGGGAACCTCAGTTGAGCTTATACTCGATTATAGTTATGGTTCATTGAACTTTAAGCCATTTTCTAAATGTTAGCTTATGTCCTTCGGGACGACGAAAGGCTACTTCAATATAGAAAACAGCCGGAAACTCGAGAGGGTCGCCAGCGTGAAACTGTCACAACCCACAATTTCAGGTCATTTTTCCAAACTTCGACATTCTACTATTCACAAATTACTATTCATCGATCACTATTCATCATTTTACTATTCATCGTTTTTGAGGTCAATTTGACATTCCGAGACACATTCAGAAATTTTACTATTCACTTGACACTATTCATTTCCGAGAGGAAACCACTATTCACGTGCATTACTCATGTCATCGTAAATCTAGTTTACGAGTGTTCAAATTCGCGTAACCATATTGGTTCAGGAGCGAATTCATGCATTTTTGTCAGGGACATTTCATACGGACTAGATATAGTCTGCACATCATCATTAGGGCACTTGCATGCTATTCCACTCGTAGGATAATTAAATTTATACTTTTGGTACAATTAACGATTTACGTACGTTTATTTTAAATAAACACTAATACGCGAACTATAAATGTGTCTAACATGTCCGACACTCCCGACTATGATCCCAATACATTTTTATACTCATTTTTATAATATAAAAATTGTAATATTAATTTACCCGGTATTTTGGAAATTTATTTATTACGTATCGTACGTTTAACTTAATAACGACGGTTTTCACCAAAATTAAACAATAAACACCCAAACTCTCCGTACTTGTACCCGACATATTTTTATAATTTTTACGACTCTATTACATCCCGAATAACTTCAATAAAATTTATTTCTAACAAATCCGGTACCCGATTAAACCTAAAACTAACTAAACTACATAATACTAATACTAATTTTCTAATTAAACCCAAGGACAACCCCCCCCCCCCTCCCCCCATGGTCTTCAAACATTAAAACTTCACCAACCTTATTAATGGCTCACCAAACAATTGTCTCCAAGTATAAAAGAAACTTTTTCATCCATTTTAATCACAAAATCATTTTCTAGTTCAAGTAAACTTTATTTTCTCTCATTTCTCTTAAGTAAGAATCGACCTAGGTGGTTCAAGGAGCAAGGAGAACAAATTTTACAAGATCTTGGTATAAACTAGTTCATATAATCATCCTTGTTAGGGTTTTGAAATAAAAACTCAAGGATTAGTAGGTTTTTTATCATCCAAACTTCCTAAACCTTCAAGTAAGTTAACAAACTCATTTTTATGATTTTTACAAGTTATTACCATGTTTATATATATTTCTTACAAGAACTCATGCATATAATGGATTATACCACTTTATTTTGTACATATGTAACTTTGAAGCCCTAGAAATGGACACATAAGAAACCCTTGTTAGACCTAGTGGATTGATGATGTTTAAGGACCCATGACACCTTAAGAAGGTGTATGGTAGGTTTAGACTAGTTTTGTGGTGTTTGAAAGTGGTTTGATTGAGGTTAGAACTAGTTTGGAGACTTGAAAATGGTTTTTGAAACTTTTGATATACCTACTGTCCCTATTTTAATTTCGTGGGAAAATCAGTAGATGGTGGCCAAGTTTTGACCAAAGATTTAGAAAATACATTCAAAAACGAAACTTTGGGCGAAAGAATGGATTAAAACGAGCTTATAACGAAGGAGATATGATTTTTGCAAATTTAACGACGAAAACTATCTTTACAAAAACTGCTTGCTGTTTGGCAGATTTCAATGGGTAAAAAGAGGTATTAAACGTAACCTAAAGGAGCCGAGTTATCAAAAATATACTAGTATATACAAAGACGAATCCGTGGACATAAAGAACAAGGAAAACGAGCTTAAAACGACCAAGTTATACCCATTTTAACGTCGTCAAAACTATATAGATATATATATGGACACAAATAAAAATAATAACGTACGCGCTAAATGGTATATTTTCTCGAGATGTTACTAAGGGCTATATTTTTAACAAATAAATACGTATGACCCAAGAGAATACTTATACGACTTAACGACGTTATTTCAAGGTTTTCGATACAAAGAATGTAACACTAACGTTTTCATAACGAGATAGTACGACAAGATATATACTTCTATATAAGGACTTATTTTTCCTAAGTATGAAAACTATTTTACTATGACGATAACTAGTATTTCTAAATTACGAGTGGTATAGGTATCATGTGCATGTGCATTCACTACATTACGGCTTGATCTTAATTAGATCGCGATTATTCATTTAGGTTGCGGTTAGTGTTCGCGCCTCATTGTCCCGACTACTTTTACATCATTGCACCATCGTTGTACCATCCTTTCGAGGTGAGTTCTCATAGCCCCGTTTTTAGTACTTATTTGATTTTAAATCCCACGGGGGAGAATACATTGCACTATTATTTTTGTACATGCCCAAGTATTAAATTCCGTACATTGCTTAAGTTGCTAGTACTACCACTGCAAGTCCCCTTTATTATCATGGACCGTTAATTATATTGCTAAGCGAGAGTGAGTGGATAGATCTATCGAGGGTGACGCCTCCATTCGCGTTGGGTTGCTCCAACGGGACGAATGCATTTCATGTCTAATATAGTACGAGTGTCTGGTAAACACTCCTTTGGGGCATATTTTAGTACGTCTAGCTTCGGGGTCATGAGCTTAAGAGACAATGTAACTTTTTGACAAGTTGTCACTTTACTATATACTTGTGGTTTACGTACTTACGAATTACTTATAAACCTATGATTATTCACCAACTTTATGTTGACCGTTTTCGCAATGTATTTCTCAGGTAACTAAGGCATATTCGCATGGCATGCATGGAGTCATTTTGTGTAACATGGATGACGCGGCTCATTCGGACTTTCTTGCACTTATGTTCAAATGTCGTTTGATTGTATTAAACTTGTTTCCGTAAACTTTTCCAACTTTTGGGACCTATGTCTTTATAACTCTGGTTATATTTTGAATGAATCAAACGACGTATTTTAAAACGACACTTTAGGTCGTTCAATATTTCCTTGATTGTGTGCTATGATCCGTTACACCCTCAGGTATTCCATTCCGCTGCCATTCAGGTATTTTGGGGGTGTGACAGATTGGTACCAGAGCTAAGGTTATAGCGAACTAGGATGCATCATGGACCCTAGACTATAACCACACCATCATAGCATATCATCATTTTATCATAAGTGCATATTTACTTATTTCAGGTGATTCCATTGTTACGAGTTATTTATTTTTATTTCACCTTGACTATCACAGAGACATGTCTTCGAATCCAAACACTGTCATACTTTACACTATATCAGACTCTGATGATGAGGGCTCTGTGTCCTCCACTGCTGTTTCACCACTTGTTTCTCCTACACCTGAGTTGCCACTTTTGGCGTCAGATGATGATACCGAGCCTTTCGAGGAGGAGGAGACGGCTCCTACTCCCCATGTCCATCCTACTGTACCTACTGACATACCATCATCTCCTACTACTACTGTTCATTCAGAGCCGAGACTTATGTTTCCTAGGGATAAGACTATCCAGACTGCTAGGAAGAGAGTTCGTTATGCTACATCTACTTATAGGAGTCTCCCTAGTCCTACTGTGCCTACACCACCACCACCAGCCATACCCACTACCACTCCTATAGCTACCCCACTCTTGCCGCTCAGGAAGCGTGCAAGGCTTACCACCCCAGATTCACCCATTACCGAGACTGCTGACCTTTCACCACCACTAGTGTACCACATAGGTGAGAGTTCTAGAGCGGCTGCAGCTAGGGATCCTACAGCCGTTACACTAGAGGATCAGTTTGATGCTCAGCAGGAGCAAGTTGATAGCTTGGGGTATAGAGTTGATGAGATTATCACCACTCGACTTGAGACTGTCGAGGAGCAGGTTGAGGATTTGATTCAGGGTAGAGTTAGTATTGATGTGTCTTACCATGGACTCGAGGCACGACAGTTGAGGCACCAGGAGGAGATTGAGCTACTTAGGGATGAGTTACCTGAGATTCGAGATAGAGCTCAGGCGACACAGGAGACCCAGTGGGAGCAGGTAGACCAGTTGACATTGCTTCGAGAGAGGATAGTTGTATTGGAGCGTAGAGATGCTTCTTTTCAGTTACGAGTTGAGCATCTTGAGGAGATCGTGGTGGCGATGGATCGTGAGATTCGCCGCTTGAGGGGAGAGCCTGGACCATCTAGAGCACCGGGAGGAGCCTAGACGTAGACTGGTATTATATTAGCCTTTATTATTTTCCTAGTCCCGGGGTGTGGGACATAGTTCAAGAACTTGTAGTCTTTTGGTTGTTGTACAAACAAATATATCAAGTGCGACTCTACTATGTTGGAAATGTTGTGCTATATATATTATATCGGTCCATGTAGGCCGAAATTTTCATGTATTATATTCATGTGTTGTGATTATATTTATGATGTTTCGTGGTTGCTCTTTATTATTATCGTATTTATACAGGTTGTGGTTGTATATATACATGTCGTGGTTGTATCTAGACAGATTGTGGTTGTATTCGTATATGTCGTGGTTGTATTTATACTTGTTGTGGTTGTATATATTTATACATGTTGTGGGTGTATATCTTTGGTTCGATGACTATTTCTATTATGATTTCTCTCATGGTTATTTCCATTATGATTTATCAGAAATATGGCACCAAGGAAGAGTAAGACTGCACCAGAAACCCCCACTATGACTCAAGCCGCTATCCGCAAGTTGGTCAGGGATAGTATTGCAGAAGCTCTGGAGGTTGAGAGAGCTGAGGTTGCTGCTAGGGCTGCTGAGACTGCTTCTAATACAGGAACGGTTGAACCAACCGCTGCTAAGCGGGAATGTACATGGAAAGATTTCAAGATTAGTGATCCTATCAAGTTTAAGGGCACTGAAGGAGCGGTTGCTTTGATCCGCTGGTGTGAAAAGACTGAGAATGTATTTCTCATGTGCGGATGCCCGGACGTCAGCAAGGTAAAATTTGCTACAGGTATGCTTCTTGATGACGCTATGTCTTGGTGGAATTCGTATGCTCAGCCGATTGGTATGGAGAATGCTTACAAGCTCACTTGGGAGGAATTCAAGAAACTGATGTCTAAAAAGTTTTGCCCTCGTACTGAGATACAGAAATTGGAAACAGAATTCTATGGGCTTGTAACTAAAGGTGATGACGTCGAGACCTACTTCAGGAGGTTTCAGGAGTTGGCTGCACTATGTCTGACTATGGTTCCCGACGATGAGAAAAAGATGGAAAACTTTGTTGGTGGATTGCCCGAAAGTGTTCGAGGAGATGTGATTTCTTTTGATCCTCAATCAATGGAAGAGGCTATTCGTATAACTCAGAAACTCATGGTTCAAGTGGTAAAAGGAAAATCTGCTGTCAACAACAATAACCGTTCAAACAACACCAACTACAACAACACTCGAAACAACAACAACTATAACAACAATCGGAACCGCAACTATCCCAATAACCGAAACAACAATCCAAACAACAATAACAACAACAACAAGAGAAGGTTCGATTACAACCAAGGTGGAAACGCTATTCAGCCGCCACCAAAGAGGCAAGAAGTGGCAAAGGCCTATGTTGCGGGACCGACTGAAAGGAAAGGATATGAGGGTAATTTACCCAAGTGCGAAAGGTGTCAGAAGCATCATAACCCAGGACGTTGCCCAAATACATGTGGTAACTGCAAGAAGGTTGGTCATCACATCAAAGATTGCAAATTTCCAACCTTGGGTGACAATCAGAAGCCACCGGTAACATGTTTTGGCTGTGGAGAAATTGGACACTATAAGGGAGAGTGCCCACAGAAGAAGAATCAAGGAACTGGAAACCAAAATGGAATGGCTCGAGGAAGAGCTTATGTTATGGGAGGAGACGATGTCAAAGAAGACCCGAATGTTGTTGCGGGTACGTTCCTCGTTAATAATCGTTATGCATCCATTTTATTTGATTCAGGAGCGGATAGAAGTTTTGTTTCTATTGCATTTGCACCTTTGCTTAACATAGAACCAACCCCATTAGACATTTCCTATATCGTTGAATTAGCCGATGGGTCTTTAGTTAACACCAACACCATTGTTCGTGGTTGCACTATAAATTTCCTAAACCATCCATTCAATATAGACCTTATGCCCGTAGAACTTGGAAGTTTCGACGTTGTTATCGGCATGGATTGGTTATCTCGGCATCGAGCGAGAATTATTTGTGATGAGAAAGTTGTTCACCTTCCTTTTAACGGTGAAACTTTGGTTGTTCGTGGAGAGCGAAGTGGAACTAGACTCAGTATCATATCATGCATTAAAACCGAGAAGTACATAAAGAAGGGTTGTTATGCATTCTTGGCTCACATCACGGAGAAGAAGTCGGATGAGAAACGACTTGAAGATGTGCCAATTGTTAAGGAATTTCAAGAAGTTTTTCCGGAAGAATTGCCAGGACTTCCGCCTACACGCCAAGTTGAGTTTCAAATCGAATTAGTGCCAGGAGCTGCACCAATTGCACGAGCACCGTATAGACTTGCACCTTCGGAAATGCAAGAATTGTCGAATCAACTACAAGAACTTTTGGACAAAGGATTCATTAGACCGAGTTCCTCGCCTTGGGGAGCGCCGGTTTTGTTTGTGAAGAAGAAGGACGGAACTTTCAGAATGTGCATCGACTATCGTGAGCTGAACAAGTTAACGGTGAAGAACCGTTATCCACTCCCAAGAATTGACGACTTGTTCGACCAGTTACAAGGTTCTAGTTTTTATTCCAAGATTGATTTAAGATCCGGTTACCATCAACTTAAAGTTCGGGAAGAGGATATCCCGAAGACGGCATTTAGAACACGCTATGGTCATTATGAGTTTCAAGTGATGCCTTTTGGATTAACCAACGCACCTGCGGTATTTATGGATCTCATGAATAGAGTGTGCAAACCGTATCTTGATAAGTTTGTGATCGTATTCATTGACGATATCTTGATTTATTCCAAGAGTAAGGAAGAACACGAAGAACACCTCAGAACAATCCTGGAACTACTCAAGGAGGAGCAATTGTATGCCAAATTTTCAAAGTGTGATTTTTGGATACGAAGAGTTCAATTTCTTGGCCATGTTATTGATAGCCAAGGATTACAAGTCGACCCGGCAAAGATCGAGGCAGTTAAGGATTGGGCTACGCCCAAGTCTCCTACGGAAATTCGTCAATTCCTAGGACTTGCCGGATATTACAGAAGATTTATCGAAGGGTTTTCTAAGATAGCGAAGTCGTTGACAAAGCTGACACAAAAGAATGAAAAGTACGAGTGGGGAGAAAAACAAGAGTCCGCATTTCAATTATTGAAACAAAAGCTTTGTAGCGCACCGATTTTGTCACTACCTGAAGGTATTGAGAACTTTGTGGTATATTGCGATGCTTCGCATCAAGGACTTGGAGCTGTGCTAATGCAAAACGAGAAGGTGATAGCTTATGCATCTAGACAGCTTAAGATACACGAGAAGAATTACACTACGCACGACTTGGAGTTGGGTGCGGTAGTTTTTGCACTCAAGATTTGGAGACACTACCTTTATGGTACTAAGTGTGTAATCTTTACCGACCACAAGAGCTTATAGCATATACTTGATCAGAAGGAACTCAACATGAGACAACGTCGTTGGCTAGAATTGTTGAGTGATTACGATTGTGAAATCCGATATCACCCAGGAAAAGCGAATGTTGTAGCAGATGCACTTAGCCGAAATGAACGACTCAAACCTTTGAGAGTTAGGTCGTTGGGAATGACTATCATTTCGCCACTACCAACAAAAAATTTAGAAGCTCAGATTGAGGCTCTCAAAGAAGAAAACCGACCACATGAGAAAATTTATGGTATGCCAGAAAGCGAAAATGGTTTTGTAAAGAGATCAGATGGAGTGTTATGTTTCAAAGACCGAAGTTGGATACCACTCTATGGTGGAGTGCGAGAATTGATTATGCATGAATCACACAAGTCGAAGTACTCTATTCATCCAGGTTTTGATAAGATGTATCAGGATCTCAAAAAGCTTTATTGGTGGCCGAACATGAAAGCAGAAATAGCTACGTACGTCAGCAAATGTCTTACTTGTGCTAAAGTGAAAGCCGAGTACCAGAAACCGTCAGGGTTACTTCAACAGCCAGAAATTCCACAATGGAAGTGGGAACGTATTGCTATGGACTTTGTCACTAAACTTCCTAAGACGTCAGGAGGTTTCGATGCTATTTGGGTAATCATTGATCGACTTACCAAATCAGCACATTTCATACCCATTAGAGAGACTTATTCCATGGAACAACTTGCTAGACTTTATGTCAAGGAAATAATCTCAAGGCACGGTGCACCAGTTTCCATCATTTCCGACAGAGATAGTCGTTTTACTTCAAACTTTTGGCGGTCATTGCAAGATTTTTTTGGATCTAAGTTAGACATGAGCACTGCTTACCATCCTCAGACCGATGGTCAGAGCGAGAGAACTATTCAGACACTTGAGGACATGCTTAGAGCATGTGTGATTGACTTTGGTAATGGTTGGGCTAACCATTTGCCGTTGATCGAGTTTTCCTACAACAACAGTTACCATTCGAGCATTAAGGCTGCACCATTTGAGGCACTTTATGGTCGTAAGTGTCGATCTCCAGTTTGTTGGGCCGAAGTCGGTGAAGTACAATGTACTGGCCCGGAGATGGTGCAAGAAACAACAGAAAAGATAATTCAGATTCGAGAGAGACTCGAAACTGCTAGAAGTCGACAGAAAAGCTACGCAGATGTTCGACGCAAACCATTGGAATTTCAAGTCGGAGACAAAGTCATGTTGAAAGTCTCGCCTTGGAAGGGCGTGATACGATTTGGAAAACGCGGGAAATTGAACCCGAGATACATTGGGCCATTCAAGATCCTGGAGAGGATTGGTCCGGTTGCTTACAAGCTTGAACTTCCGTCAGAACTTAGCAACGTACACAACACGTTTCATGTTTCGAACCTCAAGAAATGTCTTTCGGACGAGTCTGCCATTATACCATTAGAAGAAATACAACTCGATGACAAGCTTAACTTTGTGGAAGAACCAGTTGAAATAATGGATCGCGAGATCAAACAGTTGAAACAAAGTCGAATTCCGATCGTGAAGGTTCGTTAGAATTCTCGAAGAGGACCCGAGTTTACTTGGGAACGAGAAGACCAAATGCGACGCAAGTATCCACAACTTTTCACCGAGCCTAGTACCGAGACCAACACTAACTGAATTCAGGGACTGAATTCCTTTTTGGATGGGCGACTGTCACAACCCACAATTTCAGGTCATTTTTCCAAACTTCGACATTCTACTATTCACAAATTACTATTCATCGATCACTATTCATCGTTTTACTATTCATCATTTTTTAGGTCAATTTGACATTCCGAGACACATTCAGAAATTTTACTATTCACTTGACACTATTCATTTCCGAGAGGAAACCACTATTCACGTGCATTACTCATGTCATCGTAAATCTAGTTTACGAGTGTTCAAATTCGCGTAACCATATTGGTTCAGGAGCGAATTCATGCATTTTTGTCAGGGACATTTCATACGGACTAGATATAGTCTGCACATCATCATTAGGGCACTTGCATGCTATTCCACTCGTAGGATAATTAAATTTATACTTTTGGTACAATTAACGATTTACGTACGTTTATTTTAAATAAACACTAATACGCGAACTATAAATGTGTCTAACATGTCCGACACTCCCGACTATGATCCCAATACATTTTTATACTCATTTTTATAATATAAAAATTGTAATATTAATTTACCCGGTATTTTGAAAATTTATTTATTACGTATCGTACGTTTAACTTAATAACGACGGTTTTCACCAAAATTAAACAATAAACACCCAAATTCTCCGTACTTGTACCCGACATATTTTTACAATTTTTACGACTCTATTACGTCCCGAATAACTTCAATAAAATTTATTTCTAACAAACCCGGTACCCGATTAAACCTAAAACTAACTAAACTACATAATACTAATACTAATTTTGTAATTAAACCCAAGGACAACCCCCCCCCCCCTCCCCCCATGGTCTTCAAACATTAAAACTTCACCAACCTTATTAATGGCTCACCAAACAATTGTCTCCAAGTATAAAAGAAACTTTTTCATCCATTTTAATCACAAAATCATTTTCTAGTTCAAGTAAACTTTATTTTCTCTCATTTCTCTTAAGTAAGAATCGACCTAGGTGGTTCAAGGAGCAAGGAGAACAAATTTTACAAGATCTTGGTATAAACTAGTTCATATAATCATCCTTGTTAGGGTTTTGAAATAAAAACTCAAGGATTAGTAGGTTTTTTATCATCCAAACTTCCTAAACCTTCAAGTAAGTTAACAAACTCATTTTTATGATTTTTACAAGTTATTACCATGTTTATATATATTTCTTACAAGAACTCATGCATATAATGGCTTATACCACTTTATTTTGTACATATGTAACTTTGAAGCCCTAGAAATGGACACATAAGAAACCCTTGTTAGACCTAGTGGATTGATGATGTTTAAGGACCCATGACACCTTAAGAAGGTGTATGGTAGGTTTAGACTAGTTTTGTGGTGTTTGAAAGTGGTTTGATTGAGGTTAGAACTAGTTTGGAGACTTGAAAATGGTTTTTGAAACTTTTGATATACCTACTGTCCCTATTTTAATTTCGTGGGAAAATCAGTAGATGGTGGCCAAGTTTTGACCAAAGATTTAAAAAATACATTCAAAAACGAAACTTTGGGCGAAAGAATGGATTAAAACGAGCTTATAACGAAGGAGATATGATTTTTGCAAATTTAACGACGAAAACTATCTTTACAAAAACTGCTTGCTGTTTGGCAGATTTCAATGGGTAAAAAGAGGTATTAAACATAACCTAAAGGAGCCGAGTTATCAAAAATATACTAGTATATACAAAGACGAATCCGTGGACATAAAGAACAAGGAAAACGAGCTTAAAACGACCAAGTTATACCCATTTTAACGTCGTCAAAACTATATATATATATATATATATGGACACAAATAAAAATAATAACGTACGCGCTAAATGGTATATTTTCTCGAGATGTTACTAAGGGCTATATTTTTAACAAATAAATACGTATGACCCAAGAGAATACTTATACGACTTAACGACGTTATTTCAAGGTTTTCGATACAAAGAATGTAACACTAACGTTTTCATAACGAGATAGTACGACAAGATATATACTTCTATATAAGGACTTATTTTTCCTAAGTATGAAAACTATTTTACTATGACGATAACTAGTATTTCTAAATTACGAGTGGTATAGGTATCATGTGCATGTGCATTCACTACATTACGGCTTGATCTTAATTAGATCGCGATTATTCATTTAGGTTGCGGTTAGTGTTCGCGCCTCATTGTCCCGACTACTTTTACATCATTGCACCATCGTTGTACCATCCTTTCGAGGTGAGTTCTCATAGCCCCGTTTTTAGTACTTATTTGATTTTAAATCCCACGGGGGAGAATACATTGCACTATTATTTTTGTACATGCCCAAGTATTAAATTCCGTACATTGCTTAAGTTGCTAGTACTACCACTGCAAGTCCCCTTTATTATCATGGACCGTTAATTATATTGCTAAGCGAGAGTGAGTGGATAGATCTATCGAGGGTGACGCCTCCATTCGCGTTGGGTTGCTCCAACGGGACGAATGCATTTCATGTCTAATATAGTACGAGTGTCTGGTAAACACTCCTTTGGGGCATATTTTAGTACGTCTAGCTTCGGGGTCATGAGCTTAAGAGACAATGTAACTTTTTGACAAGTTGTCACTTTACTATATACTTGTGGTTTACGTACTTACGAATTACTTATAAACCTATGATTATTCACCAACTTTATGTTGACCGTTTTCGCAATGTATTTCTCAGGTAACTAAGGCATATTCGCATGGCATGCATGGAGTCATTTTGTGTAACATGGATGACGCGGCTCATTCGGACTTTCTTGCACTTATGTTCAAATGTCGTTTGATTGTATTAAACTTGTTTCCGTAAACTTTTCCAACTTTTGGGACCTATGTCTTTATAACTCTGGTTATATTTTGAATGAATCAAACGACGTATTTTAAAACGACACTTTAGGTCGTTCAATATTTCCTTGCTTGTGTGCTATGATCCGTTACACCCTCAGGTATTCCATTCCGCTGCCATTCAGGTATTTTGGGGGTGTGACAGAAACAAAGAAAGAAAATAAATGCCAATAAGGAACCAACGATTATCGATTCTTAAACAACCTATATTCTCTATACTTAATCAGCATTTGATAGATTATCCAACCCCGAGCAATCTTAGTTATTGGTGGGGGTTTCGGTCCGTTAGCTGGTATATGTTTAGTCATTCAGATAGTGACTGGCGTTTTTTTAGCTATGCATTACACACCTCATGTAGATCTATCTTTGCCTCTCCTCTGGTTTAGAACCCCCAAATCCACAATGACAATGATTGCTTACCTTTGATCCGTTGAGCGAGAGCCCTTCCAAACGGGACTCCCGGATCACTATGGCCGACTTTCGTCTCTGTTACCGCAGCGGTCGACGACTTGAATGGGGCAGATCTTCACTCATTATCCTTCTTCGAACCTTACCTACCCCTTTTTAAAGAACTTGATTTCAATCTCAACAAAGAAGTGAAAGCATAACTCTTTGCTTCGATACACTTTTTGACTCTTCCCAGGATTGAACTACGGGATCGATCTCCTATTTACCAAGATATGAAAGCCACGAGCCACTTTCTTTCGATGCGCTGTCATGTCACATTCTCAGTTTCGTACGAGATTCCCAGTTTAGCTTACGGGGTCAAAGTCTTCTTTGGACTTTTCCAATTCTATTTCATTTTCATCAATCGGGGCGAGAGAGTTTGTCTTGGATTTACAAACTTCTCTAAGATATCAATCACTAAACTAAACAAAGTAGCAAAAATCATAAGAGAAGAAAAGTTCACAGAAGGTTGAGAAGTAGTACGCCTGGTTCACTAGGTTCTACCACTGTAGGGCCAAATCATAGTCAAAAGAAGAGTTTGATCAACAAAACGTTAAACATTTGGTTGGTATACACAAACCCTGCAAGATTGCAACATAATACTACTAAAGTACTAGTTTCATGCTTTCAATAGCTCATATACTTGTATGAATATGAACACAAATTATGTTCACATGATGTTGGAAGAAATCCAACAAACCGGTTTCTAGAGCGGAACCACGAATCAAGAACTACTCCAACAAGACCTCGGTAAAGGGTTATGATCCCTTAATGCCGAGTGGCACCAACACACACGAGATATTTTACACTCAAACGTTTATTAAATGTGAGCAAGAAAAGAAGGTACAAATAAAACATCACCCCCTCAACCCTATTTATAGAGAATGAGGGAGGAGAAACCTAATCCTTGGTGAACAAGGATTCTACAATTGAGGAGGTTAGGAACTTTCCTAATACATGACTAACCTCCTTAAGTTTGAGCTAAAATACAATTAACCCCCTAAACTTATATCATAACTATTACACACTAATATTCTAACAATTTCCACCTTAGTGGTAATAGTTAGCCTTCACCGATACGCAGCAGCTTCAACCAGTGCTGGAACCTCGGACCGGGGACCGCCTTCGTCAAGGCACCAGTAGCAATACCCGCTACTAACCTTAGCTCAAATCCTAACTCTGTAGAGAGTCCCTTTAGCCATGTATTCTCCTTCAATTCTCCAGCAAGTGTCATATACTCCGCTTCAGTTGTTAACAAAGTCATCATGTGTCGCAACATAGCTTCCCAGCTCACAACAAATTCCTGTATCATAAAACCGTACATTGTGATTGATCTACCCATGGCAGTGATCGATATACCCATGGCGTAGTCATAATCCACAAAAGCATGTACGTCCGTCTGTAATCCACGATCAAACCTATCCAACATTCCCACATCCGCAGATGTTATGACAGGTCTCGTGCAGACCATGTGGACGCATAGTCCAGACTGGATCCTGCATGGGCCAGGCCCGGGTAACAGCAGCCCACTCTACGCCTAACCCTAATCCATGCCCTATAAATACATGGCTGGAATCTCCTTATTGAATACAATATAACAGGTTACCCTAAACCTAACTATTATATGCTACATCGCATCGACACTAACTTGACCGTCGGAGGTGGATCCCGGGGCTACGGCCTCGGGTCCACTCCTAACGGGTTCTCTTTGTTGACAGGTCTATTTAGGGCTTATGAAGACGACTAACGGCCCAGGAGAGTCGTTGAATTAGTCCGCGCCAGATTATGCATCAATAAGTGGCGCCATCCGTGGGACACGCTACGATAAGTTTTGTGTTCTCACACCACCGGAAAGCAACCACGAGTTCAAAAGCCGGTAACTTTATTTTCTGTCGATGTCACGCAGATAAAAAATAATACACGATATTAAATATGCAGCACAAATACAAAAACCAAAAAGTACGATGCGTACGGTTTTCTTTTCTTTGGTCCAAACAGGCTACAGTAAAACTTGTTTTGGATTTACGTTGACTTTTCAAACGTTAAAGTGATCATGAGATATTCCTAATATTTTGCTTTCACATTTATTTTGTTACGTATCTTCTACATACGAAAACAATATCCAATATTTAAATAAATATGTACAAAAATATCTTTTAAATCGCTTAGATTCAATATCTTTTAATTATTAAAAGGATTTTACATAAATCTTTTACTTTGATAAACACGATTTTATCTATCGCTATGAGCGCATTAAATCCGCACGGTCGGACCTATTTTATCTTTTAGCCGCGAAACAGCGCAGTCGCGATAAATCTACCCGCTTTCGACCATACGTTAGGTAATCTTCGCAGATTGGCGACATGAGCGCACTGTCACGTACAGGCACCACGATGCTAGTCACTCGCCATGAGCGCTTTGTCACTGTTACATACAGGCATTGGACGAAAGCCGTGGTCAACTGCGATCATCCACAAAACGTTAGAGTCCATGCGGTCACGATCAATCTATCTGCGTCTGTGCGTACACGATAAAACTATTAGTTGCGGTTATGGTACATCCATCCGCGCCATTATTTTTATTATAACAAAAAGAACAATCAATCAATCGCCATGTGCGCATTGTTTTTATTATTAGCTACATGCTACTTCTTTTATGTAAAACCTCACGATAGGTGTAATTCGCACTACTACTTCTCTTATGTGTTAATTATATATGCTATGTGCTATATATTGCTTCATGCTCATCTTTTACTTCATTAAGTTTTATATGTTGCGATTCGCAGCATATACTTTTAATATTTGCATTAAGTGTTTTTCAGGATTTGAATATATAAGTTTAATGCTCCTACACGAGTAGCACCATCAAACTTGGGGGGCTACCAGGGTATATAATACCACTGTTGGCGCACGCGTCACGCAGGTATATTTGGAAGCAGATCGTACGTAAGAGGTACTGCAGGCCTGGTACGAAGGCGGATTTAAATATTCGCACCATCTTGCCGCAGGGGAGACGTTCTCTGTCGGTTGTCAAGACGCGCAAACAGCGCGCACCTCTGCGCACTGCACATACGTTTGTTGTGCACTGCACACACTTTTGTCGCGGACAACGCGCACCTCTGCCACAGGAGCACGTTTTCTGTCGCACTATGTTGTATCGCTACTGGAACAAAAGGTACGCCCTTATCTAGGATACAGCATAGGGATCCACCTATCTACCTTCACAATTGTGAGACAATCACAATCGCAATCCCAGTGCGCACTGTCGTATCTGGGCTGCGCAGTATGATCCAACCCATGCGCGTGCATGGGCCATGCCATCTTGGTTGATTGGGCCTAAACAGAACTTAAGTTTAGCATAACATAGCCACGCACTATGTCATACTAAACTTGGGGGGCTTGTGGACGCATAGTCCGGACTGGATCCTGCATGGGCCAGGCCCGGGTAACAGCGGCCCACTCTACGCCTAACCCTAATCCATGCCCTATAAATACATGGCTGGAATCTCCTTATTGAATACAATATAACAGGTTACCCTAAACCTAACTATTATATGCTACATCGCATCGACACTAACTTGACCGTCGGAGGTGGATCCCGGGGCTACGGCCTCGGGTCCACTCCTAACGGGTTCTCTTTGTTGACAGGTCTATTTAGGGCTTATTAAGACGACTAACGGCCCAGGAGAGTCGTTGAATTAGTCCGCGCCAGATTATGCATCAACTTTATACTCATGACTTCCAACTGCATATATACATGACCCCTTACTCTTCTTTTCTTCATCACAATTCCTTGATAGACCATCCCTTAACGACAGCGTAGAGTGTCCTCCCAACAATATCTGAAATGACATCCTGTTGGAAAACCCGAATCATGACACCCTCAGAGTATTACCACTCTGAGTCCTGAAGATCTCCATACCAAGCATAATTTCCTTTGCTTCATCCAGCAAACCCTTGGTAACCCAGATCTCAGCCTTGCTTTCGCAAGTAAACCCCGTATAATCTATATAGAGGAATAGATATATGAACATACCTTGTGCATAGTTCCAGTAATATATGTTACTGTCGTCACTGCTTCGCCTGAAATCGTTGTTGAGCAAACACATACTAGACCGAGTATCCATATCTTCTTTCATTACTGCTATCCACTTGGAAATTACCTCACAAGCAAATGCATCCATGAAAATCAATGACTCATGTGCATATTCTTTAATCAATGCAGCAACTCCTAAAGCAACCATATTACTGTCACCTCTATACCTTTCAGTAGCATTACCCTCTGCACCATCTTGACCAGGTGCTCCGGTTTTCATAATGTCTACCCCAACCTTTGCACCAAGATGTACCTGCTTATTTACCAAGCAATCCACTCTCCTGAATTACCTCAGCTTCACGATTTTCCTGAGCTCCTTGCAGTACCACCTCAAACCAAACACGCTTTTGAACATGTACTCCATGGACCCTTGTTTTAACACCAAGACCAAGTTGCTTGAACCCAACTTGTTTTGAACCTCCATGTTTTTGTATAATATTCCCATCGAGCTTTTCGATGTTAAACCTAGTATTCATACTAGCCATTCTTCTTTAACCTTGTTAAGTTGCTTTTTAACCAACTTTACCAACAAGTCTCACAAGCCGTGTGCTAAATCTGATTTCTTGTAATAATTGATCTACTAACCTTTAGAAAAACCCTAAAGCTTCGATCTTTGTCTACAACCTTGATATACCTTGTACTCCAAGTAATCACTTTTCTTGAATCCCAAGACAAAGCTAAACCTTACTTGTCTTCCAAGAACCACCAAGACTTGAATTCCAAGAAACCGAAAACTTGAAGTTGAAACTTCTTGCAAAACCTTGCCACCTTTGAAGCTCAAAACCGAAACTCCAAGAACCTTGTGACAAAAGAAAACGATTTCCCAAAACCCTAGGAGAATCGATCCACCTCCTTGCAAGACAACTTCAAGAACCTTGTTGCCCAAGTAATCTTGACTCGAAAACCTAGAAACCTTGAACCGTGTAATCTACACAACGATAGCCAAACAATAACCGAAAACGACAAAGAACACAACAACCAAACCAGAAAATTCGACAACCTATATCTCTTTCCTGGAAGCTCCGATGCAAGATCCCTCCAGTGAGATCCTAGATCTATGTGTCTTCAACCTACGGTTCGAATTTCGTAGAAATCCAACGGTTAACGAACCCGCAGCGCCAATTCTCCCACGACTGCGCAGTAACCGACGAACCAAACCCGGTTCACTCGTTTCTCTTGTTTTAGCTCTATCCACGTTGTGTGATTCATTCTTCTCGAACCAGGCTCCGATACCAATTGTTGGAAGAAATCCAACAAACCGGTTTCTAGAGCGGAACCAAGAATCAAGAACTACTCCAACAAGACCTCGGCAAAAGGTTATGATCCCTTAATGCCGAGTGGCACCAACACATACGAGATATTTTACACTCAAACGCTTATTAAACGTGAGCAAGAAAAGAATGTACAAATAAAACATCACCCCCTCATCCCTATTTATAGAGAATGAGGGAGGAGAAACCTAATCCTTGGTGAACAAGGATTCTACAATTGAGAAGGTTAGGAACTTTCCTAATACATGACTAACCTCCTTAAGTTTGAGCTAAAATACAATTAACCCCCTAAATTTATATCATAACTATTACACACTAATATTCTAACACATGAGTCTAATACGAGTGTCTTGTTAAATCGTAAACATGTATCCAATGTAAATGTGAAACTCATTGATCAGTCTGTCCACGTATATATCGTTCTATCACTAGAGGCAATGGTGATGTCCCTTACATGTTTGTCTCTGTTGTAATTATAAGCGAGGCTTTGTCAAGACTTAGCACTTTAATTTCTTTAATTGAGTTCTAGTCTCTTAATGTGCCTGTCCACTTGATTATCGTTTTGCTGCCAATTCTATTTGCATCATGTTTATCAAAACTTTTAAAAGATGTTCAAATTAAGATGATACATTTTGTAAATTCTTTTATAAAAATGATTCAAATATACGTTACATATAAAAATAAATCGCTATATTCAGTTTCCAATTGAATATCATATTCAAATTGCTAACTAGTCATGAAATAAATCAAAAAATTATACTTTAGAGGAAAGATTGCGGGCCAAATTGGGCCGCTCAAGAAGGCCCACTATTTTTAAAGTGTTTATTGGTATATCAATCACAACCATTTTATGTAGAAAAATTTAAGTTGACCAAAAGTCCAAAACCAAGAGACTTTTAACGATTTTGATCAATTTATTTTAGTACACAAAACAAGATACGCCCTTAAACGAATCGGACTTTATTGAACATATCATGAATCGTTCAGTAAAGAGTTCGTTCATGTTCATTTATTTATTAAACGGACAAAATGAACAAGATTTTGTGTTCGTTTAGTTAAATCAAACTTATATGAACAAAAGTCATGTTAGTTTTATTACGTTCACGGATGTCCGATTTTGTGTTCGTTAATGTTCATTTATGTATATTCGAATATCATATCTTATTATTATATACTTCCGATAAATTCTTACTAAAACGAACGAACAAAAAAAAAACTAAAGTTTTTGAACATTTATGTTCGTTCGTTTAACGTTTTAATGAATGAACATAAATGAATGAATATGAGCAAACTCTTTTCCTTAACGAACGGACATGAACAAGAAAATTTATCCGTTTAAGTGTTCGCGTCCGTTCATTCGTCCGGTTATATTTAGACGAACGAACATGAACAATGCCTCATTTGTGTTCGTCCGATTCGTTTACAACCTTAAGACTTCCTCTAGTCCTCTCTTAACTAAGCGCAGATTGAATATCTGAATTTGTCAAGCTTTATAAAACGGTTGAAATCATGCAAAGTGGCTTGGTTTTGGTGTTGTAAATTTCTCTTTTGTCAAAACTACGCATAAATGTCATCTGTTTCAATTAAAAACCGATTCATAGATTAATCATATTTCCAAGCAATATAAGATTACATCAATTATTTTGTCTAATATTACAACTTAGAACTATATAATGAATGCATGGTAAAAGCAAATTGATCTTGGTCTAGTTAAAACGCATCATGCTAATTTTGAATGAGAGCAACAAAACTAACACTACGCCACTCTTAAGAGTAGTATGTATAGATTTCCAAATATATGGACGTATCCAACTAATCCAAATCACATGGTATATGCTAGGCTGGCATGCGATAAAGTGCTAACAAGGGGCACAAGACGTGCAACCACCACACCTCTTGGCGAGCGTCGTTCAAGGTGGAAGGTTCAGATGCAATCAACGCGAGTAGTGTGTTTTTGTGATGTGCTTATATTAAATGGTGAAAAGCAGTAGGAAACTCAATCATTAAGCGACGAATTTAACAAATGACTAATGATGTAATAAGAGTTGAATAAAGTTGGTGGACTCGTACGGTCTATAGTCATTTGGAGAAAACTTTGTTGTAAATTGACGCATCTAATTGATGTCTAACGAAACAACAGTTAAATACAGTTTACTAAAATCTCACAATAGAACCACAATAAGAAAGATCTTGAAGATGCCGTTGTAATTGCATCAATTGTCTCACGTTCTCATTGCAAACATGTAGTTGATCAATTATGGAATGCTTTGTGAAATATGTCATGGGTTCAATGTTAACTTTTAACTAAATGTCACCATAAAAATGTTCATAGACTAAGGCTAGATTTTTTGTGAAATTCTATATCGATATCCAAAAAGGTTGCATGGTGCCAAATAGTATAACGTTATGTGCTACAAATGTGACCACCTACCCGAGTAAACAAGTAATTAGTATTACTCATCACAACTTTCGTTATCAAATCTTACTAGCTTATTAGCTAAGACTTCATTTAGAGCATCTATCTTAGTGCAATAGAACAATTTTAGAATTACACTCGTTAAAAAATGTTACTCAAATGTAAGTACTAAATTTTACACTAAATCTTATACCAAATTTTATTTAATAATTTTAGTGCTATGAATACCGTTGCACTATATTTAATGCCTTTTGTCAATATCATAAGATCCACACGTACAAAATATCTCTTGTACAAGAAAATAACAAACAATTATCATCCACACAAGGTGAAAAAACAAAACAAGCGAACAACCAATCGTGTCACATATTCTAAGGCACTCACTTTCTATTCCACTCAAAACCAAAAACAAATTTTCCATTTTTTTCCTTTCTCTATTTCCTTAATATTTCATAAAATCATTATGCATTTTGCTAAATATAACTATTTTTTTTTAAGGTTACCCCATATACTCCCTCGTCCCATATTAAATGTCCAATTTGACTTTTTGAAGTATTTTTTTATCAACTTTGATCTTAAATATTTTTATTTGTGTTATATAATAATTTGATACAAAATATATGAATAGATTGAGTTTTAAATGTATTTTCACTCCGTATAATTTTTATCAAATACTATATAACGTAAGCAAAAATATTTAAGGTCAAATTTAAAAAAAAAAAAAATACTTGAAAAGTCAAAAATGGACATTTAATATGGGACGGATGAAGTATTACTCAAAAAACAATTATCAAATACAACAGACGTGGGTAAATCCCACACCTCAGCCAAAGAAGGCAAATCAAAAGCGGCTACAGTGCTTAAGACCTAAACAAGTATAAAAAATGGCATGCCATATTTATGCAAAACAAAATAAAAACAACCTATCTAATCTGACCACGGAGGCTAATGTCATAAGTATTAGCAAACTTCAATTGAGCATTGGTCAGACCACAATAATCAAACTCATCATCATCATAAGGGTTTTGGTCGTGGGTATCTTCCTTTCATTGCTCCAATAAGCTCCTCATGCCAACTCTACTACCACCTTTAGAACCGTAAAATGCCATAAAACTAGAAGTTTCGTTAAAGTCCTCAAGGGAGTAATCATCATCACTATCCGAGATAATTAAATCACTAACATTAGAAAATGAATTGCCTACCATTTTTACTTCTTTAACCATGTCAGGAGTGTTTTTCGAAATACAAGGAGGATGCGCCTTGGATGACTTGCACAATTTTTCACATTAGCCTTTTACATAGGAAGTGGCTTCCCATCATCACCTGGAAACATAAGCTTCTTCTTAATTATTTGACTTTCAAGCTTATGAATCTTTTCAACAAGAGGTGTAGCACTTGGACTGCTAAAGAAATCAATAGTAGCACTTGCCTGCTTATCAATGTTCCCAAATTCATTATAAAAATCCGAATCTTTGCTAGTAATAGAATCCTCATTCAAATCAATAATAATAATAATAATAATAATAATAATAATAATAATAATAATAATAATAAATAAATAAATAAATAAATAAGTGTTAACCACTACAACATCCTTACTTGTCTACGAGTTCAAGCTAAGTGGTGTGTTTTATAAAGTAGTTGTGAGCTGTAGTCACAGCTCACGGCTCACCGCTCACCGCTCACATTTTCTTAAAAAAGAATTGAAAAAATGAGCATTCTTAAAAAATAGCAAAGCTCGCCGCTCTATTGCCAAAAGAACAATAAAAATCAAAAAGCTCATTGCTCAAAAAGCTCCACGCCAAACATAGCCTATGTGTATGTTTGACAAAAAAAACTCTTACTGAAATTAGAGATGAAATTGTAGATAGAGATGAAAATAAAAAATAATAATAAAAAAAAAAGATTTTATAAAAATAGATTTTACTTTTACAATAATCTCTTATAAGTTATGTTTAAAAATAAAAAATATATTTTAAATAGTTTATGACTTTATGTAAAAAAATAAAAATAGTTTCTTGATTTGAGAGTAGATGTTTGGCTAAAAGAGGTCTCAAGTTCAAGTCCTAAGTCTTTTACCCTTTATGTGATAAGAAAATATATACTGCCCGATTAGATGTTATTGCATCAAAGAGTCACTTTATTTTAGAAACCTAAAATCCCCTACTTACCAAGGGAGGATTCCTGACCGTCGAATCAAATGGACAGATTTTAAGAATAAAAAACACGAAGAGACCACTTTTGCCAATTCACCAAACTTGCCCCACCAACCCTACCCCGACCTCTCACTTTCAACACAATCCCTATCAAAAAATCTCTCACTTTCTCTTTCTAAACAAAATCAAAAACTGCCAAATTTAAAAAAAAGAAAAAAAAAACACACACACACACACACACACACATACATACATACACACACACAAAAGCAAGGATCATCGAGTGCGCAAGCAGATCCACAAAAACAACTGGTTCAAAGTGAACCTACTGAGTCTCGAGATGAAGGTACGATGCTTCCGACTAATTATTTAGTTGTTTTATTAGTATTTCTAGTGATTTTGTAATTATTTATGAATTTTATTGCTACATATGAAGATTTTTTTGTACTTTTTTGTTGATTTTTGATGTGATACTGTGATGCATGTGATGATTATGTAGTTATTTGAGTTTTATAAGATACTAGGCGAGTACCCGTGCATAGCAACAGAATTCCTAGCGGCAGATAATTAACGATTTGTGATATTGTGGTGAGTGTTTTGTGTAGAGTTCAAAATAGAACGTGAACCGATCAGAATGTAATTGCAAACGGTTGTACTACACGATAACTAAAATATAAAAAAAATTCTTAACATCTATCAAACAACATATAAAAACATTTAATGAAATTGAAAGTAAAACATTACATCAGTTATGAAATAAAAACTAACAACACACGTTACTCTTCGCGTAAAACTTCTTGATAAATGACATTCGAGGTGTAGATTCCTACTTGACGGAACTCTTTGACTGGATTAACCAATACCTTTGTTGTTCTACGGGAAATCCCTCTAGACAATGCCACATAAAGCTGGCCATGGGAGAAAACAGAGTCAAGCAAATAGACACCCACATTTGGAATTGTTTGGCCTTGAGCTTTATTAATAGTCATCACAAAGCTAAGGCGAATAGGGAATTGTGTTCTCTTTAGTTTGAAAGGGAACATGTCTTCTTCAGATGGAGCAAGAGGAATTCTTGGCAAGAGCACTCTAACTCTAGTGTGTTGCCCGACAGCAATCTCGGCGTTGATGACATTAGGGTCAAAACGTTTACATATAAACCTCGTGTCATTACATAATCCATTTTTCGGATCGAGATTCCTTAAAAGAATAATCGGGCATCCTATTTTCAAACGCAAGAAATGAGGGGGCAACCCGCAAGCAACAAGATTTTATAGCGACATATAGTTTATTGATAAAAAAAATTTTATAGGTTATACGAAAAATAATAAAAGTTTGAAGATTTGGGAATTAAACATAATGTTTTGAAACCTGGTTCGACCCGGGTGGTTCAACTGGTTGAACCATTCCGGTCGGAAAACGGGTTTGAAGCGTCCTGGGTCAACCCGGTTTGTGTTTTAATTCGTTGTATTTAATTTGGTAGATATGTTTTTAATTGGTTGTACAATGTGAATAAATCATTGTACTTTTAAGTAATGGATAATGTTTTAAAACCCGGTTCGACCCGGGTGGTTCAACCGGTTGAACCGTTCTGGTCGAAAAGTAGGTCGATTTAAACCGGGTCAACTTGCTAGGTTGGGTCGAAAACGGGTCAAATTAAACTGGGTCAACCCGCCGGGTTTGAAGCGTCCCGGGTCAACCCGATTTGTCTTTGAATTGGTTGTATTTAAACTGGGTCAACTTGCTAGGTTGGGTCGAAAACGGGTCAAATTAAGTTGGGTCAACCCGCCGGGTTTGAAGCATCCCGGGTCAACCCGATTTGTGTTTGAATTGGTTGTATTTAATTTGGTAGATATGCTTTAATTTGGTTGTACAATGTGAATAAATAATTGTAATTTTAAATATTGGGGTGTTTTAATAAAAGTATTAATTACATTCCACTTTCTCTCTCATTTGACTATTGTTGAAAACTCAACATTCCACATTGACCATTTTTACATTATATGTAGTATAGATTGAGAGATTTTACAGTTTTTGTATACATGGATGCACACCAAGTGTTTGATGAAATGTGTGAGTGAAAAGTATTATACGTGTGTATCACCAGTAATATTTGAAGTTGAACTGTATATGTTTATTATCATTAGTGATATTTGTATTATCACTTGTGAAATTTTGTTTATTTGATAGGTATTTTTGTTTACTTGTTAAAATTTATTATTATATGTCATATATAGTATCACTTTTGATATTTCATTGCTATTATACTATTTACTGTGTGTTTTATCACCTTTATTTTATATTATAATTTTGATGTTTTATGTGCTTTTTGTGGATAATAATTGTGTTTTAGTTACTGATAAGCTGTTTATTATAGTTCAATATTGCTTATTATTTAAGTTGTTAGATTAAATAGCTTAAACATGTTGATTTTGCTTTAAACACATAGTTATTTAGTGTGATTTTGCTTATTATTTAAGTCGTGATTGGATTTGTCTATTTTAATGGATACATTGTGTGTGTGGAAAACTAGAAGGGGGGGTTGAATAGTTTACCGCTTTTTAGATTCTTTTTAACTTGAATATCTTTTACGTTTGCTTAAAGATATAAACACAACGTTATATGTTTGATTCTTCGAAAAGTTTTTTTTATGTAAATATCAATTTTAACTTTACTAGTTTCATACATTGAAAAGCTTTGCTTGTGATAATCTTAACTTTGCTTGTTTAGTTGTTTAGAAAGCTTTTACGTTTGTTTGAAGATACAAACACATCTTTACTTGTTTAGTTCTTTGAAAATCTTTATATGTAACTAGCAATTCTAACTAAAGAACAACATGTAATAAGCAAAGATAAAGAGAGAAACGATCAAACCACAACACGATTGTTTATCGTGGTTCAGCTACAAGAACTCTTTTTCCTTGCCCTACATCCACGCCCCGAGTTTCCAACTTGAGAGTTATAAGCACTAATCAATAAGCTCCTTTCACCGGCGGAGAAAACCTTTACAACGTCGCTTACACTTTTACCGACACTAAGCTAGATGTCGAGTTCTTTTACACGGGTACAACCACTCCCATCGTCGCTTATACTTTTACCGACACTAAGCTAGATGTCGAGTTCTTTACCAAGGGTACAACCACTCCCGTTAGTTCTTTTACAAGGGTACAACAACTCCCGACACACTACGTATTTTGAGGCCTAAAATACTAACCACTTACATCTATATACATGACACACATGAAGTATAAACTATCAAAGCTTATACATGACCAAGCTACCAAAACTTGCAACTTTAGAGTTGAAGCTTGTAACATCTTGAATGATCTTGTGAAGTCCCTTGCTACATAAGAGAATCACACAAATCAAAAGGTTACTGAGTTAGTTGAGAGAGTATGTGAAAATATGTCCTAAAAGGGTTACCAAAAACTAACAAATGGTTTGGTATTTATAGCAAACAATTCTGCAGGTCTGGCGGATCAGGCGGACCCCTCAAAAGGCTTCCGCCCGTGTACCCCCAGGGTACCGCCAGGGCTGCAGTTGGTTTTTGCAATAAATCTTGCAAACCAAACAAAGTCACATCTCATTACTCTTGCAAACCAAACAATGTCACATCTCATAATATCAAGTCAAACACTAAACTTGCAAGCTACCACTTAGTAAGTCAAACACACTTCTTACCATAAATGTATAATGACAAAGCTTGCCCTAAATGTGATGTGACCTTACTATATTAAGAAATAAATGTGATGTGACAAGACTCATTTTAGTTTAAGAAATAAAAACAATGTTTTGTTTAAAAGGAAATGTTAACCTTAGTTAAACAAGACTTAAACACTAAAAGTGGTGATTTACTTATAGCTAAACTTCATACTTTGTCATTAACAAAACTTAGCAAAGATCGTAAAATATAAATAACGTTTTTAGGCGATATTTGTATTAACAATCTCCCCCTTTTTGTTGATGACAAAACATAAACTTTATTTATAAGTAAGTCACTAGTTTTAGTATTAAGTCTTATAAAGTTAGGTATGAAAACTTGTTTTTGCTAAGATGATGTGATTTACAAAATAAATTTGAAACAAGTTTATATCTAAATTCTCCCCCTTTTTGTCGAAACAAAAAGAAGAGTAGCGAAGCGGAAGTAACCACTTGCTCCCCCTTGGACGATACTCCCCCAAAATGGAGTGCCAAGAGAGGAGACATGGATTTTGAACCTACAAGAAAAAGGTTAGTTGTTGCACAAGATAAGTCATGAAAGTATTTCATGTTTAAACACAACTAAGAGTTGTGAAGTGAAATAGTACAACACTCATGCTCCCCCTTGAATATTACTCCCCTAAATGGAGTATCAAGGAAGGAAAACATGGAAAATGATCCTTCAAAGAAAAAGTTAGTTTAAACAACCCAAGATATATGTATGGTACCATAGCAAGGTATATTTCACTTATTATACCTAAATGGTCAACAAACAATGAAAACCTTGTAGTGTAATGAAATTCATTTCATGTTAAATTTAGACTCTTAAAAAGTCAAAGACAAGAAATTTCAATTACACCATCCTACCTCTAAAAATAAAGAAAAACTACAAATAATCTACGACCATAAAAAGCTACAAGGAAATCATCATTTTCCTTTGTGAGAAACATTTTCCAAAAACAAGACTAAGATTGTTTAAGGATGAAAATGTGGGTTGTGGTTGTAGCGGGCTTTATTTTGAAGGTTGAAAGGATGACATGGTTTTGGTTTGTTGGTTTAGATTGGAAACAATTTCCAAAAGAAACGGTTTTGTTTCATTTTGGAGATTCTAGGGTTGAGGTGTGTGAGACGAGGATTGTAGAAGATCCAAAATGTGGTTTAGTATGAACCTCATTTCTTCGGATAGCTCACGAATTTCCCTTCGACACCCTTCACTTATGTGAGCGGTTCTTTCGCAATGATTGCAATCATGGCGGGGAAAGTTTGGTGGAAGAGTGGTTTGATATGTTGGTGGTGAATGGTTTGAACTTGAAGGAGCAAAGGTGGAAGGTTGAGTAGTGTTTTTGCTTCCTTCATTTATTGATTGAAGTGTTGTTTGTAAAACCATGATATGGTTGATTTGAGAGTCAACCATACGTTTGAAGGCATGAAGGTGGTTTAAATGAGTGTCAATCTCATTACGAAGGTTTGGAGGTTTTTCCCATATGGATGCTTCTATTTTCTTATAAGAAGAAAGTAGAGATTCAAGATGTTGGGAAGGTTCTTGTGGTGATGGTTGTTGTTGTGGTGGTGGTTGTTGGTTTTGAATAAAATGGCGGAAGCTTGGTTCGCCGGAAGGATTGCCATGAAGGTCTTTGTAAATTGGATGAAACACAAATGATTGTGAGTGGGTATGACCTTGATCATTTGGAAAAATGGATGGTCTAGCATAACGGTAAGCCAACCGTTCTACTAATGATGGTTGATGGGGTTCATCATCTAGTTGCTCATTAGGTTGTTGTTGGGTTTCCATTTGAGCAATGGTGTCAAAAAGTGACAAGGATGGTGGATTTGATGATTTGGGTGATAGGTCTTCTAAAGTTCCCAAATAAGGTAGTGGTGATGTTGGTGGTGTATGGAAAAGTTCCATTGGTGAAATTGTTGGTGATTGAGGTGATGAGGTTTTTGATAGTTGAGCTTGTTGAGAAGGTGATGATGAATCACTTGAAGGTCTAGTTGTTGGAGGAATGGTGG
Organism: Artemisia argyi; assembly: GCA_030686995.1. NCBI lineage: Eukaryota > Viridiplantae > Streptophyta > Magnoliopsida > Asterales > Asteraceae > Artemisia > Artemisia argyi. The sequence continues at coordinate 155,373,901 of CM060694.1, forward strand.
CCATGTTTGTGTAGCAATGTGTTGGAGAGGGTGTTGGAGTATCAAGATTAAGCAATTCTTGAAAGGTCATAACATTGGTATTACAATGTGTTGGGGATTGTGTTGAGGTAGTGAGATTAAGGAAATCTTGGATAGGTGAAGAAATGTTAAGTGAAGCATCACTTGAAGAAGATGAGCTTGACTTGACGGTTTTGTTAAAACAACAAGGTTTAACACTAATCCTAGTGATTTTTTAAAGGGATTTTGATGACTCGGATGATGTGTTGGATTTGGTCATTTTCAAAGGTGTGGTTTTGATGTTTTGAGAGAAGAAGTTTTGATGGTGATGGTGTGATTTGAATTGTTGCAAACTTTCAAATTTATAGGACGAAGAAGATGTTGAATAGGGTGTTTGGATTTAATGTTCTACCATTCAAAGATTGAGGTTTCAAATAATTTACAAAATTTTCATGAATATGTCAAATCAATGCATATCATTCCAATAGAATAAGGTGGAGTGAAAGACTAACAAAAGCACTCAATGCTTTGTGATCATGGGATGTGATTTGGTTGAAAATGTTTCAATGGGTTTGAAGGATCCTTTAAAAGGGTTCATTGGGTTGGTTATGTTTGAATTTGAATTTTTGGAGGGAAGTGGCTTCCTAATTGCTTTGGTGAGTGAGAGTTGTTCTAATATGGTTATTGGAGTTAATGGAAGATGTTTCTCACTTAGGATAATGGTTTTGACACATTACAAGTTTTGGACTTAAGAAAAATAGAAAAATTTTCTGCAGGTGTCTGGCGGAACCCTCAGAATACACTGGCAGAACCCATTTGAGGGTACCGCCTGGTCCGTTGGGCCATTTATGGAATTCCCAGAAAATATACTGGCGGAACCCAATTTTGGGTACCGCCAGAGGTAAAAAATTAGGCAGTCCGCGTTTTTGACCCGCGAGACGATTTTCAAAATTTTCGAAAACTCCTAAAATAAAAAAGATAAGGCATTTCTGGTTAGGAAATGCAAAAATTAGACATGTAAACATACAAATCATGGGACTTTGACCTTGAGGTCTATGATTTCACTATACTTAGTAAGAATTGCCATAAGCATAGAAAAAAAAAATGACAACCACCTTAAACATTGTCATTATGCATAAAAGTTCATACAAACATAATCCAACAAATGTAATAAACCATGAAAGTGAAAAACAAATAATTCACGTAGTTTTAACACAAAGACGATTCTAAAGCATTCATAAGCCAAACACTCCTTAATCTTCTCACAACCGGTCTATCTTCTTGTTGAGCTTGTTTAGGTACCTTCCAAAACACTTGAACATTCCTTTGGTTTGCTTGAATTCTTCGGAAGCATTGTCAATGATGGGGAGCGCTTGAAGGTATTCTAAAGGGGGTAACTTAGAGTTGGGAAGTTTATCATCCTCGCTCATTCCGGATGATGATGATGATGGTGTAGGTGATCGAGTACGTTTGCCCTTATTTTTGAAAACTCGTTTATCACTTAAAGGAACGAAGATGTGAGGAACGAGAAAATAGTCAAGGCGCATTCCATTTTCGTTAGGAGAAATGGGTGAGATTGCTCTAAAGAGGCGGGTAAGAAGCATACCATAGGGAAGAGCGGTTGTTCCAACTAAGGATATGTCGGCCATTCTTTTGGCTAGGCAGTAGGCTAAGTTGAAGGGTTGACCGGTGGAAAGGCTATAGAGCATATAGCAAAGACATGTGTTGATGTGATCTCTATTTCCTATGGTACTTATGACGTTAGCTCTAAGAATTTCTTCCCACTTCTTAAATTGCGGTTTAAGCTCATTGAGCTCCATACCAAAAGGATCCTTATCTACAATATTCCCCGAACGATTCACCCTAGTGGTAGAGGTTCTAACAAAGAGGTGTTCCTTAATAGTTTCCTTACTAGCAAGAGGTGTATCGTATGGATAAAAACGATCAATAGAATCAAGACTTGAAATGGGCCACTTATCCGTGTAGAGGCAAGTTCCCTCATTTGGTACACCAAGAATTATAGCTAAGTCTTTTAAATCTATGTCATGTGGTATTTGATTGGTTGTGAAGTTTAATGATATCCTACCACCAGCACATGTGGAAAGGTTTACGGTTGCATAAAATTCCAAGATGAACCTAGGACAAATTGGCTCATCTATATCAAGGAGACAATCAAAGTTAATTGCGGCAAAGTTTTGGCGAATAGATGTTCCTTCTAGAAAGGATGGATCAATGGTTCTACCTTCGTGCACATAGCGTTTTTCTAATGCCTTAAAGGTTTCTACTTGAACCGGGTTGAGACCTTTGGTCATATGGTGTTTGGGCATGTACTTAAGGGTTTCTTTGTGATCGGATTTGTTTGCGGGAGGCATGTTGATTCCTAGAAAACATAAAATTGTATGTTAATGACTTTTAACAATGTGGATGTTCTAATATGTTCCTATATGCAAAACAATGTGAAGACTTGATTATCTTGACTCATTTTGATTCCCAAATTGTTTTGTTATGCAAATTTTGTTGTAAAAACAAAAGATAACCAACACTCTCCTAACTGAATGTGTCTTCGATTGAATGTACCCGAAAATACATATTAGTTATGTATCCCCTTTAGCATTCAAGAGATAGTATGCAAGTGATGTTTAAATGATGTTTTTCATTTGTTTTAACAATGTGGTGATGAATCATGTTCTAATTTTGGATGCAATTTTGAAAGATAATGCACTTGGTGTGTTTGGCAAATCAACGTAACAATAAAAGGATACAATTCTTAATTAATAAAATACATAATTGACTAGCCACCAAGTTTTTCATGAATCATGAAGTTTTATGCAAAAACCCTAAGATTCTAGTTAATGATTGTAAGCAAGAAAGTTATAATTGAATCAAAGATGCAATTGTGATTAGAATACTTACAAAGTTAGTTGGATTTGAAGAGATTGGATTAGAAGCCCTAAAATTCGTGAGGATATGTGTTTTTGAGAGGGTGATGGCTGTTTGAAAGTTTTTGTTAAGATTTAAGAGGGTGTTTGGTTTTGAAATTACAAATAAAACATTCTGAGGTTTTGGCGGACCAGGCGGAACCAAAAAATGGGTTCCGCCTATATGGTCTGAAGGTGCCGTGGGTTCTGCAGGGAGAAACTTAAAAAGAAATTGTCTTGATTTTTATGGTTTTATCCTAACGTTCAAAACTTAAGGTTTTAGGTCTTATAAGTCTTTGACTAAGCCTAGGAATTATGAATGCTTCACATTCAAGAGATTTTGTTAACGCGTTGATGAAATAGTTAACGCATAAGACTTTCTTAGTTAAGACGTTCCTCAATGAACAATCTTACCAAGGCGATGATGATGGATCACAATATGTCTATTAAGAAGCATAATGGATAGAATTGTCGCCGAAGTCGATGCTTCCTTTGTTGAAGGGATAACAATGTATATGAGATGAATTCCGTTGTCGATATGACTTAGCGTACTCAAGTGGAGCTTGTTGATGTGCTTCTCTATTCGATAATATTTTGAGAGTCTTACGTGTTTTGGAGAATCATTGGGTAAGTAAGTATAAAAGTGCAAGTACCACTTGTGCTTTTCTTATCAACTTATTACCGACATAATTCCATTAGTCACACACTATGGTTTCTATTCCCGTTCTTTTGGGATACCATAATCCTAGTTGTGTAGTACCTTATGATGTATCCAAATAGGCTCAACTAAAGAGTTGTTTTAGGATCTTCTTTAACACGAGCACATAGACAAAAGCTAAACATAATGTTGAATCTAAATGTTATGAGAACAAGTAGTCTTCAAAACATTTCTCTATGTTTAGTTTTACCTACGGATTTACTAATCTCATTCTTGATAAGTCATCAAAAACTTAACTATTAAGAACAAGAGAAAAACTAGGAATGTCTTTAAGTTAAAAACCCTTGCTTTTGTGGCTTGCTTTTATTGTCAAAAAGTCTTTCAAATATTGACACTATACTCACTTGATTACTTTGAAATATCAATTTTGTTTCACTAGTTGTTTTATTCTAAATTCCAAAAATTGTTTTTGTTGAATTTGTTTAGACACAACTGTGACCTATAAATCAAGTTTTATAACTTATGTCAATTTTACTTGATTCAATGTTTGACTCAAGGTGAGAAGATGTTGTTTTGTACTTTTACTCCATGCTTGTCTTGCCATCATTGGACTTTCGACTAAGTTATCATCTACCAAAGATGATATCATAGAAGGAGGAGATCTAAATTGTTTGGGTTCATATATTTGAGCATACCTGGGCCTTATAATGGAGTCTAGTTATATGTTTGCTTATATTGATTTGGTCAGTAAAGTGTGTAACTTCAATTGACCCTGTTGATATGAGTATATTCTCATAATATGATCTTGATTTGTACGCATATGCCGTACATGGAGCATTATCCAGGTATCTGGACATCAAAATCCATGGGTCATTCCCTGCTTCAAAATATCTCATAACATCTTGATATTCAAGAAATGTGATTCTCTCCTTATGTGAAGATTGGCAATATTCATGAGAATCTTCATTATCTTCTTCAATGAGAGCATTGGCATATGAAGGAATATTTCCTTTTTTATTTTTTATAAATTCCAAAAATTCTCCATATAATGGATCATTTGGACCTGGAATTGTTGATGAGGATGCTGATTCAGCAATATTGCTAGCTATTAGCCTGCTGTTTCCATGTTGAACCAATATATTGTTGGCTCCTCCTGTTCTTCCACCCCTATAAAGGTGGCTACCTCTTCCTCCTCTTCCTCGAGGAATCATGACTGCAAAAATTCTCGGGTTAAAAAATCAGGAAGAATATTATCTTTCCCTTTTTTATATTCTATTGTAAAATCAAATTGAGCTAATTGAGCTTGCCATCTAGCATACATTTGCTTAGATACATCATGTTTAAAATCTTTATTAAACATAAACTTAGCTGCTTGGCAATATGTTTTTATTAGAAAATGTTGATTATACAAATCTTCTTGAAATTTTAAAACACATTTTATTAAAGAAAGAATTTCTTTTGCCACCGTAGCATAATTCTTCTGGGCATTATTCCATTTTTCAGAATGAAACCTTACTAAAATTTCTTGTTTATTTTCTGGATTTATTTGTTTTAAAATTCCACCATACCCAATATCTGAAGCATCAGTTTCTATAATTTTTTCCCAATTTGGGTTTGCTAAAGATAAACAAGGAAGACTAGAAACTTTTGTTTTAATTCTCTGGACTGCCTGAGTATGTCTTTCAGTCCATGGTGAGGGAATCTTTTTTAATCTATCATATAAAATAGCTGTGTCTTTGGCTAAATCTTTATAAAAGGCTGAAATATAATTTAAACTTCCTAAAAACCTTTGTAATTGAGTTTTATCCAGAATTATGTCCGAAAATTTGGATGCAAACTCAATACTTCTATTAATAGGAATAATTTGACCTTTTTCTATAATATGGCCTAAAAATCTGACTTTTGTTTGAAAAATCATCATTTTTGGTTTTGAAATAACTAGACCACTATTAATAATAATTTTTTCAAATATATCAAAATGTTTAAAATGGGATTCTATATTTTTTGAAAATACCAGAATATCATCAATATAAACAATTATAAAATCACTAAATAGATTAAAAATATCATTCATAATCTTTTGAAATTCAGAAGGTGCATTTTTAAGATCAAATGGCATAACATTCCATTCATATTGTCCAAAGGGGACATTAAAAGCAGTTTTATATCTGTCTTGTTCATTAATTTGGATTTGCCAGTATCCTGACTTTAAATCAAATTTTGAAAATATAATAGCATTATAAAGTCTATCTAAAAGATCCTTTTTATTAGGAATAGGGTATCTAATCCATTTTAAAACTTTATTTAGGGGTTTATAATTTATAACTAATCTAGGAACCCCTCTTTCTTGTTCTGAATGCTTATTAACATAAAAAGCAGTACAGGACCATTGAGATTTTGAAGGTTTTGTTAATCCTTTTTGTAATAAAGAAGCTATTTCTTCTTTACATAAATCTAATAATTCAGGTTTCATTTAACCAGGTCTTGCTTTTGTAGGAATATTATTTTCAGAAAATCCTTCCTCATATGGAAGACTAACAATATGTTTTTTTCTGTTCCAAAAAGCATTTGGATGATCATTACAAATTTTTAAAGACAATTTATTTACAATCATTTGTATTTTTTCCTTTAATTTAGGATTTTCTAGTTTTTCTTCAATAGTCCACATATTTATTTCATCTTTAAGAAAACATATTTGTTTATTTTTCATCAAAATTTGATTTCTTAATTCTGAAAGCATTCTGGTAACAGGCTGAGTTATAAACTCAAAAGTTATACTTTTACCATTAAAAGTACCAATAATTCCATTTTTATCAACTTTTTTAAGAGGAAATATTTTGTTTATAAAAGGATTTCCCAAAATAATTTGATTAGTCATATTTTTAACTAATATAAAATTCGTAGGTATGCAAACATTATTTTTACAAATTTTTGCATTTTGTAGCTTATAATTGATATGTATTTTTTCACCACTCACAGTACCAACTGAGTGTGATGTTTTTACAAAATATTTTGTAGGAATTAATCCTTTTTTAACACAATTTAGATCTGCTCCACTATCAACTAGAGCAGTAAATTCTTTGATTTCAGTATTATTAATAAGTAAAATTACTTTTACCCACCATTTTTGGGATGTTATCAGTAATATACAAAATTAAACTCACAAAAACTTATAAAAATGATGTAAAACATTTGATCATTTTAGTGAATTATCACAAATGATAAATGTCAAGTATTTAATAAAGTCACAAAAACCTAAAACAATTCAAACTATTGAGAATAAATAAATACATAAATACATAAATAATCAATCAATCAACAAACTAATACTTCAATTGAAGTGGCTGAGAAGCCGCCTCCACTTTCAACTACGCCACTACATCCATTGACATTTGAAACTTTTCCCTTGTTTGGACAAGTATGTCTGTTATGATCAGTTAAACTACAAATATTACGACCCTTCTTTTGGTTCTTACTTTTCTCAATACCTTTCTCACATCCACCCTTAATATGGTCATTCTTATGTCATTTAGGAGGATTCTTTATACCCATAAAATCTTGAACAATATCACAAACTTTTCGGGGTGGAAGACCTGGCAAATCAGTCTTAACTTCTGACTTTAACTTTCTCAGGTTGTCTACATAAGAAGTCCAGTATCATAAACAACTTATCAGTAATTACAACAATAAGAAAAAGATTATCAAACATATCACTGGTGATATTACACATATATCAAACATATCACTGGTGATACTACACATATGATACATATAGATTCAAAACAACAATCAGACAACATTCCAATGCAGTTAGAAACAAAAATTTAACTAACAACTTAATTGATAAGCAAAATTATAGGAGCAGTTAACAAGATTATCAAACATTTTTCACTCACACATTTCATCAAACACTTGGTGTGCAACTTGATAAGAAGAAATGTTAACCTTTGGTAAGCATCGATATTAACATTCAACTAAGTAGCAACATATGTAACTAAGCTCACCATCGATATTGCTAAAATCAACTCATTTGCATCAAGTAAAACACAAAAAAGTAGTAAATACGCTTGAAATTTAATCAAAACATGATAATTTTCCATCAAATGTATATGTAATTATATCAAATACTACTAATATTCCAACAATCAACTCAATAATCAATACTAAATAGCATCACATCATAAACAACACATATAACTGAAGTAGTAAGTATTAAAAAAAATGATAGAAATTACTGATCTCTTACCATAGTTTGGCTATTATTTGTATTATCAACTTCCTTCACAACCTCATCTTCTTTGATGACATCACCACTCACAATCTTCACCCCATTGATGATGTCATCACCATCATTCACATTAACATCTCCTCCATCAACATTCATACAAACATCAATCTCAACATTAGATCAAATCTGATCCACAAATCATCAATTAATCACAAATCTAATTGTACGAATATCAAATTCAACAATAGTTGCCATTTTGAACCGTGTTGTAGATCAATGTAAACTGAATTGATTGAGAGAAAACATAAATCGGTGATGTTGCGGTGGAATAGTCGATCGGAACAGTGGTTTCGCGGTGGAGTAACGGTGGTGTTGTGGTGGAATAACGGTGGTGTTGCGGTGGAGGAGGGAAGTAGTTGAGAGAAAACACACACAAACTGTGTGTGAAAAAAAAAGCGAATGGGAAAAAATAAAACTTTATATAGTTGGGGAAAAATTAGGTTTAAAAAATTAAATCTTAGATTAATCTACACTATTAGATCAAAATATATAGATGGTGGGGATTTGTCCTTTAGTAAGCACCAAAATAAAGGTAAGCAATTGAACTTTTCTTTTGCATCAAAACCACTAAGAGCGTCGGGAGTGATAACGTTTCAACGCCAAATCGTCCTAGCTGGCTAATTTTTAACGCCGTTATGGCATTATTACCACTCCAAGTATATGAACGTTAGCAAGGCGTTATGATCTACGTTGCTAGAGCAACTCAAGTTATAACATAACTTGGCTCCAAGTTATGATACCCCCATTTGTTTGTTTCCAAGTTATAGCAACGCCGTTTTCATTTATTTGTTATTTATTTTTAAAGTGGGCTCCAAAATATAGTGTTATTTAGTGTTATGATTACGAGGTGTTTTTTAGTGTTTTGTTGTTATTTGATATTGAAATACTGTGACGCTGGCTGATATTTTGAAGTTAACTCAAGTTATTACTTCTTGCACTCTAACAATTGTACTAAAAAAAACAAACATCTATACTACTATATAATGCATTTGAGACTATTCTATAATTAGAAATCCTTTGCTTATTATGGAAAGATCTTAAAATTAATTTGTTAGGAAGTAAGTTAGTTAGGAAGCGGTTGGTTGTTCAAACTAAAATTATTTAGCTTAACCATCTCTAATATATCTACTTATAAAGCATGAAAACAACTAAACGTGTAACCAAATAACGCAAAATATAATCACACGGTACCCGCCGCCGCATTGCATGGGACCCTTATAGTATAATAACACGTGTTTCACACATACCCTAACTTTATCAATTTCTTCTTTTTCCCAAATATTTCCCAGTCACCTTTTTAACACAAACCAATTCTCAACCAACCCAACCCACAGAAGCAGAAGGAGGTGTTTGTTGGTCAACGGTCAACGCTCACTATTTTCCGGTGAACCAACAACCCTCCTTCCTTCCATCATGGCAACCACCACAACCACCGTCATCTCCGCCGACTCACCGGAAAAAGTCCAACAACCAGATCTCACCGATTTCGAATTCAACGAAAGTGACGTCATCTTCTCGTCTTCATCAGATTTTACCGACAACGACGTCATCTTCTCGTCACCGTCACCGGAACCGGAAAACGTTTCCACTTCACCGCCGGTTAACCGGAGCTACAATTCCGGTATCTACGCGGCGTTATCAGAAGATCATCAGCCGCCGTTTGTGAAACGGAGAGGTGTGAAGAGTCCGTCACGCGCGGTGAACGTGGCGCGTGAGGTGAATGTGCCGGTGGCTGTACGGCGGAGTTCGGCGCCGGTGAATGTGCCGGTGTGGCCGAAGAGTAAACAGAGGAAGAGTTTTTATTTAGGTCAATTTGATGATGAGGATGGTAATGATGACGTGGCAGATGGTGATGGTGATGGTGATGATGACGTGGCGGATGGTGAGATTGTTCCGCCTCATGAGATTGTGGCGAGGTCGTATGTGACGTTTTCGGTTTTCGAAGGAGCGGGGAGGACGTTGAAAGGGAGGGATTTGTGTCGTGTTCGGAATGCCGTTTTTCAAAAGACGGGTTTTCTCGATTGAGACGAGTTGTAATTTCGTGAATTTTGTTCCACTATATCGGAAAATAAAGTTTTGGTTATGAGTAGGCTAATTTTAGTTATAGATAGTACTCGTATGTGATTGATTAGTGATTACCACTATAATTTTGGACTTTGTCTGGCGACGAGCCTTTTGGAGCGTTTAGAATATAATGTTTGTTTGGCACCGAGCGTTTAGTTTTTGAATTTTGTTTAAGATCCTTTTTGAAATAAACGACTATTGTTGTTTCAAATGTTATTGCAGGCGCAAACGAATTTTGTGATAGTTTAGTACTCATTGCGGTATGTAGCAAGTTAAATAGCAATCTAATATTTGTTCATTAGCTAGTTATGTTGATGCTAGTTAGGGTGGGGTGGGAAATGATGCTGCGTGATTGATGGTTCATGGGAGAATTGATGCGTCATTTAGGGGTTTTACTAGTTGAAGTAACGATGTTTCTAAGTTACGCAGTGTAGCAACTTATGTTTGTTGCCTGCCATGTAGCTATGTTGGGTAAATGTAGGTTGCTGTGATTGGTAAAATAGTTATGAAATTATAGGAGGTAGGCTCCGATTTCGTGTAATTTTACTAGAAAGTTATGTGATGTGTGAATGTAGCTTGCTATTTTGAACAAATAGCCCATCAGTTTACTGCAAATGCTTAACGGAGCTCACAGTTCTGATTTGATGAATGTGCTTTCAAACGAGATGCGGTCATTTAAATTCCATATTATGTCGGGTGGGGAATTATAATGCGGTAGAAATGTTTTTCGGGAGAATTAGTGCATTAGTTTACTGCAAATTTTTTAACTGTGCTCACCTTTACAAGAAAGAATACATATAAAAGTTTCTAGGAAACGGTTTGCCGTCATGTTTGGCAACATGGTTTGAAACTTAAACTTTCTGTAGGCTTTTTAAG